>CM060945.1:1055179476-1056413696 GCA_030765085.1 Allium cepa
GATATACTACTGGTGCAAGGCGGGAATGGTAGATGGTGAAGTCTTCTCATTAATACACAACACTTGCAAGGCAAACATATACTCAAGGAATAATATTGATTCCAAGGTAGTAGTTTAGCCAATACATATGTTCTATTATATTTTTCTGTTCCACTGTGAGTTTTTATTGATCACTCTCTGATATACTTATGTTTATTATAGATTACCAAAACCAACAATCTACACGCTAATGGACTTGAGTTTCGATTTAGTTGAAATTCGGACACATCAAGGTGCGAGTTGTTAAATTTAGGTTCAATCACCCAGTGAAAGCCCAAACCCAAATATAGCGAATCTATACATTTCATTATCTAGATAATTCCGACCTTAATATATATACTACTTCCCCTATCTATGTTATGATCTTTTGAAGCTTATTGTCCAAAATTCTCTAGTTAATCAAAACTATAAGTTCCATATTTTCAAATTCAAAGAAAATTCAAATTAAGTCCTAACAATTCCCAAATTTAAATATGTGCTTCTCAATATATGACCACACCATTAGATAAAGATAAATTGGTACTTTGATAACTATTTCTTTGGATTGGAATTTTACGGTAAGTGGAAATAAAGAAGAAGATGGAGAAGTTGAAGTCTAGGTGATCAGAAATCCACTATTTCTTCAGGTGAGTGATTCTTTGCACTCACATAAACTTTATCTGAAATATATGCTTTGTTCATGATGATGTTTGATCTGTGCAATTCTCTAGTCATCTTACTACAAACAAATGAACCCATTATTTCTCCATATTCCCACTTCAAATATGCAGTGATCAATTGATGTTTATTGTGTGAACTTGAGTGATGCATTGGTGCTTAATTGTGTACATGAAATAGAGATGCTTGGTGAAGCGAAACGATGGGGAATGACAGTGAACAACACACTTAACTCATTGCTTAAAGCACTTTTACTCTAGGATCACCACTAAGTGGTCGACTGCCCGTGGGCAAGCAGTTGACTGTTGGTGACATGGAGTGATAATGCTCCAAGCAGTGGTGGATTAAAAATAAATTACAAAAAGTTTTAAAAAATTACTATTAAAAATAAAACAAAAATATGTAGTTAAAGTATAGATTATACGCATTGTGGTCAAGAAATTATTTCGTTGGAAATAATTTTTAAAATTAAATATTTATTATTTTAAAATAGAAATTGATTTAGTAAATGTAAATTTGATTTTTGGTTTTAAAATTTATTTAAAAATCCAAATAAATTAAAAAAAATAGAATGGTTTTGAAACATTTATTAAATGATTAAAAGGAATTAATCATACTTGCTAAAGTATAAAAGAAATTATAGATTATTTCTATAGTTTTAAATTGGAATATAAATTATTTTAATAGAATAAAGTGTATTTTGATTATAGAATTATATTTAAAGCTTTTAAAAAGGAAGTAAGTTTATTTTATGAAATATAATTTATTTTATAAAATTATTTGAGTATTTTTTATGTGTTGAGAAATCTGAATAAATTAAGTTATAATACCAGCTGGTATGAGACGTTCGGTAATATTTCTTCAGTTATCCATTGAACTCATTGCAAAAAATATTATTATATGGAGTTCATTTAATTTATGGGTATTAAATAAGAAAGTAAATATCATCGGTTGGTATGGGACCCCTGAGTTGATATCTATTCGGTTATTTCTTGTAAGTAGATGACACTCACACGAGGACAGTGGTGGTAATACCGTGGCATTGCATATGTGGGAATATTAGGTGATGCTCGCAGTAGTGAGCCAGGTTATATGCCCATGGCTGTGTGGCAACATAAATATTATATAAATGTCTTTCATTCACATGTTCGTATTATATGTAGGGAAACAAACTGGATTAGGATAGTATCCATCATAGCGGATTGATTGCGGGGTCGCATCCCAGATCCGTGACACCCTCTTTAGTAGTGCATAGCATCGTGATGCTAATTATCCTAGTGTCGCATAGGCTAGCAGTTGTTACCATTGAAAGAACAAGTTGATCGTGTATAGATAATATAGGCAAGTATCTAAACTAATTTATACTATGAAATACTAAAGCAGTAAGAAAATGTACACGCTGAGATTATACTGGTTTGGAGCACCTCTTCCATGTCTAGTCCCTAAGCACCTTTTAGGTATTTCCTTAGTAAATCCCTCGCTTGAGCCGGAGGAATAGATTTACAAGTTAATCGATCCGAGCACCTCTCGGATTTATTCTTTCCTTTGACTAATACAATTCTTGCTTGATAATCTTATGTTCGTCTAACACTGATTTTGACTTGATAGTACGATGGTTCCTATAATCTCCTTGATGATTCGAAGTGAGTGCACTGTGATTACTGAAACAATAGCACATGAGATAATGGAGTTGAAAGTACAAAATTGCTTAGAATAGCACAAGAGAATAGGTACAATAGAAATCAGAGTAGAAAGTTAGAAAACTAAGTATGATTTGTTGTGCTATTTATAAATACCGAAGAGAGGCAAGCAAGAGTTATCAACGTTCAAGAAAATCCTTTTAGAATTAAAAAAATGTTCAAAATGGTTGCAACTCTTGAAGATGACTTTTCCAAAAATATGGCCCTTACAGCACCTCAGTCTACTAAGTGATTATGTATGTCTTCTGAGCATGCACGTTTAAAATTTCGCAGCAAAAAGTTTAAATTTAAAAAAATTGATTTACACAGTTTTAGTCGATTGAAATTGGGCTTAGTCGACTGAACTTAGTCGATTGAAACCAGTTTCAATTGACTGAATTGGGTTAGTTCAGTTTGCATTAAGTTTTTGACCTTTGTTGAATTTCAAACTTCAATGATATCTTGACATCTGCGTTTGAATGTGTGTTTGTGTATGTATATGAACTATCAAGGAGATTTTACAATTCAATATAAGACCATGTACATACTATTGATCTCGAAGCTTCATATTTTGACTTCTTCGACTTGCAGATGATTCTTCTTGCTTTTTGCCTTGTGTTGACGTCTTCTTGAATGAAAGCCTGATACCATGATATAATATATATGTGCAGTGTATGGTTGTCATCATTAAAGTAGAGACTTAATGTTCTAACAATCTCCCCTTTTCTGATGATGAAAACTGTCAAAGCTCAAATGTAAAAATATTAATTTTTCTCCCCCTAACTTCATGCTCCCTCTATCTATATGATTCCCCCCTTTGGCATCAACAAAAAGAAGTAAACAACATTACGTGAAGTCACAAAAGAAAAATAACATCACATAACATCATATGCAAGTTTGCACATAAAGTCACATAACATCAAAATAGAAGTTGTCACATACATAGTGTTGCATAACATCACAAATTAAATTACATACCAACAACATCAAGAATATAAGTGTTTTTAACGATATTACTATGGAAGCATAAGAAAATATGTAGTCTTACCAAATAGTGATGAAGTTGAAGAAACTAAGATTCTAGTGCAGAAGATGATGAGCTAGAGCATGATGAGACCTTTTTCCAAATTTTACCAAGCAAATTCCCCAAAGGCTTTTGACGTTTCATCATTTTATGCTATTATTTGAAAAGAATTTCTTGGTTGCGGAGAATTGCTATCGTGGCATTTATATTTCTTGAAGGTTGGACCAAAGAGACTTTATTTTCACCATCCGAAGACCAATTACCTCTTCAAAAATTTCATGATTTGATTGACCACGTGTTTTGCTTGAAAGGTTTGAGCTTGGTGTAGTTGCGAAGATGATTGATCCAAGGTATTTTTAACCAAAGTTGACAAATAAACATTATACGAAGGAAGGGGTTCCATTATAGAGGGTAATTTCATAAGTGAAATATAATTTTGACCCATAACCTTTAGTGTGATGTAATCTTGTAAAATGTCAACATTAATTCCAAAATGAAGAAATATCTTTGTGAGATAGGAGCAATGATGTCTGTTGTCAATGTGATAAGTCCTTGAGTGATTAATAAATTCTAACGATATTATCTCTTTTTCAACATTATCACGCAAGAAATGATGTCTGTTGTCAGTGTGATAAGTCCTTGAGTGATTAATAGGGTTTTTTTGATAAATTTATTACGCTAGTGTTATCACAAAAAATAGAAGATTTGTTTATATATTCCATAATCCTGTAAAGCTTGTTGCATATATAACACCTAAGCGCAAGCTAGTGTTGCAGGTATATATTCTGCTTCACACAAAGATAATGAAACATAATTTTGTTTTTTACTACACCATGATACCAAAGTTTGATCGATAAAGTGATAGGTTCCACTTGCACTTTTTCGATCTGGTCTACAACCACCAAAATGAACGTCACGATATGATATGCGTTCGAATGGACAGTCGGTTGGATAAAAAAGTCCGTAATCTTTGGTATTTGATAAATATTGTAAAATTCTTTTAACTGCTCATAGGTGTGTTTCTTTGGAATTAGCTTGAAAATGGGCACATAAGAAAACACTTATAAAATATCAGGCCTAGGCAGTTAAATATAATAAAGATCCTATCATACATCTATATAATTTTTGTTTGACATATTTATCATTTTCATCTTTGTCTAAGTGAGTACTAGTACTCATAGGAGTAGCTTTACTACTAGCATTGTCCATTCCAAAACGTCTAATTAATTCTTTATAATACTTTTCTTGATAGATAAAAATTCCGCTTCTTAATTGTTTAATTTGTAATCCTAAAAAGTAATTTAATTCTCCCATATATGACATATCAAATTCATTTTCATAATTTATGAAAAGTCATCACTTAAGTTTTTATTAGTTGATCCAAAAATAATATCATCTACATATATTTGTACTACTAAAATATTGTTTTCATTTGTTTATAAATAGAGTAGAATCAACTTTTCCAATTTGAGAACCAGATTCTAAAAGATTTGATTTTAATCTTTCATACCAAGCTCGAGGAGCTTGTTTAAAACCGTAAAGTGTATTTCGTAATTTAAATACGTGATTCGGAAATTGTTTATGTACAAGTAATGTTGGTTGCTCAATATAGACATTTTCTTTAATGTATATGTTTAAAAAAGCGCTTTTAACATCCATTTGATATTATATGAAGTTATAATGGCAAACAAATGCTAAGAGAATTCTTATAGCTTCAAGACGTGGTAAAGGAGCGAACTTCTCTTCATAATCAATTCCTTCTTCCCGAGAATACCCCTGAGCTACAAGTCTTGCTTTATTTCGAACTCTATCAATTATCCAATAATCATCTTTAGACGCTTCTTTAACATTTTTGGTTCAAAGTTTGAAATAAAAGCTATATGTCCCATTTTATTTAATTGATTGCGTGTTGACACTTTGGTATTAATTTCTTCTATAATATTATCCATTGGATGATCTTTTATAATTTTAGGAAGGGATATTAATTCAGTATTATTAGAATTTATTGATTCTATTTGTTCATTATTTATTTAATTTAAGTTTTCATCACTTTAATATTGAGAAAATTTTCATCAAATGATATATGTTATGTTTCTTCAATTTTGTTAGATTTTTTTATTAAAAATTCTAAATGCTTTACTTTGATTTGAGTATTCTATGAAAGTTCCATCATCGGCTTTAGGATGAAACTTTCCTAAGGATCACTGGTGTTTAAAATTAAACATTTGTATCCGAATATTTTTAAAATAAGATACTTTTGGTTTTCTTCCAAAAAATAGTTCTTAAGGAGTATTTTTGGTTAAGGGCCTTAGAGAAACACGATTTAGAACATAGCATGGAGTAGCAACAACTTCTGCCCTAAATTCTTTAGATAAATTACTACTACAAAGGAGGGTTCTTACACATTCTTGAAGAGTTCTATTTTTTCTTTCTGCAACACCATTTTGTTGCGGTGTTCTAGGAAATGAAAGATTATGATTTATCCCCTTTTTATTACATAATTTTTGAAATGATTCATTAATTTTTAAATTCTCCACCGTGATCGCTTCTAAATGTTCTGATTTTAAAACTTTTAGAATTGAAATACATGTTGAAAAGACTTTAAATGTTTCAAAAGTGTCACTTTTGTGTTTTAAAAAGAAGGTCCACATATATCGTGAAAAATCATCAACTATAACAAAACGTATTTATTATGATTAAGTGATCTAATTTTCATTGGTCTAAAGAGATCTAAATCTAAACGTTCTAAAAATTGTTTTGTGGAGATCTCTTGTTTAGAATTAAAAAATGACTTTTTAAGTTTCCCTTTTTGACATGCATCACATAGATTATTGACTTTAAAATTTATTTTAGGTAAGCCACGCACTAAATTATTTTTAGCTAATTTAAGAATGTTTTTAAAATTAACATGACAAAACCATTTATGCCAAATCCATGGATCATAAATATCTGCTATTAAGCATACATTTTTATCATGTCTTATTTCCATATTTAAAATATAAATGTTACATTTTCTTATTCCTTCAAATATTAAAATTTTATTTTTATCAAAGATATTGAATTTTCCTATTTCAAATGTTATAGAAAAACCTTTAGCGTATAATTAACTAATACCGAGTAGATTATGTTTTAAATTTTTAACTAAATAAACATTTGAAATAAGAGGTGGGTTAGATATACAAACAGAAGCAACGTCTTCTTGTCCTATAACGCAGCGTTTGGAATTATCTCTGAAAGTGACGGTTCCGACATCCTTGTAAGAGATATTCTTTGGCATATCAACATTTTCGATCATGTGCTTGGAGCAACCACTATTGAGAATCAGCTTCTTATGTTTGAGACGGGGTACCTACAAAGATAAAAATAATTTAATGGCACTCACTTCCTTTATTGGGGTCCTAGGGTTAAGACGAAGGTAACCATACCCGGGAGAGTTTAGTAAAACCTTTGAACCTAAATTTTTTATTATAATGAACATCATTCAAAAATCTATCTATACTTTTTTGTCTAATCAATTTCTTTTTGGAATCCATAACTGAAAAGTCTTTTTATTATAATTTGATTTGCTATTCGCTGATTTATGAAATTTAGAATAAAGTGTAGAATGTTTCTGTTGAACTTTTGGTTTCTTTGATTTTATAAAATCTAAACTATTTTTATTGTTAGGGGGTTTTGAAATACTAAATAAATGAGATAGATTCTCTTTTCCTTAGTTAAATTTAGAAATGTTTGTAGATAGATCATTTACTTTCTTTTCTAAAGACTGTTTATCTTTATTTAACTCTTTTGCCTGACTTTCTAAATTATTGACAGTTTTTCTTAGTTTTAAATTATCATTTGATATTGTTGTAATTTCCCTTTTTAAAACTTACATGTTTTTTATTTTTTCAATAGATTTACACATATTTCGAATTTTAGAATTTCTTATTCTAATATAATTTTCCCATCTTTTAACATTTTATTTTCTAGTTCTAGTCTAGTCACTTTTCCTAAACATTTTTTATGAGTTTTTCTAAGATTTCTATATTTATTATCTAGTTCTAAGGCTATTTCTATGACCTCGTCAAAAGATAAATGTGACGACCTAGAATTTCTGTATATTTGAAACTTAAATATTTAATAGATTTTAAATATTTAAAAGTTAAATTCTAACTTGAATTTCAAATATCATTGTTTATTGGATAGTTTGAATATTTGAATTTAGTAATTGGTGTTTGGATAAATTATGAAATCTGGAGTTTCGAGCTTGTGAAAAATAATTTGAAGGCTTAGAAAATTTGTAATGATGATATTGAAGATAATAGAGGTGGTAAAATTGAATTTAAAAGTGATTTGTTTAGTTTTTGAAAATATACCATTTAAATTGATATTTAAAAATAGCCTTCCGAGGCACGGTCTCAGAATGCAACGATACCAGTTCCATTAGATCCATAATACTGTATTATTATTGGATTTCAAATTTTGTAGCATTCGGAGTTGTCGTGTGATCGTACGATATATAAGCGCGCTGAAATTTTATATCGGAAATTCAATATAATAACTGGGTGTAAAAGCTATCTTCTCCATGGGATCGAATTAAGATTCGAAACTTTTTCCAATATGTTCGGAATAGAGGTATAACATTATAAATGTCTGGTGGGAAGCCTCGATATGAGTTTGAAATTTTAAGTTTCATTTTCGAGACGATTGAAATTTAAAATTTAAATATAATTTGACTGGTCAAAATAATTCACATCAGAACTTTGTCTTTTCATACTATGGCCACTTGTCTTCTGGTTTACGCCATCTGTCACATTTACTTTTCATTCTCCTTTTTCTTTTTAATAATACAAACCAGATGAATCAAGATCAAAAATTTTAATGGCCAAACAATTGCTTTATCATTCGAATGAAACCCCTCTTCCTACTTCGAATTTAAACACAAATCTTCTTTCCTCTCCTCCTTAAAATTTCTTTCTGTTTAAAAAAACAGAAAATCGAGTGAAACTTAAATCGCATGACTCCCTTCGGCCAATTGAGGATATATTTTTACGCGACCCAGTCGCGATTTCTCTGGTGGACGAGTGTAAGAAGGGGAATGATGCTCCTGTGTGTGGATTCGGGAGGGGGTGGGGAGAACGTGACGATGTGGCAGTTGAGGGATTGTAGTCGTGGTCGGATGAGGGAGAGACGTGTGAGGTAGCATGATTCGAAGTAGGCGGGTTACTCGAAGGGGTGGCCGAAGTTGCGCAGTTGACGGTTGACTTCGGAACTCATAGGCGACATGGGCAAAGGGAAGGGGGCTCGCAGCATCGATCTAGGCAGCAAAGCCGCGACATCTCTCAGGGTCGTGTGGAATTGGAAGTAAGGGCAGAGAGAAGGAAGGCCGGAATCCTGGATCGTCGAATCGGTCGAAGTTGGGTGGTGCGGTGGCTGCATGCGTGGGGATGGTCGTTGTGATGAATGAGGGCGGTGAAGGCTTGAGCTCGTACCAGGTTGGAAGGGGGATTGGCTGCCGGAGTGCTTGATCGAGTGAGGTATATGCAATCCTATTTTGATTTAATTTAACACAGTTATACATTACGGTAAGATATTAAGAAATTTTGTTTTAAATTTAATCTGGTGTGTGTGTGTGTGTGTGTATATATATATATATGTAAAACAGAAATAGATATATGTATAAGATTTTGGAAAATATAAGGATTTTAAAATGTTGTAGAGTTTATAAAGATTGGATTTTTAAAATGTATATAGGTCATTTTGGTATAAGTAGTTCAAAGAAGAGAATAAATAAATATACATATAAAAATATTTTAATCTACTAGTTTATTTTAAAAAAATATGGATTTGGAGATTAAACTATTTTAATTAACTAATTTAATTGTTTTAGTTACTAAAAATAATTTATTAAAGAAAAAGTTTAAAATTTAAATCATTAGTTAATTAAATTATTAAATGGTAATGAACTATTTGATTATTTCAAATATTAACAAATCCGTATAATGCTTATACAAGTTCTAAAATCATGGAGAATCAAGCCGGTGTGGATCGGATTGTAAATTAAAAATCAAAGGTGAGTTAATCTCACTCATCTGGATTACTGATTAATTTAAAAAGTTAAAATTAAATTATTAGATTGATTGCTTGAATTGATGATTTATCATCAGTTTGGATGTGATATTATATATATATATATATATATATATATATATATATATATATATACTGGAGTGATTGATATTCCTGCATTATATAACGGATGAGACCCTATGCACCCCGCATAATAGCGGATGATCCTTTATACCACGATATCCCCCTCGAAGTGGGATTGGTATTTTTATATTGTGCTAACATCTGTGGATGCAGGGAAATATGTTGGAGGGATCCAATTGGATCCTCAAAATTGTTGAATTTATTTCATAGTCTACGATATGTTTCATTGATTATCTATGATAATTTTTATGGGAAATTTGAAATAGTAATTGCTATATGTTTTGCTGAGTATATTTAGGTATTTGAAGATATCATAAATATAAAGATTTGATTTTGAAAGAGAAATACAAGAGAGAATTTCCAGTCAAATAAATATAGAGAATTTGGGTAAATTAAAAATAATGAATTTGGAAAGAAATAAAAGTTTGATAGAAAAACCTAGAAAATAAATTCCAGATATAGGGAAAATTAGCGTTTCAGAATAAATGGGAATAAAGGAGTTTTGAGGACTTAAGCGTTATTTTTAAAGAATTAAAGAATTTATTTTAAATTCAAGTTTTAAAATGTTGGGAAGAAATAAAAATGAAAAATTTGAATAAAGTGTGAAAATTGGTATTTTAGAATTAAATAAGGTTTTAAATCATAATTAAGAAGTGAAACTGGAATTAATGGATTTTTAAATTGATTTGGATAAGTTGGGAATAAACTTTAAAGGGAATTTAATTCAGAGAATCGATTTTTAAATCGATTAAGTGATTTGAAACAGAAATTAAAAGAGAATGAGATTATGAAATTTATAAATGGGGTTTATAAATAAAGTGAAATGTTTATCAGTGGATAATTTGGAAGTATAAATTCACGGTGGGAACTTAAAAGGAAAGGGTGATTTGTTTTAAAAATAAATAGTGGTTTATTTTTAAAAAGTGAGGAAAAGGAAATTTACGGGTTGTGACGTAAATTAAATTGGGATAAATCGAGAAGGATTTATTGTCTAATTAAATGGACTATATTGGTATGGAAAGTGTATTTTCTTGAAAAAGCCAAGTATGTTTTCAAAGCATTTTAAGTATAAGTTAAAAGTTTTAAAAGTTGTTTTAAAAGAATGTTTTTTTGAGAAATTTATTATTGAAGTTGTTTAAAATTTTAAAGGTAAATATTTTTTAGGATCAGTTATAGTAGTAATTATTTTAATGGTTAAATTGGTATTATGATTTAAAAGATAATTATTAAATATTTATATTTTATAAAGTAGCTTTACTTTAAAAGTAGTTTGGCTAAAGTTTTATTTGAATAATTAGTATAGAATTTCATAACTTTTATTTTGAATAACCTCTTTTAAGTATTTTCATTTAAAAATGTTTTAAGTATATATTTTTGGATAAAGTGATTCAATTTGTTTAAAAATCTAATTCAATAAGATTTGGCATTTTCCGTGAAAATAAACATATGGTTGGAAATGTTCCATAAGAACAAAAAGAGATTTGTAACTATTTTCAAGGTGTTGAAATATGAACATAATATCTTGGGTAGATATTTCTGTGGTAAATAATTTGGAAAATTATTTAAATCAGATGGTTGGTTGTGGATGTCATATGATAGTTAAATAACCGACTATCAATATTGGCCAATGCGATGATCATTCCGAAGAGACCAGGATCAAGATAAATTTCCTGAAACCACTTCGATCTGATTTGAACGTTTGCGAATGAAGACCGTGAAGATGATGAAGACATTGATTCGGTTTGTCTAGGCCCAGGGCAACTAGTATGGACGAATGCTATCAGAGCATCGTTAGGGGGACGATGAGCATTCTAAGTGTATGTGTGCTAAAAAGGCAACGCTTAACCTCAAGCCTCATCAACCATGAATGGCTAAAACAGGGGAGGTGCAGCAAGGCTAAGTGGCTAGCAACCAATTAGGGTAAGGTCACCTCTGTCCAGATGTCCCTTTTTATTTCGGCTATGTGGGCGTTTGCTGATTCCAACCGTAATGTGATTTTATTCAGACTATCCAGTAAGCGGTAGCTACGGTCTTGTGTTGTAGAGGATCGGGAGAGATCTTCGGTACTCTGATCTAGACCAGGTACTGTGATGGGAGGTACCCCAATAGCCCTGCCATTGTATGGAATCCAATCTCCAATAAGCGCCTGTACGGTTTTGATTATGCCTAACTATGCTGGAACTTGAGATGTAAGCATTTCAGCTGGATTCTATTTTACTTTCAATAGACACTATATAATATCAGATGGATTTGATAAAAATGTTCTGGTTATCGTAAGGTAGAAACCCGACATGTTTATTAATGGCGTGGTCTTACAAGATACCTTTGATCTCAAAGGATTTTGAAAACTTTAATAATCCAATTGAGTGTGTTTTCTCATGCTGGTTTTCTAGACCGACTCGGGTGTTATTTCACTATAATACTTGGGTCAGACCAAGTATTATAAGATACAAGATAGGATGCTGTGGAGCTCAGGAGACGAGCTGGATGACAAGACGTATCACACATACTTGATATATATACCGCTGTGCAGCATAAGCTATATAGTCAGCTTTTGTGAGGACAAGTTAATATAAATGTCCAGTATTTTGCTATTGATTTGTTGTATTTTGTTGATGTAATGTATTAAATAGCTCTAGTTCTTTTGTATAAAGATCAATATTATTTATTATATGTTGTTCCACTGTGATTGTGAGATTCTGGTATTGTTTTCTATTTCTACTTCTACCTCTTTCTTCATTAACCCTAATAGTCTGTATTTTCGACACTTTGAGTTGATCTGATGGAGTCGGCTGAAAGGGTTACGGGTTTGCGAGCTGTTACATTTGGTATCAAAGCTGAAGGTTAAGCGAGAACCTTGTCTCTGGTGGGGATTACTCATTAGAGATGGAGTCAGTAGTACTCTAGTATGAGTTTGAGCGTATTAATATATACAAGCGCGTATTTGTAGGTGAATATAAATTTTTTTTATGTGGTGTTGATTGGTTTATTGAATAGCTTATGGATTCTGGTCAATACGAGTAATTAACGTTATTGAGAGGGATTTCTAAACAATTGAATAGAACAATTCGACACGGTATTATTCTAAAATAGGGTAAATGAAATAATTTTTCCCAAAGTTATTTTTATAAAAAATAAATATTTTTTCATAAATTATTATAGTAAATATATGGTTGCTTGGTTATTAGGAAATGATAATATCAAATTATTATCATTGTGTATAGGAATTGAATAAGAAATTAAGGTAATAACCAAAGGTTATGGAAACAAATTCATTAACAGAATGAGATTTGTAAATGTAAATTATAAATGTGATTTATAATTTGAAATAAAATTTCAGAGTAATATTTGAATATAAATTGGAAGGATTTGAGATTTGAAATTTTGGGAAAAGTTTATATTCCTTTGGGTTTGGAAAATGATTTTCAAAGGTTTTGGAGAAATAATAGCGATATTATTTGGGAAATATTTTTGAATTGGGAATGAAATCTGGTGGGATTTGGAATCAAAAGTATTTGAGAATGTTTTAAAAGAAGTAAAAGCATTGAACTTACTTCGGTAGTTGGAAATTAATTTCGGAGATGACTGCAGCATCATCGATGTTCATTTTCGAGTTTCCAAGAGAGGAATTGCTACCAACATGTTTAAAATTGGAGTTGTTTGCAAAACTTGGTTTGGTTTTAAAATTCAAAGGATAATTTGATATGCAAATGAATTATGTATATATAATTAATTTCATAAATGATTTTGAAATATTGAGTAATTATTAAAAAGACTCTGGAATCTTATTTAAAATGTTTATGGATTATAAATAAGTTTGATAATTTATAAGATTTGAAATTTGTTAGAATAGAAAATTTTAACTTAAAGAAGAGTTAAATTAAAATAAGTGTGAAAACAAGATAAGTTAGAAAAGTGAGCCAATTCAATGAAGTAAATTAAAGAGATTGTGAATGGAATGTAAGTAAGTTAGAAGACTTATAAAGGTTTAAAAATCTGAATTGAAATGAAGTATAACTGATTAAGTTAAATAAAGAAGAATTTGAGGAAAGAGTCTAAGTTGGTTAAATGAAATGGCCATGGAAATAAAACTTATTAAATTGGAAATAAATCTGTGAATGAACAAATTTATTTTGTGCAACTAAATGGAAATTGGAACTGAACATTTGAATAATGTTTAAATTTGAATTATGTCAAAATAAATGAGATAAAATGACCAATTAAGTGAAATGATAAGCAAATGAATGGAAATTGAATATTGGGATGATATTTAATTTGAATCGTACAAAGTAAATTGAAGTTATAGAATTAATTCAAAGTGGACTAAAAATAATTAAAGTTGGGAGATAAAGTCCATTAAGCTGTAAAATAAATTAGTAAGTGGAACTAATTTAAAGAAATGATTAATTAAGAATGGGTTTGAGATAAGGTGCGTAGAATTCAATATTAAATTTGATTTAAGAATAAATTAAGAACTGAAGTAAATTGAATTCAAAATGGAATTGAAGATTTAAGTTAAATGAAAATAGATATAAAGGCTTAAGTGGTGAAGTGAAAATAAATATAAGAAGTGTATAAAATATTTATAAGGAACTTAAGAAAAGTAAAGGTGAAATTCTTAAGTAAAAATGGAATTGGGAGAGATATTCTAAGTTAGTTAATGAGTGAAGATTAAGTAAAATTGTGAAATGATAATTATGAGTAAGTGAATGGAAATCAAAATAAGTACAAATAAAAAGAAAATTGATGTAGCTAATAATCAATTGAGATAAATACGAAGGATATACATATATTATTTTTATTCTCATAACGATTTGATGCAGATTCGAGCACATAATTTCAAGATATTTATATCGATCCGAGTTGGGATTTTTCACTTGATTTTCGGCGTCGGACCCTAGATATGTATTTTTGATTGATTCTAAAAATTCTCTATTATAGTGTATGGCTATGCAAGGAGAATGACAATTTCTGATCAAGGAACCAGATTCTAGTCCGCACTAGGAAATCGAGTGAACGATACTAGTTCGAAAGTGGAATTGTGTGATCGAGTGAGCGATCAGATTTCATATTGTGTATGGATGATATGTGTATATCATATGGGTTTGAATGAAATAGATATTGAAACTTATAAAGAAATGTATAAAATGATTTTGGATTCTGTGATTGGATATTATTGCTAAGTGAGGTACATGTATTTAAAAGCAAAATGGATGTTTGTGATTTCAAAGATAAATTTGATTGCCCAACAAAAAGGTACGTATTTAAATTACCATATGAAATTTGATGATTTTCTGATCTAGCCACTTGGCCATTTGTTTTCTTTTGGAATTTGGCACCTATTGAGGCAATTTTGTTGTTGTACCGATCTAGCCGTGCAAAGGAGACACTGGCGAAATTTTTCAAAAATTTAAGGAGTTAGAAAATTTTGATAATTTGAAATTTTGTTTCAAGTTATAATTTGAATGGTTTAGTAAATAATTTTGTTTGAAACCTATGGATGGGTTTGGAAAGTTAGAAGAGAGTTAGTGTGTTTTTAATAAAAAGATTGTTTGGGAGGACTGTCAAAAACTGTTGGTTTGTAAAATAGTAATGGGTATTGTACCATTCTTCTTAACAAGTAATTTCGAGGATGAAATTCTTTTAAGGGAAAGTAATGTGACGACCCAGAATTTTTTGATATTTTAAATTGAAATATTTAATTTATTTTAAATATTTAAAAGTTAAATTCTAACTTGAATTTCAAATACCACTGTTTATTGAATAATTTAAATTCTTGAATTTAATAATTGGTGTTTGGATAAATATGAAATTTGGGATTTCGAGTTATTAAAAATAATTTGAAGGTTTATAAAATTTATAATGATGATATTGAAGATAACAGAAGTGATAAAATTGAATTTAAAAGTGATTTGTTTAGTTTTTGAAAATATATCATTTAAATTGATATTTAAAAATAGCCTTCCGAAGTACAGTCTCGGAATTTGACGAAACCAGTTCCACTGGATCCATAATAGTGTACTATTATCGGATTTTAATTTTCGTAGCATTTGGAGTTGTAGTGTGATCGTACAATATATAAACGCGCTGAAATTTTATATCGAAAATTCAATATAATAACTGGGTCAAAAAGCTAACTTCTTCATACGATCAAATTAAGATTCGAAACCTTTTCCAATATGTTCAGAATAGAGGTACAACATTATAAATGCCTGGCGGGACGCCTCGATAGGAGTTTGACATTTTAAGTTGCATTTTCGAGACGATTTAAATTTAAATATAATTTGACTGGTCAAAATAATATACATCAGAACTTTATCTTTTCATACCATATCCATTTATCTTCTGGTTCATGCCATCTATTGCGTACACGTTTCATTCTCCTTTTTCTTTTTAATAGTACAAACCAGATGAATCAAGATCAAAATTTTAATGGCCGAACAATTGCTTTATCATTCGAACAAAATCCCTCTTCCTACTTCCAATTAAACATAAATCTTCTCTCCTCTCCTCCTTAAAATTTCTTTCTGTTTAAAAAAAGGAAAATCGAGCGAAACCTAAATTGCGTGACTCCCTTCGGTCAATCGAGGATATATTTTTACGCGACCCCGTCGTGATTTCTCTGGTCGACAAGCGCGAGAAGGGGGATGATGCTCATATGCGTGGATTCGAGAGGAGGTGGGGAGAACGTGACGATGTGGCAGTTGAGGGATTGTAGTCGCGGTCGGTTGAGGAAGAGACGCACGAGGTAGCGCGATTCGAAGTAGGCGGGTCACTCGAAGGGGTGGCCGAAGTCGCGCAGGTGTGGGTTGACTTGGGCAAACTCATAGGCGACGTGGGCGAAGGGAAGGGGTTCGCAACATCGATCTAGGCGGCTAAGTCGTGACATCTCTCAGGACCGCGTGGAATTGGAAGCAAGGGCGGTGGGGGCTGGAATCCTGGATCGTCGAATCGGTCAAAGCTGGGTGTTGCGGTGGCTGCATGGATGGTGATGGCCGCTGTGATGACTGAGGGAGGTGAAGGCTTGAGGTCTACCAGGTTGGAAAGGGGATTGGCTGCCCGAGTGCTCGATCGAGTGAGGTATATGCAGTCCTGTTTTGATTTAATTTAATACAATTATACATTAGGAAAGGAAAATTTATAGTAAGGTATTAAGTAATTTTGTTTTTAAATTTAATCTGATATATATGTATATAGGTAAAAGAGAAATAGATATGTATATATAAGGTTTTGGGAAATATAAGGATTTTAAAATGTTGTAGAGTTTATAAAGATTGGATTTTTAAAATGTATATAGTTCATTTTAGTATAAGTAGTTCAAAGAAGAGAATAAATAAATATACATATATAAATATTTTAATCTACTAGCTTATTTAAAGAAATATGGTTTTGGAGATTAAACCGTTTTAATTGAATTATGTAATTATTTTGGTTACTAAAATAATTTATTAAAGAAAATTATTAGTTTAAAATTTAAATCATTAGTTAATTAAATTATTAAATGGTAATGAATTGTCTGATTATTTCAAATATTAACAAATCCGTATAATGCTTATACAAGGTCTAAAATCATGGACAATCAAGCCGGTGTCGATCGGATTGAAAATTAAAAATCAAAGGTGAGTTAATCTCACTCATCTGGATTACTGATTAATTTGAAAAGTTAAAATTAAATTATTGGATTGATTGCTTGAATTGATGATTTATCATCAGTTTGGATGTGATATTATATATATATATATATATATATATATATATATATTGGAGTGACTGATATTCTTGCATTATATAGCGGATGTGACCCTATGCACCCCGCATAATAGCGGATGACGCTTTATACCGCGATATCCCCCTTGAAGTGGGATTGGTATTTTTGTATTCTGCTAACATCTATGGATGCAGGAAAACAGGTTGGAGGGATCCAACTGGATTCCTCAAAATTGTTGAATTTATTTCATAGTCTGTGATATGATTCATTGATTATCTATGATAAAATTTATGGGAAATTTGAAATAGTAATTGCTATGAGTTTTGCTGAGTATATTTCGGTATTTGAAGATATCATAAATATAAAGATTTGATTTTGAAAGAGAAATAAAAGAGAAAATTTCAAGTCAAATAAATATAAAAAAATTGGGTAAATTTAAAATAATGAATTTGGAAAGAAATAAAAGTTTGATTTAAAAACCCTATGAAATAAATTCAGGATATGGGGAAAATTAGAGTTTTGAAATAAATGGGAATAAAGGAGTTTTGAGGACTTAAGCGATATTTTCAAAGAATTAAAGAATTTATTTTAAATTCAAGATTTAAAATGTTGGAAAGAAATAAAAAGGAAAATTTTGAAGTAAAGTATGAAAATTGGGATTTCAGAATAAAATATGGTTTTAAATCATAATTAAGAAGTGAATCTGGAATTAATGGATTTTGAAATGATTTGGATAAGTTGGGAATAAATTTTAAAGGGAATTTAATTCAGAGAGTCGATTTTTAAATCGATTAAGTGATTTGAAACAGAAATTAAAAGTGATTGAGATTATGAAATTTATAAACAGGGTTTATAAATAAAGTGAAATATTTATCATTGGATAATTTGAAAGTATAAATTCACAGTGGGAATTTAAAAGGAAAGGGTGATTTGTTTTAAAAATAAATAGTGGTTTATTTTTAAAAAGCGAGGAAAAGGAAATTTACGGGTTTGGGACATAAATTAGATTGGGATAAATCGAGAAGGATTTATCCACTTATTAAATGGACTATATTGGAATGGAAAGTATATTAACCTGAAAAAGCCAAGTATGTTTTCAAAGCTGATTTTTTTAGGTATAAGTTAAAAGTTTTAAAAGAATGTTTTTTTTTGAGAAATTTATTATTTAAGTTGTTTAAAATTTTAAAGGTAAATATTTATTAAGATTAGTTATAGTAGTAATTATTTTAAAGGTTAAATTGGTATTATAATTTAAAAGATAATTATTAAATATTTATATTTTATAAAGTAGCGTTATTTTAAAAGCAGTTTAGCTAAAGTTTTATTTGAAAAATTAGTATAGAATTTCATAACTTTTATTTTGAATAAATTTTTTAAGTATTTTCACTTAAAAATGTTTTAAGTATATATTTCTGGATAAAGTGATTTAATTTGTTTAAAAATTTAATTCAATAAGATTTGGCGTTTTCCGTGAAAATAAACAGATGGTTGGAATTGGTCCGTAAGAATAAAAAGGGATTTTTGACTATTTTCAAAGTGTTGAAACGTGAACATAATATCTTGGGTAGATATTTTTGTGATAAATAATTTGGAAATTATTTAAATCTAATGGTTGCTTGTGGATGTTATATGATAGTTAAATAACCGACTATCAATATTGGCCAACGCGCTGATCGTTTCGAAGAGACTGGCATTAGGATTAATTTTTCGAAAACCACTTCGATCAGGTTTGAACATTTGCGACCGAAGACTGTGAAGATGATGAAGATGGTGATTCGGTTTGTCCAGACCCAGGGCAACTTGTATGGACGAATGCTATCAGAACATCATCAGGAGGACGATGAGTATTCTAAGTGTATGTGTGCTAAAAGGGCAACGCTTAACCTCAAGCCTCGTCAACCTGGAATGGCTTAAACAGGGGAGGTGCAGCAAGGTTAAGTGGCTAGCAACCAATTAGGGTAAGTTCACTCCTGTCTAGATGTCCCTTTTCACTTCGGCCGTGTGGGTGGTTGTTGATCCCAACCGCGGGGTGATCTTATTCGGACTATCTAGTAAAGGGTAGCTCCGATCTTGTGTTGCAGGGGATCAGGAGGGATCCTCAATACTCTATCTAGATCAGGTACTGTGACGGGAGGTACCCAGTAGCCCTGCCATTTTATGGAATCCAATCTCCAATAAGCGCATGTACTGTTTTGATTGTGCCCAACTATGCTGGAATGTGAGATGCAAGCATTTCAGCTAGATTCTATTTTACTTTTAACAGACATTATTATAATATCAGACAGATTTGATAAAAATGTTTTGGTTATCGTAAGGTAAAAACCCGGCATGTTTATTTGCGGAGTGGTCTTACGAGATACCTTTGATTTCAAAGGATTTTGAAAACATTAATGAGACGACCCGACTTTTTCTCCACAAAAAGTCGTATCATCCTTAAGAAAGAAAGGGATAGAAAAGAGAAAAGAAAGAAGAGAAAGAAGAAACAACACAGGAATCTCAACAGCGGAACGAATAAATTATCTATACTATAATGCAAAACCTTGGTCAAACCGGTCAAAGTGAAGCCTTTTATTCACTTCCTGTATTGCCCACCGTTCAGAAAAACAAGAAATCCGTGCACAAGGGCAATTCAGTCTTTTGCACTCCCCTACCATGTTGCCGACAGCATTACTCCCACGTCTCCTTTCCATCCTCTTTATTTTCCTCTACGTATTCCACTTTCCTGTAAACCCACTTCCCCTTTCTTCGTAAAAATGGCTGCCTCCCTCCATCAACTGCCCACTCGCCCCCCTTCATCGACCTATCATTCCTTCGACTAATCCTTTCCCTCTCACTCTGCTGCTACATCTGCCGCCCCCGCCAATACTCTTCGCTGATTCCACCTCCGTTGCCAGCTGCCGCCAATAGTCTCATGTGATTCTAGCTTCGTTCATTCACCATCGGCCATCTTTATTTCATAAGGTACGATCTGAACTTGATTTCCCCAAATTCTTGATTTTCTTATTACACTAAATATCTTACTTTCTGTTTTTAAATTACCAAATTAGCAGTTTCTCCTGTTTACGTTTAATTTTTGCTCTGTTTGGGTATAAACATATTAAATTCAATTGTATAATATGGGTGCTTAGGATTATAAATCGCAGTTCCTTGAAACCATATATCCCTCAAAGTAAGTTCTTTCAGATTCAGGATTCCAGATACAAAGTTATTGTTTCATTTTAACTCAAAAGTTCTGTGTGCAAATTTGATATCACTTAAATTTATTATGAAACTCTTAAGCTAAAACAAAAACAATAGACCACACTTCATTTCATAAAGTGTAAATAGGTACAATAATGAAGTGTAAATAGGTATAATAATGATAAACATATATATACATGTGCTCTCTCTCTTCTTACCAGATAAGTTACCTCCTTAGGATTTTGTTATTTCTTTCATGCCAAATGAAGTAAACTGACGCCGTCAAACCAGCAAAAGCAACGTCTTGGACTTTGATTCCTATTTGGTAAGTAAGTGGTCTTTTATTTCGAAAAATATCGTCTATTAAATATGTGTGAATTGTTTTTTTACTCATGCCTTTTGATTTCATTGTCAAAATCAAATCCACTTAATTGAACATTTTCCTTACCTTTAAATTTTAATTCAAAATCGTTTTCGTTTACACCTTTATAGATTCAGTAATACAAAATTCGTAGAGGATTTGCTCACGCTTCGCTGGAAATCTTCTCTTCAGTGCCTTCTTTATGCTATCATCCAGAGAGCGCATACGTAGATGGTATCCATCGTTGGTTTCACATTGGTCTCCCTTGCACGAGCATGCAATGAAATTGTAAGTTTTTGAAATAATTTTTTTGTTAGATTTATAGACACCAACATATTTTAATACTTATACACATTTATGTTCTTTATTACCTTTTATGTTTGCAAAATTGCTGATGTAGATACCGCAGTTTACCGTTTGATGTCCATCAAGTCATGTAACTCGATACATTTTTTATGGATAGGCATGATAATCTGAGTAATTTGAGAATGACAGCTTAGCGAGAATGATTTGAATCATGGTAGCAGAGGTCTCCGTAAGGTTTTACTCTCTTTTTCTCCTTTTCTAATTCAAAGTTTTCTAATAGGGAAAAAGTGATCACAATCTATCTTTTTTTATTTTTCAGTTTATGGTTCATCTTTTTGTGTAAATTAAGTTCGCTCCTTTTAGTGTAGATTGTAGTATGTGGTTTGTTCACAGTGGAAGATGGTATATTCACAGTACATTACATCAAAAAAAGAATATATGAAATCGAGTTTATTATTCACAATGAGTTGGTTGAACCTTGCTTCCCCTTAAACTGGGTATCATGCATTGTCGGTATCACTAAAATTGAGAAGAATCATAGGTTGTTATTACTATTTTTATTTACTGTTTGACTTTTCATTATAAGCGGTTGTCTTGAGAAAATTGTCTGCTTCCAAGATGTCTTAAATAATATATTTGCTCTTCATTTGAGTTTGCATAACAAGTCAACTATTAAATGAGCTTGCATATTTATTCGGCCCTGTAGCTGCAAATGCAATACCTGTTCAACTTTTTCTAACAGTGTAAGTTATGCATGTCTTGGATATGTTTCAGTGTGTGTATTATTATTTTTTTATGTCAGATTTATTTTTGAATGATGATAAAAATGTCAACTACAGGGCCTTTATGCAGATATCAGGGGGATATTCTCATAACCTACCTGCTATCTTCATACATTTCCTTGAAAAATGCATTTATATGGGCAGTAAACAAAATGTTTTGCCAACCATAGAATCAGTTGATTTATTAATTAAATGTAAAAATAGGAACCATGGTCCACTTACCTGTTAGTGGCATTATTAATGAAATGTAGTATGGAAAACTAAAACTTGCAGGATGTATGTGACGTAGTACTGTATTTAATTTGGTGATTTATTTATATTTTATTTTTCATTTTGCCTTTTTCTTAAAAAGAAATACGTATAATGACTACTATATATGATTTGTTTCAGATAAGGGAGTTTGGAGATTTGTAGTATATGTGGAACCGCCTTAGCACACGGTCTTTTGTTACGCCTGATGGTGCTTGCTTTTGTATAGGTATTCTCTTTTTTTAAGCTTACCTATTTACTGTTTTGTATAATAGGATATATAGAATATACTGCAAACTCACCTTAGTGTATATGTTTGCAATTTTCTTCGTAATGAATGCAATTATTAGTTTTCAAATGGGATACTACAAATATATTTTGTTCCTTCACTATTTAATATGCTCAGTAGACTACATTCTAATATGTATGAATTATTATGCTTATTTATTTATAAAATGGCATCATTTTAGTTCTGTTCAAAAATTAATCAGACACCTAATTATTGATCTGTACCAAATAGTAATGAAGGACTAACTAATTTATCCATTATCGTTTGTTTATGTCTGATGTTATACTTTAATCTAATCAGGATAATGTTGTGCATGTCTGCTGGAAGATAACAGAAATTTAGATTTACTTACGAGTGGACTTATGGATTGGATTATATAAGTGATAATATAACTAGGTAGTTGTATGAATAATTTTTACTGCATCAACTTTTTAATTTGTTGTTTCTTTTACTTTTATTTTCAAGTATAATTCCCATGTTATCATATTCAAGTCTAATAAAAGAAAATTCAGCTTCATTTGCGATAGACCAACATGATGATGTTTAAAAATTATGGAAGTTTGGTTGATTCTTAGTAGTTGAAGATTTCATCGTGATTAATCCATTTGCTATCGTTATTGCAACGCACGGTTCTGTAGTAGTTCGACTCTATCACTTAAGGTGACACTCAGATCTACATCAGCCCAAAGATCCATACGTCGGTAGATGCTTGCTTAACACTAAAATCACTGGAGATGATGCACCTGCTGAAACCTGGCATATGGTCTTCAGTACTGAAGGTATGTATGCCATTTTCTTTAATACATGTAACCTACGTTTTCAGAGCCTTTAGACTGCGTATTTGATTGCTTTGAGATACTTATCACATTGAACTACAGGAAAAGTACAGTACAGAAAGGTCAATCTATTGGTGTTATAGCTGATGGAGTTGACAATCATGGAAAGCCTCATAAACTCAGGCTGTATTCAATTGCCAGCAGTGCTATTGGTGATTTTGGAGATTCAAAAGACTGTGAGTTATTTTACTTTGAATTCAAATTTGAATTTGAATAAACTAGCTTAAGTTATTGTTTGCTTATTACAAATAATGTTTTGTGCACAAATCACTATGTGTGAAGAGGTTGGTTTACACCAATGATCAAGGATAAATTGTAAAGGGAGTGTGCACCTCCCGTTGAATAATAGAAAAGTTCATGTGCTCTGAAACATATATTTAAAAAGAAACTCAAGTTGATTGTTGAAATAAATAAAAAATATTGTATTTTGAAACCGAAAAGATTAAGGATGAAATAGAAATGTTCAATATTGTTGCACCTATTATGAGTATTTGTCAACGAAGCCAAATAAGGCACTAAATATGACCACCCTCAATGTCTTTGCATCAGAGTAAAGCAGGTTTAGGTAGCTATGAGGAAGTTGTTATAGTAACAAAATCTGCACCATCTTTTTAGCTCTAAGAGGGCTCAATGCCTGACGATGTTCAATATATATAAAAGTAAATAATAGATAACCTCAACGAAATACCTGAATCACAGCTGCATCACTTTGCATGCTCTTTGTTTTCTCCAAGGGAATTGGGTTTTTCACTTGAATCCAATAGCACTTTCAACCTGCAAAACAAAAACTAAATTAGTGGAAAAAGAAAAAAAATGTCTCCTTGCCAGATTTATTACTCGCACAACATTGTATTTACATAAAAATTTCTCCTTACCACATTTTCAACTCTGCCCTTTATAAAGCAATGATGTCATTCTCAAGCCCAAGAAAAGAAGAAAACGATTGCCATAATTACAGTTTAGCTCTTACAGATCATTTTACTTTATTGGTGTTGAACTCAACCTTGAAAAAAATAAGAGAGAATAATTATTATAATAATTTAGTTCTTACAAATTGTAATAATGATACTAATTTAAAAGGAAACTATTTTAGTGTTATCTGCAGCCTTGCATGCTCAAAAACCAACATGGTACCTTTTTGGCACATAAAAGTTGTTTTATGAGCTCCAAAAATCTTACAATTGGTGTTTTGTAAGATTTCTACTTGCAGAAAAGAATAAGGATGAGGATGTTAGAAGAGCTGAAAATCTTGAAAATTTGAGCAACTTGGGTTTGGTGCTCTGTAAGCAAAGGTTCATTACTATGGCGAACAGTTGTGGTAATAATCAGTTTACGGTAATTTTTACGTCACTTTTCATTTTATATTTAATGTATTGTACTGCTGTTAATAAATACATGCATTACAGAGGATCCTACTACCACCATGCAAAACTTTTCTAGAGGAAGAACAACTGCAGCATCTGATGTTTCTCACTTGGAATATTATGATAATAAGGTCTGCTAACCGTTTATACACACACATAAATATAGGCATTTAAGGACTGTAGCATTTTACTCTATTTTACACTGTCATAATACAAAGAGCTGATTCTTTTCTTGGGAAATTATTACATTGTAGTTGACTTTGTTGTGATTAACTTTAATGAGCCGAAAGCGACGCTACTGCTATTACAATGACCAAGTATCTTGGTGAATACTAAAGACAGCAACAAAGCATGAGTCAAAAAGGTGCTGCATTTGCTGGCTAATGAGGCAAGCATGATGATCAGAGAGTGCAATACGCTGGTGAAGCATTGCTAAACGCAAAATGTAAGATTCACAGCGATGGGTGTGAAAAGCAAATTGCTGCAAGTATATGAGCTGTTCAATATGATGCTGAACCAGCTAAGGGAAAAGAATGTGGACTAAAGGCAAAGACTATACTAAAATCCGTGCAATTGTTGGGGGAGAGCAGTTTTTTTAAGCAGCATGAAGAAGCAACAACCTGTTTCATTGTAATGTTTACCGTAATTTTATTGTAATTTTTTAATGTGCTTTAATATGTGAAATTTATTAGTATATGAGACCTCTTATGTAACAATTACATGTCTGAAATTCAATAACAAGAATTTACAAACACTATTTGCTCTTTACAGATGCCTATATTTTAATTTCTTCGTATACTTTGATTACCCAAAATTAATGCATGGACGGTTTGAAACGCAAAGCTTATCTGAACTAGAGATTTATGCATGTTTAATGGTGTTATAGCAATTATGTTTTCTTTGCAAAATAGTTGTAAAACCAGTACAAAAAAGCTCGATATGTTAATATGGTGATTTAATGCTTTTTAAAAGAGAGATGATGTAAGCCTTTTAAGTTCCAAATCATTAGAAACATTAATTTTTGTATTCATTACTTTCTTTATCTGTTCGATTATTTCATAAAATAATTTAGTCTCATTCATATTTTGATAAACGCTTGATTTGTGCATATACACGCATACAAAAAAATCCAACATTATGTGCATGTCAAAGTCATTTTGAAAATCCCAATACTCAGGTATTACAACTATTATTAAAGATACACACACATATATTTGTGTACATATGTATGCATGTATCTCTGTGTGTGTATATTTCACTACCACAACTGTACTGCACGCAAAATTTTCACCCTTCCTTCTTGGCACACGTCCAACGGACGTGGCACCATAATATCTAACAACACGACAAGTGTCACAAAGAGAAAATTTGGTCTCTCCCTGTTACGCACACGTCCAACGGACGTGCCACCATACTCGTATTAATAACTTAAGTATTACATAGTATACATCAATTATCAGGGTTACACAGACATTACAACACGTACTAGACAGTTATAAACACCTGTCTAGTTATTACAACTCAATCACAATACAGAAGACGCTCAGAGATACCAACACAGCGGAAAACTATATAACTATACGCAGAAGCCTCCTGCTCCATTGCTCCCCCACAATTCGTCAAAGCTAACCTGAATCCTAACCTGAATCCCTTGGCTACTCATAAAAATTTGAGTACCCAAGAGTTAAAGAAAAACAGAAATAACTCTGGGTCAGACATGGGTCTGGTGTGAGTAACAGGTTAAAGTTGCTTAACTTTGAAAAACCTTTGAAAGGAAAAGGCATCACATAAGACTTCCCACACATAAACATGGAAACGTTTTTACCTTACGCTAACCAAAACATTTGATAGGAAATCCAGTGATATTATAATAGTGTCAAGGGTTTTCACGTAAATAAGAAATAGCCGAAATTGTTGCATTCATTAAATTCCAGCTACTAGCCACAAAGGTGTGTAATACAATCAAAACCGTTGGCACTTATTGGATTTTGGATTCCATACAATAGCTGGGCTACTGGGGTACCTCCCGTCACAGTACGTGGCCTAGATCACCGTACCGAGGAGCCACCCTAACTCCCCTGCAACATAAGGCCGGAACCATTCCTTACTGAATAGTTCCGAACAAGACCACCCCACAGTTGTGATCAGCAACCGCACCACTAAGCCGAAATAAAGGGACATCTAGACAGGGGTAAATCTCGCTCTCAAGTGGGGGCTACCCACGAAGCCTTGCTGCACCTACCCTGTTTTAGCCATTCCCGGTTGATGATGCTTGAGGCTACGATTACCTTTATAGGACATATCACTTAGAATGCTCATCGTCCACCTGACGATGTTCTGAAAGCATTCAATCCATACAAGTTCGTTCCGGGTTCAAACAAAACCGAAGGCATTATCTCGTTACAGTCGTTTTGGAATCACCCTCAAGTTAACGATAATAACCCTTGCACTCTGAATCTTCATCTTCACTTCAGATTCATGACCTAGCGTTAATTTGGATCGATGTGGTTTTTGGATATCCAAATATGGAAACCCGATCCCGGTCTCATCGTAATCCAAAACGTGTCTTTTTAAGGCCAAGTTGTTTTAGAGTTTAAAACAATTCAATTCATTATCTATATACACACAGATAGATAATTTACAACACAATAGATAATCAACATTATCATTACCAACAGATAATTCATATCATAATCAGATAATCCATATCACCATCACAATGCAACCAATGCATCCATATCATACAACGTTACTCATCTCATTGCTGAGATTACAAACCATACATGGCAACCAATATCAATCATTCATACATAAGCAATGATCTAATGATTACTTCATTTATATTAATTTAAAATGAATTAAATTAATTACATCCTCTTTAATTAATTTAAAGTGAATTATAATCCTGCTTATCTTAACCATAAATTGATTACAAACCAATTAATTAATCACCATCTCAATATTCAATTCAATTATTCGTTACTGATTATCCATCTCTAATTACAATAAGTAATTAGCCTTTAATATTAATTACACAAGTTAATTATATTAAACTCCTTGCAAACAATTATCTTGTAATTACTTAATTAATTAATTAACTAAAATTAATTACATTAATCCGTTATTAATTTATTACTTCATTTATTGATTATTTCTTAATTAATCAATTCCAAATTACATCATTAATTAATTAATGATTTCTAATTAAAATTTAATCAATTTCTCTATTAAAATTAATTACATTAAGTAATTAATCTGCAATTAAACCAAACATATATTAATCACTCTTGATTAATAACTATTCGATAATCAACTATCCTTAATTACTCATCTCATAAATTAATTACTCTTAATTAATTATCTCAATTAATCCCTTGATTAATTCTAAAGTAATTTAATTTAAATTACTTCCATTATTAAACATCTTTAATTACATCCAGTAACTATCAATTCATTACTTCTCTAAGTAATTACAAACCCGTTAATTACATAAAGTAATTATCAAATCATTAAATGTTTAAATTAATTTAATTTAATTAATTAATATAAACTAATCACATTAAACCAATTAATTACATTAAGTAATTAATTTATTAATTACTTCCATTAAGTAATTAAACATAAACAGTTTCAAATGATTATTATTAATTAATTAATATAATTAATCATTAAAAATTAATCACATTAACTAACTGTTTAAATAATCTTAAGTTAACGACCTTCATTAAAATTTCTTAATTACTAAATTAAGAAATTAACTTATATAAATCATTATTAATTATCAATTAATTAATATTTAATTTCAATTTAATTAACATCTAATTATAAATTAATTAAGTGTTAATTGAATTCTTAATTTATCATTAATCACTTGATTAATAAATCTTAATCATTAATTTAAAATTTAATTAACAATCCTTAATTATAGATTAATTAACCTTAATTAATTAATCTCAAGTTTAATTAATTAACTTCAAAATTATTAATTACTTAATAAATCATCCACATTATTAATTAACTAAATAATTAATATTCCATTTGAATTAACTTAATATTTTAAATGAATCCAATTTCTTAAGTTCTAACTTAATTTAAGAAACATTTCTTCTTATATAAAGTATTTTTAAAACAAATTGTTTCCAAATTTATTTTAAACTTCACTTAAAATTTCATTTTAAAATTTTAAGATTTTAAAATGCATACAATTTATTTAAACAAGGTTTTTAAATAAATTTAAAATCTTTTTATCTCACATGTTCAAGAACATCCCTTTTTATAAAATAAAGGTTTAAAAGATTATAAAACAAATTCATTTCAAACAAATTCAATTAAAAAATTTCCTTTTAAATTTCGAACTGAAATACAGTTTAAATCTTCATTCCAGATTTAATCTTAAAACTTTAAATCTTTACTTACATTTCCATCTTCATTTTTAAATTCAAATTATTTAACCTTTTTTTAAAATAGTTAAAACAAAATTTAAATTTAAAAACTTATTTTATTTTAAAAACTTACATTAAAATCAAATTCCAGGTTTTAAAACTGGATTTAAACTTATTTTAAATTTTTATTTCATAAATTAAAACTCATAGTTTAAATTCAAAACCAATGTTCCTTTATACTTTAAAATCTAAATTTTAATTCCCAGATTTAAATTAAATTCAAACTCAGATTCATCTACCTAAATTTCATATTTCAGTTTTCAGATTTTAAACTTTGTTTAAATTTCCAGTTGCATTTTAAAATTTTACTTTTAAATTTAAAAATAGAAAATCGTTTTCTGTTTTGATTTAAAACATCTTAAATTTTCTGAATTCAAAAATATTTCAAAATCCAAGATTTAAACTATTGATTTCATATTTAAATTTCACGTTTAAAAATCCCAGTTCGAACTTCAACTTACAATTTAAACTTTACTTTTAAATTAAAAAACAGAAAACAGTTTCTGTTTTATTTGAAATCAAACTAGAGTTTAAAAAGTTCAATTTATTTCAAAAACCCAAAATTAAACTAATTGAATTTATATCTAAATTCAGTTTATATTTTAAACTTAGTTTAGGTTTAAGTTTATATTTTAAAGTCCTACTTTTAAAATTTAAAAACTGGAAACAAGTTCCTGCTAATACCTAAAACCTGAAGCAATTACAAATACCCGAGCTCCCCATATTTTACTTCGAGTCAAAGGTCTCCCTGCTTTGAGTTACCACTCCAATTACCCAAGACCATCACGAGCAACCAAACCCTGTAACCAAAACATCACCAGCATGCACACCACTTCACTGTGCACCCATTCATCAACTCGGGCTACCTCTGACCAACATCAACGGCCTCTCCCATCGGCCAGTAACCCCACATCTCCCCTCAAACATCAGATCCCCCAGAATTCAACTCGAATTCGAGTTCGAGTTTAAGACCAAAACCTGGAACATTAGACACGGTACACTCATCCAAACCTGTCAACACCATTCCCACACGCCTCCGGCCACCATCGCCACACAAACTTCGGCGACGACTTCAACAAACCACCAACCTCCATTTCCCAAAACCTTAAGTAACTCGATCAAGTATTTTAGCAGAAAAGATAACTTCTTGAAACCATAGTAATAATAGGGTTTAAAACCTTAAAATCCAAATCATAACAACAAAAACAAATTATAAACCAAACTAATAATTTTCCCATAATCTCTGATAGCTACACCATCATCAGAAGCAAATTCAACCAAATCGAATGCAAACATCAACCGTGCTTATCCAATATGTATAATACAGTAAATTTAAAACTGCACTTTGTTTAAAACACTATAAATTGTAATATTTGATTTAAAATTCATGTATTTGTTTGATGTTTTTATTTATAAACCTGAAACATGAATCCTATAGTTCGAATTTCCACATTATATAAATTTTACTCTGTTATACTTACTCTCAGTAAACAGAATTTATTTAACTTATATAAAGTTTTTAAAACTTACTTTATCATGAGATAAACAGATTTCATTCAAATACTAAATCACAATAGCAACAGATCAAAAGAATAACTTTTTAATCAACTTGAACTTATACTGTAAATGGTCAGAAACATAAGTAAACAAACATGCATCACATACAAATATACACACAACAATGTATTTAACAGTATAAGTATATGCCTACTTATTTTCATGAATAGATCAAGCAACCATCTTTTATACTTAAATTTTTTTTAATTTTTTTTAAGTTACTCACCTTTTTATTATGCTGACAGAGCTCTGTTTTGAAAGCTTCTAAATTTTCTTTTTAAATCCTGCTTGAACTTCCTTTGCAAATGTTTTGAATGCCTTTAAACTTGAGCTTCAATTGTTAAATGCTCTTAAAACTTGAGCTTTCTGATTTTATTTGTTGCATGCAGGCCCTCAGATTGAAAATGCAGACATCTTGCTTTATTTTCCAAATTTTACATGCAGGTTTGTTTTGCATGTTACAGGTTGAAGAAATTAGAATGCATTTGAATAGGGGTGTTTTGATTTTTACAGGTTGAATATGATTTGAGGATGATTTGTGTTTGGATTATGGGTATGAAGGGTGATTTCAGATTTCTTTGTTTAGAATGAAAAATGAGAAAGAGGAAAGGAATGAGTAAATGCAAGTTTATATAACAATATTTTTGATTTAAATTAAAATTAAAGAAAAATAAAAATTGAACAATGACACTTGTAAAAAATGAACACTTGTTAATTTACTTATTAGATCACTTAACACATGTTAACTTATATGTCTAAAATACTTACACATGTCTCTAAGGTAATTAGCATTTTTAAATTAAGTGTTAATGAATGTTTAAACTTAGTTAATTAGTTTCTTATACTTAGTTATGTATATAGATAATTTCTAAAGAATAAACCAAGTATTATTATAAGTAAAAACAATATACAAATAAATCATTTGACAAAGATACTTTTTAAACAATTAAAATAAATTTATAAAAGAGGTTGTAACTTAAATGAATACATGTTTCATATTTTAAATTGTATTTTAAATTTTCATATTTAATTTACAAATCATAATTATCAATCAATATTTTAAAAAAAATAAAACAAACATTTTATAACCTTATTTTAATATTCAAACTTAAATCAAAATATTTTAAACCAATAAAACATTTATCTTACATATTTAAAATCATTTAGTTATTTTATTAAACAGTTTTGAAAAGCTTAATTCAAAAATAAATCACAATTTCCCAATTTCAAAATATTAAAATTATGCTATACTAATTTAATTAAAAACAACTTATCTATTTAAAATATATATAAATATACATATACATATAATAAATAGAAAACAGATTTATTAGCTTATTAAAAATAAATTCACTAATTAAATATTTATTAAAGAAGATTATTGAATCAATTCAAATTTATCTACAAAAATTATCAATTCAATTTAAATTTAAACACAGATTATTAAATTTATATTGCCATAAATTTTGGGATATTACAATCCTCCCCCCTTAAAAGAATTTCGTCCCCGAAATTTAAAACAAAGGTAATTTAATAATCTATTTACAGATTTTATTTTAAAATACAGCATATGTTAATCATATGCTAACAACCATAGCAACCAATTCACACAATCAAAACAAATCTAACAATCCAAAAGATTTTTGGATAAAACTTTCACGAGTTTCCCCGGTGTATATATATCGGGATACTCTCTCTATAGAATCCAAACAATCAAAACTACTAAGCTATAGAGCTCCTATCAACAACTCTAAATAGAATATCAGACTACAGACGAGTCTGACTCAACAAACAAACCTCCTGAACTGCTGTTTCTATAACCAGAAATATCAAACACGTACTCCCTCAGAGATACGTGAAACACTCTGAATCCCAGTTATCCAAATTGGCAATTCAACTCTTGAAAATCAAACACTTATCATACCAAAACTCAGAAGAAACCCAAAACACTATGGAGCTAGCTTCCCAAACTTATAGCTCCCTGGATTGGAGAAAAACTTAGCCAAAACCCAATCTCCGACTCCAGAATCCAAATTTCTCTGTCTCTTATCCATAAAAACTCTTCGGACGATCATGGACTACCAACATCCTTCCTGATCAGCTCAACTCTATGCTGATGCCTTTAGAAATAAACTGGATCAAAACAATCCAATGATCTCCTCAAGATCAATCCAAAACCAGGAACAATCTCTACTCCACGAACGACAGAAGACAGAACTAACTTCTCCTTATCTGAGAAAAGAAAAACAGAAACACTCTCAAACTGCTTCCGCTGCACAACTCTGATCCGAAACAGAAGAAAATGCAGACGAAGAGAACGAGCACAGACTGGACAACCCAGCACAAAAATATGGTTCCACATACCCATAAAGAAAACTTAGATGTTCCTTCGAAACCTGAGTTGCTTCACCCACTTCTATCTCAAGGAACCATCCATCTACTAACTGAACCACCAGTTCCACTCCTGGAAAGGAAACTCAATCTCCAGATGTGTATAAACTTCTGTCTTTTCTGAAAAAATCTAGACAATCTCCAACAACCCAAGAGAACACTCAACTTATCGCAAGTCACTTTTGTGATCAACTCAGCCTAATTCCAAAGAAAATGCTTTCTCCAAACCAATCAGAACAGCTTATGCTGGCCTGGCCAATTTACCAAAGAAATGCTTTTAAGAATTTCTCATATTTGTTATTCTTATTGAAGCTTTTCTTATTTTTGTTTAATTCTGGTCATTCCTTTTTCATATGACCAAATCGATTGCACCCATAGCATTTAAATGACGAAGGATCATTAGAGTTGCTCGGTTTTTGCCTTTGCACCATTTTATTAAATTTTTTGAAATTTTTGTATTTTTTAGCAAGGAAAACTTCATCTTCTTCATCCAAGTCTAAGTCGTCATCACTATTTACTTGAAATGCAATATTTCGATTTTCTTGGGCTAGATTTTTTCTAGCTTGTAAATTTTCTTCATATGACATCAAATTTCAAATTAACTCTACTACTTTGAGTATAGAGAGGTCATTGGCTTCTTCTATAGCTAGTACTTTTCTTTCCTATTCATTAGTTAATGCATTTAGAATACGTGTAACTAAATCAAAATCAGTAAATGAAACTCTTAATTCCATGAGATCATGTTATATAGTTTGGAATCTAGAATACATTTCTACGATGCTTTCATTTGATTTCATTTTAAATGATTAAAATTGATTTGTCAGCAAACTTATCTTAATTTGTTTTACTTTTTTGATTCATTCATGTGTGACTTGAATCATGTGCTATATATCATAAGCTATTTTGCACATCACGATTCTAGAAAATTCGTTTCTGTCTAATGCACAATATAAAATATTCATAGCTTTTGCATTATTTGAAGCAGCATTTTTCTGAGCATCTGTCCATGTACTAATTGCAGTAATAGGAGCACGTACTGAGATTGAGTAGTTAGCCAAATGTTAAGTTTTCTTAATTCCATAGAAACTTTCATACGTGTAGCTCAATAGATATAATTAGAACATTTAAAAAATGGTGGACGTGCAATTGATTGACCTTCCTGAAATGTGTTATAACTCATATTGTCCATAGTATTCAAAATTGTGTTATGACTTTGAATAGTCCTTTCTCTAATACCAATTGAAATAACTACTGGATCGTGTATGGCTAATACATGCAAGTATATAAACTTATTTATACCAAGAAATACTAAGGCAGTAAGTAAATGTACACACCATTTATACTGGTTTGGAGCACCTCTCCTATGTCCAGTCCCTTAGCATCTCTTAGGTATTTCCTTAGTAAATTCCTCGCTTAACTCGAAAGAATAGGTTTACAATTAACTGATCTGAGCACACTTAGATTTATTCTTTCCTTTGACAAATACAATTCTTGCTAAACAATCTTGTGTTCGTCTAACACTGATTTTGACTTGATAGCATGATGGTTCCTATAATCTCCTTGATGATTCAAACCGAGTGCACCATGATTATTGCAACAATAGCAAATGAGATAATGGAGTTGAAAGTACAAAATTGCTTAGAATAGCACAAGAAAATAGATATAATATAAATTAGAGTAAAAAGTTATAAACTAAATATGAGTTATTGTGCTATTTTTAAATACTAAAGAGAGGCAATCAAGAGTTATCAACGTTCAAGGAAATCCTTTTAGAATTAAAAAACTATTCAAAATTATTGCAACTCTTGAAGATGACTTTTTAGAAAATATGGTCATTATAGCATCTTACTCTACCGAGCGATTACGTCGGTCTACTGAGTATGAACGTTTAAATTTTCATGACAAAAAGTTTGAATTTAAAAAATTGATTTACACAGTTTTAGTCGACTGAAATTAGGCTCAATCGACTGAAACCAGTTTCAATCGACGGAACTGTGTTAGTTCATTTTGCATTAAAATTTTGGCCTTTGTCGAATTTCAAACTTCAATGATATCTTGACATCTATGTTTGAATGTGTGTTTGTGTGTGTATACGAACTATCAAGGAGATTTTACAATTCAATCTAAGACCACATACATACTATTGATCTCGAAGCTCCAAAGTTTTGACTTCTTCGACTTGTAGATGATTCTTCTATTTTTTGCCTTGTGTTGATGCCTTCTTAAATTAAAGCCAGATACCATGATATAGTATATATGTGCAGTGTATAGTTGTCATCATCAAAAAAGATACTTAATGTTCTAACAACCATAAGGCTCCCGTAGTGTTGTGAATAATGCTTAGCGTTGTCTAGCACCCGATGGATATTGGGTCATAATGTCCATCGAGGTAACTAAAGACTATAGGAAGAGTACAAAGCGGGCACACGTTCAGACTCTTAGAGTAGGAAAGTGGCTATCAATCTCCCGTTTGGCTCTAAGGCATATGATATATAGACATATATTTATATACACACCTACATGTGTACTAAGATGATATTTTGACTGTACTTATGACTGCATGTCCAATGTATGGTCAATCCCTTTATTTTCCATCATATATATTTATCGGATAGTATGGACCATAATAAAGTGTTGACTAATATTATATGAATGTATGGATTGATATTGTTTCATACATTTTTACTACTAGTAAAGAAAATTCACTGAACTAATTTACTTGGTGTCTTTTTGAAATTTCAAAAATTCCCTAGCTTTCCGTTTACAATAATACAAATAGCCCGTGTGCGAAGTACAGGCCATACTTGTATTTCATAATGTTGTTTCGATGTGTGATGATTTAGGCATGCTGACATGATATGCACTTGTGATGCACACCAACATCTGCAAGAAATATCTTTTTATATTATGATTTTATTTATCGTTATATTATACTATATTTAGATAGTCCAATCGATGTGTTATTTTATAATATTCTGGCCAGTCCGAGACATTGCAGGACCGGTATATAGTAGAAAGTTTGATTCACTTGGGCATTTTGGGTGGCTGGTTGTCATAGTATTACCTATCCTATATGGATTTTTATAGCCTTATATATATAATGTTATATAATGTATATATTGATCATGTCATGTATATAGTTAGAGACACTGGATTTTGGGACTATTATTTTGTATATCCAGTGAGATCTATGTATATGATTATGTATTATATTTTATCTCTACTTTTGTGACTCGGTGTACTATATTATATAAATTATGACTGAATATCATTGTCTTGGAAAAACACGTGTTTATTACTTTGTGTCGATACTGTAAAAGTATTACCGTGTTACATATATATACTATTGATTACATATCGATGTTAGCCCAAGGGAATATTCAAGTGCGACGACCTATATTGCCTCATTCTTCGTATTATAAGACAATATTACTTAGGAATAACCCTTTGATAATATGGGTATAGAGGTGGAATGTTTTAGTTTGGTATCACAACAGGTAGATTGATACGTCATACAAGGATACACGAGTCATTGGCCTAGATGGATTTAAGAGTCCCTATTTTTGGGTGTTGGGTAGATAACCTATATATATTAGGAATATAATATGATTATGAAGAGTTGTTGTCTTGGTGCATATTTGTTATTTGTATGTTTTGATATATATATATATATATATATATATATATATATAATTCTGGTTTATTGTTAATGTGAATCTCGCTTTATTATAGTAGTGGCATATGGTTGGTGCTCAATCCATTTGTGCTGACCTTGGACAGTCAAGTGGTTTTGGAACCGAGGGAGTACTTATGACCATGGACTAGCTTGTAAGGAGTATTCAACAATCTAATGCTTCCACAACTCCTAATCCTTCTACTCCTCGATTTGATGTCGCTAAGATGTGTAGTGATCATGCTAGCCTTGTAGGATAGACTTTCAAAGGCATAGAATGAGTGATAGTCTAGGCTTGGCTTAAGGTACATGAGGGTATATTCACACACATGGGAGTTACTGACCAATTGAAGGTGCAGATTGCTTCGAGTCAGTTACAGGAGAGAGCTTTGGACTGGTATGAGTTACTAGTGGTGGAATTAAGGAGCTAAATTATCACAAGCTTAGTTCAAGTTTCACTTTGATCAGAAATTCCTCCCGAAAACTGAAAAATGGCTATATCCATGAAGTTAATAGACTTAAACTAGGTCAAATGCTTCTGGATAAGTAAGTTTCTTTTGAAGTATGTCACTGATCTTGTCAATACATTATTAAAGAAAAACAAAAAATTCGTCTATGGGCTGAACAAGACTTTGAAGAAAGCCTTACTTCCTTAGCTAGAGGTTACTTTTGAGAAATTGGTGGAAACTACATTAGGCACGAGGAAGCATAGAAAGAAAATGGTGAGGATGAGAGGAAAAGCAAAGTTATCACTGGGCAGAAATAGAGATTTCCATTTAAGAAGTAGAGGCCTAAGATCCAGGGTAAGAAGCAAGCAAAAACCACTGTTCCAGATTTTAAGGCTCGAGCCTGGCAATGTGTGAAATGCTTTAATTATGGAGAAATAGGCCATTACTCCGAGAAATGAACTAATCATTGACTTCCATCATCTCAGCCTAGGTGCGGTGCAGGGTTTGTAAGGAGATTGGACATCTCGATTCTTCATGTCCAAAAAAAGTTGGCAAGTTGAAGGCTATGGACATGTTTGGTAGTTCTTCTTAGCCAAAGGGGAAAGCTCCAACAATACTATTTTATTTAGAAATTTTCTTATTAGAGTTCTTTTCGATACAGGTGCGTATCAATCATTTGTATCGAAGGAACTAATGGATAAATATGACCTCATTGTTGTGTGCTTAGTTACATCTTTAAGGATTGCTAATCCTATTGGAGGATATAGAACCCTTAAGATGTTAGTAAGAATATAATCTTTTTCACGGCTTGATAGATAATTTGATAAGCCAATGATTTTTTTCCGTGTTTCCTTGAATAGGTGTGATTTGAATTTCTTCTATGATTTACATGTATTCGAATATCTAAAATTTGGCGTTATTTTAGGAATGGATTGACTTAATCATTATGAGGCTCATCTCTATTGCCTCGAGAGAATCATTACTATTAGCTATCCTAATTTGATGGAAGGAGTTATTTTGGTTCTTGGAGATGTTAGTCAAGGCTTGGGTAGTTCTCTTTTTACTCTTGAATTTAGAGAAGAGGATGATATCACGTGAATCCCTATTATAAGGGAATATCCGGATGTATTCAATCGTATTACCGGTTTACCTCCAAAGCGAGCTATCAAGTTTCAAATTGATCTTATCCCCAGAGTTCAACCTGTCAGTCGTACTTCTATAGGAATGTCCGTAAAGGAGAATGATGAGCTAAAAGCAATTGCTAAAATTTGAGTTGAAGTATTTTATCAGGTCAAATATTTCTCCCTGGGGAGCGGTAACAGTTTTCATGAAGAAAGAGGATAGATCCCACGGGTTATTTATCGATTATTGGAAGCTAAATGAGCTTACTATTAAGAATAAATATCCCTTGCCTCAAGTTGATGATATGTTTGATCAGTTGAGCAGTGCTAAGGTCTTTTCTTAACTTGACTTGGCAATCGAATTTCATCATCTTAGAGCTACAGAGGATAATATTCCTTTGATAGCTTTCCATATTGGATATGGCTCTTGTGAGTAGCTAGTAATGCCATTTGGATTGACCAATGTTCCTGCATATTTCATTGATCTAAAGAATAGTATATTCAGTGATTATCTAGATAAGTTCATTCTGGTCTTCACTAATGAAATTTTGAGTCTACTCAAAGTCAGAAGTGGAGCATGAGAAGCACCTCAAAATTATTTTGGAGACTTTAAGACAGAATAAGTTGAAGGCCTAAATGCCACTTTAGGTGAAGTTATTTGGCCATGTTGTTTTTAGGACTTGTATTCATTAGATCTTGCCAAGTTGAAGCCATTCGTAGTTGGAAATGTCTTGAAACTGTTTTAGAGATTAGAAGTTTTCTAGATTTAAATGGTTATTATTAACGTTTTATTAAAGTTTTCTAGGATTACAAGGTTGGTCACTCACTAACCTTACCAAGAAAGGAGTTAGGTTCCTATGGGCAGACAAGTGCGAGGAATCCTATCGAAAATTAAAAGATTTACTTATCTACGCACTAGTACTTGCTGCTCCCGAAGGAAACTAGGATCTGGAGTTTTATACAGATGTGTGTTGTTTGGGTGCAATTCTTATGCAAAGGGGTAAAGTAGTAGCATGTGAGTCTAGGAAGCTAATACCTAATAAAGTCTGTTATGCTACCCATGACTTAAAGCTTTTTGCCATAGTCTTTGCTTTGAAGATTTGGCACCGTTATTTTCTTGGAGAGAGGTTTGTCTTGTATACGGATCATAAGTTATTGAAGTATATATTCACACTAAATGATCTTAACATGAGACAACGACGATGTCTTGAGTTTCCAGCAACTTATGATTTTGAGATCCATTATACTTCTAGCAAAGAAAATAGAGTGGCTGATATATTAAGTAGAAAGCATCAAGCAATTGTTTGTATGAAAATATATAAGTGAAAGAGTCTCAAATTGCTTTCTATGTGTGATATCTGGAACATAGATTTAGTTGTTGGTTCGAAATCGATGCTTGCTAGTCTTGTTTCTTGACTATCTTTGATTAGTCGAAACATATACGCTAAAAGAGAGATCCGAATACTCTTACTCTTATTCGAAGATTAGATTTTGGTATGGATGGTAACGATTTAATTGGATATACTATCGATTCTTATGGTTATTTATGGAGAAGGAATAGATTTATTATTTCTGTTATGGATGATGTCTGTAAAGAAGCATTGGATGATTGTCATGGAATGCGACTATTCACCTTAGAGGTAGCAAGATGTATAAGGATATGAAGCGTTTCATTATTCGGAAGGGATGAACTGCGACATTAGCAAGCATGTGAAGGGAACCCTATTACTAGACTAAGAGGCAGACTCTTACATCAAGATCAAAATTTATGGTCTTTATAACTGAAATGTTGAATACTTAATCAACAAGGTTCTTGGTTCTCTTAAGAGACAAATTATTGGCTTATATGATAAAAGCTCAAAATACTGGAAAGCATGATATACATTTCAAATAATTTAGCACATTCAGGAGTACATATGATGTATTTAGGGAAACATTTATTTGAAAGCAAATTCATTTATTATCTAATAGTTGTATACAAAGTCACATGTATATAAATTAAACTACAAAAAGTGGTTTACTTAATGATGTACAAGCAATTCTCAACTAAAGTTCAAGGTTATGCACTATCCTAACTAGATCTTCAGCAACCGATGAAGAATCAGCATGTGGCGAATGACCACATCCAAAATTTCTTTGAGTTTCTTCACTTTCGTTCGAATGGTATATGCACCATCAACTGAGTCAATTTGAATCCTCAGTGCACGCTTAAGAGTCTAGTTGGTTCCTTTTAAGATTTGGACCATGCTCGTTAATTCTTTAATCTCTTTCCCAAGAATGTGCTTTTCACGCTCAAGTTTTTCAACCTAACTTTCATAATCATTAAGGCATTGAGAGACTTTTTCATTCCATCTTTTTGTTAAAGAATTGCATGCATTCAAATTTGAATTGCTTACCCCACTAGGAGATCACTTCGTTACTTAGACCTAGAGGTGGGTTTAATAAAGTGGGAAATTCTTGGCTAACTAAAGATTGAGATCTTGTCATTCTCCATGGAGTAGGAGTAGGAAGACTAGAATCACCTCCGCTCGCAATGAGTTCCACAGATTGGTAGTATAATTGACCCTACATTAAATCAACTTTAAATCATTTATCCGTTGAGGTAATTTATCTACTTCTATATCAATATCGATCAAAGGTCTAGACCCTAGGACCGTGTTAATCTTCTTTTTCAACTCTTGAAATTCTTTGTCCTTCTCTTTAATTTGATCCACTAAGCTAAAGGTCATTTATTTATAATTTATAATGTTGATCTTAACTGATAATATTTCCTATGCCACCCTTGGGATTCTGGATTGTCCGGAAACAATAAAGCTGAAGCGTCCTAAGAAGACCCCTTCTTTTTGATATCAACCATCAGTTTATCTTTGATAACGTTCATTTGACAAAGAGCATCTATAGGACCAGGTGCAAATGCTAACCTACTTTCCTATTTAGAATAAGTAAAACGAAAATTAATTGATGAAAAATAGGCCCTTCGATTAATAATAGCAAAGTTTACAAACAATAAGGAAATTCAAATTACATCACAATTCCATTTTGAACAGTTAAATAACTTTTAATGTTTTGACGTACTAGTTTTGGCCTTCTCAAATAAGCCGACTGATAAGGTAAGGGTAGAATCAAAAGGCGCTTTAATCCCTTCTAGGGTATTAATTGGAAGGAACTGATGATAATCCTATTTTATGGCTGAAGGGCTAGTGTGACCACACAATAATTTGGCATGATAAGTTAAAATTTCACTAAGTAGTTTGTCCTTCTCATCACCCAGAAAATAAAAAAGAAAGCGAGGGAATCATGTATACTTCTTGTAGATCGCTTAGAAAGCAGCGCCTTGCTAACTGAGATGTTTTGATGATTAAAGACTTCTGCTTAAAATCACTCTTTAACTTCGTAAAAGTACTCAAAAGTTCCATAGGAACAACACTATTAGAGTGTTCCTTAATATGTATAATATGTGAAAATTAGAGAGACAATAATGATAAAGTTTATAAACTATTTGAATTACATATTACAATTAAACAGTCACTCGGGTTCATATAAAATGGATTTCTTATAAAATTCAGAAATAAATCTCTTCCTACTGTATTTGAGTTTTTTTTGGGGGAGGGCAGAGAATGAGAAGAAAGAGGATAGAAGCAACTCTTAGGAGATTTCAGCATGTCCCGGGATGAGGATCAAACCCATGTTCATCGAAGTATCTGCGATGGAAGCACCTAAGCAAACCCTGTAGTTGTCGCCCAAGTTAGAAAAATCAAGGAATATACCCTAGAATAACTCTATAGTGAAACTCCTCTAAGGCATTCCTATCATCGATCAACATCCCAAAAGGGGGCCATAAGTTCCACATTCTCTATCAATAGTCCCTCCCGATGAAGGCGTGCATTCTTCATACATGAAGCAATTCGCCTTTCTTTGAAAAACCTTAATTTCAATGCACTAGCGGTAAGACCATTGTATTTCTCAAATAATTTTTTATTGTTCTACTTCAAAAGCCTATCCAATTCTCCATTCACTTGGTTTCTTTTCAAGCATAAGTTGATAATAGTATTTCGATTTTCTCGTAGACTAAAATAGTTAACATATTAACTAAAAATTGGTTGATAACTTAAGATGTTTAAATAAGGTGATCCATACCTTATAATGGAATTTGAGATGAAGAATTTACCCTTTCGCTTTGAACTTATGGCTTTAAGAAGCATTGTCTTTCCAAGGAGATTCTTTAGTTGAGGAATCGGGAATTTTAGTAACTTCTGTACCATGGCATGCCCAGTCTAGGTTAGCGTCACCTCATCCATCCTACTCATTTGGCAGTCCAGAGGGTCCCATTCTATCACCACTATCATTGTCATCATTTCCATCATAATCATGACCCTCATCGTCATGACCATCATCATTCCTGATCTTATCATCTTCCTCCTCTTCCTCGTCGGACTCTATTTCCTCGTCTGTCGGAGGATCATCAAAAGTTAGCAATTTCTTAGCATCGATCTCCTCCTCCTCTTCATGAGAGGACTCCTCAGATCCCAGAGCTTTCTCCAGCATCGCACTGAATTTCTTTTTAAACCTCTCATTCCTAGATGGAAGAGAGGGGAAGTTAAGATCTGGGCACTTGTGAATATTGTTGCATATGCAATGTCTACGATCTTCTCATAACATTTCTCGATAATGGAATAGAGAGCCATGTCTGGAAAATAATAAACCTTCTGCTTTGCATCTTTAATAATGCCAGTCGATTTAGTCATGAGGGTTCTTTTTCTCTAAAGCTGCTTCTTTATGAGTTCATTCTCCTTTGCAAGCTCGACCTCTCTTTTATCGGCCTCCCTATAAAGTCCTTACTTTATCCTCTAGTGCTTATCTGGTGCTTTTCTCTTCATTAAGGGAAGAGGAAAGTTTTTCTTTCTCAGCCATAGCCTCATCCTTTGCTATTGAAAGGTGGATTATGTTGGTGTTGAGCGATGAAATCTTCTCTTTTAGCTTAAGCACCTTATTGGAAGACCCTTAAGCAACCTCTTGGAAGAGAAACATGCGCTTAGCTGCTTGGAATAAGTAACAAATATAAGTTAGAACATTATATATATAGTTAAGAACTCAAAAAAATTGAACAGAGAAAGGCATATACCGATAAGGATTGTTTGAGAATAGTAAAGAGATGACCTTGGGAATAAGAAGAAGACCGTGGCAGTTTAAGAGAAGTAAAAAATGGAGAGTGGATGACCGATAAAAGAAGATCATCAAAATTATTGACATTTGTGTTCGAGACTTAGACGAGAATGGATCTTCTGGGGTAAGAGATAGGCCAAGATCTTCGCACATATGATAAAGAGCCATAGGAGTATCTAAAAACGGATATTCAAAAGTGAGTCCTGAGACTACCCTACCTATGTTGAATGTTGAGCCATTTTCCCAAGAGAGGTAAGATTTAAGGCCTTAGGACTTGCATCGATGTTTACATATTGTTCTTCATCCAGAACTATAGTAGTGTGCATATTCCAACCTTGAATTTTTGTTGGGGGTTGAAGTTGCAACGGTAGGACCATTACGTGATTTTCTTTTCAAAGTCTTGAACGCACTAGTAATGGATTCCTTTATTAAAAGAGTTTGGTAACCTGAGTCGAGGAAGGAGTATCATATTTATTCCCCTTCTCTTTAGAAGCATCACTTATGGTTTCCTTTACTTTGGAGACAATAACTAGGACAAACGAGCCTGAATTAGAGTGGAAATCTTATAAGATAATATTATAAAAGGTTTTGTATGAATTGAAATGGTAACTCACCAAAAGGTTTGAGTTGGATCAGAGAATTAATAATGAAAGATCTCAGCTTGCCTATTACTAGTGATCGTCTTCCTTAGGCATTGCCTTTAATCATTGGAGGCTCCCCCAAGATTTCGAGATGGTCCAAGATTATAGAATATTGAAGGAGCTTTTCTTGTGTTAATAGCATAAGTCTGTTGCCCATTGTTTTCGATACTCGAGTTAAATACTAGATAATTTCCTGTCCCAGAGAACTTAATTTCTTTGGAGGCACCTGAAAGAAAACACTCGTTAGTATAGAACAACAAAAAAACCTGAGTAACAAAAAAAGGAAACTTACTAGCAGTGGAGAAAGTTCCCTTGATGCTAGAATAACACTAACACAAAAGAATTGCATCTCCTATTCCATGGTCTTATTAAATTGTCAGTGATTAGACTTTTCGGGAGGGGACGAATGCGGTACAGTGGATTATCCTGCTGATCGGTTATTTTTGTAGGGCCAGCTATAGAATAAGGGACTATGGTGCTTAAGGAAGTAAGTCCAATTTCCGAGCAAGGACTTCTAGACATGTTAGGTAAGTATGCATTTGGAGTGAACTGGATCAGGGTAATGTTTACTCTAGGTATCTCAAAAGAAAGTCAAGAAAAGAAAGTAACCCATATGACATATATGGATTGGGGTGAAAGCAAAATACCCTTTTGGAGGGTTATAGATACTGCCAGTAGGACCAGTAGGAATAAATTGAATTCCAGTAATGCCGAGTTGCTCCAAAATAGAGTCTCCTTCAGCCTGAGTTGTGATATAGGAAGGATTCAAGACATGGCCCCCATCTTATTACTAAAGGGTAGAGCCTTGAGGCCCATGTTAGTCTTTTGGATGAACTTCTTAGTTGTCTTTGGCCTTCCAATTGCTTGCCACGTGATACTATTCCAAATTTGAGAAATACTAGTGCTTATTATACATATAGATTAATATATACTAAGTCAAAAGGCATATAAGTGATTTACTTGTCACACCAAAATATTAAAAACACAAAGCCTAACATGGTATTTATAATAAATCAGTGACCATTGAGTCGCCACTATTGAATTCATGAAAAACTTGAAATGTTAGGTTAATTAAAAGTGCCCAGGTAAATATTATAACTTATGATAATAAAGTGAGCCTATAGGAATTTGCATGAAATCTGAATAAAAGTTAACATAAAGGTATTGTAAGTACAATATTGCATTAATAAACCCACATCAATGGGTATCTCAGTGCCGAATGTCACATAGGTCATACTATAAAGCAACAATGTAATGCCGCAACCATAATCAATGTTGGAGTAATAAGGTGGCCGACATCGATAAATAATGCTAAATCTATAAACAACTTATAATTTTCTGAAATAATTGTGGTGTCGAATAAAGTTTAATTTATAATTTAAATGTAGCTACCAAAAGATAATAACAAATAGTCAAGCTATCAGTATCAATCCATGTCCCCCTAAATCAATATCAAATATAAGCGGTAACATTTTTAGTTAATACGAACTTATTAATGTCGCATCTAATCGGCATAAGCTTTCCTGTAACAATGAATCCTATGTCCCTAAAAGTTTGTTGCACGTCTCTTTAGTCATTAACAATATGAAAATTTTTATGCCATAGATTTTCCAACCTCAATATTAACTATCAGGAAAATGGATCAATAGAGAACTTAATTAATACGGAGCATCATATCAATATTGTAAAACATCAGTTCTGGCATAAAACAAAAGAAAATAAGTCAATGTCAAACATTATAGTGATGTCATTAGAGCTCAATGTTCATATAGAATGAGGCCGTATTGGATATCGAGTCTAACAATGTAACATCCCGCCTTTTCACACGCTTTAAATCGACACACGTGCCACTTCAAACCATACGGAAGGCGAATTGTTATGGGGTAAAAAAAAGAAAGAAATAAAACAAACAGAATCTCACAGCGGAAGGATAAAATATAATAATCAAATATAAACAGTTCATGAAGCTATTTTTCAAAATATTTAATTTTACTTACAATATATATCAGAGTTATACATACCATAGAATATCAATAATGCAGCGGAATACAATAGTGTACTGGAATAAAATAATAGGTAATAGAAATAAAATCTTCGTCTTTGTCCTCCAGAGCTAGAGTCTTCGAATCTTGAAATACTCAGGCTGACCCGAGCGAATTGAAAAGACAAAACACTCGAGTCAGAACAAAAAGATCTTATGTAAGTTAAATCAACAATAAATATGAGTGCAATAACTTAAGAGATGCTCGGGATTCACATTTCCTAAGGATCCGTTAAACTATTTACTACGTAGTAATATTTCGCTATTATAATAGTGTCTATTATTAAAATAAACTTACTTTAAAATAGCATTAAGGAGTGATCCAATATTCCCCTTAACACAAAATATATTCCCATAGTCTATACAGTACCGTAATCTCCTCCGTACCGGGCGTCGTCAGAGAGCACTCCATAGGTATGGTACAAAACAAAAATCATATAAGGCGCGCTAGGGTAGGTGACACGGCACAACTAGGCAATGCCAGGGTAGATATACCAATTACGCTTCCGGGTCAGCGGTAACGCGTAGCAGCTACTACCGCCCACCTCGAACAACACCCCCAAAATCAAAAATCAAAAGTGGCCACTAAAAAATCCAAAGTCAGTGTAGAATAGCGAAGGGATGTGTCCGATAAAAGGTGCTACCTTCTTAACCCGTCGATCGCTCCTGTTTTAGCCACCTTATACCAACTCACGGGAGTTGGGTCCACGTATTTACCTCAAAGGAAACGCCACCACCATCCTACTCCATTCTGCAATTTCCACCGCGTACACGGTTATTAAAGTGGTTTTCGGAGTTGGCAGAGGGTATGACAACTTCCGATCCAGGTCTCTTTAACAACCAATCGTTATTATAACACCGCGGTCTCTTCAAAATAGTTTATACTTTAAAACCAGAATAAAATATCCATTTCAAAACCATATACTTACGATATCATTTCTATTTTAAAACCCAAATCAATATGATATCATTTTTATTTCAAATATATATTTTTTCAAAAATCATAGTACTTTCAAATATATATACCTTAAACCCATAGCTTTGAAACAAAATTTTCTATACTTAAATGGTTTAATAATAAATTACTTTATAAAGTAAATTTTCTTTTTAAATTCTCAAATCAATTCCAAATATAGATTTGAATTCCCAAGTAAATCATTTAAATTTCCATATATTTCAAAGTTTTAAATATTCCACCATTTTAAAACTAAATTTTTAATTCATATATATACACCAAATTCACTTTACTATTATTTAGTTTTGAAATACTTACTCAATAATCCAGAATCCTTTAAATAAAACTTTCAAATTCAATAATTGAATATTCCTCAATTTATTTAGACTAGATATATTTACTTAAATCATCTTAAACCCGAATTTAGTTATAACACCATGTTCTTTTTAAATCTAAATTTCAATAAGATCTTAATTAAATAAAATCTCAAATCAATTTCAAAACTATTTTCTCAACTTTGATTTATAAAAATCAATATAAACTTTATATTAGAATGTAAGTAAACACCTATCTATAATATATTTTAATAAAATCAACTTTATTATTAAAATTACTTCATACTTTAAACAATTTTATACATAGCTTAAAACCAAGAATTTAACTATATATAAAATAACCTTTATCAAATATCCAAAATCAATATCTCATAAAACCATATATATATTTCTTTACAAAACCATAGAAAATCATTTCAAAATATTTTTATATATATACCACGGTGTCTGTATAAAATTTTCTATCCTATGGTCAAGTGATATGGATATTTATCATTTCAATCCGTAATTTAAAATAAAAATTACAGTTATGTATCATTTCAAATCGCAATCTCGAATGAAATGAAAATGCGTAGTAGCTTGTAGTTTATACAATATAAAATACAGCATCCATTCATCCATCATAAAATCATACATCCATTTATCACAATCATCATCCAATTCAAACAATACATCAATATATAACAGGTAATAAATGACAGGCATTTACTGGCAGTTTATTATGCAAAATAAACTAAATAACAAGTTAATTAAATAAATGCAAATTAATCGAGATAATGATGAAATATATGCCAAACAGCTATAAATAAATTTCAAATCACATCATAAATGAATTTAACAAACATAAGAAATCTTAGAAGTTGTGTGTGGGTTTAAACACTCACCTTTGATTTTAGCCCATAAAAATCCAAACAGAAGCGCAAAACTCAACAATCTCCGAATTCAACTAAATCAATTTCATGTTGTCCGGAATATAAATTTGAATCCAACAGAAGAAATCGCACGTGAACCAAAGTTTATATGCAAAAGATATTCATGTTACAAGAAATATTATTAAAATAAAAATTAATACGCGTTAAAAATATATATAAATAAACAAATTTTAATACTTACGTTTTCTCAAGATGAGGCTTCAAGAAAAGATTGAAGAACAACTAAGATGAGGACAGAAAGTGTATGAAAATGAAAAAAATCATTTTTATAAAAGAATGCTTTTGGATTTGCAAGAATAAGAGCTTTTAAATATGAGGTGTTAGGAGAAAGAAGAAATAAGATGTAGGTTATTTGTAATTAGAAAATGAATGTGGAGGGACAAAATAAATGTCACGTTTTATTATTAAAGCTTCAGGTATTAATAATACATAAGGAAATGTACGTAGGAATGGAAAAGTTTGCAAACAAAAGTAGAATTTTGTATACGTGAAAATGAGGTGGCAAGAATTAAATACAACCTAAAAGTGCTCAGGTATTAAACAGATGGAGAAATAAACGAATCAAGTATTAATAGTAAGGTAACTATTTTAAAACATCCATGAAACAATTAATAATAAAAGATTTTGAAATTCAATTTTTTTTGAAACGTAACCAGATTAACTTCATTAACTCAAGTAATATTTGAATTTCTACGCATTTAGATTTTTTGTCTACGCATGATAAATTTTTATACTTACCTTAGAAATGAAAACATTTGATTTGTTTTTCCCAAAATGATCTCTTATTACCATTAAAACACCCTTTTTGTTTAACACAAAACGTGCGTTTCTTTTATTAAATCTATTAATTGCAATCAACGTTTCCTTTCCTTTTAAGTGAAACATTTGAATTACATTAATTGCAGTTACCTATAAAGTTAAATTTTAAAACAGACAACTAAAATGGATAAAAAAATAGAACAATTTTTTATTTAAACACGTTTATAAATTTATTGTTTATACACAAGAGTAATAAATAGATTATTTTCCTATTCTTGTAATCAGTCTGTAAGCTAAAACACAGTTCAAATAAGCATATATATTTTTCTTTAAAATCAATCTTTCTATCCTTTATTTTAATGAAATTACATTCACAGATGAAACCTTCATTTTATTTGATGTAAATGTTTTTTTTCATTGAATCAAAACTTTCCTTATATTTTCACAAAACATAAGCTGTTTTTAATTACACCTATTAATTTACAATTAGTATTCTCTGTCCTATTAATTAGACATTTTCAATTACATTCATTTCAGTTGGTTAAGTTTTAAAATGGACTAAATGAATGTAATGAGAAGTGAAACAAATTTTCCTATCTAATAGTAATTTAAACATATTTACATTATTGGATACAAATAGTAATTACATATTTCTCACTAAATAATAGTTACTCATCTCTACAATCAATCTTTCAGCTAACAAACATTTCAAATAAATAAACATATTTTTACTTTTTTACAAAACTTATTCATTTATATTCTTTTATTTTGATTTTCACTCCTTACTATTAAAGCAATCATTACATTATGAATACAATTAACATTTCTATTTCTTTTTATTACGTTCACACTACAATTATGGTTTATTCCACATTAATGTAACATTTTGTTGACATTTATTTGAAATTGATCAGTTAAATTGGTAACAACACCAATTGTCACCATTATACATTTTTTAATATTTGTAAGTTAATTCTTTACAAATAATTATTACAACAACTCTCATTACACTACACTTATTCCATTTCCATCCATTACACATTGTTTTCTTAATAAATCAACCTTTAAATTATTAATTGCCTTTTATATCCTACTATAAATCAGTGCACACATTTATTAAAATTTATACTCCTAATTTATTTATTCATCTTGATTTCATTCTTTTTATTAAATCCATTAGCACTCTATGAATAAAATTTACATTCTTACCGTATATTACCTAAATTTACATTAACGTAATACCTAAATTTAAATTTACATTATTACCACATATTACCTAAATTTACATTATTTCCATACATTACCTAAAATTACATTAACGTAATACCTAAATTTAAATTTACATTATTACCACTTATTACCTAAATTTACATTATTACCACATATTACCACAAATTACATCATTTATTACTTTACAAAATATCCAACATTTCTATACATCTTATTACATTTATATCTTGTAATTATTTTCTTAAACTCGTAATTGTAATTCCAAGTTTCATTTTAAATTTCAATTGATTCACACTCACAGATTAATAGTCTAAGTAAACTGGTAACAAATAATGACGGTCACTATTTGCCCTAAATCACATTTATAGGTTTATAGTTTACAACAAATGTTGCAATGACTTATATGATATTGATTTTATCCAATTAGCATTAAATTTATACTAATTCATCAATTTGTACAATATATCTCTTGTTTTCTTAAAATAAATTTATGTTTCTATTAAGTTTTCATTCACACTTTCGTTACTATATTAATAATCATTGAAGTAATGTTTATTATCAATAACAACATCATAATTACTTGCAGAACACTGATTTTTCAATGACCATTTATTATAATTTGAATTCATTAATTTAATTCAATGCTTACATTTTGTTTTCATATATTCAGTTTATTTCCAAATATTCCTATTTACAATCAATTTTAACCTAAATAGTCATTTCAATCAATTTGAATTGCATTAAATTGGTTATTCATCAACAGCCACTAACATTACTACCTTAATTTATATATAGTTACTATTAATCAATGTATTATTCCATCGGTAAATTAAATGCCTACTTTTATTTTCTTATATTTTAAATTTTATACCCAAATGCAACAAATTTACACTTTCCATTATTATATAAATTTGATTTCCATTCTAGTTAATATTTTTATTGGTAATTCACAAGTTCAACTTTCTCTTTTGTTTCTTATATTAAACTTATAACCAAGTATGACAATTTACACTATTTCATTTAATTGCAATATAAATCTTAAATTGTTGATTTGAATTACAATTGATACATCTAATTTCTACATTCGCTCCCATATAAGTTATAAGATTTTTATTTCTTTCTAAATTTAAATTAAAAATCTTTTTAATTTAATTCATTTTAAACATCGAATTTTACGGGTCGTTACAAATAAACTATCCCCTTCATTATTAAACAAAGAACACCTAGGTTTTCATTATCAATGTCACTTAATTATTAATTAACCTAAAATTCCTTCAAGTAACATAAAAATTTAATGCTAAATTAAAATATAAACATAAACGATTATCAGTTAATCATTAGTATGAAAATTGAAGCAATATAATTGAACATGAATGCCAATTCTCAACAACCCTAATTAAATCCTAAAGATGATTTTGATTCTAGATTACCTGGTTTGTCCTACTAATTTAATCAATAAAAGGCGGTTATACCTCGATTTTAACTTTTCTACCAAAAAGCTAGGATCTGTAAACAATTTTGCGAATTTTGATTTTATTAGCTTGAGTTTTTAATTACAGCTAAGAGGGAAATGAAAAGGAAGTTCGTCTACTTATAGAGAAAAAGGATGTACAATTACCATCGATTTAGTTCAAATGAATAGTTAGATTCACTTGATATACTAATAGGCGGCAAGCGTTATTGACGAGATTGTTGATCTGAAAGGTCAACGCTTCAATTACACTTAGGAGACAAATGTTACAACAATTATTGTTTCTGAAAATATGCAGCATGCGACAAAGCTGTGACGATGTATCAATAATCAATGTCGTAATAATGGTAACGAGCCAATGCCAAAGTCCTACGACGCCACCCCTCATCAACAAAGAATAATAGGCAATGTCGTAGGTAATTAATGAAGCCAACAACACCGGATGCCATCAGTGCCGCATACCAGTTATAAGATTGAATGAATGATATCATGCCAAAGAAATTGGAATCTATGTTGCATGTTAGTAAGGGAATGACAACATTGGAAAGCTCTATGCCAAAAGCTATCAATGTTATAACAACATGATATAGCATTGATGCCGCATCACGTTAATGCCATATTCCATTAATGGAGCACTTCTTCCATATAGCCAGAAGAATCAATGTTGATCTCGATTGTTATCGCATCTCTCTAATGTAGCCTTATTCTAATGTCACCCTTCAAAGTAATTTCATCTTCTATTAATACCGTTCATCACCAATGCCGCCTGTTATCAATGACGTCTGCTACCGATGCCGTCTGCTACCGATGCTTCTGACTACAATGCCGCCTGCCATCAATACCGCTTGTTATCAATGCCGATCATGCCAATATCGCCACTTATCAACCTTCAAAGGAGGTCGGATATCCTTAATACGACGTTGATATCGAACTTCATCAATGAGGACTATTAAGGCAGGATTAATGCTAAGCACCGAAGTTCACCATTGAGCAAGTGGATGCCGAAGTATGGCATCATGCGCCATCAACATAGATAATTTCAGAGGTCAAGCATGTCGCATTGACACGTGGCAGCTATGATGCATCCCTCAACACTGATAAATGCAGACCAAAGGGCATGATAAAAGGGGCAAATGATTCTTTTTCTTTTCTCATACATTTTTAATTTTGTAACCCTAAATAAATTTAGGCATTTTAGTTTCAAATGGACTATTGCACATAAGACCTTATGCATACAACTGTTATATGGAATACAACTAATATGTCTTCAATTATGGTTTGCTTTTGAATTCCTACGCACTTGCGATTTCTTTTAATCATAGCTTGCTTCGAATTTCGATAGTATTCATATTATTGATTTCCATTTTTGCATACAATTACCTACATAAATTGACTTCAAAAATATATGACCTCAACATGATCTTGCTTATGGCTTCACCATGGATCTAAGCCTACTTACTTACTCCTCTTAAGCCTTAATTCGACCAGGTGTCCCTTTTGCTTACCTTCATTGAGGTTAACCAAGGCTCTCCGAAACCTTCCATTAACCAAGTTTCCCTTTCCTTGCACTTTTTAGGGTTAATGAAGAAATTCATAACAATACTATTAAACTTAAATGTTGACCCTCTACTTAGATTATAGTTAAATTGTGGCATGATCTCCATGGAATGACTATACTTGGTTCTAAGTTGAAGCATAGGAAGTGAAACACTATTCAATATAGAATTTTTCTCCTTGCTTATATGAGGTTAGTATCATGCTCAGCTATGGTCAACTCAAAATCAAAGTCTCTATGTAGAGCAAGATGGTTGATAATAAATGTTGTTATTGAACCAAGGACTTTGTGTTGGACTAATCAAGTAGAATGTGGATGATATTATAAGTTTAACCAAAACCAACAAATTCTATAATTTCTAATGTGATATAGTTTTGACAAAGATAAACGGTGTAAATAATTGCTGCGAAGAGGTACCACTTATAATAGTAATATTAGATTTTTACTAAAAAATGTGTAATCGATAAATTCAGCAAAAGTCTCATGCCACTAGCTAAGGTGAAATGTGAACGCTAATATTCAAATTGTTTGATATTAATCACTGACTAAATTTACACCTTTGATTCGCACAACCGTAATGATGAATACCTCGATAAATAACATAATTTAATTAATTTATAAATTACTATAAATTAATTAATATTTAGAAATATTAATTATTAAAATTTTACTTGATTTGTTTGATTGCCATTAGTATTTAGTAAAGTGTGTATATAAAAGTTATATACGTACGTATCCATATACGATATAGGTAAATATTTAAATTTGATTTGAATAAATTAATTACTAAGTGGATTAGGAAATTCGATGGCCTATCTAGGCACATACCTGGCCAGCCACCCATCATAATGGGAGGAGATTTGATTGAGATTTAACACGAAATTAAAGAGGGGAGATTTTAAGGAAGGAATCGGAACATTTTCAATAATTCCTTAAAATGAAATTTTCTTTCTTTCATTCATTCTTTTTGACAATTCATTTTCTCCCGCCCTTCTCCTCTCCCTTCGATGGTCACAAATTTCTATGGTTTCATGAATAAACATTCCTAAAAACAAATTCAAATAAAATCAATATATTCAAGGTGGTGTTTACCTCTAAATCTTTGTAAAATTCATAGGTCAATTCTTTCAAATCTAGGAGTTTTATTCTTCATTCAAGATGTGATTTTCAGCTTCTTCTTAAGGTAATTTTCTTATTTTATTTCAATGTGTAATTCATAATGTTAATATAGTTTGTATCTTCCTATTCTACTTCTCTTTTGATTATATGCTCATCTTGTGTGTATTGTTTAGATCCCAGTCTTTTTAAAATGAATTTACATATGCTTGGTTTGTCCAATCTAACGTTGTTATTAATTTAGATATTAATGGTTAAAAATCCATTTTAATTTGGAAACTGATTTAATTAACTGATATAATTTTGTAACATTCCTTACACACAAACATAAATAAGCTACGTATGTTGATCAGTTGAAACCATTTTGAAAATCAAATACAAGTTTTGTATATTCTAGGTTTTGTATATAAATTTATTTGGTTATTGTTTACATAATTTTAAAACTATTTCCATTCCATATCCATAATTGGAGTTTGTGCAAAATTATAAACACTCTTTGAATCCTTCATAAGTTACGGCTAGCTTTCTATTTGCTATTTTAAGTTTTAAAACATATATGTGATGGAACCAGGATATTCAAAAGTAGGTTAAGTAGGTAGATTTCAAAAAATTCCTATTTTGGATCTGTTGAGCCAATGAAGTCTAAAAGTATATTAGAGCCAATATATTAAAGCTTCAAATGAAATCTTATTTTATTTAAAATTGGTTAAAAAGAAGTTTAAATTTAAATGTATACTGTAATGGGCACATCATATACACCCATGTGCGAAAGTGCAAGTACAACATACATGAAGTCGACGTAGTTAACATGAATGTGTTTAGGTGTTGGCGTTTACATCGCAATAGACATATTTTCCCTTTATATATGTCTTTGTTGCTCTGCATATCTTAAAACTAAATAAGATATTATATACATAGATACATACACACATATATGTATAGTTGTTTATTTTAAGGTTGATTTTGATAGTTTGACATGTTTTAAATTAAAACCAACAATTTAATGTTAGTTTTAATTAAGGAATAGTTTAATATAACATAAAAGTTATTTTGTAATCCTTGAATTAAGAACATACATGTGTGTGTTTGTATGTGTACATGTATATATATGTACACATACATCCATATATACATACACACACAATAATTGAATCAATGTTTTAAATTCAAAACAGCTTGTAACATACATATTCAATTAGCTTGTAATTTAAAATATATATACACTTATACCCAATAAAATTAAAAAACTTAGATCCAATTGTTATCTTAAGGAATAAATCGAAAGTTTAAGATTTCACCAAAAAGTCCACTTTTAGATTCTAAATTAAATTAATTATTATTCTAATGTAAGTAATGGTCAAAATTGTTTTAGAAGAACTTACAATACGTATATTCAATTCTCAAACTTTTAACATGAAATTTAAATCAATAAATCAATTTTTTTAAATATGTTCGAATAATAATTTTAAAACAGAAAAGAGTTTGACAGCTTAGGTGCATATAAATTTGTGGCAATGGGATTTAGATCTAAATTAAACATAAAATATGAAAAAAATTAGTAAAGGGGGCGATGGATATAAAATTATTGACATAAATTACATATAAAAAATTAAAGAGAAGGACAAATTGGTGTTAAAGTCACATCAACAAGACGAGCATGAAACTGAGTCAGGGGAAACAAATAGGGATCCAGATAACATTACAAAATTCATACAAAAAAGACATATAGGATGTGGAGGATTCAAACCATACAAACACGATGATTTGTATTTAAATAGAAAATTACCTTAAGATTCAGCCAAAAGAACCACCTTGAATGATGAACGGATTCCAAGATTCAATGAATTGATATTTGGATCTTACAACAATCGAGAAATAGCCAAATTTTGTTTTATTTTTTGTTTGATTTTTGCCTTCATAGCCATTAATTTTTTTGCCATGATAGATGGGAAGGGAAGTGAAAAAATTTTGTTTGGAAAAATTGAATTAAGGAAAGAAATGAAGGGAGATTTGTTGTAAAGGAATGATAGAAACCTTTCATAGCTTTTACTTAATATCTTCCCCCATTGATTCTATATCCAGTCTTAATAAAATCATCTCCCTCTCCTATATGCATGCCCGACCATAGATGATGCCGCATGGGCCCTCAAAATTACCAAAATACCACCAACATCAATTAGATTTAAATCCAGTTATGTTCTACCGATATTGTATATTGTTGTACGCATTTCTAACTTTTATATATGCACTTTATTATATACTAATGGTATTTGAAAAAGTAGAATAATTTTTTAGTATATAATATTTCACAATATTAATTTATTTAATTTATTTAAAAACAAAATTAATATTTATTATATTTAAATCCAATTTAAATATTCTACCGGCATCTATAACTTTTATTTATACACTTTATTAAATATCAACAACATTCAAAAAATTTAATAATTAATATTTCATAAATATTAATTAATTTATTTAATTTATAGTGATTATAAATTAATTAAATTGTATGGTTCATTTGGAGTAATTATCATTTTGGTTATGCGACTCAAATGTATAACTTCAGTCAACGAATAATACTAAACAATTTGAATATTAACATTCACACATCATTTTAGCAAGTGGTGTGACATTTTGGCTGAATTTGTCACTTACACATCTTTTAATTAAATCCAGTTTTACTTCTTATACACGGTACCCATTAGTAACGATTATTTACACCAATCCTGTTCATCAAAGCTATATCACATTAGGACTTATGGTAACCAGTACGTCCAAATGCAATCTCCTTGATTCAATGGTAAAAATTATTGTTAATTGTACTGCTATGTTCAGAGACTTTAACTTTAAGCTGACCACAATTGACCATGATATAACCTCATACAACTAAGGATATGAATTCTCTATTAAATAGTGTTTGACTTCGAATGCTTCAACTCAGATCCAACTATAGTTGTTCGATGGATGCCATATCATGATTTAACTATAATCAAAGTGGAACGTTCACATTGAAGTTCCACGGTATTCTCAAGTCAAGGACATTATGTAACATCATCACTTCATGATTCTTTGTTTGACCTTCGTTATATTAACCAACAGAAACTCTCAGGTGAGTCATTTCATAACTACCTAATAATTATTAGTACATAACCCCTTGATGCCCACAACTGTCATGAGTAATACACTGCCCAACATTTGAAAAGCGTCACACGCTCTAGTCTCAACGAATGTATTGATATCCCGTCTTGAAACATCTTGACCAAAAATATTCAAAATAATATGTTATTTTTTAATGTGATAAAGTTCTCCATAATTACAACACATTGTAATTACTATCACATAACATATCATTTAAGGATTTTTTTTTGCTTTAAATTATTCAATTAATTAATTATATCACAATATACAAGTATACAATAGAAAGAAAACACCTTTTATTTTTGATAAGACTGATTATCGAGTTAGACATATGTAATAAATTACATAATTTTCCCTAGGCTACATCCTTAACTTTACAATTTCCCTCTTGCACTGGAGTAAATTATAGAATCTTATTCCAACTTCTTCAATTGGTTTTATCGAAAACTAATCAGGCCAGTCCCTTAGTGATTGGGTATGCCGTTTGGTTTTAATTATCTACTCTGTCAGTTAACTCTCTCTAGCACTAATAAACCACCTTTATCACGTAGAACTATTCATAGTATGTATATCGACTTCTATTGATCTTTATATTCTTAATGAACTGTATCACAACATTTTTATCACATAACAACATCTTGAGATTCTCAACATTAGAAATCACCCCTAGCCCAGTTATAAATTTGTGAATTTATTTATATTTCTTTTATTGCAGTGCTTATTCAAGGCGATATATTTAGTCTTGGTTGAAGTTCCTTATTGTTTGGAATATTCCTAGCTTAAATTTCTTAACTTAAGTTTGAACATGGAATTAAGATTGACATACTATACCCAATAACGCTTATGAAGTTTTGAGTCCACATAATCCTTCATGAGGAATTCATTGTTTCCTATAGGCAATTCTCTATTATTTCGTAAACATCAAGAACAATTTTAATTGTCATTCAATCAACTCAATTTGGATTTGATACCTGCTTTATATAGTAAATACATAAGCAAAGTGTAATATTGTAGATAATATAACATGTATGATAATTCCTATTGCCAACACATGAGGAACCCATCTTATATGCTCCATAATAAACAATTTTAATATTGTGTCTACGTATATTATTTTGGGACAATCTCAGTATCCTTTATACAGATTATAAAAGATATCATTTTCAAATCCAATGTCTAGTGTTAAATGACAAAATTATTGTCATTTTAACTTAAGTGCATCGTTAACAATCATAACTTTGTTGTTTACTTGTAGTTTCAAAAATATTTTAGCACTTATTAATATTTTTTTCTTATAGACACATGCTTCCTATATATTTTAACTAAAACTCAAACTATTTGACTTTTCTATCAAAATACTTGCTTAACTCGGATGCTAATCAAATAATACTTTCATATCACTCCTTGGATCATATCCAATAGCCCATAAACATAGAATTACTCCCATTGACTTCAAGAATCTTCAAATTCTAAATAATTATTTAGAATTATGTTTCATATACCAAAACTCAAAATCATAAGAGCGATAATTTTGTAAGTGAAATCCAAATTAAATTAAGTACATTGAATGATTAATCTATTACGTTAATTTCAACAAGTGAAAATTACGTTGTTATTCTTTCAACATAGCTTACTATATCTCAATTGCATTGGTCTTTTTCTCTAAAAACACTTTTGTGACTGATGGATCATATCCTTTTGGGTATAACCGTCAAAACCATAATTTGATAATGTACTTGGAATCCATTTCAAATCCGTGCATCAAGCCATATGGCAGAGTCAATACTGTCAATGGCATATTGATAACTAAGGAAATTGTTTCTCAACATCGATCTTTACTGTGTGAATGTTCATATTAGCCATTCTAATTAGTTGCATCTGTTTAGGTTTTGTCAATTCATTTCATCCTCTATAATCCTTTTTATCTTTGGATTGTATCCAAATCCATTTTAGTACCAATAATTTCTAAATAAAATTCCTTCATCATGAAGTTCTTTTTCTTGGACAATAATTGTTTCTAAGTGTAATGGAATATGTATTCATAAACATTTTATGAATAGGTGTAGTATGTATAAAACTGATTTTTTTTTTTAAGTTTACACAACAGTACACATTCATAACATTAATTGGTCTATCAAAATAGATCTATCCAAACTCATTTTGGATGGTCGATATAAGATCCTCTATGAATATTACATCCAGTCTCTCAACCCATGCAACCTGTCAACTCCTTGACCTAGGATATGCAGTGGTTTCTTATAAATGTTCGTCTTATATGATCTCATAATCTATTTTTTAGATGAAATTAAAATTTAACCTTATATACTTACTTTTAAGTGCATGACAACTCAGCTTCACTCATTATTAATCGTACTTTGTCTAACAAAATTTGATTATTCCTTCTCGATATAACATTATGTATCATAGAAAGAAGTGACTTTTGAGAATGAATCTTGTTCTTTTTTTAGGTAATCGATTCATATATGCTTGCTTTTTCAATCAAATCAAAATTTCTCATTTCTTACATGTTATGTTTTATACCTCAGTTTATATTCAATGAACTTATCATAAATATATTACTTATGTATCAAATGCACATGTTCATTTTATGTTAATTCATCTGTGAATAAATGAAGTATGTGGAACTATTTGGTATCGTTAGACCTTTTTGACTGCACAGAGCTTTATGTATCAATCTAAAGAGTTCATCAACCCTTATGTCACTTCCACTAAACAAGTACTTTTTCCTAAATTCCAAAATAATTGACAAGTATAAATACTTTTGTGTTAATTAGCTAGTGCAACAAATTCTGTTATTCTAATAGATTTATTTCATAACAAATATTCAAAACATTCATAAAAAAATAAAACTATATTCAGTTTCAGTCAACACAGAAAATAATTATTATTTCATAAATAATGTTTGGTATGTTAATGAAAATAATTTTTTTTATGTCTTGGTGCATCCACTGATAAATATTATATGGCATGCTCCCACTATTTTCGCTACTATTATAATAGTGTAATAAATATGAAGCTCCATTCAACTACTTATTATGGGCTCTTTTCAAAGGAATGCCGCTTTTTTAGCGGATCATCCACTTTATATTATTTTAAAAGGAGAATGGCATGCTGCTAAAGTAGTTACAACTCACACGAAGTAGTGATCAAAAACACACTTATAAAGTTTAATAACTAGCATCCATTAGCACAAGCACTTTGACATAGTAGAATAGCATTACAACTAGACTTACATGTCTAATATAAGCTCAATGATGCAAAATGTATGGCAATTATAGGTCGTAGCCTCATATTCCAAAGGAACGAAAAATTTGACATATGCGAGCCTTGCATAGCAACACAACACTTCGAAAACTCCTTCCAGGCAAGAAAGGAAGCTTAAAGCAAGCATCAATTCCAAGCTGCAATATACTGCATTATAAGCAATGACTGAAGTAGCCATATAACTATAGTCTAATTACGGTGGCTTAGCAAGCCAAGGCCAAAAAATAGTCAAGCACAACATACTCTAACCTGCCGCCATCATCTACAAAGTCTGGTAAGCATGATATTCAATATCATGCATACAACACTTGCTACATCAAGCTAGTCCCAATGGCAATGTAATGAGAGATATGATATACTTTGCAATAGATAATTGGAGCAAAAAAGCCCAATGGATCGAAAGGCACTAACGGAACTTGCGTTAGTAATTTCCAAATACAAGAAAACGTTTCAAAGCACAATACCACAAGGTAGACGCAAAGACCAGGCCACAAGCTCAATGAGAAGATAGTGTTTAAGTGGATGGTGTAACATTCCTGTTTGAAGTTAAAAACTAAATAAATATCTTTAAAGGATTTTGGAAATTTAACTGGATATTTGAATATAAAATTTGAAATTGAGATTTAAATTAAGTTTAAATGTTGAAGAAGTATAATACGGATAAATATAGTCAAAATAATTATTATTTATGTTATTGAATTTAATTCGATAAATTAAATTTTGAATTATTGATAATAAAAGAAGAATATTGATTTAAAAATTCAAATTTGAAATATGAATTGGGCATTAAAATCCAAGAATTGTCTGAAATTTTTTTGACAAAACATTATGAAGATTTGAAAATTATTTCAGAAAATAAAATAATAAATTTAAATTTGTAATTGATTTAAGAGTTAGAAGTGATATATCGTACATTGAAAAACTATCTCGAGTAGAAATAAAAATGAAAAAGTAGTAATTTAAATAATTTATAAGTATTTAAATGAAATAAAATAATTGAATAGGATGAGAAATGACACACACACACAGACAAACATACAGTGGCGGAGGCAGCACACAATGTTGGTGTAGGCACAAAGTGAACTGGCGTTCGAAGGCGACAGACGCTAGACGATTTTTTTTATGTCAGGGTGTGATGAAAAAATATAAAAAGTAAAATGTAATGCTGGAAAGAAAATAGACAACTTCCAACACTATCATTCTCCATAAGAAGTCATATGTTTATGAAATAATGAATGTTTAAGAAAATAAACAATTTCTGATATTATTATAAAATAATGAGTGAAACGAGAAGAGACAGACCCTTCTTTTCTTTTGTTCTGGAGAATGAAGTTTCTTTTGTTCTGGAGAATGAAGTTGTTGCTTCTATTTTTTTTTAAAAAAACTGGGGTAGGCATGTACCTACCCCATTTACAAGGGGGCTCCGCCCCTGTATATATGTGTGTGTAAATGAATTCATTTATTTAATTTGGGCCTAAATGATTTTAGCTTAAAACCTATATAACTCACCCTTATCCATATCCCTTCTACCACCTTCACTCCTTATCAAAAACTCATACCCCTATTTCCTTCAGCCCAATCTCATGCACACATAGGATGCAATTGAAAAGAAAAAAATATCGCTCGATAGCAAATGAGGTTGATAGGAGGCCAGCCCAGGCTTTACTCGTTCTTTACTATAACGCCATGCTTGTCGTGCTGCAGTTTGGAAAGAATTGAGCATGGATTTGGCTCGAGCTGAGGAGTCCTAAGTTGGGCAATGTTGAATGATAGCGGTTGGTGGTTGGTTTTCGCATGTAAAGGAGACAATGATCTAGTTGAAGGGATTGGATCTGTGCATGGCTGAGGTGGGTGATGACATGTTCAGGGGTAGAAGAAGCTTTGTTTTGTGAGTATACCATCCTTTAATTTACAGTGAGTTAAACCTTATTTAGTTTCAATCAATATTCGTTTTTAAATGTATGCTATGAATCGAAAGGTATAATCTTGCATATAGTAATTGATTATCCTGGATAAAATTTTATTATATATATATCCGCGCACCACTGTTACGCTCGTTTTAGGTTTAAGGTTGATGATCATGTTGTTCAGGTTTATAAAGGCGTTGTTATGACCTATTTGAAACTATAAACATCATTGGGATTTATACTATTTTCAAAAGGAGTATTACTAAGAATGAAAATAAAAATCAAAGTGTTTAATATAAATATAAATTGGATATATATATATGTATATGTATATATATATGTACGTATATATGTGTATATACATATATATATGTCTGTGTGTGCATACACGTACATATTGGTTGATGAAATTATATTTTGATTGTTATTGAATTACTGTTTGAAAATGTTTGGAATGGTTGGTTGTTTGATTTACTATTGTTTGAACTGAATTATGTATGGTTGGATGTATGCATTTACCTCACGAATTTATGCCTGCATTTTGATAGCTTTATATTCTTTAAGCATCAACTCCAACCTGGTTGGTTACTTTTCTAGAAGCAAAGGCATTAGACAGGGGCATCCTATGTCCCCTACCTATCTATTCTAGTAATGGGAGTCCTCACTCAGATGACCAATCAGGTTATTGATATGAAACTCTTTGATCTCCATCCAAAATGTAAAAGCCCTAGAATCGCCTTATTAATGTTTATGGATGACTTGATAATCTTACTAAACCAACTGCCCTATCCTTCTCTACTATTAACAACATTTTAGATCAATTCTATCTAAATACGAGTCTCCTTATTAACTATGATAAATTCAATATTTTTCTAGTAGAAGTATATCCTCAAATTCATGCTAATATATTACACACCGCCAGACTCCAGCCTTTTCTTCCAACAACACCTACCTTGGCATTCCTTTATCATCTTCTAAGCCTAACTACTCCAATTGCCTCCCTCTTTTTGAAAGAATCACTAATAAAATGACAAGCTGGACCAGTAGAAACCTCAGTCAAGCAAGTATACTGACTTTTAATTAAGTCCATATGCATAATCATGACTTTCTTTTGGTGTAGGGCCTTCTTGCTACCCGTTAGGCTTAGTAAACAGATTAAAAGAGCATCAAACCATTTTTTGTGGTCATGGGATATTTCCTCTAAAAATCCGATTCCCATTGCTTTTAAGAAGGTCAAAACTTACATTAGCCTTGGGGGACTTGGCATCAAGAATATTGGTCTTTGGAACAAGGCTACTATGTCTAGACACTTTAACAATATATTAAATGACAGGAATAATATATGGGCGACTTGGGCAAGGAAATATCACTTAGGTAATTGAAATTTTTGGTTAATGCAACCCTCTCCCTACCTTGATTGGATTTGGAGGTATCATGAGTTTAAGGTCTTCCTTTCTGAAGTTTATCTCCTATAATGCTACTAGTAGAAATGACATTTCATTTTGGAATGAGCCATGGGAAAATAAAGGTGTTATTATCTCTAAACTCTTAACATTTAATAAGATGTCTCAATCGGGAATCCCTACCCAGGCTAGAGCAAATGACTATATCATTGACAGTCATTTGTCTCTTCCTTATTGTAGAAATCCTAGGGTGGTGGAATTATGTAATGTTATCCCTTTCAATGCTCTTAGCTTTTCTAATGCCAAGTACGTCTGAACTGCCAAAGCTCTACCCTGCTCTTAACGTTTAATGAGATATCTCAACCGGGAATCCTTGCTTAGGCTAGAGCAAATGACAATATCATCGATGGTCATTTATCTCTTCCTTACTATGGCAATCCTAAGGTGGTGGAAGTATGGAATACTATCCCTATCAACGCTCTTAGCTTCTCTGACACCAAGTATGTCTGGACTGCTAAAGATTTACCCCACTCAATTATAAAGCCTTGGAGAATGAAGCTATAGTCTTCAAAAACTAAAATTCATATTGTCGAAGGCGATTAAAAATGGAATTCATACTCTTGCTAATCTTAGTCATTTAGGTATGATTATTCCCGTTTCCTTTTTTTGCAAGTCTGATCAGGAAGATATCATGCACTTGTTCTACAAATGCCCCCATCATTCATGATATATGGTTCAGGATTCTTATGCTTGCTTGTCCGCACACCTCCTTATATGATAGTATGCTGAGTGGAATTACATATTTAAGGCTACAAGATGGAGAAATGAAAAGGGAAATTGCTTGCTTATTATATTAAAAGTTTTCCCGTTCTATATATGGAAAGAGTGCAATGAAAGATGTTTCAATTTTAAGGAAAAGATTTCAACTGTTTGCTATCATCAAGTTTGAAGCTCGTAGAGCATTAAATATTTCTCCCTTTGCGTTCTCTAGGGCTTCGGTTGGTAGATGGAGCTGAGTCCTATATCTTTGTTTATGCTATCTGTGTGTTTTCTTGTTGTTGTTTCTTACATTCATAGTTACCTTTATCCCTTTTGGACTATAAGCCTGTTTATATTCTGTTTTTGTTTATGTGTTAATAAAACTGGAAGGACCAGTATAACCTTCGGGGGATTTATTTTAAAGGACAAAATATCCAGATAATTTATCCTCAAGGACACATGCCTATAATTTTATCCTCAAGGACAGGCCCAAAGCCCATTTTTTCTCAAATGCACAAATCTCTCTTCCCCGTGCCCATTCAATCCCGTTTTCAGCTCCGACCACCTTATCCCGCGTCAACGCCACCTCCTCACCAGCGCCGCCACCTCCTCACCAGCACCACCATTGCCACCTCCTCCTTCACCCGTTTTGGAGCAACCACCTCGTGCCACCTCCTCCGTCCGTTTTGTGTTCACCATCGCCGCAGCGTCACCTCCTCACCAGCGTCGTGCAACTACCCCATGTCACCTCCTCCACCCGCCAACGCCACCCCCTCACCAGCACCATGCTCTTAAAAGCTGATACTGATACCAGTTTTTAGGTATCATTTTTGAAATTTTAGGTATCAGTTTTGAAATTTTAGGTATCAATTTTGAAATTTTAGGTATCAGTTTTGAAATTCCTTCTGATGCAAATCCTACCCATCGCTTCCAAATACCACACACTATACCACCACCTTCACCGTTTCGTCAAACCAATAACCCATCAGAAATTTTCCACCACAAATCCATACTATTTCCTAAACCACCACAAATCCATACTGTTTATTTTATTAAAACCGATACCACATCGCATACAAAACCGATACTGTGTTATTTTATTAAAACTGATACCACATCGCATACAAAACTGATACCCAAAAACTGATACTGTGTTATTTTATTAAAACTGATACCACATCGCATACAAAACTGATACCCAAAAACTGAACACAGTAGAATGATTTCCATCCTCTCGTCATCGCTTCCTCCTCTCGTCCACGGCCTCCTTCATCGTCTTTTCGACATCCTCACTCACGTGCTTGATCTCCATCCCTAACTTTTCACGGTCGTCCTCCGCTTCCTCGCGTGCTCTCGAGCTCGAACTCCGCGCGCAGGTCCTTGATTTCTGCCAAGGTGTTGTCGAGATCTGAGAGGTCGACGTCTCGGTCGGAGTTTATTGGGTTGGAGAAGGAAGCGATGTTGTGGGTTATGTAGCAAGATCTGGAGTTGGAGAGACAAGTTGCAGCGATTTGTCCTTGAGGATAAAATTTTAGCGGGCTGTCCTTGTGATTAAAAAAGCCTTAATTTTTGTCCTTCACGATAATTCCCTCTATAACCTTCTACTAGCTTTGCTAAAAAATACAAAATATAAACATATTGTGATAGTTGATTTAAAGAAAAGGAGAAGTAGGATATGAATATTTAAAGCTAGTATGTGTTTTAAAAGAATTTTGTTTCGAAATATATTCAAAAACTTATTTTTGAAAGAAGTTGAAATCGATTTATTTAAATTTATACAATAAAGGAAGATTTTATATTGAAATTCTTTGAATTTTTTTTGATGGATTATATTACTAGAAAGATTTTTGTATAAAATGGTTTCAGGCTATTTTGACATTAATAGAATTTGAATTATTTTCAATGGAAATAATGGGATTTCATTTAAAATTGAATTTAAAATCATAAACGAATATTTCTATTTAGATTTTGAAGTAGAAAAGCTCTTATCAAATGAAGTTGATAATTTGATTTTGAATTTGTACCATAAATGATGAATGGTTTAAATATATAAGCTTTTCAATAAAGGGATTTTGATAATTATTCGAAATGATATTTAAAATAATTTATAAATGAATTTGAAATTAATTTTATATACCAAATAAAGATATTTTATTTTGATTTGAATACCAAATAGTATTAAATAATATTTGGTTGAATTTTAAAAGGGATATAACATGATTTTAAAAGAAGATAAACCAAGTGTGTGCACTTTAAAAAACATGAGTATTTATTCTACAAAATATGAGATATAAGTTTTAAAGTCGGGTGAATAAAATATTTATTTGATTCTAGTATTAAATGTTATATTTCTCCCGTACTATACTAGATTACTCATGGTAAAAATAATCGATCGAAAACTTGTTTGATTTGGACTTAAATTGATGAATTGGATAATATGATTGAATTGGGTGATCTTAAATACTTGTTTAAACTACAGAAATGCAAGTATTTAATTTATGATATGTATTTTCACCCATGATACACAAGCAAGTTTATTACATTCCACTAGTATTGATTTGAATAGATGAATTGTCCTGTTTGAATTGAAGTGCTTTAAATGCACCATTGCTTGATATTATGAGATGCACGTACATGGAATTATTTGATTAAAATGGATATAACATCATTTCGAGAATAACGATGTTTTGGGTTGCCAGATGTTTTTAAAATATTAAATTTAACATTTGATGAAAACAATATGAGATATTGACTACTAGATTGATAGAATTCATCTTGCAGACTTATTCGAGGATTGCAACTCAAATGTGATGAATTTATCCCTCGTTACAAAGTCCAACGATCTATTTCTCAGACAATATAATGAATAATAATATGTCGAAGACGTACTACCAAGGGAGCTAGAAACTCAAGATGGAATTGGGCAGGTGACTACAACGCATTAAATGTATACTTCTTCGGAAGCCAGAAAGGCCGTGCAACCGAGCGATCATGTGAAGTGCACTCAGAACCGGTCGTAAGCAGGAGGTGAAGAAGATCACATGGGCTTGCCAACGCAATTAGTCTATATGGAGGGTAAATCCAAAACGGGTTACCAACGAGTATTCCTGATGGGAACTCAAGGAAGTGAGAGTAAATATATGACTCACCTTTATGTATGTATCAACCTCATTTATATGAACATTGTTTGGATATGTGGTTGAAAAAGACGGTACTGTGGTAAACAATGAATATGTATAACTATCAATTATTTAGATGTGGGTGAAAAAGATCGTACTATGGTAAACAATGAAATTAGACTCTAAAGATATGCAAATAGTGTACTTGAATTTAAAATGAAAGCAACTCATATAATATGAATAGATTGTGATATCTCAGTTGATTAGAGTTGTAGCTATGACCCACGGTGATTAGAGCTGTGACACTGGTGTTAAAACTATTTTAATGAAATGTGGGCAAGATATTGTTTGGTGTGAGTGACATCGTTATGTTTAATTGATATGTCACATATTTATACCCGACACCACACTTATATGTTATTATTAAGCACTATTATACTCATAGCCAGATTTCTAGCTAGACTCGAGGTTTTTTATTTGTTTAACAACCTTGGGTTAGTTTAGGTTGTTTTACAGGTTAATTTTATGAATGTATGTGCTTTTTGGACTACGATATGGAGTTGGAATAGATGATGATGGCAAGTAATTGCTCTGTTTGTATTTATATTATTGTATTAGTAGAAATGGTGTGATGATTCGTATAAATATATGGGATGGTGTATCCGAGTTTTGACATGAACTTCATCTTTTTTATTCACTTCGATTCTGCTAATTGGGAAAATTTTATTTTGTGTCTCTAGTAATGTATTATTCAATTCTAGAATTCATATACATTACCTTGTGTCGGGATGAGATACGTATTATTTCAGATATATTCACATATTGAAACATATCCGTGATGACCAAAAGTAGGGTATATGACAGATCACTCCTTCCGTTTCCATTGATCCGAGCTATTGGATGGTAAACTCCCTTTGATATTCCAATCATTGGAGCTAGGGCGTTATAGAGGGCAAAGCCACTATAAAACACCACGAGCATTAACAAAAAAGCAACTCTATCGCAAGAGCAACCTCATGAGTAGCCTGATCAAAGACACGAAAGAAAATTGGAAGCAACCTACTTACTGAACTAAAATACCGAAGCTCTCTCCTATGACAAAGCATAAGCTGCTACAAATCTCTTCCTACGACCATGGATGGATGCTCGAAAACCCTAACTAGAAACCAAACATTGTAGTGGAAAGATTATGAGGCATATATGTTATCTCAAGGCTCAGATCTGAACTCACAATATGATTGTAGGATTACTGAACGTAGATAGAGGAGAACCGATCTGACAGCGTTGGATGTAGTATAATAAATCTGGTTTTTAAATGAGGAAAAGGAGATATGTTACGAAGGTTTGGGAAGCAGGGAGATGTGGATGGCTAAATATTAGTATACATCAATAGGGAAAGCTAGGCAAGAATGAGAGAGAAAGAAGAGCTAAGGGGAAGTGACAAAAGTGATTAGACAGGGAATAAAATAAATGTGGCAGAAGAATTAGGGAAGTCCTAGATGGCATTGATGTATGCTATTTTTCCATAACCATTTATCATTTATTTCTTTTACTGTGACTAGTTTACAGTCGAGAGTTTTAGACCATATATCTTAAACTCATAGAAATGACACAATTGAAATACAATTACATTTCTCATTTCATATTAAGTAACTAATAGTATTTTATACAATCTTCGTTTTTTATGTCACTTCATGAAGCAGAGTTGACTATTTGTTCTCTTCATTCCAACTGTGCCTAAGTTACATACACGCTTGTACATTCGCTTTTCTTTTCTCAACGGTCATTCAAAAGGAAATCCTTATTATAACCAATCATATTGAATACAAATTTCACTTTACACTTTATTTGCTTGTTTCCAATGAACCAATTTCATTGAAATTTCATACGTTATAAACCGCAACCATTCAATGTATAACATTTACATGTAATCGAATGCAGATCAAATATCTATATTCTTGTATTGTTTAAGAGTTCAATACTCATGGAAACAATACAAAGTCTTGGGTAAATAAACACTTAAGCGACTAAGTTATGAATGTGTTTGGTAGTGTATGGTTAGGCTCTTGCATGAGTCTTAAAATGATAACATGCCAAAAGGTTTAAGGTAACTACATTTTATATTTCTTTGTTAATCTTTAATTTAGTTCGCTCGTATATCTTAACTGGTAAACTTTTTATCAGTTTTATTAGTTACACAAATTTATCGATATAGATTATTTTAAATTTATATAGAAAATGTTCTTAAATATTAGAAAGGTTAGACATCACCATTTCATTTTTCTATTAAGGCCTCCACTCGAATTTTACATTTCTCAAAATCCTAAGAAAAACATAAAAATCTTTTGATTTCTTTAGTGCTTGTTAGGACTGCTTGTCTTGAGATTCTAACCCTAAGGAAAGCTCAACAAGTTATAGGTCCGCAAGTGATGGATAACTCCTTATCGGTTATATTATATACAACTCCTAAACCATGGACTTTATCCTAATATCATCTTAACCTTGAAGAAAGCTCAACATATTAAGAGAAATTACTCATTCATACCCACCATTTTATGACGGCCTAAATATAATACTAATAGCTTGAGGAAAGATCAACAAATACTATATATATCTTACCTCGTCTAGTCAATATATTAATAGTACTAAACATAACATCTCTAGCTTGAAGAAAGCTCAACAACTAAAGGGTTTCCAAGTAATCTATTAACATATATATGGTGGATGACAACTCATATATATTAGAGATTCATAATGTTTAATGTACTTATTTCGAGTGATATCGATTTAGAGAACAATGTATTTCTTATGAAATATCTTTGTGATTCAAGTATTAAACACATCAGAAATAATGGTATACGTACAATATATATGTATTTCTTCCTTAGATCTAATCTAAGTTTCTTTCCAGTTCCACTTAATTATACACATACAGTTATATAAGTATTAATTATTTATAACTTTTATAATTTAATTTACTTATATAATATATACACGTGTATTTATTAATTAAATATTATTCAATTATTATTAATCAAATCATATTTAATTATTTAATATTTCAATTAATTTATTTTAAATTTCGACTATTGAATTTCAAATTATTCAACCTTAACAATTTAAAGATGAAGATGGACTATAACATTTATAGTAATTATATACATATATCATTATCATGTTTATAATTTATTAATTTATTTATTAATTAATTTAATTAATTATTTTTTTTGATTAAAATTGCAGTAATTAAATTTAAAATTTTATTGTCATTTACTATTAACATTTTAAGATAAATATACACATGTCATTATATATGTTTTAATTTAATCAATTAGCTTTTAATTAATTATTTACTTAATTATTTATTTAATGCAATCAGATAAATAATTAAGATAAGAGAATTTTAAAATCAATATATTAACTTTCAAAACCAATTTTGAAAAGTTTATAACATTAGAACATGATGTACTTTAAATTTAATATATAATTTGTTAAATTTTCAAAACTTATTTTTGAAAAATTAGCCCAAGGCCCAAAATAAATTGGGGATTTTATACTGGAGATAATATTTGGGCCCATTTCATCATTCGGGCTATGCCAATGGCTAGGTAAGTTAGAGTACTTGACTATCTAAACCCAATCTTTTGATAGTACCTTTCTAGACACCCTACAAAATGAGTAGGCTTTAATCAGTTATCCTTAACATTGCTAATTTAGACCGCATAGACTATTTGGCTTTGATACCGTTAAGGGTACTATGCCCTCGGAACAAGGTTAAACATGCAGATTTCAAAAGTTTCCTATTTTTGATCTATTGGGCCTATAAAGTTTAAGGGTATATTAGATCGAGTCTAATCAAGTTTTTAAATAAAATTTTGTTTTTTAAAGTTAGTTAAAAGAAGTTTAAATTTAATTTAAATTTATATATATTTTAACGAGTGCATCATATACACCCATGTGTGAAAGTGCAAGTGCAACACATAGGAAGTGTACATAGTTAATGCAAATGTATTTAGGTGCTAGGATTTACACGACAACTGACACATTTCCTCTTTATATATGCCTTTATTATCCAAAATAATATATATTTAAAAAAAACAAAATAAGAATTATTATATATATGCGTATAAATACACACACACACACACACACACATATATATGTCTGTGTGTGTGTATACTCATTTATATTAAGGTTGATTTTGATTGTTTGACATGTTTTAAATTAAAAACAAACAACTTAAAATTAGTCTTTGTTAAGGAATAGTTTAAAATCAAAACAATTTTTTTATAGTAATTGAATCAATGTTTTAAAATAAGAACAACACGTAACATATATTCAATTAGTTTGTAATTAAAAATATATAGACCTATAACCAATAAAATTAACAAACTTAGATCCAGTTGTTATCTTAAGAAAGTGGTTAAATTTTTTAAGATTTTACAGAAAAGTTCACTTGTAGCTTTCAAACTAAATCAATTATTATCCTTATGTAAGTAATGACCAAAATTGTTTTAGAACAACTTGTAACATGTATATTCAATCCCCAAACTTATAATATGAAATTTAAATCAATAAATCGAAGTTTTTTTTTTAAAAAGTTGTTCAAAAAATAATTTTAAAACATAAAAGAGTTGGTTAATTCAAGGAATATTTAAAAAAATAATTCAAACAATAATTTTAAAATATAAAAGAGTTAGACAACTTAGGTACATATGAATTTATGGTATTGACATTGAGGTCTAAATTAAACATACAATATGAACAATAAATAAAAGGGGTGATGAATCTAAAATTATTGACACAATTAATAGAAGGGGTGATGGAAACGAGGTCAACCCCGTGTATATTTTCAAATTTCGTTGATATTCATTGGAGCTGTTGGAGAGAAGCATGATGATTACCTACCGTAGTTTTTATTTTCAATGCATTGCTTATCTTTATCAGCAATTGTAAGGGCATGCTGTTATAATTGTCCAGACTGACGATAGGTTAGTTTACTCTAATTATTGTATCCATGAAGTTACCTTTTGTAAAGATCATTTTGAGATATTATATATCATTGTTCTGCATGTGATATTTTGATATTTTTGTTTTCCTCTTCTTGTTCTTTTCTTTTCTCTTTTACCCTAACATTCTGTCTTTACGGCACTTAGATGCTCAGCACGTGAATATCGTGGATGTATTAGTGTCGATATTCGATGGTCGAAAAGGAAATTATTGCATCTTAGTATTAGAGCACAGGGTTAAGCGGGAATCTTGGCTTTGATGGGGTATAACTCATTAAGCAGTAGGGTAATGGAATGCCCTATTATGAGTTGAGTTATTATACGTATGACAGCGTGTATTTGTTAGTGCTATAAAAATGTTTTATACTATGTTAATTGGTCTGTTGAGTGGTTTATGAATTCTGGTTAATACGTGTGATGTCGTGGTCTCGATAGGGATTTCTAAATACTTAAACAAGGTAAACTGATATAGTATTGTTTTTGAAATTGATAAATGAAATAATTTTATCTAGGATTATATTTTAAATATAAAAGAATAATTTTTCATAAACTGATATAGTTATTTTTAATATGTTTGTTTGTTAAGAAATGATAGTATTATATTATTATCATTAATTGTTTGATTTGTTCTGCTCGGCTAATTTATGGGCATTTACTATTGTTTATTGAATTGTAAGTAATTTAACTTTTTACAACATGGGTTGGGTAGATAGTAACCATGGGAACATTGAAATAAACACCTAGTGAATTAAGTTTCATGGTTTGATTGTAAAGCGTTCGATGTTAATGTTGGGTTAAAAAGCTAACTTTAGTTAAAGTTGTTTATTATAGTTTCAAAGGAAAGGTAAGATATTTGAAAGATAAATATCTTGAAAATATTTTATATAAGAAATTAGTTTTATATAAGTATGGTTCATAAAATATGATTTATAAAACAAAGGGGTTTAATTTGGAAATTTGGGAATTTAAATCCTAGGGCATTTGAAAAAAATGGTTTTTAAGTTTTGGAATAAATAATAATGGTATTATATAAAACTATTTTGAAGGACTAAATGTTTAAAAAAAAGATTTTTAATCTTTGTTCGAGTTTGAGGTTGCTCTTGGAATCGACAAATCAATTTAGGAAATAAAGTATTTTTTTGTTAGCTAGTTCTAGTGGCTTGAAAGAGACTAAAAATGGGAAAGAGATGTATTCGGATAGTAAGCGCATCTCTTGAGTACTACCCTTCTTAGTAAAGTGGATATGTGATACTTCCTGGTAGGACATGGTTCCTTGTATCATTTTGTTCTTACTCGATCTATATGAATATTTTTCATGGATTTTATATAAAAAATATGGAAAATTGTTCTGGAAAATGATTTATGTTTGATCCCAAAAAGTATTATTTGATATCCAAAATGATATAAATATATATATTATTTCAAATGATTTGAAATAAAAAACCGGTGTTTAATTCTTAAGTTTTCTATTAAGTTATATTGTGGACACATATGTCCTGTGCATTGGGGTAATTTTGTCGTGCATCTTATTATGATATGTTGTTTGTTACTTTTCAATTATTGAAATAAACAGATTTTTCAGTGATTTTGGACAGAAGGAAGCTTCCGAATTGATATAGAAATTAAAGCCAAGTATTTTTATAAATGTTTTTATAAAAGTTTAAATTTTTATCACTCTTAGTTTGAAAATATATTAAGTCAAAACAAGTTTAAAAATTTGATAAGCATCCTTGTTAAATAGAACATTCAATATTATTAGGCCAACTAATAAACGTCTTTACCTAGGGTTGTCTAAGGAAAGTAGACTCTGGTCTTGAGTTTTGATACCAGAATCCTACTATACCTAGTTGCTTTCCTAAACCGATGGATAAAGTAGTCTAGAAGGTTGACTCGGTTATAAGATCCAAATTTATTTTGGGCCTTCATCGAAATTTAAGAAGTAAAAATGTAAAAGAATGTTTTGTATATACTCTTAGGATATAGTAGAGTATTATATATGTAATGAACTTAAGTCTTGAAATGTTTTTAGATGAAATTTTGTATTAATAAAATATTTTATAAGTAAAGATAAGTCTTTATGAAATATTTATAAACTTAGATGATGTTTTAAGAAATGTTGCATAAATGATTTTACTATTATATAAGAAATGATTTTGTGTAAATAAATGAGAATTGGAAAGAAATTGGTGTAGTTAAGAAACCAATAGAATAAAATACGTAAGTTGTGCGCAGATTATTTTTATTCGCACAATAGTTCTCGATCTAGGATTCGAGTACAGGATTTCGAGGTGATGTACCGAGTTAGGATTTTTCACTAGATTCTTGACGACGAACACTTGATATGGATTTTTGGTATGATTCTGAGATTTTCTATCATAGTATATGGCTATGTAAGGAGAACGAAAGTGTCTGATCAAGGAACCAGAATATAGTCTGCATTAGAGAAGTCAAGTGAGATATATAGTTCGAAAGTAAAATTTACGTGATCGAGCTAGTGATCGGATTTGATATTACCTACAGATGACATATGTACATCATACGGGCTTTAGTATTATATGCTATGTTGTTGGCTTATGAAGAGTTTGGGAACAAACTCTTCAAATTGTTTGAGTAGTATGAATAATCGACTAAGTAACAACCTGAGGCTGTTGAGTGAAAGGTACACTTAGGTGTTTATTTATCATCCTTTTGCGATAAGAAGATTTTTGACCTGGGCAAATAAGTAGCCTTATTTTCTAATGATAGTAATATTGTTAAGTATTAATTTAAGGTTGTTTCTTTTGTTGTTGTATTGGAATTTTAAGGATGGAATATTCTAAGGGAAAGAATGTAACGAGCCGAAATTTCTAACACTTCGTAATTAAATATCTGAATTATGTAAATATTTGTGTCGTACATTTAATGCGGTTAAATATGATTTTATAACCTTGTTAAACACTTTTTAATTAATAATCAAGGTAACAAACCTTGTTTTTGAAATGTGTCTACAAAAATATATACTATGTAGAAATACTGAAAATATGACCTGAAATCGTTGTGTTAAAAATCAACTTTTTGTTTAATACAAGTTGTATGAATATTAGTATACTTCTATGGAAACATAAGAACACTTTAACAAGTAAGTAAACCATGCATCATCCTAAGAGGTAATTAACTAAGCTAAATGCTTCTAGAAGAAGTACACAAAAGGAACCATAAATGATGGAGTGATTCATGGAAAGCATGGTGTGTAAGAGGCATGGAAGGGAGTGACTTCATAGTTGACCCTAGGAGGGTATTGATGTTTGCCATATTTCCTAATATTATAAATAAAGAGGGAAGCTCTCTTCATTTCTTACAAATTCACAAATTCAAATGATATCTTCTTCTTCCTTCTCCTTCTTTTTAACCGTTTTAAACTCATATCAATTCAACTCCGTTATCTTTCAAACTCTACCAAAGTTCTTATGTCACTTAGAGAATATGGTTTAACACATAAGAAGTGAAGAAATGATGGGGCAAGAGGAGAGGAAGTCTCTAAGACGTGAGTAAGGAAGGGGTGATGGACATGAGCTAAGGGAAGCAAGGGGAGGTCTTGGCCATGAGCTAGAAGCAAGTAGAAGTGATAATATATAGGAAGCGTTTTAGTGGTTGTTTGAATGTGGGTAGGAAGTTGGAATTGTTTGGTTCAAATAAAAGTGAGTTGTCCCACTTTGAATGAATTTAGATAACTTGATAATTGCCTGTTAAAATTAATATGATATTTACCTAAGTAGTTAAAGTTATGACCCTTAATTGTATGCTCTACAAAACATGTGATTTGTTTAAATAGCTTGCCTTAAAAGCTTTGATATGTTATGTAAATTAAGTACATTTGGACATTTAATATGGATATGTAAATTAAGTATATATTTTAATACATGTTTCGTATTGATGTGGTTTGAATTGGGAAATTATGTGAATAAAATAGAATGGTATTGGATATTGAATACTATACGGAATTATCGGTATAGCGATAGTCGCTATAAATGCACTTTGAATCCCTTAACTTTAATTAGCGTATTTGGTGATTTGTGAACATATTTTTAATATAACTTGTTTTGGTTGTTATATACACTTCTATAAATGTTTTGGAAAGCAAATGTGTGTCTAGAAAGTTATAGAAAATGTAAACAAAAGCTGTAAAAGTTAATAGTAAAATAGTCGCTATAACGACACTTTTAAATTCCTTGTTTTTGGGAAATAACGTTTATTTTTGTGGAAACTTTTTAGGGTTTCTTCACAATTTTAACAAGTAAATAATATATTATTCTCATTGTAAAAATTTCGAAGCTTAAACCATTTGATAGATAGTTGAATAAAGTAGCAAAAGTCATAGCGAAATAATCATTATACGAGCAGTTCAAAAAAAAAACCTTGTTTTTGGAAATTTTTGTAAAATAATTATAAGTTATTCATTAGGTTTTTTCTTCATGATTTTTATGTGCCCAAAGTATACTAACTATTATAATTACATTGGATCAAAAATCATTTATTAAAGCGCCAAAAACTAGACGTAAGTTGTAGCAAAACATGTTAAAAACCTGCAACAAAACTTTAGACAACAATTTTGGAAATGCTATCTTTACTGATTGAAACTATAAATTGTGTAAAAATGATACTCAAATTAATTATTTTCTCTAATATTATTAAGGTTGTTTTCTAGCGTATATTAGAGTTTATTAAAATTGGTTTCATTTTTAAATATATTTTTAATAATTACACATGTATTTTCAAAGTAAGGAGGTTTTATATTATAAAACATGTTTTTATCTAATTATAAATTAGATATTTTCAAGTAATATTTAACATAGATATTTAAAAATATTTACAAGTATCTTTAAAGTTTTGAAATAGGTAATTGGCTAGGCTTAACACTAAAAGCCGATGAGTAGATTTGTTTATTTGTGAGATTCAAGAATGAAGCATTTAGGCAAGGCTTCGATGCAACCAGTGCTCTAACTTACCTGGCTTCACTCTTGGATAGGAATAGTATAAGTTGAAATGTCGGAAACGAGTTAAGTATATGAATATTGATTTGTAAAAGGAATTGTATTAACTAGATAATCGATTAGTCGACTATCGAACTTAACCAAGTATTATCTTAGATCTTTAAAAGAATGTTTTAAAGTATAAAATGGATTTGGGTTTGTTGTGATAGTATTTGGGTAACACTTGTCTTAACCCCTTATAAATGCAAATAAACCTTTAAAGGAGTGTTTTAAAGATAATAATTAAATATGAAGTGTTTTGGTTTGTAGTAAAAATGTTTTAATAATATTTATTTTTAAACCTTTGAATTATATTTTAAAGTGGAAAAATATTATAAATATAATTAAATATTTAACAATGGGATTTTAAATATAATAACAAGTATTGAAATCTTTTGTAATAATATATAAAAAGTTATATGTTTAATTTATAAAAGAGAAGGGGTTTATAGTAACAACGATTTAGTAATAACTGTTTTTAACCTCTTTGATTATATTTCATATAAGAAAACTTTGTTAAGTGATTTGTGAATATACTTGTACCATTAAGATAAGTATATAAATACTTTTTAAGTATTGAAAAGGGTTTTAAATTAATAAAAGATAAATTAATTAAAAAAGGATTAAAACTCGTTTAGGTGACATAAACGTGCTTTATATGAACTAATATTGTTTGTATTTTTATTTGCTTATGGGAAAGTATATGGGACTTAGTTCCCTATGCGATCATTCAGATTGTTATTGAATATGGTCAATTCATTGATACATTCTTGGAGAGACTGGGATTGGTAAGTGTTCTACTTTTCGAAAAGCACTTCAAGACTAAGATACGTCTTCTATCTCTTAGAAGGGGGTCTGTTCGAGATGTTGGAATCCAATTAGGGATCATGATTTTTTCAAGTATTGAAGTCTCGTGTGAGATATGTTGAACGTGAGCTAGACATAAAAAATGGCTAAAAACAGAGTAGACACATAGCCAATGTGGTTTAGCTAACCTCAAAGGGTACAGATCAACTCCATTATGTAGAGTATGCTTATTGATTATTGCTAGCGGGAGTTGATGGTATTCGGAACATGTTTTCTACGTGAACCAGCTATGTCTTCCTTATTTGGTATGTTTTATCTAGAGATACATGATGCTCGAAAGATACTTTCCGACCCTTTCTAGAGGCTGCCTCAATGTACTAAGGACCCTCTAACAAAAAATTCATATACGAACACGTCTTAGTGGTTTTAGATGTAATCTAATATGCCGTTGAATGTAATAAATGTAACCATTCCAACTATGTTGTATATTTATTCTTCAACCCTAGACATTATTGTAGTAACGTTGGATTTTCTAATAGAAATGATTTGATTATTGTAAGGCAAAAACCCATTTGTATTTGTGTGCGGCATGGTCTTACAAGACACCTTTATCTTGAAAGTTTTTTGTTATTCAGCATTTTAATCCAGTTATATCCAAACTGATTGGACAAGTTAGATTCGACTTTCATCAAGGTGGGTCGTCCAAAGCGATGATTGTGGGGGTCCACAGATCAAGTATAGATGATAATATGAAGTCGTAATCAAACGAAATTGAGAGATATGCAATGCAAAATGTTCAAGGTATGGAATATAGTTAAACATAGAAAAAGGGTCGGCTATAATCACTCTTAAATATAGGGATTGGCCTATTTCAACCAAACAAAGGCAAGCCAACGGGAAACAATCGATATATCAGAATTCATAAGTCCAATGCATATGAAATATTGTGAGAAAGTTGTGGGGACCCTAGGGAGCCTACGCTAGGGATCATGCCTTAAAAGGATGGAACAAGAGGGATCAGCTAGAATCAGGAAACAACTCATCTTGCAGCAAAGATCGAGCAATAACTCAAGTTCTACTACTTCAATTGGCATGAAACTTGGAGGCTAAGCATATGACAACATGGAAGAGTTCCATAGGGGTCACACCTCCCAAATTGTTCTAATATAGGGATCGACACCGACCTCTATTCTTTGGGATTTGTGCCATGCAGTCCCTCTTTTGGGTCCATATGCTTTTGGAGATCCTATTGCCGAATTTTTAGGGAGATATTTTCCATCTTCCTCTATAAAATAGGCTTGATTGTTCATTTTCGGGACTTTGGCGCTGCTAATTGCATTGTACTCTATTATAACTAAGGATTTTCATCTAATCCCTATTCTACTCAGTTTACAAAGTGATTAGTAAAGATATCTATTCAAAGTGGACATAAGCAAACAATGCTGAACCACTATAAATCGTTGTGCTCTTGTTATTGCTTTGATTTTTTGTCGTTTAATTGCTTGTTAACTTTGTTTTTATTTTATATTCTTTGTTTATTTCTCTACAAAACCTCTATTGGGTGTTTATGCCCATTTTTGGTGCAAACATTTTGGTGCTTTCATTAAGAAAGAGATTCTCAGCCTAGTTTGGATCCTTTGTTGCTACTGGATTGCATAAATCGCCTGAATAGATCTAGAATTATCTTCAAGAAGCTTATTCGATCTATTAAAATTTGCAAAAGTCTATGGAAATCTATAAATAATGGTTAGGAACACCATATCTATATCTCAAAATGCAAAAGGAAAAGAAAACGCTAACATCCAACAAAGAGGCCCAAGTAATCTACTAGTAGATACGAATGCTACCAATCTAGTTGATGCCTAGAATCTGATTGATTCCATCACAGAGCTTAATTCAAGAATCTGATGAGAGAGCCAGTGGATAGCTGCCTATAGTTGAACCAGTAGATTTAAGCCAATATCGATTTAATGAATCAACTCAAAGATCGAAAATGCAGGAAAGCTAGGAGGGACCCTACCCCTTATTCTACATAAGAGAGTTCTAGTTCATCAAATGATTATCACAGGCATTGCAGAACTGAAGGATATCACGTAAAAGCTTTTGGACATCAGTAGGCAAGCCAACCTGGCTTACCGAGACTGGTTGGTGTCGTTCCCTCTATAGGGATCGGGGCCGATTCCTCCTTCAGAGGGAGAAACATGCCTCTTCATGTTGGAGCACAAGCTGGAGCTGCTGCGATTAATTCGGATGTTGGAATTTACATGGATATTGACCAGTTACATCCCTGGAATGATCATGAAATGAACGTACGTGATATACGTCGAGAGGATGTTGAGCCAAGAAGACGTGGAATGGCTCGTAGACATCAACCGAACCATTCACATAAGGTGGAGCATGACTACCTCTTGGCTCCAACTATCTAAATGTCGGACTTGTCGGCTATGGTTAGGTAGCTAGTGAGAGAGAGCCAAGGCTTGACCAATGACGACCGGGAAATCTCGAGAAGCCATACCCATTCACCGACAATATCTTACATGCAAAGTGTCCAAGGAGGTCCGGTATGTTGTCGATGCCTGCCTACGAGGGAAAAACCAACCTCAGGCAGCACATCATGAGATATGAATGGATGATGGATTCCACATGAGCTGATGATGCAACTAAGTGTAGATGTTTTTCTATCACTCACTTTGGAATAACAATGTTGTGGTTTACAAGATTACCCCCACGGTTAATCTCTAGATTTGATGATTTAGCAAAGAAGTTTGTAAAGCAGTTCCATATGCACGCAACTTGCCCCAAAGATGTAATGTCCCTATCCAACATGATTTAGGCTCCAGGTGAATCGCGGAAAGATTATTTGTAGAGATTTCATACAGCTGTCACAGAAGTCAGTAATCCAAATGACCATTTAATATTGATGGCGGTAACAAGAGGGATTGATCCAGAATCAGACTTTGGCGATTGTTTAGCTGGCAAACCACCTGCAACATTGGAATGTTTCCATGCAAAAGCAGCTCAGTATTTGAGGAAAGAGGAAGATAGATGCTCTAGGAAAAAGAATGTTTTGGGACCAAGTGAAGGAGTGCAGAGTAGCATTGCAGTGAAACATCCTGAGAAGAGTTTCAGAAAGTTCAATAAATTTCAAAAATAAACCGAATTAGAAAAATAAAGGCAGTGATAGGAACCGTGAATGAAAGAGGGATTCTGGAAGAGGAAAGCCTAGGATTCTAGTATATGATACCTACACACCACTGAATACCTCTCTAGAGAATGTTTACTTGTCTACATGCAATACCATGCAATATAGGAAGCCACCTTGAAAGAATCGATAGAGAAATAGAAACAAACTAGAAAATATTGCCGGTTCAACAAATGCTATGGTCATAACATGAATGAGTGCAAGCATCTCTAGGATATTATCGAGAAAATGATTCAGGAAAGAAAATTATAGTAGTTTTTAAAGCCCTACAGGATGGTGGACAGGGGTCATCCGACTTCATCCAAGGACAAGCATCGCATAGGGCCGAGGAGCCTGCGTGGACTGGTGGAAGATTATTGATCAATACAATAGTCGTAGGACCGCATTCAACTAATAAGAACTGGCATGAGATGGAGAGTTATTCTAGCACGAGCAAGCATATGAATTTTGAATGTTGTTCGAGTATAGAAGATGGAGCTCCAACAAAATAGCAGCGTTCAATGGCAGGTGATATTGTGTTCACAAATAAAGATGCAAACAAGGTGGATGCACCGACGATCAACCCAATGGTTACTTCGAAGATGATCGGCCCCGCCTTAGTGAGGAGGATTTTGGTTGATTATGAAAATTCCGTAAATATAATTTTCAAAAAGGCTTAAGATCAAATGGAGATGGAAGCCAAGGACCTAAAACCGTCTAAAGCCCGCATTCATGGCTTTAAAGTGCTGCGATCGAAGTTATTACTTAGGTTGAATTGCCCATGGAGTTGGGAGAAAGCAACCGGAAGAGAGTATCGATTTTGCCATTTGTTGTCTTGGATGTTAACTCTCCATACAATGCTTTTCTCGATCGACCAGCCGTAGCTGAATTTCTGGCAGCCCATGACCCATGATGTTTGGCTTTAAAGTTCCCAACTGATAACTATGTTAGAGTTGTGCATGGTGATCAGGCAACCAGATGTGCCTGCAATGTGGCTGAATTGAGAGACAATTAACGGAAGGAGAACGGTAAGGGTACAGACAAGTCTCTCAACATCCAAACCACCAAGATTGATAATCAGCGCCTGGGCCTTGGCTCGGGTGCCATAATCAGTTCTATAAAGACATAGATCCTAGGAATCATGAAGAGGAGCCCAAAGACCAAGGTTGCACCAGCTGAGCTGACTATTGACTTCACATTCTATGACCCATCACGGGTCCTAAGAATCGGTTTATAGCTCAGCCCTCCGATGATTAAAGAACTTTCTGGCTTTCTCTAAGCGAATCTTGGTGTGTTCGCTTGGACTCACTTTGACATGTGTGGGATCATGCCTACCATGGCGAGCCATGCATTATCGACCCAAGGCATGTCCTGATAAAATATAAAAGGCATGGCATGGATCCAAAGAGATTTGCTACCCTTAAAGAAGAGGTGGACAGACTCAAAGGCAGTGATTTTATTCGTGGTGCCCTCTACCCTAAATGGGTAATTAATCCTGTACTTATGAGAGTGGCGAATGGAAAATGGCATATATGCGTTGATTACTCGGACTAGAATAAGGCATGCCTGAAAGACGGTTTTCCTTTCCAAGGATCGACCAGCTGGTAGACTTAACTACGGGACAGGAATTGCTTTCTTTCATGGATGTGTACTCTGATCCTGATGCACATTCTCAATCAGAGCACATTAACTTCATTACCGACATTGGATTGTATTGCTATGTGGTAATTCCATTTAGACTGAAGAATGGTGGAGCAACCTATCAACGCCTATTCAACATAATATTTAAAGATCAGATTGAAAAGACGATGGAGGTATATGTGGACGGTATGTTAATGAAATCATGACGATTAAGCGACAACATTAGAGATTTAGAAGAAACGTTTGATATCCTCCGATATTACAAATAAAGATCAATCCTATGAAGTGTTCTTTTAGCATTATATCAAGAAAGTTCCTGGGTTTCATCGTCAATTCTTGCGAGATCAAGGATAATCCCAAGAAAATTCAAGCAATTCGCAATATCCAAGTGCAAAGTCCATCAAGAACATACATAGTCTAAATGGGAAGGTTGCTGCCCTAAGTCAATTTATTTTCAAAGCCACCGACAAATGCATTCCTTTCTTCGATTTGATTAGGAGAGGGAAAAGGAACTTTAAATGGATGCAGTATTGTGAAGAAGCATTCTAAGCTTTGGTGAACTACCTAGAGCGACCTCCTATCTTATCAAAGCCATTGGATCATAAAGACTTGAATATCTACTTGGCCATCTCGATACATGCTATAAGTGCCGCACTGCTTATCGAGGAGAATTGGATCCAAAGACTGGTCTATTATGTTAGCAAGCGATTGGTGGGTGCTTAGAGAAACTTCTCGAAGTTGGAAAAACTTGCATACTACCTGTTGATTGCATCACGAAAGCTACGCCCCTATTTTCAGGCTCATCCTATCAATGTTTATATCGATCAGCTGTTACGACTGGTCCTACAGCAACCTGAGATGTTTGGAAGGTTACTCAAGTGGAACATCAAACCGAGCCAATTTGACATCATTTATCACCCTTGGAGAGCCATCCAGGGACAGGCTCTGGCAGACTTTATAGCAGAGTTTACTGCAAAGGATGATCTCCCAGAGAGTGGTGGAGCCCCTACCATTTGCTAGAAAATGTACAGCATCCGATGATCGTTACTCTAGAGTCGGAATCGTGCTAGTAACCCTAAAAGATTGATCAATTTGCTATGCTTTGAAGCTTAAATTCCCTATAACGAACAGTGAAGCTGATTATGAAGCTCTGGTTGCTGGACTTACACTTGCCAGAGAACCGAGAATAAAATTTCTGAAAATCTTTTGTGATTCACAGTTGGTAGTATACCAAGTCAAGGGAGATTACCAAGTTAAAGGGCAACGATTGCCTCGTACCTTACCCAAATCCAAGAGCTATTAATTGGCTTTGAGTATTATGAAATCACATGCATTTTCCAGGACCAAAACAAAGAGGTCGACTCATTGGCAAAGTTTGCTAATACCATGGATGCACAATAAATGAGCTTGGCTCTAGTCAAAGTACTAGATGCTCCAAGCATAAACCAGAAGGAAATTGACTGGGTACTAGAGATGGAGCCTGAGAAAGAGTTGTGGATGACCTCGATTAACGACTATTTGCTACATGGAATCCTTCTCGAATAGCGGAATGAAAGGTGACAAGTCCTTCATAATATATCATTTAGGAAGGAATCATGTATAAAAGGGATTTTTTCCATTCTTCTACTTCAGTGCATCGCTCACAGTGAAGTAAAACGAAAAGGAAGTTCATGAAGGGGAATGTAGCAATCACACTGGGAGGCAAATCCGAGCAACGAAAACATCCATTATGGGTATTATTGGCCGACTGTCAACCGAGATGCTATTGATTCTGCTAGGTGATGTGACAAGTGCCAGATGCATGAAAAAGTTCTCAGAGCTCAGCCGATAGAAATCTTATAAATGGTCAGTCCCTGGCCATTTTCCATATGTTGCATAGATATTATCGGTTCCTTATCGATCTCTAGAGGTTTTGCAAACTACACAATTGTCTCAGTTACTTACTTCACTAAATGTGCCGAAGCAAAACCTTTAGCCACGATTAGAACAAAGAAAGTAATCAACTTCATCGTTAGGAGCATCGTCGTTTGTGTTGGTCTTCCGCGAATCATTATAACTAATAATAGGACCCAATTCGATAGTGCTGAATTCATGACTTCTACCATTGACATTATATTCAAAAGCGATTTGCGGCAGTCGCTCACCCTTAAGCAAATAGGTAAGTTGAATCTATGAACAAAATCATAAAGTTCATTATGAAGAAGTATTTGGAAAAAGCTAAAGGCAAGTTGGTGGATGAACTCCCAACAATATTATGGGCTTACAAAACCACCCACAAGTCCACGAACGACCATACTCCATTCGCCCTTTCTTACGGCTTCGAAGCTGTCATTCCTATTAACTCGAAGTTCATTCAATCGAGTGACCTACTACGATGCCAGAATGAATAAAGAGCTCCTCTAGGAATCTCTAGACCTTATAGATGAGAAACACGATGAAGCTGATTTGAGGGCATCTGGCTGCACATCGACACCGAGTCACTTGATCCTACAATACTAAAGTCTGACCTACTGAAATCAGCATTCTCGTCTTGAAACACGATTTTCCTGCTCCATCACACATGAATCCTACTTGGGAAGGACCATATGTCATTGAATAGAGGCTTGGATCGGGAATTTTCAAGCTAGCGACTGTTGATGGCATCACACTCCCAAGGGTGTGGAATAACGAGAATTTACGACGCCATTTCACTTAGTTTACTGTTTTTCATTTAGTTATATTCAATTTTTGAATTTGCTTTAGCATTTGATTTTCCAAATATGTAATAAGAAAAATTATGTCATTTCTTCCCATTTAGAAAATAAAGTTTGAAATTTCCTTCATATCTGTTATTGCTGTAGCATTACATATTAGTTACGATACCCGACTAACTAATATTGACATGTTCGAGCAAGTTCCCAGAGTTTGAAGCTAGCCAATTACAGAAATTGATGGTTGAACTAAACAAAAAAATTAACGATTGAACTAAAAAAATGAACACGGTCCGACCATTCATTCGATGATTCTCACTCACAACCCATTGGATGAAGTACCTAATGAGAACTAGATGTGGCTTGACCATCCGATAACCGAATTAAGCGATGGGACAGGCATGAATCAAAAGTGATCTTGACACGACGGATTTCTCGCTAAGTTAAACCCCAGACTTGGGGGGTAAATAATTCAATTAAGGAACGTATGGTCCGATTATTTTTTGAAATAACTCTAAGCCCAGAGTATGGGCTGAAGTATAAACACAAGTTTGGTGCAATTCGACCACCTGCCAGCTAACTCTTTTCCCCAGAGTACAGATATAAATATAAACAAATAGATGAGTGTGGTTCGACCACTCTCTGTGCCATAAACTCCGACCTAAAATCGATAGGAAGAGTATAAACTCGTTAAGGATGAGCTCGACAATCCAGTATCTAACTCCACTAACTTGAGATTGGGGGCAAATATTATCACTCAAACCGCTAAATCCAACGGCGCAACACTAGGGCTCGAGCCCAGTGTTTGATACAACTTAAGGCCATGACTACATGAAGGCCTTGAAAAAAAATTGTTGGACGATTGTTCATATTAACAAGTACATTGAATGAAAAAGTAATAGCTCGACTGCTCAGAAAAAATTCGCATAAGAGTTCGATAGAAAACATAGAACTTTTATTTGCATATTAAACTTGAAAATTTTGGTACAAGTTTAGTCAAAAGCGGGGGCCTTACCCGCACTGTCACGGCCAACAAAAAAAGAAAAGCAGCTATACAGGCTATGTACAAACTAAGCTGAAGTGACGTCTATTTCTTTTGTCCTTTTTCTCTTTGGGATTTTTTAGGAGTGGCGCCACCTGAGCTTCCACATGTTCTTCTTTTTGATCCTTTGCCGCCCTTAGCAGGTGAGCTTTCAGAGGTTGGAGGGAGTTCCTCGGGAACCAACCAGTCGGGTGGAATGACTTGTCGTAGGATGAGATTTGGATCACCGATTCCACATCAGCGAGTTCAGCGTTAGCATTTTTCTTCAATAACTCCTCTCTCTCAATGCGCTCCTTTAAGTTGAGCTCAGTAGTATGTACAGGGGCACCAGTGATCACGACGTCATCTGATTCATTTGGCAGTGGCTGATTATTAGTTTATTCATATCAAGTGCTCCAATAACTTAAGCATCAGGCCTTGGAATGTCGACGGCGGTTGGAATTTCAGTAGATGTGTGTTGTTGTTCCATGGCGGCACCGCTACTTGGAATTTGGCTAGGACCCAGAAGACCTGCAGATTCATGGAAATATGAAAATAAACCCGCAACTATTGGGCATGAGAAATAAAACCTTTCAAATAATGGAGAGTAAAGTGGGAGACCTGTTTTCGGCTGACTTTCAGTTGTCGTCGGAGTGCTAGAATAAGAGTCATCACCTTTGATTAATAGTCGGGTCTATCCAGATCATAGCTCAAATCCTGTCCCGAGCCAAGAGAAACTGCCACTCCAGCTGTTTGAAGTGAAGGGGGACCTTTGGGATCAGACTCTGAAGACTCAATGATAATTTTCCCTTTGCCGGAGGTTGCTAAAATATCAAAATATCAGAATCTCATAGTAGCAAGGTCTAAAGGTTCATTCCTACGAAGAATCTCCTATACCAGCTTCTCTTTATCAAAATCAACTTCACCAAGGGTTTCTTCTTCATTTCAATAATATATTCCTAAGTCTCGGTGAGCGATTAAAGATACCCTTCTCCAAGAAAACTCAGATCACAATGGTTTAAGACTTTAACATTATATTTAACGATCAAAGTATCAAACATGTCCTTAATCTCATTTTGACCAGCTTCTTTGGCATCTTCTAACTAGGCCTCGATCTGCTCTCTAACCTCCTTGCGGCCCACTTCTCTTGCCTCTTCCTTGAGGGCTTCAATTTGAGCGAGTTTCTTGTCAGGTTTAATTTTCAATCCCTGGGATTCGACGGTCTCTTCACAATATCTTTGCGACTCTTCCTAAGCTTCGAGTATTTCTTCCTTCTCATTTTTAAGGAGTTCTTCTAGTTTCTCAATGCGGTGGGCTAGAATGTTTTCCTCCTTTTCTGGTGTTATCTTTTTCCAAAGCAAGCAAACTACTGTGGTTGAGGGTAGCATCCATCCTTTTTTGAGCCACTTCTAGATGACTAACTGCCTCAGATCTTTCTTTGGCACTCTTTTATGTTGTTATTAGCTTCGCTATCAGCTTCGAGATCTCATCATCTTAATGTTTAATTATGTCTTTATTATGGATCGCCTCTAGCTTGATTCGATCGATTCCATGTTGTCTCTCGATAGACACCTCAAAGATTTTTTTGGCTAAATGATGGAATCCTTCATGCTGCACAAATATGTCATTGGCGCATGCAAGGGAACTTGCTTTAGCACTTCCTGGAATTATATGGATGAAAGGAAGGAACTTAAGCCCATCGAAGCAAATTTTTGGAAAATTGACCTTAAGTTCGGCTAATTTTCCTATCGTGGATGCCGTAGGAGCCGTAGTAGGCAAAGCTAGATCCGAAGTAACAATTGGTCATTTGCTTAACCTATGATTGCGAGATTGTCTAGAACTAGATGAGCTAGAATCTCAGGCAACACAATAATTTGAGGAGCATGGAATGAAGTGTGATCGCCGCTATTTACAAAAAGATTGGGTTGAACTTCTTGATAAGACAATTGAAATTGGGACTAATGTTTAGAGGATAAAGACTCCCTCGAATGATGACTTCTTTCCTGACTGTCATCTCTCTCTCGACGCCTACCGGAGTTTGGACCATGTTTAGATCCATACTGTGTTAATGAGCTCCTCAAGGGATCGAGGGAATTGAATTGAGACATTGCACCTGCAAACCAAAAAAGAGTTTATAAGTGACCATCAAACAAAAAATAGACGTGAATCATGCAGTGAAGTGCACATGATTGTGAGTGTCCTAGTGTCTCCCAGACGGACCAGTTGCTGCAGCCTTGCTCATTGGAGTCTTCTTCCCTTTGCTAGTGGGTGGAATGTCGTCACCACTCCTGGTGGGGAATTGGGCCCCCAATACTGATATTGGAGAATTCATAAGTCATGATATCATTAGGTATCAGGAGATTCGAGAACCCTTCCATTGAGCTTTCTAAATGTTGAGAGAAAGACCCTTCTTCAACAGAGGAGATAATAAACTTGAGGACTTTAGCAATTTTCTCCTATGGAGTTTGTATACGGGCTTTTTTCTTCTTCTTGTTGGTATGTGAGATTGTGCACCTTGTGAAGGTTCGACCATAGGTGCATTGCCCGAGCCTTCATCAGCATTGCCAGGCTTATTAGTTTCGGCACCTTTAATTTCACCCTCTTCTGCGTCATTTTGAATCCCCTCGACTGGGGACATGACAGGGCTATTAGTACTGCCTTCTTTTGTAGCATTCCTTGGTGGTGCAATGCTTCCTGGAAGCCCGATGCTGTGACCTTCTTCTAACGGCCCAAAAAAGATAACCATTCATCGGTTCGAGGGATCTGATGTCCTTATCCTCAACTGGGGTGGCATAGATTGTAGAAACTGCCCTCGAGAAACAGTCGTCTACTAGATGTGGATGGACACCTAAAAATTTTCAAAGTATTAGTTAGTTTAGGATACAACTTGGGCTAAGTGAAGAAAACATTTGCATCCTTTCATCCATCGCCTCGCGAAGCCAGGCAGACAACGAACGTAAACCATTTGCATTTAAAGATGTCGAGCTTGTTCCAAGTGCCAGTTAGAAATTGACATTGGGCAAAGGCTCGAGGAAAGTGTAAGAAAGGGTTCCCGTCTATCATTTGAAATTGTAAATAAACCTAATGTCTTCGGAGATGGTGAGAAGAATAGAACATCCATAAATAACAAGAAAGTGCCATTAAGAAAAGCATAGCTGTTCGGATGCAGTTGAGCGGGAGCTATTCCTAGATAATTATGCATTTCTTAGATGAAATAATTGAAAAGCGGCACACATCTGGCCTATCACATGAATTCATTGCATGCCGTATATCCCCCTGGGGGCAAATGAACCCTGTCATTCACTAATGGGACTAGAACATCTCCAAACTGAATCCCGTGTTTAGAGCATAATCTACGGAGAGCGGCATCGCCAATTCTGGAGGCTTAGGAATCCATCGGGTTACCTAGATGAAATAGCACTTTCTATGGTGTTCGGGGAAGGACTTATACTTTCCGTTGGAAAGATAAGAAATCGGAGAAAAGATCGACCAACGGGCCGAAAATCTCCAGTTGCTCAATTTGACGATCAAGGGAGAGTCTACAAAAAATAGTTACAGAACTTGACTCTAGGATCGCTAATTTATGAAGGTTGTTCAAAAGGCATTGCAGCTAAATGTTCTGAACGTCTGGAGCTCATATCAACTATTCAATAGATAATCAAGATTAAAAATTCTTAACTGTCCCCCTATGATAAGTGTAAGCTAGTGTGGTGCACTGTTGTGTAGTGCGGAGATAAACAATTCAAAATTAAAAGCAAATGTAAGTGACGAGACTTTGGATTCTGACCAGAGTGACAGCATCACTGACCATCTCAACTGCCTTTTATATTGATAGGTTGTGTAAGCATTGGGATTCACCATCAGAATAGCGAAGTGTGAAGTCCATTATTAAAGTCCATATGTTAAGATTTAGTTCATGTTCTAGTTCCCAGGAGTTTAATTGTTCAATTTTGAGTTCGATATCGGATATGCAAGTCCTATTGTTCGTTATCATCACATGTTCAAGTTCATTGTGATGGTATTGGTTCTAATTGTTCATGCAAGTAAATATGGATTGGTTTTCAAGTTTAATTCAAAGCTTAGAATCGGCTAAATGCTCATAGCCGATCCTTATATCAAAAAATAACCGATCCTTATTTGCACCGATCCCTTTCTCTTATCACAACAGATCCATCCTCATACACAAAACAACCGACTCCTCTTGAAAAGTCCATGACTGATCCCTCCACTTAGCCGCTTTCATAATTATCCTAAATCCACAACTGATCCCTCTCCCAAAGCAAATAGCCAATCCTTTCATGCTTCACAAATGACCGATCTCTCCACTCAATAATGCAACCATACCCTTCCTCCACAAACTCCAATACTAATTCCTTTCTTTCAACATTTCATACTTCTTGCAAACATTCACTTTGATCCCTCCCCTTCACCTATGTTCCAACCAATCCCTCGCTTAATCTATACGCCTCATCTTACTCGAACAACTTCGACCATCACCTCTCCATCTAGTTACAAAGTTATGACTTCATATGCATCAAACTCTAACTTATCCATCAACGTGATCGAACCCAATATCTTGACATAATTTAAAGGCTAAAGGAAATAAAACCTACTTAAGTTTAAAGAATGTGAGTTGCTCGAGAGAAGATTTTCGACTTCGATTTAGGTTGAAGATGGAGTGGTGGTCTGGAGCAACAGAAGATGATGAATCTAAGGAAAGGGGCGATGTATGATCGAAAGGAATGGGATAAGGTTGATGAAAGTATGAAAGGTTTAGCTCTAAGGAAATGGGAGGAGGGTTCGGTCATGAAGAAAGTGAAAATAAATGGAGGAAAAGTGAATAAATGAAGGTTGAGAACGAAAGGTGTTAGCTTATATATAGGGGATGAGGGTTTGGCCCACCTTTTCATTCTCCATTAATCCAAAAGGATTAGGTTCCCAACATAAGGAGGGATCAGGTACGATCCCTTGACTTGGGTATCCATCCGATCCCAATCAACATAAAAAAATTCTGATCCCTATTAAAAAAATAGAAAAGGGAAGGGATAGACTCTTACGAAAAAAAAGAGAAAAGGGCGGGGGATCGGCTAGAAGAATGTTGATCCCTATGAACAAAAAAAAGAGAAACAGAAGAAAGAGAGGAGGAATCAGTTACAAACCCTATGTGCATGCAAAGATGGACATGAAAATTATATAAAGTACATATATATAAAATGTAATGAAACTGCATCTAGTTCAATCAAAATTGACGACGATTCGTGAGCATGCAGCGCGTCCGGGAGCCAATGACAAGAACATGTACATGAACGTGCACATGTATAGTCTAAAGTTCAAAATTTGAAATTGACAAGCTTTCGAGGTCGAGACTAGATCAAATAACCAAAGCTTACTAGTTCCGTAAAACCAGACATAGATATCAACTGATAGAATGCAATCTTGAATTTATGCTATTTGAAATCGACCAAGCTCATGACGATCAAAGAGAGACATGACACTTTGAGAAGTAGTTCGACGGAAGGAAAACAACTATTCAGAAAACTAGATGGATTTCTTTTCAATGACTCTAACTTGCTTCGATTCAAAGTACATTATGTTCAACGAAAGAAATACTTTGGAGGGCAAGGGTCATCCGACATTTTAACCTGGCTATATCCAAACTGATTGAACAAGTGAGATTCGACTATCATCAAGGCCGATAAGTCCAGAGCGATGATTGTGAGGACCAAAGATCAAGTACAGATGATATTATGAAGTTGCGATTGAACGAAATTAGGAGATATGCGATGCAGAATGTTCAGGGTAAGGAATATAGTTTAACATAGAAAAGGGGTCGGCTATAATCACTTTTAAACATAGGGATCAACCTATTTCAACCAAACAAGGGCAAGTCATTTGGAAACAATCAATATCTCAAAATCCATTAGTCCAATGCATATCAAATTTTTTGAGCAAGATGTGGGGACTATTGGGAGCGTACCCTACGGATCGCACCTTAAAAGGATGAAACAAGAGGGATCGACCCCCTTCCCTCAATAGGGATTATCTAGAATCAGGATACAACTCACCATACATCAATGATTAAGCAATAACTCAATTTCTACTAATCCATTTAGCATGAAACTTGGAGGTTAAGCATACTATAACATGGGAAAGCTCCTATAGGGATTAAACCCCAAATTCCTCCAAAATAGGGATCGACACTGATCCCTATTTTTTGGGATTTGGGCTATGCGATCCGTCTTATGGATCCATATGTTTCTGGAGGTCCTACTGCCAAATTTGCAAAAAGATATTTCACCATCTTTCTCTATAAATACAGGCTTGATTGTTCATTCTCAGGACTTTTACGCTGCTACTTGCTCAATATTCTATTGTAATTAAGGATTTTCATCCGATCCCTATTGTACTCAATTTATAAAGTGATTAATAAAGCTATCTATTCAAAAAGGACGTAGGTAAACAACGTTGAACAACTATAGATCATTGTGTTCTTGTTATTGCTTTGATTTTTTGTCATTTAATTGCTTATTACCTCTGTTTTCATTTTATATCCTTCGTTTATTTCTCTATAGAACCTCTATTAGGTGTTTGTTCCAATTTTTGGTGCAAACGGTTTTATAACATTAAACAATTCAAACGACTTGAGTTTCTCACGCTGGTTTACCAGACTAATCCGGGTGTTATTTTCTTATAATGCTCAGGTCAGCGCCATGTATATTTCTAGATTTTGTTGATATTCACTGGAGTTCTTGGAGAGGAGCTAGATGATTATTGGCCGTAGTTTTTATTTCCGCTCTATTGCTTATTTTTATCAGTAATTATAAGGACATGCTGTTATAACTATCTGGGCCGTCGATATGTTAGTTTGCTCTGATTATTGTATCCATAAATTTATCTTTTATAAAGACCATTTTCAGATATTATGTATTATCATTCCGCATGTGAGATTCTAATATTTTTGTTCTCCTCTTCTTGTTCATTTTTCTTCTTTTCTTTTACCATAACGTGTTGTCTTTTCGACATTTGGATGCTCGAGAGGTGACTACCATGGATGTGTTAGTGCCGACATTCAGGGTTCAAAAAGGCAATCATTATAAAAATTCATACATAATAAAAGATACATGTAGTAAAGGATTCAAACTGTATAAACATGATGAATTTGTTTTCATATCAAATGGAAAGTTACTTTGAGATGTATCCAGAAGAAGCATCTTAAATTCTGAAAGGATTCCTAGATTCAATGAATTGATCTCTGGAGCTTATAATAATCAAGAGATAACCACCTTTTGTTCCATATTTTTTATGATTTTTTATTTTGGAATTTTTGTTCTCATAGCCATTAAATTTCAGCTACAGTTGATGGAAAAAGAAGAGAAAAAATGAAATAATGAAAGAAATGAAGGGGCTTTCTTTTAAAGAAATGACACAAAGCTTTCCTATTCCTTCCTTCAAATCTTCCCGTTTAGTTCTTTATTAAATCTCAACAAAATTTTCTCCCTCTTCTACATGTATGGCTAGTCATAGAAGGTGCCACATGGGCCCTCAAAATTTTCAAAATCCCACTAGCATTAATTCCATTCAAATCCAATTCAAATGTTCTAGCGATATCGTATATCGCGCATGTGTTTATAACTTTTATATACACACTTTATTAAATACTAATAATAATCGAAAAAAATCAAATTAAATTCTAGTATCTAACATTTCAAAAGTATTAGTTAATTTAATTTATATATAAACATTTAGTATTTATTCTACTTAAATCCAATTTAAATATTCTACCAAAATCATATATCAACACACATGTTTATAACTTTTATAGACACACTTTATTAAGTACTAATGACATTCAAGCAAATGAAATGAAATTTAATAATCAATACTTTATAAATATTAATTAATTTAATTAGTTTACAATGTTTATAGATTAATTAAATTATATGGTTCATTTGGAGTATTTATCATTTTGGTTGGGTGATTCAAAGGTGTAAATTCAGTCGGCAATTAATATTGAACAATTCGATTATTAATGTCCATACATCACCTTAGCTAGTAGTGTGACATTTTGGCTGAATTTATCGCTTACATATCTTTTTGGTGAATCCAATTTTACTCATTATAAGTGGTACCTAGTAGTAGCGATTATTTCCATCAATTCTCTTCTTCAAAATTATACCACATTAGGACTAAAAATTCCAACATTTCCTACATTCAACTTTGCAAGTCCAAATGCAAAATCCTTGCTTCCATAGCAACAAGTATTATTAATCGCATTGCTTTGGCCAAGGACTTTAACTTTTAGTTGACTATAGTTGACCGTGATACCGACCTCATACAACCGAGGTGATGAATCCTACATCGATAGTGTTTCATTTTGAAAGCTTCAACTGAGATCCAACTATAGTTTTTTGACAAACCCATGCCGTAATTTAACTATAAATAAAGTGGAGTGCCCATTCCATAGTATTCCTAAGTCGAGATAATTGTATAACATCGTCACTTTGAGATTCTTCGTTTGACCTTAGTTAATTTAACCATCAGAAAACTCTTAAGTGTGTCATTCCATAGTTACCCAATAACTATCAATACGTAACCACTTGATTCCTTCAGTGGCTATGGGTAATACTCTACCCAACTATTAGAGAGCATTATGCACTCTAATCTCAATAGATATATCGATATCCCATCTCGAAACATCTTGACTAGGAATATTTAAAACAATATTATTTTTCAATGTGATAAAATTGTCATGATCACAACACATTCTAATTACTATCACATAACACATCATTTAAGGATTTTCTTTTTAATATACTTTAAATCAATTTCTTAATTAATTATATCAAAACTTTTATCTTAAACAAGATTGGCTATCGAGTTGATATATGAATCAAATTACATAATTGCCCCTAGGGCATATCCTAGCTCTATCAATATATATATATACACATATATAGACACGCACATATATAATTAAAAAGTTCATAAATTTAGTTATTTTAAATCTAAAACATTGTTTGTAATTATTTTTCAGGTATACATGTGTCCTTTATTTTAATTTAATGTTTACAAAAGAAACCATTTGTAATTATAAATTTAATTCTAAATCTTTAGCAAGTTAAAACTAGTTTTAAAATTGTTAAGTCTAAAATTAAAACATTTTAAATAATCAAAACAATATTTTATAGACACATATGTAATTGTTATCATATGTATATTTGTAACTACTCTTTTTTGTAATAAAAAAGGCTTTGGACACTAAGGCATATATGAATGGACAAATGTATCTATTGTAGTTTAAATCCTAGCACCTATATACAATCACTTTAATCATATACACTTCATATTTGTTGCACATCCCCTATACACATATAAGTCTATTTGATACACTTATAAATTAAAACTCATTTAACTTAAATTAAATAAAACTTCCTTTAAACCAATTATGTAAAATATGGTGAATTGTTTATAAAAGTAGTAAGTGCTATTTCTAATTAATTGCAAATTCATTACATTTATGACTTATTGAATAGTTTACATAATTAACAACTTAACTCTTCACTTGCCAAAATAATAATATAAAGCAATTAACTATTACATACATATACATATAAGAGTATATTAGATATAACTTAATTTATGCAAATATTAAATGTATGAAATTCTATTCTGAACACTTTAAATAAAATGAGATTTTACTCAAAACAATACTAGATTGGACCTAATAATCCTTTAGACTTCATAGGCCTAATAGATCTCAAATAGGATTTTTTTAAAACTCTTTATATTTTGCTCGCTTTCAACTGACCCGGTTCCTTCAATAGTATCAGAGCCCAATGGTCTATGTAGTCTAAACTAACATTGTTAAGGCTAACTGATTAAAGGCTACCCATTTGGTATGGTGTTCTATAAATTTAGTATCTAAGGTTAGGTTTGGATAATAAGTACTTTACCTACAGGACTATTGCTCTGCCCCAAAGGATGGAGTAAGCCCGAAGGTTATCCTCAACATAAAGTCACAAATTGATTTTGGCCATTGGGCTAATTTTTTCAAAAATATATTTTGGAAATTTGAAAATTTATATTTTAGATTTAAAAGTTAAGTTTAAAAAATAAAAGTAAAATTCTATAAAAGTTATAGAATATATTCAAATTTTTTGAATCTCTTTTGAGAAATTACATGATTGATTTTGAAAATTATGAACTTAAAATTTAATATGATTAATTAAATTAAATAATATAATTAATTAAAAGTTAATTGGTTAAAACAATATATTGATTGATGTGTATAATTATAGTTATTTATTTATCTTAAAATTATTAAATGGATTGATGTGTATAACTATAATTATATAGTTATTTATTTATCTTAAAATTGTTAAATGATAAACTAAACTAAAATTCCAAATTAATTAAAAAAATTAATTAAATGAAATATATTAAATAAAATCAATTGAAATGTATACATATGTCGATATGTACATAAAAACACACTATAAATGTTATAGCTGATTAACCATCTTAAATTATTTAAAATGAGTAATGTAAATTTTTAGAAATTTTGTATAAAATAAAATTAATTAATTAATACAATTGAATTAAAAAACTAAAATTAGTTAAACAATATTTAACTAATGAAATGCATGTATATGTTATATAAGTGATTAAATTATAAAATGTTATAAATGGAATAAATTTATAAAATATGAATGTATAAAACTTAAGTGGAATTAAAAGAAACCCGACTTAGATTTAATGGACGAGTACATACATATTGTACGTAATTTCATATGTGTCTGACACTTGAATCTTGAGGATACTTCATAAGAAATACATTGTTTCCTAAATTGATATCACACAAAGTATATATATGATAAAAATTATGAACCCTTTATATATTAGTTATCCTCTACCATTTTTATATTAATAGATTGCTTGCATACTCTTTAGCCGTTGAGATATCCTTAAGCTAGAGATGTTATGAGTAGTACTATTAATATATTGGTTAAACGAGGTAAGATACATACACATATTTTTTGAGCTTTCCCCAAGGCACGTGCTTGTACTTAGGCCATTGTGAAGTGGTGGTTATGAGTGAATAATCTTTATTTATTTGTTGAGCTTTCTTGAAAGTCAATATGAAATAAGGACAAAGACCATGAGTTTGGAGTTTTATATGAGATAATTGATAAGTTGTTATCGATCACTTATGGGCCTACGATTTGTTGAGCTTCTTTCAAGTTAGAATTCCAAGGCAAGAAAGTCCTAACACCCTTTTGATTACTATGTTTTCTCTTAAGGTTTTGAGAAACATAAATTTTTAATGGGAACCTTATTAGAAAAGTGAAATGATAACATTTAACCTTTCTAATATTGTAAAATTATATGGTATACATGTTGAACTAATCTACTACGATAAATTTATGCAACTAATATAATTGATGAAATGTTTATCAATTAAAATATATAGATGAACTAAATCAAGATTGACAAAAGAAATATGGATATGCACTTACTAATAAATGTTTTAGCATGTTGTCACCTTAAGACCTATGCAAGTGACAAATAATTCAACTGCTAATTACGTTTATACCTTCGCCACTTAAGAATTTATTTGTCTGAGACTGTGTATTATATTTTATGAGTTTTAAACTCTTAATCAATACAAGAATATGAATATTTGATCCGTATTCGATCACATATAAATATTATATAGTGAATAGTCGCGATTCATAATGTACGAAACTTCAATGCAGTTAGTTCATTCGATATAAGCAAGTCAACCATAATAGAGATCATGTACTCAGTATAATTGATATAATAAAGACCTTGTTGTGTAAGATGTAGCGCTAAACCAAGAGCTTTAAGACAATCCTAGGAATTCGATCACTGAAATATCAGTTTGGTGGTTTTCATAAGGTTTAACTTATTTGGTATCCTTAAATGTTAAATGGGATCAAATGCACTTTTGTAAAGAGTTCTTTATGGTCTTATAGATATGATTTCCTTTTGAATGGTTAGACCATTTTTGAAAGAAAAGCGATTGTATGAGAATGGATGTAACTTGGCTACAATTGGGATGAAGAGAGTAGGTGGTCACTTCTGCTTCACGAAAGAGATATCAAAAATGAGAATTGTATAAATACTAAAAGATATTTAATATGGAACGAGAAATGCGATTTCTATTCCAAATGCACTTTCGTATAGAAAAGTGTTTTCGATAAAAGTTATTTCTTTGATTTCAATATATTTGATCTGAAAATCTCAACTGTAAACTAGTTACAATGTATGAAATAAAACTCTGTAATAAGTGGTTGAATGAAGCTTCATATTTCATGTGCTATAGTAATGATAATAGTGGAAGCATACATACAACATTTCTTAGTGGAAGCATCAAATTACGAAAATATTTCTTTCATAATTATGCCAAACATTATTTGCGAAATAATAATCATTTTCAGTATTAACTGAAAATAGATATGGTATTATCCTTATACTAATATTGTGAATATTCATTATAAAATAAATTTTATATTAATGGTATTTATAACAAAATTGATGCATTAGAAAATACAGAAGCATTTGAAATTTTACAATCATTTTGGAATTATGGACCAAGCCGCGATTTTGAGAAATAATTCTTTAATCACATGATTATAAATCATGTGATACAGGTAATTATATCTCAAATGATTAAGGGCAAAGAACCCATTCAGTTGGAGAGACATAAGAGTTAGTGAACTCTTAATATTGATACACATAGATGTATGCAATCAAAGGATGATACCAAAACGGTTCGATATACTTTGTTAAATTCATTGATGAATTATCACAACACGAACATGTATATTTTATGCGCATGCGTTATGTTTATGATAAGTTTATAGAATATAAATCAATAGTAAATAACATGATATGCAAAAGAAGATAGAACAATTCAATTTGATCGAATAGGTGAGTGTATTGGAAAGGAATTCCAAATGTACCATAAAATGAATAAGATTCAATCCCAAAGGTCAGTCCTCCCTATGATGCATAATGATGCATCGATAAGATGCAGTCAGAATTTGTTAGACAAAGTATGATTGATAATGAGTAAAGTTGAGTTAACTCCTTTCTGTAAGTACATATACTTAAGAGTAAGTATATAAGGTGAAATTTAATTTCATTTAAATCAAAGTCTACAAAAACATATAAGATAAGAGTTCATGAAATAACCTCTACATATCCTAGGTTAAGGAATTGTCAGTTTATGTCAGTCAAGAGACTGCACATAATACTTGTTTACGTTGGACCTTGTGTGGACTGCCCCAAATAAATTTGAGACCGATCAATAATGATTGAATGATTTATGCTATGAACATAAGTTTCATAAACTTAAAAATCAAATTAGTTTTATACATATATATAAAGGAAATCCATAAAATGTTTATGAATACCTATACTGTTGCACTAAGAGACAATTGCTATTTCAAGAAACACTAACTTTACGATGAAGGAATTTGTTTTAGAAATTATTAGTGGTGAAATTGATTTGGATACGATGAAAAGTACGAAGGATGAAATGAAATTGAATAAGCTTAAACGGACACAACTAATTAGAATGTCTAATAAGAACTCTTGCAAAATAAAGATAAACTATGATTTTTTTTATCGATGTCGAGAAAAGAATTTCCCCAGTTGTCAAAAAGCCACTAAGAGTATTGACTCTACATTATGGCATGATGTGCAAATCTAGAACAGATTCCAAGTACATTATCAAAATATGATTTGGATAGTTGTACTTGATAAGATATGATTCATCAAAAGAAAAAACTGTGCGAGAAGGAGATCAATGTGGTTGGAATATGGTAAGCTACATTGATATAATAACATTGTAAATTTTGATTATTGAAATTAACGTAATAATTTCGCCATTCAACATACCTATTTTACTAAAAAATTATCGTCCAATGTGAAATTGAGTTTCTATATGCATATATTGAAACATAAATATTAAATATAGATTTGGAATATTTGTACTTAATAATCAAAGTGTCTTAAAACCAGTGGGAGTGATTCTAAACTTGCAGGTTAATGAATATGATACTAGATTTGATATGAAAGTATCACTAAATAAGAATCAATTTTGATAAAGAAATCAAATACTTTAAATTTCAGTCATAATGCAGAGGAATCATGTGTCAATAAGAGAGTACTATAAATGTACTAAAATATTTCAAAACTATAAGTAAACAAAAAACTTATGATTGTTAATGGTGTACTTGCTTTAAAATTTGCTTTAAAATCATTGTAGTTTGGTTGTTTAATTCCCGATATTGGAATTGAAATTGACACCTTTTATGATCGGTATAAAGGAATGTTGGGATTGTCGTATAACAATATATACAAACACATATTAATTTTTTTAATATGGACCGTATAAGATGGATTTCTTATGCATTGGCAGTAGGAATTATCGTATATGTTGTATTATCTATAGTATCGCACTTCACTTATGTATTCGATATATAGGGCAAGTATCAAGGTCGAATTAAGATCACTAAATGACAGTTTAGAGTATTCTCGAGTATTTACAAAATAGTAGAGATTTTTTTATAAAATCAATGAACTCCCTACGAAGGAGTGCGTAAACGTGAGCTTCCTAATGACATTGAGTATAATATGTCAATCCTAAATTGTGTCAATCTTAAGTTAAGAACTTTAAGTTGGAAAAATTCTAAGAAATAAGTACTGGCTATTTTAACCAGCGGCTAAATATGTCATCTTGAATAGCACTATAATTAAAGTAGTATAGATAAATGCATAAATTATAACTAAACTAGGGGTGATTCAAAATGTGGAGAATCCCATGACAATGTTATATTGTAACAACGTTGCAATACATCGTGAAAGAAACCAGAGCTCACTAAAAGTCAAGAAACATACTTTGAAATGTTCTATATGATAAAGGAGTTATCTGCATGGCGAGAGTTGATTGACAAAGTAGATAACTAAAACAATATATAATATCCCTTCATTAAGGTGCTAGCTCAATCAATTTTGAGAAAACTGATCGGAGGAATGGGAATAAGATTATATTGATGCTAAAAAAGGAACAACACCTAAGAATGAGTTGTAAGGAACCTATGGGAGCTAGATCTAGAAGATAGTATGGAAAATAAAAAATATAATAGAGAGACATAAAATTTGTATAGTGGTTCGGCAATCTCTGGCATCCTCTACTTTATAGCTTTATTGATTATGGATTTGAGAGAGTTTATATGAGATTATAGAGAATTAGAGTCACAAGTACAAGAAGTTGACATGTTCTAAGGCCTAGAACTGCAAAGAATAGCAGCCTTGGTGACTGCTATGGGGGAAAAAGATGGTGAAGAGCGATGGAGTCACAGATCTAGAGTGAAGAAGAAAGAGCAGGGAGAAGATCCACTTTTGGTTATAGTTAGGCTGGTATTTATAGGGAAACATGTGAATGAAGTTAGAATCCCACTTGCACTAAAGCCGAAAAGATAGCCCAAAGCTGTACAGGAGAAATCAAAACATGAGTTAAAATAATAGCTCGGTACCAAGCTATGGGTTCATTACTTGGTACCGAGTAACTTATGTTAGTGCAAATCCAACATTTAACCTTGCACTATTCTTTTATATTCTACCTGATGAGTTTTAACCTATTTTATATTGATTTTGAGTTGACTATAGCGATCTTCTCGATAGCACTTGGATTGTCCTGCTTTGTTGGCTTTCTTCTCAACAATCTCGGAATTGGTCGTCGAAACTCTAGAAAAACCACTTGATCACGAGTAGATGGAGTAAAGTATGAGTTGTTTGTAGTTTGGGATATGAATAGGGGAAGAATTATTGGTCGGTGCCGAACTATCTTAATTTGGTGCTGAGTTATAGCCTTAGCTCTATTTTGAGTGGAACTTTTTCAGATTTCTTCTCTAGCCCCTCTAAGCGTACTTCTAAGTTTTCGTCTTGTTTCGTCTTCTTCATGTCGTTCTAACTTCAGTTGGTTTCTTCTCAGTTAAAAACTCGGTTAATACATACCCGCCATAGTATGCTTCCATTGAAAAAAAGCATGCTCTAGATCAAGACAATTCCTGGACTATTATCCTGCAAATTCCAAGTGATCGTTCAGGTGCCGTCTCAAGATGTTACTTTCGCTTGGTAGATTTTCCGTCAACCGCTTGGCTTAGTTGTAGTTGGAATTCCATTCCTCTGCACTGGTGATGTGATCTGTACTTCAGAGACCACTTTCCACTTTAGGTGGATTTAGCTTCTCGTTGTCGTGCTTTCTGGACGATACAGGGGAGAAAAGCTACTTGGCATCGAATTAAAAATTTTCCCCCTAACCCTATATATTTCAATACTTGGAAACTTTTTTAGTCCACCTTCATTTCTTGCTTGACTTTGCACCTGTGCTATTTGCCTTCACCTAAGTTTCTTTACATGCCGATCCAAATTCTCGTACCATCGACTTGTTTCAATGCCACCGCCACCTGCCGATGCCTTCTTGAACCATTCATCGCCGCCCTATTATAGTTGCTACCGTCTGATTCGCCTCTTGGAAAACTCTAGGCTGAAATTTCTCCAACCCTAGCACCAATTCAATTTTCTTAAGGTTGGCGATCGCTTGGTGAATAAATGATGGCAATGGTGATGGAGATTGGTGATTATTATTGAAGAGAGATGGTTGAATTCTAGATTGCATTTGATCATGGTGAGTCATGAGTTTTTCCCTGTTCAAGCGCATGCAGTTTTGGAGTCAAGTCTTATTTTCTAGATTCAACTATCTCTTTTCAAAATCTGGCTTAGTCTCGATCATCACTTGAGTTCTAGTGCGACTATCCAAGATCAGGCTTGTTGGACGATTCCAACGCCATGCTTTCCTCTATTTCCGCTCTTTTGGTGGTCCTAGAAAGAAAATCTTTCCACGGCGCTCTTTATAGCGGTTACGTTATCGATTAGTCATCGACAGTAGGTAAGTCACAAGAATATAATTTCAAAGAGTATGACACAGCTCATTTTTCTAGCATGAGCGGGCTATCTACACAGCATGGTCCGTTCGTAGTGTTTGGGACATTAGACTCACACTGCATAGATCAGCACCCTTCACTTTCCCATGTCAACGCTTAGAATCCGATTAGTCAATACCCATCGACACTCTTTGGATCCTAGCCACTGGGTTACACGGGTTTATTATTCAAAATAAGACACACTTAACCATGTTGAACGTCAAGTTTTATTATTTAGAATGAATCGCCGGTCACCCCGCCTTAAGTTTGGCGTAGGAACGTCCACTCTACTAGAGACTGGATCTTTTACATCCATGTCTTCGCCATCTATTCTTGTTGGGATTAGCCATCATAAAACTCCTAAATCCTAATGTCAAATAGTTTTGGTTGCGCCAGTAGTTGGTCAGCTGCCTTTGGGATTGAGAATTTTGAATGACCCACTAGAGCTTGTGCCTTCAATCCTATTCACCAAGTCTCTCCAAAACATATGTCTCCAACATGGCATCCCTGAGTATGATGTCCGTCTACAGACAAGGCTTGAATTCACTAACAATTCTCCATCGGACTTCACAACTTTCTATTGGTATATGCGCTCGGGCTATGCCATCCTACCATTAAATCCTTTTCTAATGATGGTTCTATAAGAACTTGGACTAGTTCCATTCAAAATCCACCTAAATAGCTATTCTCTTTTGAGTTTTCTCTATATTATTTTCATGAATCGGTACAACTGACCCCCAAGGTTCAACAAGCTTACATACTTATTTTAATTCAATAAAAAGCAAGATTTTCCATCCTTTGTGGTAATCGAAGCTTGAAGTGTTCCAAAGTAAGTGAGAAGCTCCATAATAAGCATTCTTACTTAAAGAACAAATATTTCTTCATGCGGTGCCCGCATGGTTTCAACCAGTTTTTGCTACCCAGATATACGCTTCTTTTCCCTTGCTTCTCCTATGATAGAATTCTAAGTTTCTAACTTGACTTGCTATTCCTCATAGGCATTCAGGATCGAGATGATAGCGGCAAACATGAGGGTAACACTTAATTCTCTAAAGGTGGTTAAACCCAAGCAGTGCACAGTTGCATTCCTTCTAACGAATGGCAATCTACAATGATGTGGTCCGCTTCGCCATGAAAAATTTGCCAGTGTTGAGTTTCCAATGCATAGCGGCTCTAGGGCTCATATCCATTCTTCTGCCCCTACTCTTAGCTCGGACAAGAATGTTTAAAGGGTAGTGCGGGTCCTTCCAGCATAGTACATGCTGAAGAGCCCATGATGAGAGAGCCTATAGGGCTGTCGAAGCCGACATTCCAAATGATTGAGATAAAGATGTGAGGATGCATTCGATCCCAGAGGAAGATGAGCGATTCGCAAGGAGGGAAGGAAAAGAAGTGGTCGAGGAAGAAGAGGATGTGGGTGATAGCGATAGCTACTATCGCACTAGCGAAGAAGTGGACGAATCATTTGGCGAATCGCCTTAGATGTGTCCTGATTCCCTAGCTCACCTCATCTGGAATACATTGCCATAGAAACTTCCAAAATGGTCAAAGAACATTTTGTATTGCCTTCAGTAGATATTTTTCCCCGATCATACCCCATTGGCGACATCTTCGTTGGCTTAATTGACATTGGTGAGATCAACTTCACCGTCAGCGACATTCTATGGAATATCGGTTTAAAATTCTTGTTTTTGCGAGTAGGCTTTGTAAACGAAAGGTGGAGAGACCCCACTTTAATTCCTTACCAATACAGTTATTAGAGCATTTAAGGGATCATCGGCACCATGCACTTCATTATAATCATAGACACTCATTCTTGCATTGTATTTTTCTTCGAAATTCCAATATTAATGTTGTTTTCTTCCTTATTTTAGGTATCATGGGCTATGGTTGTTATGAGAAATTCTCCACCACTCTCCACCATGCCAGTGCACACAGAGGCCAAACTCCTGATCCTCATCCGCCTCAATGCTATGAGTCCGAGGAAGAGAGGCAAAGGAGGAAAAAAATGCAAGTACGATGTAGTTTGCAAAGCCGATAGGGAGAGGGAGAAGGATAAAAGGAAGAGAGAAGCTGGCATCGGGCTATCTCGCGACCCTTCTAAGCGCTCAAGAGATTCCTTGAGCACCGTTGGCTTATCTCTGCTAATGTTCCACCTCATACATAGGCTTAGACTTCTTCAACTCAACATATTCCGGCCTCCTAAGCTATGACTACAACATTCTCGTCTTCTTCCAAAGAAATCCTTCCTCATTCATTCACTCTTCTGCCTGGTCCTCCACGCTTGCAAGCCACATTCCCACACCTCTTTTTGCACGATGACAAATTCGACCTAGACATCTCTGATATGCTAAAAGAGGTAGTGATATAAAATCCAAAGAACGTCGAGCGGGGCGTCTACAAAGGGTATAGTGGAAGAAACTTTACACCACTCTTTTCGAAGTAAACAAGATCAACTGCACCAATATTAAATCCTTCGAATCCGAGAGAGCTACTTTCGATTGGATGATGAAAGAGATGAGAGTGGATGATTTGATTTGGTTACCAGAGAGAGGGACCTCACTCTAAAGAGAAGGAGAGCATAGAAAGGCTGATTGATGACTTAAAGCTTGCCCACAGCCGCTGTGAATCGTGATGAGAAATGAGCTAAATGTTTCTCTTGTAGAGGGTGCGAAGTTTAAGAAACAGGTCGACAAAAAGGCGCAAGCACTTACTCAAATAATGAAGTTATCCGGGCTCAGGACTAGAGTATATTGGAGCAAGCTGCTGAAATTACCAAGCTTCATGAGGAGTTTCGCAAACTAGGAAATTAAATGGAGCAGTAGTCCACCAACAAAGATGCCGTCGGTTTTGAACTTGCAATTTCCAAGCAAGAGATCAAGGAGCTTCAAGATGAGGAGACCAAGATCATTACAGAGCTTGATGCTAACATGTTTACTTTTACACTAACATAGTCATGTTCAAGAATCTAAGATGGTTGGCCAACTACTATCCTAATGTTCTTGCTGGCACTTGGGAAGAAGTGTTATGCAGAACCACACAAGTTGGAGATAATTTTTCCAGAGAAGAACTAATGGCAGCTTACGCGATGTTGAAGATATTGAAGTTCTTTCCATTGGAAAGGCTATCCTAGCTAAAGAAGCTACCGATGCTACTGCCGTCGATGTTGCTAAAGCTTTTGCTGGCCCGAGCTCTTCGGGTTAAGGTGAAACATCTACTTCAAAATCTCATGAGCCAGCGGTAATGATTCCTTCTTATACGGTAATTAGATCCTTAAATATTCGCGTTCTTTCGGCTTCATTAACGGGTACTCCCCATGAACAATATGTTCCTCCCATTGTGGTCCAACATGGGGAATTAAGGACTGAAGAAGGTGAATTCGTCGTGTCCCAATGGGATCCTGCTACAGGTATATCTCTTGTTTCTAGTTTACTAGAAGCTTCAGTTCTCACGTGAATCCATCATTAAATTTTATCGCTCTGTTTGTCAACATAAAGTTCAACCTCAATTACCTCCTCCACCTTTAGCTACATAGGGTTCAAGAATTTTACTACATCAATCGCCGTCTCCATGGGGCTTACCGCATTAGTTCCTCTCTCCAGTTTCGGCTCGGGTCTTGACTCCGAGAAGATCATCATTTTAGAGAGCTTGGAAGATATTTTTGTCTCTCGAGAGGAGGATGTTTGCATCATAGACGCTTTCGACCCAAATAAACATGAAACTATGGCTAAGACATTGAAGAAGGACATGGAGAAAATTCAAGTAAAGAATGATCCTAAGACCACCAAGCCTGCATCTTTGAAACAGACATGCTCCCATCAAAAAGTTCCTACTAAAAAGATCAAGCCGTCGAAGCACAATGATGACCCCATAGTTTAAGTCCGAGGAGCCTGGTTCTACTGCGGTGAAGTGTCCACTCATTCAGAGGGCAGCATTCCCTTTGGTGGAGGACTAAAGGGAGGGAAAAGCTCAAGACCTATCCAAGAATGGCAGGAAAAGGCAACCGAGGAGGAAAGAAGTAGAAGGCCTAGCAGGATAGGACAGCTAAGTCATTTGGTTTTTGTTGTTATTGCGATCTAGTTTGTATTTTTTGTCCTTTTCCTTCAAACAAGTCGAGATAGTGTGCGTAAGACCCCCACTGTCTGCATATAAAAAGATTATAAGTAATGACATATTAGCTTTTCCTTTGCAATCTCTCTTCTGTGTATTTTTCCACATTTAATGTACTGTGCCTGTTTATGCTTGATTGCTTGTGTATATAACATGATTGCTTATACTGCAATTTCCTGTATTATATACTACTGTTTCCGTGCAATATGTTTATTTTCCACAACTTTGTGCATGTAAAAAACATTCTTGCGATTTTTTTGGTATATTCATTGCTTTGCTCTATTTTTATCTACCAAAACCCTCCATTTGGCATAACAGATCTTGTAATTTTAGCCAACTCTATGACTATTCCTGTTTGAGTTCGATCGAGTTCTTTTCAACCAAGTGTTGGTAGATGTGCCCCTGTCCATAGGGTTTTATGTTAGATTTCAAGCATCAACAAGAGACTAGATGTCCCGGGGACCTCGTTCGATTGCCCCTAGTCTAGTTTTCATGGTAGTTCCTATCTTTGGGAACTAATAACTTTTTATGCTTGATTCTATGCATTATATTTTTAATGCCGTTAATTCCTCAGATGCATTATGAATTCTTCCAAGTTGACATTATAAGCCAATGTCATTCTGGATGTATGTATCGTAAAGATGCTTCCTCATCATCTTTCATCATATTAAGTCATTCTAAATTCAGAGTTGAGATCCTGGTCGTGCATCAGTTTCTATCTCCGAAAACTTATACACGAACGGCTCAACTCTATGAATTTTCATTGATGTTGCCAATCTTTGGGCCCTGATTAATTCCTTTTCGCATTACCTATCTCCGGGCATTGTCAAGTTCTAAGAGGTTTGAGTCGATGTTTCGGTTGTCTTGGCAGTTTAGCACTTACTAACGTTGCCAGAAAATTCCTATTTTTAGGATGTAGGTGCTGATTTGATCGTCGACTGGTTGGTTTTGGGCCTCTTGGCATTGCCGGAGCAATGTCAATTTTTAGAAAGTTAGGATCAATTTTCCCCATCGATTCAATGGTTTGAGTCGATTTTCCCTATCTACTCTACAGCTTGGGCCTTTTGATGTTGCTGGAGCAACATCGGTTCTTAAAAGGTTGAAATCGATTTTCCCTATCGATCCGGCAGTTTGAGTCGATTTTCCCCATCGAACTCAGTGGTTTAGGATTCCCTACATTACCGAAGCAATACTAATTCTCAAAAGTTAGGACCAATTTTCCCCGTCTATCCAATGGTTTGAGCATTCTCGACGTTATCAGAGCAATGTCGATTGTCAGAATGCAGGGATCGATTTTCCCCTCGATCCGGCGGGTTGGTCAATTTTCCCCGTCGACTGGACCTTCCCGATGTTGCCAAAGCAATGGCGATTCTCAAAAGGTTGGGGTCGATTTTCACCGTTAGTCTGGCAATTTGAGTCGATTTGCCCATTCACTCGACGATTTTGCTTATAAGAACGCAGTTCCATTGGTTCAAGAAGCTAACTTTATTGATAAATAGAAGAAACATCAAGTTTTGCTTATTTATAAGCCCTCAGTGTCCCTAGTTGGCTTATTTGTGAAAATAAGAAAAACTAGATATAGTAATGTTGCAGCGAGTTGTGTTCCAAGCACGCGAGATGGGAACTCCATCTACCATAGCTAGTTTGAATGTTTCGTCTCCAAGCTTCTAGTCAATCACATAAGGTCCTTCCCAGTTTGGGCAAGCGCTCTTATACTCGTGAAGATTCGTTTTAGGACAAGGTCTCCCACTTAAAAACTATGGTTGTGAACCTTGGAGTTGAAGTGGAGTGCCACTCTTTTCTGGTGAGCAGCAACCCTAAGTTCAGCTTCTTCCTGATTCTCGTCGATTTAGTCGAGGGAATCGAGCAGTAGCTATCTTCTACTCTGATTGAAGTGTTTTCTACGATGAGAAGGGACTTCCAGTTCCATTAGGATCATAGCTTCTAAACCATAAACAATGAGTGCCCACTTGCTGATTTGTGTGTTATCCTATATGCCCATGGTGAATGTGAAAGCTCATCAACCCAATTTGCTATAGCTCTAGTCAGTCGTTTCTTTATGATGGAGCCGATGACTCTGTTCACTGCTTTAACTTGTCTTTTTTCTTATGGGTGCTCTACTGTGGAAAAGTTCTTCTTGATCTGGTAATGCTTGCAAAAATTATTGAATCCAGTTCTCTTAAATTGAGCCCCATTATCTATGATTATTTTCTACGGTGCTTCAAACCTGCAAATAATATTTTTTGTTACAAAATTAGATACTTTTTTAGTAGTGATCATGGCAAGCAATTTTACTCCAGCATATTTCATAAAGTATTCAACTTCAACGTAACATATTTGGCTCCTCCTTTTGCTATTGGTAGTACACCGATTATATCGATTCCTAGATTGCAAATGGCCAAGGACAGACTATCTACATAATTTTTAAAGATAAGGCTCTTTAATCTTTGCTAATCTTCGACATCGATAGCATAGTTTGTTGAAATCCATTGCATCTCGGTTTATTGTTGGTCAAAAATATCTATAGTAGAGTGTCTTCTTTGCCAAGGTCTACTTTCTGATGTGGTCGCCACATTTTCCTTCATGGATTTCCATAAGGATCTTACTAGCTTCATTCTTAGTTATACACCTGAGCAAGGGAGGAGAATCCTCTCCTGTATAACACTCTATCCAATATTATAAATCATGGTGCCTTTCGAAGGAGTTTCTTTCATTCATTTCTGTCTCTAGGGAGTATTCCCCTGAGTAAGTAGTCCTTTATTGACATCATCCATGACTCTACCTCTTCTGTAGTCTCCAGAACCCAATCAACATCCATTTGATTCATGCTAGGAGCAATCAATACTTCTACTGAAACTAATCCCATTAGCTACGCTTCTCCGGATCTGGCTAGCTTAGCTATGGAATCATCCTTCATATTCTCCTCTCTAGGAATATGTGATATTGTGTAGTGTTCAATTTCATCGAGTAACTCCCAAGCTTTCAATAAGTAAGCGGCAAGTTTTGTATCCTTAAATTCATATTCCCTTCTAACCTGGCAGACGATTAGTTGGGAGTCACTGTAGATATGCATAGTTTTTATTCCTAGCTCATTCTCAACCTTCAGTCCTGCTATCAATGCCTTGTATTCCACCTTGGTTTTGGTGGTAGGAAATTCCAGCTTTAACACATAACCGATTGATCGTCCTTCAGGAGTTTTCAAGCATAATTCCGCTTTTGAGCAGAATTCATTTAACGCACCATCAATAAACAATTTCCAGCAAGACACCAAGACTGTTATGTCCTCCTCCTCATAATCCCAAATACTGAACTTAGCGGTGAAGTCAACTAGTGTCTGTTCGTTAATTTCTCTTCAGGGATGGTAAGTTACAGCATACTAGCTCAACTCGATGTTCTACTTTAGTAGCTGTCCCAAAGTCTCGGGTCAGCATAGTACCTACTTCAAGGGTTGATTCGTCAGCACCTTGATCGAATGAGCCTGGAAATATGGTTGTAGTTTCCTTGTTGCATTAGTAAGCAATATGCTAGCTTTTCCATTTTTAGGTAGTTTCGTTTAGAACTGATGAATCGCTTGCTGATGTAGTAGACGGGCCATTGGATCCTAGCTTCCTCATGCACAAGTGCCATGCTTAATGCATGGGCAAACACCGCCTAGTAAATGAATATGTCCTCACCATCCACCTATTTGGACAGAACCGGTGGTGTCTCCATATGTCACAGTAATTCTTCAAAAGTAGTCTGACAGTCCTGATTCCATTCAAAGTTCTTCTTATCCTTCTTAATGCATCAAAGAATGGTATACACTTATCCATTAATTTAGAGATGAATCGTCTCAATGTAGCAATCTTTCAATTCAGGCTTTGTAACTCCTTTGTAGGATCAGTTTCACCCTAGAGGGGGGGGGGGTGAATAGGGTGATGGTATTAATTATAAAAATTAATTCCGGAAGCTTATAACATAATATCAACACAGATCACAGAATAATAGCAGCACAGATAATAGCAGAATAATAAATGCAGAAATAGAACGACACAGAATTTACCCAGCTTCAGCAAAACCCTGCCTACGTGCTGTCCTCAAGGTTTCTACTAGAAATTAAGTAGTCATACGCTTACACACGTAAACTCGCGAAACCCGCTACTGATTAACCTAACTCTACGCTCAAAACCCTGCCACAACTCAACCACTGAGTTGCGAATTCTCAAATTACGCCACGTAGTTTGTCCCCTAGTCACACGACTAGAAATTTCAATGGTTTAAAAACGAAAATACAATTAAAACATAATTTAAAAAACAAAATAAATTAATTAAGAGCCTTTTATAATTATAAAGCCCAATATTAAAAATAAAGTCCGACCCCCTTTTTCTTCTTTTATAATTTTTGGCCTGGTCCTTTTATGTTTGAGATAATGGCGGCCCTATCGTTCCTCTTCCTTCAAAAATTAGGGCTTTCGATATTTCGAAGTCGCCGCTGGAATGTTAGTCGATTTCAGTAGATATTGCTCTTTTTCTTTGAAAACCGACTCTCTATCTTTGATTTGCCTTCGGCTACTTCAATTCGTCGAGGCTGCTTTTTTTGAAAAAGTGGTACGTGATATTCGTTTTATATTTTGCTTATACTCAACTTTTGATTCGAGTTTCTTATTGATTCTATGCTCTGTTATATTACTCGAACTCGAATACGTAAATTGCCGATGATGTTTCTGTTTATATAGGATTTGAATCCCTAGATTTTCGTTCGTCTGATTTTTTCAACATTGTAGCTTCGGACATTCGATTATTGCTGGACGTTGATGATTTCTCTGACTTCTTCAATTTCGTATAAATTGTTACTTGATATTCACGGTATTGATTTTTAACTCGGTCACTTGATTTTGCGTATGCGATTCCATGTATCATCTTCGGCCATCACCATTGCTTTGATATTGTCTCTGCTGTAGCATGGTCGTGGTTTTGAAGTCTCTGTCATTTGTTGATTTTGTTCTTTGCTTTCTGTGATTCTAGTCAGTAGCTTACAGTTTGTTCATGTGATTCCATGGTATTGTTGCAGACCACTTGAAACCTTCCTGACCTGATTTTGTAGTTGTTAGTGTTTTACCTGCATACATATCGGCCGACATTGTTCATGTCTTTCTACTTGATGTTGTTGTTGGTTTGTAGCTTCATGTTATGTATCATTATCTTATCTTTGTATTGTTGTTTTCATATTGTCACTGTACTATGTTTTCAACCTGATAGCACTGTGCCTCGATTGTATACTAAGTTGTGCCATGCTTCTGTTTTATTGGTGCCTTGTATGTTTCATTTAGAGTCTGCATTGTATATGCATTCATCTTTGCACTGTGTATTTGATGTTGGCCTGCATTTTTGAAACTCTGTTGGTCTGTTGGCTTTGCTGCTGTAACATCCCGAAAATTATGAATTTAAATTTTAGTAATATATTTTAACTTTTTGAAATAAAAAAAAATTGAAAAGTTATAAAGGAATGAAATATGGATAAAGTTTAGTGTTTTTAGCTAAAACTTTTAAAAGAAATAAAAAAAATTGTTAATGTAAGTTATGATAAAATTTTAAAATTTAAATCGCATCATAATAATCTAACATTTAAGCAATGTAAACAAATAAACATATGAACAAATAAACAAATAATCTAACATTTAAGCAATGTAAACAAATAAACAAATAAAATAAGATAACAAAAGAATATGAAGAAATATAAAACTAGTTTGCAAAGAAATATATAAACCAGCAAACTAAAATATGTAAGCAAAAGAAAATAAGATAAAATAAAAACAAACTCTTACATTTAGCAAAATAAACAAAACAACACACCTATATATATATAAAATAAAAACAAAACATTAGCTAATAAAAATATAAAACATATAAACTGTACATATAAAAGAAGATGCAAGAGAGTAAAACATTCAAACAAAAAAATATTTATATAAATCAAACAGCACATTTCTACAAGTACACAGTATAGAAGCATCTCAAAACATGCTTACATTAAATGCAAGCCTCTACAAAGCAACATACCTGCATTCAATGCTTTTACTTCCAGCATGGTTTATTCTGTACTTGTTTTAATAAGCCTCAGTAAACAATCTGTTATATATAAACATCAACCTGCCTCTTTATTTCGTTCAACAAACTTCTGCAAACCTGAAGAAGAGAAAAAAAAGAACATAGTCACTTTATAAATTACAAGTTGAAAGGAAAAATTTCTGAAAGAAGAAAAGAAACCAGAAAAAAATTAAACCGCAGTCTTCCAAAAACCATAGTGCTTTCTGTTTCAAAACAAACAGGTGAGTGAACAACAACTTAAAGGCTTTAAGTTAACTGTAAAGATAATTCTGTGTTTTATGGCATTGTGTATGTTATCTTTGAACATAGTTTGGTAAATATATATAGATATACAGGATACTCTGCAATTTGTCCTTCTCTGTTATGGGTTACAGGGTAGATTTCAATTCAAACTCTAGTAGTTTTAATCTGAATCATAGTAAAGCTTCAGTTTTAAAAAAAAAAAATCAAACAAGATAATGGAACTCAAATATGGTTTATTAAAAACAGATTTAAAACTCAAAGCTGTAAGATATCATCACTAAAGTTGTCTACAGGAAATCAAAAGAAAATGTGATGAACCCAAGTATTATGAAAAGCTAATTCAAATTCATAGCCTATATCCTTACTGCAAATCATGATTTTCAAAACAAAAGTGAAGAATTTTAGTTTAGTATTTAAAGGGAAATTTGCATTTGAATAAAAATTGAATTTTTACCAATTTCTTGTAAGTGAATCAATTTAAATTGCTGAAATTTGAGTTGAAGCAAGCCTAACCATTCACGATGTTGGGAAAAATACAAATTAATTTTTCTATTGTGTGAATTGGGAGTTTGAGATAAACTAGGGTTTTAGTCTCGAAATGTATACGGTCTGGAAACGCGATGTGTACGCCACCTCTGACGCATCGAGTTAGGGGATTTTGAGGGGAATGATGGCATGAGGTGTGGACGTGATGGTGACGAAGTTTGAGCTGCTCCGATGGTTGGAGCAACGAGGGCGAAGCGAATTTGTTGGTGAGGATGGGTTCGAGTTTCGAGCTGGAAGCTCGATTTCGTAGTGGGGTCATTAGCATTGAATTGATCATCGTTTTCGAATAGGGGAATGAAGCGCGATTTGTTGATGGTCACGATGGCCATCGGGGAGGTCGCGAACCACCGTGCACGTGCACGGTGGTGGTGATGTGCTAGTGAAAAAAAAAATAACAGGAAGAAGAAGAGGGACTCGCGAATGAAACAGGGAAGACTCCGGGTTTTTTTTTGAGTTGCCTGAGTTTCTCTCGTATAGTTCGAGCCCTTAAAATTTAAGCTATCTGGTTTTAAAACTTGAAAGTTAAAAGAAAAAAAAATGAATGAAGCAGGGAAGATGGATACGCGAACGAACAGAGAGAGAGACTCGGGGAAGAAATGAAAAGGGTCGAGTGTTTACTCGAGTGAACTGAAGATTTGCTCGGTTTGATTTCTGAAACCTGCAAACTAAAAATGCTGTGTAAATTGCTTAAACAAGTTTAAGTGGTAATTGCTGTATGACAATTAAATCAAGTTTCGTTACAAGTTAATGAAATAAGTAAAAACTTAACAAAGTTTTCTGGATCTAATTTATATTTTAATCAAGTAATTAATATAAAACTAGTGTTGGAATTTAAATTAACATTTAAGTTCTCAAATTTGTAATAAATTGATTTCAAAAGTTTAAGAGAGATTTCTTTGTAAATATAAATTAGTGAATAATTTATATTTATTGATTATGAAAAAAAAATTTAACTATGAACTAATAGTTAATTAATTAAGTAATTTCGTTAAGAGTTAAGGATTAATCATTGATTAACTAAGAAATTAAGAAATCAATGAATGAATAATTAAGTTTTATTAGGGTATTAATTAATGGTTATGAAAAGTAATTAAGAATGATTTGTAATTAAATTGATTAATAAACAATTAAGTATTTAATTAAATTTGTAATTAAGAATTTGTTAATTTTGAAATAATTTATCGAGTTAATTAAGATTTAATTTATTTATCCAAATTTTTATCATTGATTTAAAAATAATTATTTGGTAAATTTATTAAATCCCATTCACTTGGATTGGTAAATAATTAACTATTGCTATGCACTAGATTGATATTTCTGTTGTGACTGTGATACTGTGTGATGCACTGTGACTATGATTTGTTCTATATTGATGTGAAAACCTTGTTGTCCGTAAAACGGCATTTAAACTTCGATGCGACAGGGAATCGGATTTCAGTTTTGTTATCCGAAACCCACATCGATTCTGTGAATATTTGTGAATGACATCCATATGTTTTAAAATTTGACATTCACTATTTGAATTAGCTGGGAAAGGACCTTTGTGTCATATAACCCATTTCGAATATGTGATTCGACGTTATGGATAGCAATTGAAGACCGGTGTTGAAGACCGGGTATTTGCGAGAGCGATAGGATGATCTGTCGATTGACTCTGCACCGAGTTGCTCCGGTATAGAGTTCTCCATATGTGATGGGGAATCCGATCAGGATTGTGGATATCCGGATTTCAAGGACTTCTTTGGAAGTGCCTTCGGTTCTGTTCGAGCCCAGAACAGACTTGTATGGATAGTATGTCTGACATTATAAATTAAGATATAAAGCCGATTTCTTTCAAATATATTTCTGTTGGTGGCGGAGAATTTATTCTTTTAGCTTAACACCCTTCTCTGAGACGTACGAGCTCAGAGGTTATGTAGTTGAAGGTTATCAGCGATATGTTCCCAATTTGGTAATGTGACATGCTGAGTGTTGCTGTGAAATGATCATTGTGTTGATTATTTGTGATAGGATCATTTGTTTGATCGTCTATCTTTGTGATCATTTCTATGATCATTTGTTGACCCAAAGCACGACTTTTGTATAAAGTGTGTTTTTGTGGACGTAACTTCGTCGGACCTCACACCCCGAAATGGTCAAAACAGGAAAGATGCAGCAAGGTTATTGGGGGTAGCACCCCTTAGGGTATGTACATTTCCTTCTGGATAGAAGTGGTATCATGGTATGGAGCCTAGATACTTAACTTATGTTGATATCGCAGATATATATATATGATTTTGTGATTTGTTGCTGGGGCCCCGGTTAAAGGTTGGTTACGACCGGGAGATAGCATACTCGTGTCAGTAGTTACCCAGTTAGGGGTAACCCGGCCTTGTGTTGGCAGAGATCCGGTTTGGTTCTCGGGGACGTCTTTCCAGAGGCGTTCTCATGTGGCAATGGGAAGTTCCTTGGCCTGACCATTTGTTGGAAATCCAAAGAAACAATACGAAACCCTGTACGGTTTTAGTTGTAGAACCTGCCATGCAGCGTGGCGGTAACCTGCCACAAAACATGGTAGCTATAGTAGGCATAGTTCGGAATGTCTATGCTGGCTAAGATTAATATTCTACTTTCGAAATGATTTACTTCACTATGCACTAGTAATAATATCAAAGAATTCTTTTCTTGTACCAAGCATATTTAACTATCATAAGAAGAAACCTCCTCCAATTCTGCGTTTGCATTGTGTGTGTGGCGGGAGGTCTTATGGTAGTTCCATTTTTAAAAGCATTCCGAAAATTCTTTTATAAATCTTGTTTATTTAAATACAACTGTTTTGTTTACTCATACCAGTCCCATGACTGATCCGGAGTTTATTGTTTTCTTTCCTAAACTCTGGGTGCCCATTATTTTCACACGGGCAGCCTAGTAGCAGGTTTCTTTATTTTGGAGTAGCAGTATTTTGGAGCTCTTATCTTGGATATATCTTAGGAGCTTTTGGAGATACAGGTGTTAGCTTTTGGGAGTTCGTTATCACCTCTTTCATTTGAGGATTTTTGGATATATGATCACTGTTGTATTATCATGATGTTGTATTTAGAGATTGTGGTGTATGTATTATGTACTCTGTTGCGTTATGGATATTATGTTGATGTTGTAACAGTGATGTTATTTATGATATTGATTCTGTTCCACTGTTTTATATTCATCTAATTGTTGTTATAAGCTCCGGCGATGCGAATTTGATGTCGTTTATTGGACATCGAGTTTGGGTCGTCACAAAGTGGTATCAGAGCTGTTGGTTGAGTAAGAACTTTAGCTACGGAGTATAACACATTAGATGGCTCATTAGAGATAGGGTGAAGTATACCCTAGAATGAGTATAATCAAGACTGAAACTTTAAAAATTTTCCTAGTCTGTTTATTTTTACTGCTGATATTCCTTAAGATATTTCGTCTGCATATCTAAATCAATTTTCTTACTAATCTCAGATAGTGAAAATGAGTGGACGCAGAGGAAGAATTAGGGGTTAAGGCAATGCTGCAGCACCAAATCAAATTCCCGCAGCCGCAGAAGCAGTAATAGAAATTCAGCAGCAGCCGGACTTGGCTGAATTATATAAGAAATTTGAAAAGCTTGGTGGCAAACCATTTATTGGCAAAGAGTCAATTATTAACGCTCAAGCTTGCGTAAGATCGTGTGAAAAGATTTTTAAAGGGCTAAAATTGCAGGATGAGCAGAAAAGACTTATAGCTTCTTGGCAACTCCAAGGAGAAGCTTCAGCTTGGTGGGAAACCATCATTATAGATGAACCCGAGGAAGAATTTACTTGGGATCGTTTTAAGGAAGTGTTTGAGAAACGTTACATGCCATCGGCGGGAGTTTCCAGAATGTATCAGGAATTTCTGGATTTGAAGCAAGGAAGTCTGTCGTTTGAAGAATACTTGAATAAATTTAGTGAACTATCTCGGTTTGGCCCGGAATTGCTAAATACACCTCTGAAGAAAAACGAAAGGTTTATCCGGGGAATGAACCAGAAATATCATGGAAGAATGACAGGTTATGTTAAAGAATCTTTTTCAGATTTGGTAGATATGGGATACAGGTACGCTACTCTTGATATACAAGAAGCAACTATGGAGAAAGGTAATTCAGGTAGTCAGAATTATAAAAAGCGAAAATTCGAAGGCAAGAAACCTTGGCAAGGCAATGAGAAGAAGAGGAACATTCAAGGAAGCGCAACAGAAAAGGTCACTTGTTACAACTGCAAAGAGAAGGGCCACTATTCAAATGACTGCCCAAAACCGAAGAAACCAGCTAGAGAATGTTACAATTGTCATAAACCGGGACATTTAGTTAAATATTGCCCAGTGATGAAGCCAGCGCAGGTGGCAAAAGTTTACACGATAAAGGAGGACCCCTCATCTTCAAAAGCTGACAAAGGGAAAAGTGTTTTGGAAGGTAACCTTACTATTAATAATAGAACTGTTAGAGTTTTATTTGATACAGGAGCTTCACATAGCTTTATCTCCCAACAAACCGTAAATGAATTGGGACTTGGTACTAAATTTGCTAACGATCTTATTTGCGTGAAAAATCCGGTTGGAGGTCCCGCAAATCTTAGTTTATATTGTAAGAGAGTTCCTATTTCATATGCTAGCTATAAATTTCCTATCAACCTTTATGTCCTCGAATTTGACGAATTTGAAATCTTACTCGGTATGAACTGGTTATCGAGATACGATGCTAGATTGGAGTGTAGTAATCGGACAGTTTTAATCAAAACAAGCCTTGGAAATTTTATTGAAATCTCTTGTGAGAATCCAAGTCCAAGGAGCGACAGATTGATATATACTTTGGGAAATCTTGAACCCACTTTGCAGTCTATACCTGTTGTTCGGAATTTTTCCGACGTATTTGAAGAAGTGAAATCTTTACCTCCTCATCGAGAAATAGAATTCCGAATCGATCTTATACCTAATACTCGTCCTGTTGTTCACGCAAGTCGCAGGATGGCACCCAGGGAAAAGATTGAATTAGTTCATCAAACTGATGAGCTACTAGCAAAAGGATTAATTCGACCCAGTGTTTCTGAATGGGGCTCAGCCGTCGTATTTGTTGCTAAATCAGACGGATCTTTGAGATTGTGTGTAGATTACCGTGATCTAAATAAACAAACTCTCAAAAATAAATTTCCACTACCCAGAATTGATGATCTATTCGACCAACTTCATGGCGCTCGTTTCTTTTCAAAGATGGATCTAGCCCAAGGATTCCATCAACTACGAATCGCCGAAGATTGTGTACATCTGACTGCTTTCAGAGGTCCTAATATGTTCTATGAATGGTTAGTTATGCCTTTCGGGCTAACCAATGCTCCAGCATACTTCGTAGATCTCATGACTCGTGTGTTTCGGGAAGTTTTGAATAAATTTGTGCTTGTATTCATTGATGACACCTTAATTTTCTCCAAAACTGAAGATGAGCATGCCGAGCATCTTAGAATTGTCTTAGAAATTTTGAGGAGAAATGTTCTATATGCAAAATTTTCCAAATGCCACTTCTGGGTCAATGAAGTAAAATTCCTTGGCCATATTGTTAATGAAGAAGGAATTTCAGTAGATCCTAGCAAAATTTCCGCTGATTGGAAACAACCCACTACTCCAAGAGAAGTTCGAAGCTTTTTGGGTTTAGCAGGCTATTATCGGAAATTCGTTCAAGATTTTTCTAAGTTAGCTAGTCCGCTGACTAATTTAACAATGAAGAATGCAAAGTTCATTTGGACTTCAAGATGTGAGGAAGTTTTTCAAGAGTTGAAAAAGAGATTGACCACTGCTCCTGTTCTCACTATTGTTAATGGGAACCAAGGCTTATCTGTCTATACTGATGCATGTGGTGAAGGGGTAGGTGCAGTATTAATGCAAAATGGAAAGGTGGTTGCCTACGCAAGTAGACAATTACGTCCGCATGAGAAGAACTACCCAACGCACGATTTGGAACTTTTGGCTGTTGTTTTCGCTTTGAAAATATGGCGACACTATCTTCTGGGTAAGAATCTTTTCGGCTTTCCTAACGATTTATGAAACTATTTTGACTAAAGAAATATACTTAATAAACTCTCTTTGTTTTAGGTGAAAAATTCGAATTATTCACTGATCATAAAAACTTGAAATATCTTTTCACCCAGAAGGATCTGAATCTGCGACAACAACGTTGGTTGGAATTTCTGGCATCTTACGACTTAGATATCCAATATACGCCGGGAAAAGCCAATGTGGTTGCCGATGCTTTAAGTAGGAGACATGTTGTTCTTGCATATCTTGTTATCACTCCTACTCTCTTTGAGAAGATCGCAAGACAGCAATATGAAGATGAATTTCTTCGGGGAATTTATAAAAGAATTTGCCAAGGAGAAGACACTAGTTTCGAGATGGATAATAGAGGAGTAATAAGATTAAAAGGCAGGATTTGTGTTCCAGACTTCCCTGATCTGAAACGTGAAGTTTTGGACGAATGCCACAAGTCCAAATTCAGCATCCATCCAGGAGTCAACAAAATGTATCGAGATGTTAAAAGAACATTCTGGTGGAAAACGATGAAGAGAGACATATCTATTTATGTTAGTCGCTGTGCTACTTGTCAGCAAATCAAGAGCGACAAAAAGAAAGTGGCCGGTTTACTTCAATCTTTAGAAGTACCGAAATGGAAGTGGGATCAAGTATCGATGGATTTCATCGACGGATTGCCACGAACCAAGAAAGGCAATGAAGCGATTTGGGTTATTGTAGATCGTCTAACCAAAAATGCTCATTTCATTCCAGTTAAATCTACTCGGACTGCGGCAAGCTTGGCAGGTATTTATATAAAGGAAATTGTTCGCCTCCATGGTATTCCCAGTAGTATAGTGAGTGATCGTGACCCGATCTTCACTAGTAGATTTTGGGAAGCGTTTCAGGACGCATTGGGAACGAAATTAAATTTCAGTACTGCTTATCATCCGCAATCTGATGGACAGACTGAGAGAGTTAACCGAATTTTAGAAGACCTACTGCGTGCTTGTGTTCATGATTTTGGTGGTTCTTGGGAGGACCATTTGCATCTGGTTGAATTCTCTTATAATAACAGTTATCGGGCCAGTTTAGAAATGGCTCCTTTCAAAGCTTTATATGGTCGTCCGTGTCGATCACCTACATGCTGGATCGAATCAGGTGACAGACTTGTTCTTCGACCGGATATGATAAAAGAAGCCACTGAGAAGGTAAATTTTATTCGAAAGAAGTTATTAACTGCCCAGAGCCGTCAGAAGAGCTACTATGACCGTCGAAGGAGAAATTTGGAATTTCAAGTTGGAGATTCTGTATTTCTGAAAGTATCTCCGATGCGGGGTGTGTTGAGATTCGGGAAAACTGGAAAGTTGGCACCGCGTTATATTGGTCCTTTTCCTATTCTGGAAAGGATTGGTTCTCTAGCATATAGAGTGCAGTTACCCAGCTGGTTGTCTGGCGTACATGATGTGTTCCATATTTCTAATCTTCGGAAATATGTGCATGATCCAGATGATATTATTGAAGAAGCTGCTCAGCAGGATCTTGAAATCACTCCCAATTTGGCAGTTAGAAGGGAACCGATGAAAATTGTTGATCGTGATGAGAAGCGATTGAGGAACAAAATTGTGAAATTGGTCAAAGTTAAATGAAGTGGCGATCCAAAGGACTGTACTTGGGAGACTGAAGAGAATATGAAGAAATCATATCCCAAATGCAGAATTGACATCTCGACTTAATACTGTAAGTAAATTCCTTATTTATAAATTCGTCTATTTTTTGTTTAAGTTTCTCTCTCTTTCAATTTCGAGGACGAAATATTCTTAAGGAGGGGATATTGTAACATCCCGAAAATTATGAATTTAAATTTTATTAATATATTTTAACTTTTTGAAATAAAAAAAATTGAAAAGTTATAAAGGAATGAAATATGGATAAAGTTTAGTGTTTTAAGTTAAAACTTTTAAAAGAAATAAAAAAAATTGTTAATGTAAGTTATGATAAAATTTTAAAATTCAAATCGCATCATAATAATCTAACATTTAAGCAATGTAAACAAATAAACATATGAACAAATAAACAAATAATCTAACATTTAAGCAATGTAAACAAATAAACAAATAAAATAAGATAACAAAAGAATATGAAGAAATATAAAACAAGTTTGCAAAGAAATATATAAACCAGCAAACTAAAATATGTAAGCAAAAGAAAATAAGATAAAATAAAAACAAACTCTTACATTTAGCAAAATAAACAAAACAACACACCTATATATATATAAAATAAAAACAAAACATTAGCTAATAAAAATATAAAACATATAAACTGTACATATAAAAGAAGATGCAAGAGAGTAAAACATTCAAACAAAAAAAATATTTATATAAATCAAACAGCACATTTCTACGAGTACACAGTATAGAAGCATCTCAAAACATGCTTACATTAAATGCAAGCCTCTACAAAGCAACATACCTGCATTCAATGCTTTTACTTCCAGCATGGTTTATTCTGTACTTGTTTTAATAAGCCTCAGTAAACAATCTGTTATATATAAACATCAACCTGCCTCTTTATTTCGTTCAACAAACTTCTGCAAACCTGAAGAAGAGAAAAAAAGAAGAAGAAGATAGTCACTTTATAAATTACAAGTTGAAAGGCAAAATTTCTGAAAGAAGAAAAGAAACCAGAAAAAAATTAAACTGCAGTCTTCCAAAAACCATAGTGCTTTCTGTTTCAAAACAAACAGGTGAGTGAACAACAACTTAAAGGCTTTAAGTTAACTGTAAAGATAATTCTGTGTTTTATGGCATTGTATATGTTATCTTTGAACATAGTTTGGTAAATATATATAGATATACAGGATACTCTGCAATTTGTCCTTCTCTGTTATGGGTTACAGGGTAGATTTCAATTCAAACTCTAGTAGTTTTAATCTGAATCATAGTAAAGCTTCAGTTCAAAAAAAACAAAATCAAACAAGATAATGGAACTCAAATATGGTTTATTAAAAACAGATTTAAAACTCAAAGCTGTAAGATATCATCACTAAAGTTGTCTACAGGAAATCAAAAGAAAATGTGATGAACCCAAGTATTATGAAAAGCTAATTCAAATTCATAGCCTATATCCTTACTGCAAATCATGATTTTCAAAACAAAAGTGAAGAATTTTAGTTTAGTATTTAAAGGGAAATTTGCATTTGAATAAAAATTGAATTTTTACCAATTCTTGTAAGTGAATCAATTTAAATTGCTGAAATTTGAGTTGAAGCAAGCCTAACCATTCACGATGTTGGGAAAAATACAAATTAATTTTTCTATTGTGTGAATTGGGAGTTTGAGATCAAACTAGGGTTTTAGTCTCGAAATGTATACGGTCTGGAAACGCGATGTGTACGCCACCTCTGACGCATCGAGTTAGGGGATTTTGAGGGGAATGATGGCATGAGGTGTGGACGTGATGGTGACGAAGTTTGAACTGCTCCGATGGTTGGAGCAACGAGGGCGAAGCGAATTTGTTGGTGAGGATGGGTTCGAGTTTCGAGCTGGAAGCTCGATTTCGTGGTGGGGTCATTAGCATTGAATTGATCATCGTTTTCGAATAGGGGAATGAAGCGCGATTTGTTGATGGTCACGATGGCCATCGGGGAGATCGCGAACCACCGTGCACGTGCACGGTGGTGGTGATGTGCTAGTGAAAAAAAAATAACAGGAAGAAGAAGAGGGACTCGCGAATGAAACAGGGAAGACTCCGGGTTTTTTTTGAGTTGCCTGAGTTTCTCTCGTATAGTTCGAGCCCTTAAAATTTAAGCTATCTGGTTTTAAAACTTGAAAGTTAAAAGAAAAAAAAATGAATGAAGCAGGGAAGATGGATACGCGAACGAACAGAGAGAGAGACTCGGGGAAGAAATGAAAAGGGTCGAGTGTTTACTCGAGTGAACTGAAGATTTGCTCGGTTTGATTTCTGAAACCTGCAAACTAAAAATGCTGTGTAAATTGCTTAAACAAGTTTAAGTGGTAATTGCTGTATGACAATTAAATAAAGTTTCATTACAAGTTAATGAAATAAGTAAAAACTTAACAAAGTTTTCTGGATCTAATTTATATTTTAATCAAGTAATTAATATAAAACTAGTGTTGGAATTTAAATTAACATTTAAGTTCTCAAATTTGTAATAAATTGATTTCAAAAGTTTAAGAGAGATTTCTTTGTAAATATAAATTAGTGAATAATTTATATTTATTGCTTATGAAAAAAAAATTTAACTATGAACTAATAGTTAACTAATTAAGTAATTTCGTTAAGAGTTAAGGATTAATCATTGATTAACTAAGAAATTAAGAAATCAATGAATGAATAATTAAGTTTTATTAGGGTATTAATTAATGGTTATGAAAAGTAATTAAGAATGATTTGTAATTAAAATGATTAATAAACAATTAAGTATTTAATTAAATTTGTAATTAAGAATTAGTTAATTTTGAAACAATTTATCGAGTTAATTAAGATTTAATTTATTTATCCAAATTTTTATCATTGATTTAAAAATAATTATTTGGTAAATTTATTAAATCCCATTCACTTGGATTGGTAAATAATTAACTATTGCTATGCACTAGATTGATATTTCTGTTGTGATTGTGATACTGTGTGATGCACTATGACTATGATTTGTTCTATATTGATGTGAAAACCTTGTTGTCCGTAAAACGGCATTTAAACTTCGATGCGACAGGGAATCAGATTTCAGTTTTGTTATCCGAAACCCACATCGATTCTGTGAATATTTGTGAATGACATCCATATGTTTTAAAATTTGACATTCACTATTTGAATTAGCCGGGAAAGGACCTTTGTGTCATATAACCCATTTCGAATATGTGATTCGACGTTATGGATAGCAATTGAAGACCGGTGTTGAAGACCGGGTATTTGCGAGAGCGATAGGATGATCTGTCGATTGACTCTGCACCGAGTTGCTCCGGTATAGAGTTCTCCATATGTGATGGAGAATCCGATCAGGATTGTGGATATCTGGATTTCAAGGACTTCTTTGGAAGTGCCTTCGGTTCTGTTCGAGCCTGGAACAGACTTGTATGGATAGTATGTCTGACATTATAAATTGAGATATAAAGCCGATTTCTTTCAAATATATTTCTGTTGGTGGCGGAGAATTTATTCTTTTAGCTTAACACCCTTCTCTGAGACGTACGAGCTCAGAGGTTATGTAGTTGAAGGTTATCAGCGATATGTTCCCAATTTGGTAATGTGACATGCTGAGTGTTGCTGTGAAATGATCATTGTGTTGATTATTTGTGATAGGATCATTTGTTTGATCGTCTATCTTTGTGATCATTTCTATGATCATTTGTTGACCCAAAGCACGGCTTTTGTATAAAGTGTGTTTTTGTGGACGTCACTTCGTCGGACCTCACACCCCGAAATGGTCAAAACAGGAAAGATGCAGCAAGGTTATTGGGGGTAGCACCCCTTAGGGTATGTACATTTCCTTCTGGATAGAAGTGGTATCACGGTATGGAGCCCAGATACTTAACTTATGTTGATATCGCAGATATATATATATATATGATTTTGTGATTTGTTGCTGGGGCCCCGGTTAAAGGTTGGTTACGACCGGGAGATGGCATACTCGTGTCAGTAGTTACCCAGTTAGGGGTAACCCGGCCTTGTGTTGGCAGAGATCCGGTTTGGTTCTCGGGGACGTCTTTCTAGAGGCGTTCTCATGTGGCAATGGGAAGTTCCTTGGCCTGACCATTTGTTGGAAATCCAAAGAAACAATACGAAACCCTGTACGGTTTTAGTTGTAGAACCTGCCATGCAGCGTGGCGGTAACCTGCCACAAAACATGGTAGCTATAGTAGGCATAGTTCGGAATGTCTATGCTGGCTAAGATTAATATTCTACTTTCGAAATGATTTACTTCACTATGCACTAGTAATAATATCAAAGAATTCTTTTCTTGTACCAAGCATATTTAACTATCATAAGAAGAAACCTCCTCCAATTCTGCGTTTGCATTGTGTGTGTGGCGGGAGGTCTTATGGTAGTTCCATTTTTAAAAGCATTCCGAAAATTCTTTTATAAATCTTGTTTATTTAAATACAACTGTTTTGTTTACTCATACCAGTCCCATGACTGATCCGGAGTTTATTGTTTTCTTTCCTAAACTCTGGGTGCCCATTATTTTCACACGGGCAGCCTAGTAGCAGGTTTCTTTATTTTGGAGTAGCAGTATTTTGGAGCTCTTATCTTGGATATATCTTAGGAGCTTTTGGAGATACAGGTGTTAGCTTTTGGGAGTTCGTTATCACCTCTTTCATTTGAGGATTTTTGGATATATGATCACTGTTGTATTATCATGATGTTGTATTTAGAGATTGTGGTGTATGTATTATGTACTCTGTTGCGTTATGGATATTATGTTGATGTTGTAACAGTGATGTTATTTATGATATTGATTCTGTTCCACTGTTTTATATTCATCTAATTGTTGTTATAAGCTCCGGCGATGCGAATTTGATGTCGTTTATTGGACATCGAGTTTGGGTCGTCACAGCTGCCTTCATGTATTTGCAGTTTTTAGTTTCCGTGCACTTTGGTGGCTGACCATCCTGTAGCATATCTCTGCTTCATTTTTGTTTATGTTAATTCATGATAGCTTGTCCAGTTCTTTTGCATCACTGAAACACTTTGTATACAGTTGAGTTTCTGATTCCATGAATATCATGACTTTGAGCCTTTTGCATTTGCAGACCTGCTGTGTTCATGCATGTGACATTCATGTTGTTTGCATTGCATCACCACTGTTGCAAGTATTCTCTGTTCATACCTGTAGCATGCTTGACTTTGTGGTCTGGTTTCACTTCATGTTGCCTTGACTATGCTATCTTCATTGTAGTAGTTGTTAGGATTGGCTTGTGGTCTTCGCTGGCATACTGGTGCATGTGCTTAGTTGAGGCAATGTCACTGACTTGATCGAGCATTTTCACTTGAGACTGTATTGTCATGTTGTATTGATGATGCTCTGACCAATTTATTGCATTTGGATTTGTTTTTCGAATTACACCTGAGTTGAATCCAGCTTGTAGCTCGGATTTGACGTTGTGCTGAAAATTGTGACATTATTTTTATTGCACTTGAGTTGAATCCGATAATTTGGGTTTGACCTGTGCTCACCTGTCCCTGTAAATTAATCAAGTGTATATATATCGGTGTGCATAGCCTTGTGGCATATACAGTGATACACTGTGTATGTCACAAACTGTTCGTGTATGATGAATTCAAAGTTAAATGATGACGAACAACCCAAATAACTGAGGCAAATATTATTTTCAAAATTCATATCTTATTTTATATTGTAGAAATATTTCCTTTTCAATTTTACTGCGTCAAAATTTATTTTTGCAGTTTGCTCAGATGCTGGATTCAATCTGGAATGAAGTTGAAGATAAATTATGAGTGAATGAGCGATATGTAGTGAGGACACTTGTAAATGAAAGATTGTGATGTAATTGAATTTATATTGTAATCCAAATTGTGTATGTATAGTAAGAGCGTGTTTGTACTATTCAAAATTGTAATAAATATTTGTTTGAATAAAAATTCTGTTTGAATTCAAATTCTATGTTATTTATTTTTATTCAGCAAATATTTGTTTAGTCTATGAAAAATAAAATAGTACATTAACAAATACATTTACACGAATATATATATATATATATATATATATGTTTATTATCATAAAAAATATATATCATATAATCATATATTCAATGCATATTTAACAATCTCCCCCTTTTGTTGATAACAAACATATATTTAAGATTTTGAATATGTTAAATGTATTTGATCATTGATATGCTCTAATTGCTCCCCCTATTTAAATGCTTCCTCTCTACACAAAGCTCCCCCTACATATATGCATACAAATAAAAATATGCAAATGAGCCTAGATGCAAATGGAAAATATTTGACCTTTGCTTGATTTTATTTGACAAAATCTTAACTTTTCTCTCCCCCTTTTGTTATCAGCAAAAGAGTAATAGTGTTAGAGAAAATAGAGATAAAGTGATCGATATTAATCCAACATTAAAAAATCAATTGAATATAAATATTAAATTTCTATAAAAAATAAACAAAAATCATAAATATTTTGTTAGGCGCATATTCCACTTTTAGAATGATGGGAATGATGTCATCATATAAAACAATACAGTTGTGTCTATTTGTGGTATATTTATATTTGGAATTTGAATATCTACTAACCATGCATAACTGTTAGGACTTTTAAATGAGATTAGTAGTATTTCAATTTTATTTAAAAAAAATGAATTCAAGTATCTTCTAACCACGCATAACCGTGAGGACTTTTAAATAGGATTAGAATCAACTTTTTTATTTTAAAAATCAATTTTTGATATGCGTTCCATACATACATAACCGTGAGGACTTTTAAATGAGCATGGAAGCACATAACAAATTCCAAGTAATTCACCCATGCATAACCGTAAGGACTTTTAAATGAGGGTGAATACTTTGGTATTATTTATTAATTAATTTTTTTTAAAAGAAATATAAAACGAAAAACGAATGGTTCCTGTTTAAAGTACCACATATCTACAAACTATATAGAATTTTGATGAGCGATGGTCGTTAGAAATATGATAGAAATAGAGATGGTCATGGAATTTTTACCAACAAAAATTTTATAACTCTTGTTTAAATTTCTAAAGACTAATTATAACGTCTCGAGTCATAATATATGATAAACATCGACGCTCATCACTTTTTCAATCACTATTTATCTTTTCGATAATTATTAGGGAGTCAGATTTGTCAAATAGTCATTTAAAATCAAATTCAAAAATAATTATGAAATCAATTTTTTAAGATGACTAATCTGAAAATATGGTCAAAAATGATTTTCTCGAGGGGGTTTTGTAAGAAAATTTTCTGCTATTTGAAAATTATTTGAAATGAAAAATATGCAGATATTTTCTTTGAAAAAATGATGCAGTTACTAAATGTCTCAGCAAATGACATTTCACTAGTAAGTTTTTTATCGACTAGGTTACCAGTGTAATCTGCATCTGAATTTCTCTTCACTCAAAAATATCACTAATTGAATTTGATAGACCAGACCATAAAGTGTGCAACAAAAATTTCAAAATCAATTTTAACAGCTTTTTAAATGACATTCTCTTGAATTTGAAATGAAGCCGTGTAAATAATCAGAAAACCGTGAATATAGGGTTGGCCGTATTTTAACCAAATGTATTATCATTCAACAAAAACACTATTATTAATCCAAACTAATATATATGAAGTAGTTCAAAGATTCTAGTGATTTTTATAGTGTTCTTGGCATGAGAATATAATTGGCCAACTATTTTGAATAAGTCAGAATCAAAAATCATCATTATTTCATCATCGCATTATTGGCTGATTTACCTTAGATTACGGTGCAGATTATCACATTTAATATATCGTTCAAATAAATATCTCATTACCTGTTTTACCTTTACGATATTTTTCGTTGTTGTTCATTGTGATTCTGTCACCTTTATACTAGGCTAAGGAACTTTGCTTTGTCGCTCGTTGTGTCCTTGGAACAGCCAAAATCCAGAGAACACTGTTGTTGTTCCTTAGCCTGCCACCACACCTACACGATGAAAGATTTTTGTGACCTATTTGTTTTTATAGGTCCATGATTGTTATTGGCAGAATATTTTGAAAAACAATTTTGTGGAGACCCAAAACTATTTATAATTGTTCCCTTCGGCACCCAAATTTGTTTAACTTTGAGAGATTTTATATTTGTGCCTTTTGGAACCCAAATCGGTATAGTTTTCACATGTTTGGGTCTATAGCAATAATTATTGTGATTGTGTCCATATTTTCTACAAATTGTGCACATAGAATTTACTTGATTAATCTCATTTCTAACATTTTTGGATTGATTATATCCAAGTCCTTGTCTAACTGTATTAACAGTTTGCTTCCCTAATTGCATATTCAACGATTTTTCACTTTTTTAAAATTTGTCAAAAGTCGTTGATAATTGTTGGACTTGTGTTTTGAGAGAATCATTTTCGTTCAATAATTGTATGCACTTTTTAATAGAGTTCTCTCTTCTCGTATTTTCACTCTCTTTCAAAATCAGAATTTCATTTTCAAGTGATTTTATATTAATTTCTGATTTTTTAATTTCTTCTTCGAATGTTGGACACTTATCACACTTAGGGATCCTACTTTGATAGGTTTTAACTAATTGGTCAAGTTGTTCATTTAATTCTATCAAAGTAACTTTTTGTGATTCAAGTTTAGCATATTTCTTCCTAAGTCGTTCAGAACAGCCATTTATTTCGTGGAAATAAATAAGTAATTCAGAGTGAGTGAGTTTTGATACCTTGTTTGGCTCATCATCGTCGCTATCAGTTATATTTCCATGAAGGGACATATCTGCTTTCTCACTCTCACTGCTAGTACTATGATTATCTTCATCACTTGTATTCCACGTGGCTGTAGCATTTCTCCTTTTTTATTTCTTTTCAAAATCGCGTTGAAATAGGGGATAATTGGGCTTGATATCACCGGGTTTGTTGCAAATGATCCCGTGTTCTTCCGAGTTGTCTAGTGCTTTGATTATTCTGCTTTTTGATTTTTGATTTATAGCTGGATTTCCGTATTTGCGGTTCCACCTTTTGAATTTCTTCATTATTAACGCCATCTCAGCTGCTCCATCATCATCCTCATCACAACTGCTTTTTACAAATCCTGTTAAGCACATTTCTTTAACTGAGTTGGTTATGGAGGATTTCTCATTGCTGTTGACTTTTGCACCATATATTGCATTTAAAGTATTCCAGATTTCCTGTGCATTTTCACAATGAGAGATGAAATTAAAATTATCTTGATTAATATGAGAATATAATAAATGCATAGCCAGAGCATTAATCAAGATAATTTTCTTATCTGTTATATCACACCCATTTTCAACAATATCCCAACATTTAACATCAACAGATTTTAAATAAAATTCCATTTTCAACTTCCAATTCAAAAAATCCGTTCCATCGAAAATAGGAATAATATTGGAACGACCCTCAACAAAAGTATTATTAAAAGAAGCCATTTTAAAAATTCTATTTTTTAAAACAAAACTGATTTTTAAAACACGATTTTTTAAACAAAAATTGACTTCTATTCCTAGCTCTGATACCACTTGTAGGATCGATTTCACCCTAGAGGGGGGGGGGTGAATAGGGTGATCGTATTAATTATAAAAATTAATTACGGAAGCTTATAAAATAATTTCAACACAGATCACAGAATAATAGCAGCACAGATAATAGCAGAATAATAAATGCAGAAATAGAACGACACAGAATTTACCCAGCTTTGGAAAAACCCTGCCTATGTGCTGCCCCCAAGGTTTCTACTAGAAATTAAGTAGTCACACACTTACACACGTAAACTCGCGACACCCGCTACTGATTAACCTAACTCTATGCCAAAACCCTGCCACAACTCAGCCACTGAGTTGCGAATTCTCAAACTACGCCACGTAGTTTGTCCCCTAGTCACACGACTAGAAATTTCAATGGTTTAAAAACGAAAATACAATTAAAACATAATTAAAAAAAATAAAGTAATTAAGAGCCTTTTATAATTATAAAGCCCAATATTAAAAATAATGTCCAGCCCTCTTTTTCTTCTTTTATAATTTTTGGCCTGGTCCTTTTATGTTTGAGATAATGGCGGCTCTATCGTTCCTCTTCCTTCAAAAATTAGGGCTTTCGATATTTCGAAGTCGCCGCTCGAATGTTAGTCAATTTCAGTAGATATTGCTCTTTTTCTTTGAAAATCGACTCTCTATCTCTGATTTGCCTTCGGCTACTTCAATTCGTCGAGGATGCTTTTTTTGAAAAAGTGGTACGTGATATTCGTTTTATATTTTGCTTATACTCGACTTTTGATTCGAGTTTCTTATTGATTCTATGCTTTGTTATATTACTTGAACTCGAATACGTAAATTACCGATGATGTTTCTGTTTATATAGGATTTGAATCCCTAGATTTTCGTTCGTCTGATTTTTTCAACATTGTAGCTTCGGCCATTCGATTATTGCCGGACGTTGATGATTTCTCTAACCTTTTCAGTTTCGTATAAATTGTTACTTGTTACTCAAGGTATTGATTTTTAACTCGGTCATTTGATTTTGCGTATGCGATTCCATGTATCATCTTCGGCCATCACCATTACTTTGATATTGTCTCTGCTGTAGCATGGTCATGGTTTTGAAGTCTCTGTCATTTGTTGATTTTGTTCTTTGCTTTCTGTGATTCTAGTCAGTAGCTTACGGTTTGTTCATGTGATTCCATGGTATTGTTGCAGACCACTTGAAACATTCCTGACCTGATTTTGTAGTTGTTAGTGTTCTATCTGCATACAATATCGGCCTATATTGTTCATGTCTTTCTGCTTGATGTTGTTGTTGGTCTGTAGCTTCATGTTATGTATCATTAGCTTATCTTTGTATTGCTGTTTTCATATTGTCACTGTAAGATGTTTTCAACCTGATAGCACTATGCCTCGAGTGTATACTAAGTTGTGCCATGCTTCTGTTTTATTGGTCTTGCCTTGTATGTTTCATTTAGAGTCTTCATTGTATATGCATTCATCTTTGCACTGTGTATTTGATGTTGGCCTACATTTTTGAAACTCTGTTGGTCTGTTGGCTTTGCTGCCTTCATGTATTTGCAGTTTTTAGTTGCCGTGCACTTTGGTGGCTGAACATCCTGTAGCATCTCTGTTTCATGTTTGTTTATGTTCATTCATGATAGCTTGTCCAGTTCTTGTGCATCACTGAAACATTTTGTATACAGTTGAGTTTCTGATTCCATGAATATCATGACTTTGAGCTTTTTGCATTTGCAGACCCGCTGTGTTCATGCCTGTGACATTCATGTTATTTGCATTGCATCACCACTGTTGCAAGTATTCTCTGTTCATACCTGTAGCATGCTTGACTTTGTGGTCTGGTTTCACTTCATGTTGCCTTGACTATGCTATGTTCATTGTAGTAGTTGTTAGGATTGGCTTGTGGTCTTCACTGGCATTACTGGTGCATGTGCTTAGTTAAGGCAGTGTCACTAACTTGATCAAGCATTTTCACTTGAGACTACATTGTCATGTTGCATTGATGATGCTCTGACCAATTTATTGCATTTGGATTTGTTTTTCGAATTACACCTGAGATGAATCCAGCTTGTAGCTCGGATTTGACGTTGTGCTGAAAATTGTGACATTATTTTTATTGCACTTGAGTTGAATCCGATAATTTGGGTTTGACCTGTGCTCACCTGTCCCTGTAAATTTATCAAGTGTATATATATCGGTGTGCACAGCCTTGTGGCATATATAGTGATACACTGTGTATGTCACAAACTGTTCGTGTATGATGAATTCAAAAGTTAAATGATGATGAACAACCCAAATAACCGAGGCAAATATTATTTTCAAAATTCACATCTTATTTTATACTGCAGAAATATTTCCTTTTCAATTTTACTGCGTCAAAATTTATTTTTGCAGATTGCTCAGATGATGGATTCAATCTGGAATGATGTTGAAGATAAATTATGAGTGAATGAGCGATGTGTAGCGAGGACATTTGTAAATGAAAGATTGTGATGTAATTGAATTTATATTGTAATCAAAATTGTGTATGTATAGTGAGAGCGTGAATTTGTACTATTCAAAATTGTAATAAATATTTGTTTGATTAAAAATTCTGTTTGAATTCAAATTCTGTGTTATTTATTTTTATTCAGCAAATATTTATTTAGTCTATGAAAAATAAAATAGTACATTAACAGATACATTTACACGAATATATATGTTTATTATCGTCAAACAAAAATCATATAATCGTATATTCAATGCATATTTAACATCCTTCATGGTTGGGGTTCTAATATTTCATAAGGCATCAATTTGGTCTGGATTGGCATCAATGCCCCTTACATGCGCAACAAAACCAAGAAATTTCCTAGAGGCAACTTTAAACGAAGATTTGAGTGGGTTTAATTTCATTCCATACTTTCGAAGGATCTTAAATATCTCTGCGAGATCATCCAAATGGTATTCAGACATTTGCAACTTCACTAGCATGCCATCTGTGTAAACTTCCATCATTTGTTCGATCTGGTCCTTGAACATTATATTTACCATTCTTTGGTAAGTAGCTCCGGCATTCTTTAGACCGAAGGCATTATGCAATAGCAATATAGTCCTAAGTCTGCGATAGAGCTGGTTCTCTTGATCTGGTTATGCATCACAATCTGATTGTATCCTAAGTAGGTGTCCATTAATGAGAGTAGTTCACGCCCCATGGTCCCATTAACAAACTGGTCGATCCTGGGAAATGTAAAGCTATCCTTTGGGCAGGCTATGTTCAAATTCAAATAATCAGTACAAGTTCGCCACTTCCCATTCAATTTTCATACCAACACGGGGTTTGACACCCACTGGGGGTATGTTGCATCATGGATAAAGCCATTTTCTAATAGCTATCTATGTTTTCCTTTAGTGCAGTGGATCACTACGGACCTAGATGTGTCTCTTATGCCTCATTGGTGTGAACTTGGGATCGATGTTAAGTGTGTGACATGCTATCTTCGGCAATATCCCGCACATATCAGAATGCGTCCAAGAAAACACGTTCAGCTTTGGACGAAGAAAGTTTATCAATTCCTTTTGCATCTTCATCCCAAGCTGCGATCCTAATTTTAAGACCCGAGTTGGGTCGTGCATGTCAATAGGAACAACCACCATAATCTCCACTGATGCTACCTACATTTTCCATGTACTCTTCTTCCTATAGTCCATAGCCTTGTCAAAGTGATTATGGTCCCTAAGCCAGGGGCGGTTCGTGATTGCTATGCTTTTTATTCCTAAATTTGAAGAGTCTTCCCTATATTCTTTCCCTTTTTACGACGTTTATCTTCATGTAATTCAACAACATAGCATTTCCTTACAGCATTTTGATTTCCTCTTACTACTCCTACTCCATTCTCCGTTGGGAATTTCATTGTGAGACACCATGAAGCCAAAGTGATTCTAAAGTCGACAAGGGCCGATCCACCCAAGAAAGTGATACAAGCAGAATACTCATCAACAATCACAAAGGTCTGGATGAGAACCACCCTACATTGTCCTTCTTCGAGTTCTACAGATAGGTCGATCATTCCAATCTTCTACTTAAGTTCACCTATAAATCCCTGAATCTTTGTTTTGAAAGCGGTCACATCCTTTATGCTAAGCTTCATTTGGTCGACTATTTTTTGAAATAGGATATTGACCGAACTCCTATTGTCAACCAACATTTGATGTACAACTGCCAGTCTGATCCCGACCATTATCACCATTGGGTTAAGGGTTGGTGCTTCTACACCTTTAGTGTCCTAGTTCCTGATCACAATGTCATCTATAATAATCCTTTGTTGCTTGGTCGAAGCTCTGTATTTGATAGCGTAGCAATGCTCCTATGGTGCATGCTTCAAAGAACTAGCTTGTCCTTTCATCTTACCCTAACTCTTCTATATTGGGTGAGGTCCTTCAGTAGGTGTTTATAACCAGTCTTCCATCTATTCGTTTGAACCTTTCTCCACCAGGTCCAAGTCGATTTCCTTGAGGATTTGGCCCTTAGGTTCCGGTAGTTTGCTTAGTATTTTTCTGTTTCTTTACATATTGTTGAAACATTTTGTTCCTTATCAATTCCTCAATCAAATCCTTCAAATGTCGACATTCATTTGTGTTATGCCTGAGAGTTTCATGGAGGCGGCAATACTTCCCCGACCTTTTCCAATGCTTGACGACATCCCTCTAGGGTGGTTTGTAATACCGCTCTATTCCATGAGTTACAAGATAGATGTTTTCCAAACTGACATTCAACTATATATAGTCCTAGGGTCTAAGATTCCTTGGACACTTCTTGTCCCTGTCGCGCCTACCAACATTCTAATTCCACTTTTTCTGATTTGCAACTTTCCCTGCATTTCTTGTAGTAATTCCAAAAACATTTCAATCCTGATTGACAATGACCTTACTTTGAATTACTTCTTTTGACTGCTCTTCTACGGGCTTGCCTTCAACCATATTTTCTTCTTCCGGCCTTAGAAACTAATTTGTCTTTTGGTGGAATTCCACCATGGCAGTAGGTTATTTCATTTTTAACCACCTACCAAAATCCATGTTTGGGTGAATGCTGTGGACAAGTGCCAAGAATACAAAATCTTCCTTTAGATTGCTAACTTCCATAACAGTGATGTTAAGTCGGTTGAAGAAAGCTTTTAGTCACTCATCGGGTCCTTGTGACGAGCCAGATAATGACATAACGTCCTTCGATCATGCCGTGTAGAGCCTACTACTCTAAAAACTTCTTTGCCAACTCATCAAATGTCAATATGGATTTTGGCGCAAGCTTCGTAAATCACATCGAAGCGACTCCTTCTAAGAAGATAAGCCACGAACAACATTCGTAACACTAGCTCCATCCATATGCCATTTGTATTTAAGTATGTGTCGTCTAAGATCAGTAGTTCCACTGTAGGATGGCATTGTTGGTATGGATAACTTTAGAGGATATTTTTTCTCTCCGAACATTTTCAGTAAATGGAGTTTAGCCTGATACGAAACCCTAGTCTTCATCTTTCCTACCTCTGCTCTCCTCCACCAACTATTTGACTATGTCAATGATGTACTCCTCGCTGGTACGGTAATCTACAAGTTGACTGCCAGGGGCTGCACCGAGTGTTTGGCTCTGCAAACAATCTCGGCTTGCTGGTTGAAGTCTAGGTTCTCTATTCTCTAAGAGAACCACTCCTGCGGTGTTCCATTGGTGTCCGATTGGTCTTACCATTGCAGTTTGAACTCCAGTTCCATACTTTTGTCCGTTAATACTAGTATTCAACCTATTATCACCATCAAGCTGCATGTCGTCATCAGAGTCAAAAACTAGCAATGCTTCTCCCTCATAAGCATCATCAAGTGGAATATTTGGGTCGGTACCGACTTGTCTTATCTTGGTACCGAGTTGTTTCTTATAGGCGGAGCACTCCTCTTCCTCCCGCAATAGCTCCTACAACCTCGGTAGTCACTTCCTTTTGCCTTTTTTCCTTCGATCTCTTCAATTGAAGATAGAAACTCTAGAGTTCTTTTGTTTTATTATAGAAGTTTCTCTTCTAATTCTTCTTTTCATTATTGCTGTAAGATTTGTAACATGTCCATCTTGTCCATGAGAGCTTTCTAGTTATTCACCGTTTTCTGGTTAAGTCATGAATCATCTTATTAAGCTCTACTCTAGGAATAACTTCTTATTGCGTAAAGGATCCTGGTATTGCATTTCCATTATTAACTTCCATTTGGTAAGTGTTTCCTTCATCACCATTGCCCACCGCTCCTGCGGATCTTCTAAAGTAGAAATTCATTTCTAGGTTCCATTGAACTTCAACAACAAGTTCTCAAACCTCTTAGAGCTAGTTTTCTAAACCTTTGGATAAAGAAAGTCAAGAGCTAGATCTAAGTCTGGGTTCAATGTTCTTTATGAAAGCATCAAAATGTTGATGCCAAAAATGGATCAACATCCACGAATGCGTAGGACGAAACTTATGGAACCTAGATCTAGTAGATAATATTGAAAATAAAAGAAAATAGAATAGAGAAACATAAGATTTTTATGGTGGTTCGACAATCTCTGGCCAATGTTTATTCTAAATCTTTACTAATTATGGATCAAGGAGAGTTTATATGAGATTATAGAGAATTAGATTCACAAGTACAAGAAGTTGACACATTCTGAGGCTTAGAACCGCCAAAAGTAGCTGCCTTGGTGAGTATTGTGAGGGAGGAAGATGGTAAAGAGCAATGGAACTCCAGATCTAGAGAGAAAAGAAAGAGCAAGGAGAAGATCCTCTTTTGGTTGCAGTTAGGCTAGTATTTATAGTGAAACAGGTGCATGGAGATAGAAGCCCGTTTGCACTGATGCCCAATAGATAGCCCGAAGCCGTACAAGAGAAAACAGAACACCACGAGTTAAAATGATAACTCGGTACCAATCTGTGGGTCCATAACTCAGTATTAAGTTATTTATGTTAGTGCAAATCCAATTTTGAACCTTGCACTGTTCTTTTATCTTCTACCTGATGTGTTTTAACCCATTTTCTATTGATTTTGAGTTGATTCTAGCTATCGTCTCGATAGCACTTGGATTTTCCTACTTTCTTGGCTTTCTTCTCATCAATCTTGGAATTGCTCATTCAATCTCTAGGAAAATCACTTGATCACAAGTAGATGGAGTAGAGTATGAGTTGTATGAAATTTGGGTGGTGAATAGGGGAAGAATTATAGGTCGGTGCTGACCTATCTCAACTCGGTGCCGAGTTATGGCCTTAGCCCTATTTGTGTGAAACTTTTCCAAGTTTCTTCTCCACCCTTCTAAGTGTACTTCCAAGTTTTCGAGTCATTTCATCTTCATCGTGCCATTCTAAATTCAACTGATATCTACATGGTTGAAAACCCGGTTAACAGATTCCATAATTGACCCTAAGTGCAAGTGAGAGATTGATAGAGTTAGGGGCCTGCCATTAAATAATTTGTTACATATATCCGACTCTATGATCAATCTTGTTTATAATAAAGTTATTTGATTTCTATTATATAATTTATTATATGGTGATACAATAAATTAAGTAACCAATTTAAGGTATATAAATAGAAAAATCCTTAAATGATATGTTATGTGATAGTAAATATAATGTATTGTAATCATGAAAAATTTATCTTATTAAATAACCTATTATTTTAAATATTCATATTCAAATTGTTTCAAGAAAGGATATCAACTCATCTGTTGAGACTAGAGTACATAGTATTCTCTAAATGTTGGGCATTATATTTCTCATGACCGTTGGGGACACCAAGGAATATGAACTGACAGTTATTGGATAACTATGAAATTACTCACTTGAGAGTTTTATGTTGGTTAATATAACTAAGATCAAATAGAGAGTCTCGAAGTGATGATATTACATAGTTCTCTAGACTTGAGAATTCTATTGAACTTTAATGTGAACGCTCTACTTTGATTATAATTAAACCATGGCATGACATCCATCAAATGACTATAGTGGGCCGGAGTCAAAGCATTGGTAGTGAAACACTACTTAATAGAGAATTTGTCTCCTCATTTATACGAGGTTAGTATCATGGTCAACTATAGTCTGTTGATACTCAAAGTCGCTGACAAGAGCAGTACATTTAATGATAAATGTTGTTATTGAACAGAGCACTTTGTGTTTGGATTAATCAAGTTGAATATGGAATTTTTGACGGAAGCCAAATTTCATAAGTCCTAATGTGACATAGTTTGACGAAGAGAATTGGTGTAAAATAATCATTGCTAAAATTTACCGTTTATAATAGTAAAATTGATATTTTTTTACCAAAAATATGTGTAAGCAATAAATTCATCCAAAATGTCACAACTTGCTAAGGTGACGTGTGAATGTTAATACTCGAATTGTTCGATATTAATCGCCGATTGAATTTATTCCTCTGTATCGCACAGCCGTAACGGTGAATACTTTGAAAAATCATATGTAAATTGTTGTAAATTAGTTAAATTAATCAATTTGTGAAATATTAATTATTAAATTTTATTTTATTTGTCTTAATGCCATTATTTTTTAATAAAGAACATAAATATAATTTATATATGTACGTACCGATATATATTATCAATAAATATTTAAATTTGATTTAAATCAATTAATTACTAAGTGGATTTGGAAATTTTGAAGGCCTATATAGAGACATAATTGGTTGTCCATGCATAATAGGGGGAGGGGATTTGATTTAGATTTAATAATGAATTAAAGAGGAAAGTTTTTAAGAAAGGAATTGGAAAGGTTCAATTATTCATTTAAAACAAAATTTCTTTCATTCATTCATTCTTTCCACCAATTTATTTTCTCCTTCTCTTCACCACTCTCTCTTAATGGCCAAAAATTTCCATGGTTTTATGGATAAAATTTCCCAAAAACGAATTAAAAAATTAAAATATTCAAGGTAGTATTTGCCTCTAGGTCCTTGCAAAATTCATAGGCCGATTCTTTCAAATCTTAGAGTTTTATTCTTCATTCAAGATGTGATTATTGGCTTCATCTTAAGCTAATTTTCTATTTTTGTTTCATTATGCAGCTCATGATGTTAATATAGTTTAAATCCCCTATTTTACTTCTTTTTGATTATATACTCATCTTATATATTATTTAGATCCCAAACTTTTTAAAACAAATTTACATATGCTTGGGTTGTCCAATCTAATTTTGTTATTAATTTGTTTATTAATGGTTAAACACAAAACCATTTTGATTTGGAAACTAATTTTAATCAATTGATATAATGTTATAACATTTCTTACATAAAAATCTAAATAAGTTACATGTATTGATTAATTGAAATCATTTTGAAAATTGAATACATGTTATATGTCTGTTGATTTTGTATGTAAATTCATTCGATTATTGTTTACATAATTCTAAAAAAAATTTCAACTCATAATTTAGAAGTGGGACTTTTATGCAAAATTATAAACCTACTTGAATCCTTTATAAGTTAAGGCTAGCTTTCTATTTACTAACTTTAAGTTTTAAAAAATATATATAAAACTACAAAGTTTATAAATTTATGTTGTTTTAATTTAAATATGTTTATAATTATTTTTCATGTATACATATATGTATTTAATTTCTATTTAAAGTTTATAAAAGCAACTCTTATGAAAAATTTTAAATTTAATTTTAAATCTTCCAAAGTTAAAACTAGATTTAAAATTGTTAATTCTAGTATCCAAAACATTTGAAATAGTAAAAAAAAATTTGACACACACAAGTGTGTGTAGTTATTATTATATGTATATTGAAAATTGTTTTTTATGTAATTTAAAAAGAAGTCTATGGACAAATATGACATTTATAAAGGGACAAACTTGTCCGTTATGGTGTAATTCCCAGCACCTATATACAGATACATTAACCATAAGCATTTCATATTTGTTACATGTGCACTATAAACATATAAGTGTATTTGATACATTTATAAATTAAAAATCATTTAATTTAAATTAAATTAAACTTCCTTTAAACCAATTAAGTAAATTTGGTAATTGTTTAAAAAAGTAGTAAGAGCTACTTCGAATTAATTTCACATTGATTACCCATTAAATAATATTTGCCAAGATAATAATGCAAAGCAATTAACTATTATACACATGTAGATATAAGAGTATATTTGGCATACATTAATTTATTTAAATATCAAATTTATGGAACACATTTTTGGACAATTTTGAAAGTCGCTACGCTCTAATACCAAATGAAAGTGTGCTATGTTCTGATACCAGATGAAAGAGCGCTATGGATCGTGTAATATGGATATTTATATAATATAGAGTATAGTGATGATAGTAATACTGTAAATAGTGTGGAATATAAAAGCAGTATAGTAAAATGACACCGGAGATTTTTATACTGGTTCAGAGCACCGTCCTACGTCCAGTCCCAAACTCCTTCTGGAATTTCACTAAAACACAACCCTCACTTAACCCGGAGGAATAGGTCTATACAACCCCTGAGCAGCCAAACAAGGACCTGAGCAGCAGAGCAAGATTTCGCCTTAGCAGCCGAAGAGGACTTCACACGCCTGAGTAGCGGAACAAGACTTCAACAAATACAAAAGATTGTTTGACTTTTCGTGTGGTTCTGATAACACGGATTTGTCACTTGTAGTACACCCTTCCTATAATCTTTTCCTCAAGTATGATGTGCATATTTGAAGTTTATGAAAATTAGAAAGGAATAGTATTTCTTAGAATATATAAATCTGATTTAAGCAATAAGTATGCAAGAAAGTTAGATAAGAGAGAAAAGCAGATTCTGTAATTTGAAATCAAGTTAGAATATGTATTTATAGATGTTAAAAAGCAGCGACCGTTGGCGAAGAGTTTCGGTTGAAGTGTTGTGTCCAAATCTCTTCGTAGAGATTCGTAACTCTTCACAAATGGTCAAGTCTTTTCAAAAAAATATAGCTGTTATAGAAATTCAGTCGACTAAACCTCTGGGTCAGTCGACTGAATATTCAAACGAATTTTAAATAAATATTTGAATATTTGTGCACCTGTGCATGTTGCACAAAAATTGTCAGGTCGGTCGACTGACCTACCAGGTCAGTCGACTGACCTGGTAATTTCTGTGCAATTTGCACAGTTTTACACAGGTTTAGTAGGCTGTTTATAGATATTTAGTCGACTAAATGATTTGTTCAGTCGACTGAATTCTGTTGATAATCAAAAATCACCATAACTCATTTGGTTAGAGCACTTGCTTCTAACCTAGTGACTTGGGTTCGAGACCCGCTTTATACGTTTTTTGAAAACATTTTGATTAAAATACGCATGCAAGTTTATTTGAATGTGAATGATGATTCTTGAGGAAAGATTTTAACAAAGCACTAAACTAGACTCTATATACATATTTGATGACTCTTTTTAAAATATATATAACTATATGAACCATACTTTGAGTCGTTGAGTCCGAATATTGTTGTAGTCGTAGATTCGTGAATTGTTGTTTCATGTCAACAATCAAAATCTATGATCCAACATTCTTCCCCTTTTGATGATGACAACTCCATTTGCTACGGACGAATCTTCGACAAGCTTTGTTAACTTATTTCTCTCCCGGAATATATTCCTGTAATTGTGCTATAGATTTGTCCCCCTGAATCTATGCTATATGTTCCTGTAAATAATTAATCTTTTCTCCTCCTTAATCTGAACTTGCATCATTTATTCCTACAAATAGTGTTAGAGCAATATCTTTCTCCCCCTTTGTCATCAACAAAAAGGAGAGTCTATATGATGATATAAATTATATTTTACATAAATGTTAACATAGAACAATATAAAACAAAATAACTAATACTTATAATGTAAGATATCAGAAAATAAATTAACATTTAAAGCATGCGATACCAAGGTTCTTATAATTTCCTAATTTTTAGGAAATCATACCCATTTGGGTGTGGTTGAACCTTTATAAATATAATTTTCATTATTAACTAAGATATCAAAATAATCATCAATGTATTTTTCCCTATTTTTCCAATTAACAGGAACTCAAATACTTAGATAATTTTTATTCATATTTCCCATCTATGATTTTGTACTACTAAAGAAATTATAAACATTGTTGGTCATAGCAGTATTTGAGTTTCTATAAAAATTAGATTTAGACTTTTCTCGTAATCTAATACTAGCACTAACATATTTACTATACATGAAAGCATGTCTAGTGCTATATCTACGATCTGTTTTATTATATCCTAAACCACTTTTATTATTTAAAGGTTTAGAACTAGATAAAATCATATTTAAATCGTTTTGACCTTTATTAAATTTTGTGACTTCAGTGTTAAGTTTATCAAATCTAGCCTTAAAGTCACAATTATTATTTTCAAAAGAAATATTACTATTATTCAAAATATCAATTTTCTTATTTAATTCAGAATTCTCATTTGTTAACATACGGTTCTCATTTTTCAAAAGGGAATTGTGAGATTCTGAATTATCCAAAGGGGATTGTAATAGATCATTTTGCCTTTTCAAATCAAAAATTTCTTTTGAAAGTTTCTCTCTCTCTCTCTCTTTTCAAATATGGTGTTTTGTTCATCTAGAGAATCTTTAATAGTTATAAAATTATTCTTTGAAACACCAAGTTGATTTTCTAAATCTAACTTCTCATTTTTCAATTTCTCATTTTCATGTTCTACAGATTTCATCTTTTCTAAAATAATAAAATTAAGCTCTGATACCAAATGAAAGTGTGTTATGCTCTAATACCAAATGAAAGTGTGTTATGCTCTGATACCAGATGAAAGAGCGCTATGGATCGTGTAATATGGATATATGATAATATAGAGTGTAGTGATGATAGTAATACTGTAAATAGTGCGGAATATAAAAGAAGTATAGTAAAATGACACCAGAGATTTTTATACTGGTTCGGAGCACTGTCCTACGTCCAATCCTAGACTCCTTCTGGAATTTCACTAAAACAACAACCCTCACTTCACCGTGAGGAACAGGTCTATACAACCCCTGAGCATCCGAATAGGGACCTGAGCAGCGGAACAGGATTTTGCCTCAGCAGCCGAAGAGGACTTCACACGCCTGAGCAGCAGAACATGACTTCAACAAATACAAAAGATTGTTTGACTTTTTGTGTGTTCTGATAACACGGATTTGTCACTTGTAGTACACCCTTCCTATAATCTTTTCCTCAAGTATGATGTGTATATTTAAAGTTTATGAAGATTAGAAAGGAATAGTATTTCTTAGAATATATAAATCTGATTTAAGCAGTAAGTATGCAAGAAAGTTACATAAGAGAGAAAAGCAGATTCTGTAATTTGAAATTAAGTTAGAATATGTATTTATGCTAAAAAGCAGCGACCATTTGCGAAGCGTTCTGGTTGAAGTGTTGTGTCCAAGTCTCTTTGTAGAGGTTCGTAACTCTTCACAAATGGTCGTGTCTTTTCAAAAAAATATAGCTGTTATAGAAATTCAGTCGACTGAACCTCTGCGTCAGTCGATTGAACCTCTGGGTCAGTCGATTGAACCTCTGGGTCATTCGACTGAATATTCAAACGAATTTTAAATAAATATTTGAATATTTGTGCACCAATGCATGTTGCACAAAAATTATCAGGTCAGTCGACTGACCTGGTAATTTTTGTGCAATTTGCACAGTTTTACACAGGTTTAGTAGGCTGTTTATAGATATTCAATCGACTGAATGACTTGTTCAGTCGAACGAATTATATTGATAATCAAAAATCACCATAACACATTTGGTTAGAGCATTGCCTTCTAAACCAGTGACTCGGGTTCAAGACCCGCTTCATAAATTTTTTGAAAATTTGTTTTTGATTAAAATACGCATGCAAGTTTATTTGAATGTGAATGATGATTCTTGAGGAAAGATTTTAACAAAGCACTAAACTAGACTCTATATACATATTTGATGACTCTTGTTAAAAAATATATAATTATATGAACCATACTTTGAGTCGTTGAGTCCGGATATTGTCGTAGTCATAGGTTCGTGAATTCATAGGTTTTGATTGCTGACATGAAACAACAAATTTAAATAAAAAGAAATTTTATGTGGACAATATTAGATTAGACCTAATAATCCTTTAGACTTTGTAAGCCAAATAGATCAAAAATAGGAGAATTTTTGAAATCCACTAATTTCACCTACTTTTGATTAGCCCAGTTCCTTTAAGCTATATCCAATCTTAGACAATTTAGACTTTGATATTATTTCACAAATAAAGTTTTTAACATAATAACAATTATTCAAAAAAATTAAATCCAATTGGAAAAGTATAATACCCTTAATTTTAAATAACATTATTTAGGAAATTTAATTAGATAAACTAAATAGAATAATATAAAGATTAAAGTGGTTAAGAGATCGAGATTTGTATAATTATATGGTAGTCATGCCTTAGGAATGAATGAACAAATAAAAGTTTAACATGAAGTAAGTCGAGAGAATAAGATTAGGGCAAAATAGGAATAGGTTATATTCTTATACCCTAAACACTTATCCCACTTTCATTTACAACATTCACAAACTAAAAATAAATACAAAACTTGGTCGGCCACCATTAGAAGATAACAGGGGAAGATAAACAAGATTTAAAGAAGGAAGCTTAAGCTAATTAATCAAAGAACAAATCTCAACCTCCTTAACAAACAAGATAAAAGTGAATAATAGATCACTTGTCATTTTTTATCTTTTGGTTTCTAGATAAGACCCGTGTTTATTTTGCAAATGATTTTCCATGTTTTGATTGTTTAACTGATATATGCTTGTTGATGATTTATGCTATTTCGTATAGATTTTATGATAAGGTTTAACTTGAAAAACCTATTAAATCAAATCCAAATGGCTTGCGTTGTTTGATATAAGGTCAGAAATAATATTTCTGAGATGAGTTTCAAGTTTCATAATTTTCTGAGTTGTTGTGGGCTTATTAAGAATTTTATAGTAAAGAAAATTGTTAAATTGGGTTTAAATTAATTTCGACAATTGTGTATTAGCTTTGGTTGGAAAGATACTACTTTTTAAAGTTAAAAATCAGTTTCGTAGAAGATTGATGTTTCTCCACTTTCGGCAGCAACCTTTTGACTTCGTACTACCGCCTCCATCCTAAACGAAACCAATACATATGGTATCAATGCCTTGGTATGTAGTGGATTGGAGATAGACAAAGGGTATAGAGTTGAAACGTGCTTTCGAAGGGGTCAAGGCCTTGTTTTGCTTTCAAAAGAGAGGCCACTTGCTTTGCTTTTAAAAAATGCTTTTGAAAGGGTTTAACTATAGCTATGGACGGTGGTTGCTGCCTTTTTGTTTTAAACAAGATTTTGACCGGGTCAAAACACTTGCTACCACATTCTACCTTTCGACCTAGTTAAGATCGCTTTTTTCCTTTAAACATTGGTTTCGAAAGGTTTCTTTTGCTTTCAATAAGAAGCCGCTTCTCTATACTTTCAAATAGGATGGTTTCGAAACCATATGCTTTCTTTTACTTAGGAATAAAGCTTCCGGAAGAGTTGCTTTCGCCCTAGTTGTTTTAATACCCTTTTTTCTATTGAAAATTAAACCCATAGGTTTTGAAAGGAATGATTTTAAATGGTTTTGAAGCTATGTTCCTCGAACGATTACTCGAACCAATGCTTTCGAAAGGTTTATTTTGAGTAAAGGACTTTAATGCTTTCGAAAGTTTTATAATGAAGGTTTCGGAGGGAAGGTTCCCCAATGTTTTCGAAAGGTACTTTAATTATTTGAATGGAAGATTTCTATGACGACCCGCCTTTTTAGATGGTTTAAATCGACAATAAACCACACATGTCCAACTTAGACCATTCAAAAAAGAGGATTGTCAATGGGGTAAATAAGAAATAAAAGAAAAGAAGAAAAACAAAACACAGAATCTCGCAGCGGAATGAAAAAAATTATAATAATCAAATAAACAGTTCATGAAGCTGTTTTACAATATACATTTGATCACTCAATTTTGACAACATAATCAGAGTATAATCAATAACATACCAACAATGATGCAGCGAAATAATACAAATAATATAATATATCAAACTCCATCTTCGTCCTTCAGAATAATGTCTTCAAACACTGAAAATCTCAGGCTGACCCGAGCATAATGAAAAGACAAAACACTCGAGTCGGAACTAAAAGTTCTTATATAAAATCAACAGCAAATAAATATGAGTGTGATAGCTTCGGAGATGTTTACGAGGTTTTATATCTCCTATCCAATGTATAACATGCGTGTAATAACTTAAGAGATGTTATGGGATTTTCCATCTCTTAAGGATCTGTTAAACTATTTATATGTTGTAAGATACGCTACATATGTAATATCTATCAATAAAATAAATATTTTTCTTAGCGTTAAGGCTTTACATTAATCCCCCTTAGCACATTTTTAAGCAGGTAGTCTATGCAGGTCCTGTGACACTACCATTAACGTGGGTAGTTAGTGAGTCCCCTATAGGTACCATACTAAAACAAAATCGTAGTGGTCATGAATAAGGATAAAGCGTATGACAAGGCATGTGAGGCAATGCCTAAGGTAGGATATTACTAGTTCGGGTCGCAGGGCTGACGTAGCGTAGCTATGATCACCAACCGCGTCCAACACCCACAAAATCAAATCAAATCAAGGTGCACCGATCAAGCCAACATCAATGTAGTAATATGAAGAGGTGCGTCTGCTAGGGTTAGCTAGCCCGCTTGGCCTTGAAAAGCCATCCTGTTTTAATTATTTCAAATTGACATTAGTGCCAGGGTCATCCATTATCGTTCTCTTTCTTCAAATCCAGCAAATGTTCACAAAATCCAACCACTTCATTCTGAATCATCCACCACATACATAGTTGTTAAAGTGGTTCCAATATTGATAGAGATTATGCCAATAAGAGGCCCTGGTCTCTTTAACAACCAAATGCCATTTTTCACATCGTTTGGTTCTTTTACATTTCAAAACCGATTCATATTTGATATCAAAATATCATGTTCAATTCAAAATATCCTTCTTTTCAAAATCATCATATTTACTCAAATATGTGATTTTCACTTGAAAGTATCATTTCAAATTCCAGCTTAGGTTATAACTTAATCAACGATTTAAATATAAAACGTTCCAACTTTGCACAGTCTGAAACATTTAGAAATAGTTTGAATAAGTTTGAATAGTTTAAATAGTTTAAATAGTTTAAAGTATAAAATAGTTGAATATAAAATGATTTGAGTATTGCAAATGGTTTATGTAGTAAAATAGTTTAGAAAATCTAAATAATTTGAATATTAAAAAGGATAGAATTTAATAGTTTATAGTAAAATAATTTATTTTGAAAATAGTATCAAATCAAACCGTCTCTTTCCATTTCAACAAATTTGGACCATTTCTAAATTTCAAATCAACAAAACTCAATTTCCAATCTTTCGATTCAATTGACTTAATTCAGTTAAGTTTCCAATCAGCTTAATTTCAATTTCAATTCAAATTAACTTCAATTTTTAAAGCATTCAGTTTCAACTTCAAATTCGATTCAACAATATAATTCAATGATTTAAAATTCCAATTTAATTCTTATTTTAAACCTTTCCAATTTGTATCAATTTCAGGTCCAATTTCATTTACTGATTTAAAGCACTTAAATCATATTAAACCTCATTGTTCCATTTTTAGATCCAATCTTTAAAATAGTTCAATTTCCAAAATTCAATTCATATACCAATTACAACTTCACATTTCCAATTCAATTATTTAAAACAATTTCCTTTTAACTAATTTCAGTTTCAACATTTTAATGCTTGAATTAGAAAATAATTCAATTCATATAAATCCATAATTTATTTCTGTTAAACAATATTATTTAAGCCAAATTGAAATTCAAGATTTTTAAAACCATTTAACGTAACCAAACTGGCGCCCGTATATAATTTTCTACATTATGACTAAGTGAATAGTTATTTCAAGTTTAATTTTAGGGATGGATATATATCATTCAATCCAAATCAAAGTGTCATAGGTATAAATCATTTCAACCTATTTCTTAATTTATTCGAAATAATTTAAATAATAGTTTATATGCTTTCAATCAATATATATAGAGAGATAACATGGATATATAATAGTAAATAAACATCCAATCTTCCAAAATGTTAACAAATAACATCCATCTTAATCAACATCTAAATCAGCCAATAATTCACAACAATTTATTGGTTATCTATGTCAGCTATTTAACTAGAAATTAAATCCAATATTAATTTAAATGGCAATTTAATTCAATTTAAAATTACAATTAAAATGTCAATTTAAACTACCAAACAATAACTAATAAAATTCTTATCACAATATAAATTTAATTCAACTAACATAAGAAGATTTAGTATTGCATGAGTGAGTTAAATAACTCACCTTTGATTTATAACCAATTTAAAATCCAATAAAAGCCTAATATTTGAACGATCTCTAAATTCAGCCATACTAGTTCTATTTTGTCCACAATTTTGATACGATCCCAATAGAAGAAACCGCGTGTGAATCAGAGCTCGTATCAAAAAATTATGAACGTTAGAAGATTGAAAATTTAAAATTAAATAAAATAAAAATAAAGGGGAAAAATGTAATTAGCGTTACCATCTACTCTGTAAACCCTAACAGACATCACACTCGAACACCCAAATGGCCGCCGCCTTTCATCGACGAATGCGCAAGCCTAAGGGCCACAATACACAGATCGGTCATCACCACAGAAGTCGCCACGACCTCCTCCGCCTTCGCCCAGTTCACGGCTGCCACCCACGCCTCCAGGCATTCCGCGCCATGCCATCCTCTATGCCCAGATCTGGTGATTCTGGCCATCTCCGAGACAAATGAAGACCATTGATCGAAGCCTCTTGGTTGCCTTTACATTGTAGTACTCGTCGATCGCCCCGAAGTAGAAGATCCACCGTTGATCGCAAAGCCCTAGGTGGATGGTCGAAACTGTTTCACTAATTTCTGGCCAAACCGAATCTCCAATAGAAAAATGACTTGCAGATGCAGATTACGTTTGTCGAGAGCTTCACGATGATATATTAAACATTACGGTTTGAGGAGTTTGAATTTTCGATTTGATTTGGAATTAGGAATTAGGGTTTTGAAATATCTTCCATTGAGAAGGAACAGATAATTGGACAGATAGATAGAAATTGTACATACAATAAAGGAAGATAAGAAGCTGCTGGGGTTTATAATAGCCTATATATAAATAGGCATGGATAAGAATGAATGGAACAAATCGAATTGGGTTGAAATGATAACAAGACCCGAAAAGCCCGTTTCGTTCCCGAAACCAAAATAGGTCAACTAATATATCGAAATATATTTTTTCGATATTTTTAAATCCAACGGAACTAGTTTCAAACTCTGATTCTATTTTGTATAAAAGCTAGCTTTTAAAATCAAATTATTTTAATTAAATTATTTTAATTGATTTCTACGCAATTCGAGCTCGCACGATCAAACGATAAGTTTGATTACTACGAAATTAGAAATCTTATAATAATTCACTATTACGGATCAGGTGAAACTGGTTTTGTCAAAAACCAAGACAGCACCCAAAAAGGCTATTTATTCACGTTAATTAAATGAATTATTATTTTAAAATCAATTTAATCACTTTTATATTCAAATTTAAAAGTTAGCCATTTTCATCATCCTTGATTCACTAGGAAGTAATAATCATTTAAAAAAAAATTAATTTTCCATGTGAAATCCAAAAATTAAGTATTACATTAATTTTAACGTTAAATTACAATAGGAATAAAACCTAGTTCATTATAATTTAAACTCCAACATATCCTTTTATTTTGATTTACATTCTTATTATTAAATCAGCCAATAGCTTATGAATTTATTTAATATAAGTTTCCACTTTATTTCACTCAACTCTACAATTAACATCTTTCACCCTAATAATTGCAAATTTCCATTACATTAATTCTATTAATTTCCAAATTAATTCAACCGATTTAATAAGTTAAATGGTAATAAATCAATTATTATAACTTATTAATTCATATCTATTACTTCATTGTTTACAACCAAGGGTTATAAATTACTTACCTAAAACAGATTTTCTATTCTATAATAACCAATTTCAGTTAGTTACATATAATTTCTTTTTTTCATACAACAATTATTTTAATCCTCTGTAACGACCCAAAATTTTCGATCCCGAAAATTACAGATAGTTAGGGAAAAGAAGAAAGAGATAAAAGAAGAAGAAGGAATAGAAACACCAAAACACAGATTCTCACATTTGCAGCGGATCAAAATATAATATTAAATAAAATAGCAGTTATACAAAAGAAAACTGTATTAGTTAATTTATCTCAATACATCAGAGTTACAACAATTACACAAACACTAAACAGTTAAAATTAACTTGTCCCAGATAAACTACGATATATCACAGCGGAATATACTCCATACGTTCCTGCCATCCAGCATGCTTCCTGAGCTCTAGAAACGTCCTTACCTGAGAATCTATAATACTCGGTCTGACCCGAGCATTACATCAAAGTAACACCCGGGTCAGGCTGGAAACCAGCGTGAGTAAACCCACAAACAAGAAATACCAATGCATAAACTTATTTAAAACCCGGGAACTCGTATTCCACTACAAGTTCACAACTAGTTATAGTCAACACTTATTTTCCCAAATCGATCCCTAAGTACCTTTACTTAGTTTAAATGGTCCAGTCATTTAAATTTATCCCATTCCAGCCCAGTGATTTCACATATCAATCTATAAAGAGTTATAGTAGATTTCAAATCGAAGTGGTTTCGAGTATTTACTGATAGTCGACCCCGGTCTCTTCGAATCCCAAGTCACCCTAATCCAAGTTATTCAAGTGGAATACAATTCAAACTTTAAATACAGGGTGTCACCTTTACATAGTAATTCATCATCGATAGATACCCACATTATCACAGTTTAAACCAAACATATCATATCACATAGCATTACAAATCACATATTAGAGATATCAACTAATCTAAGGCATACAATATCATTCAATCATTCATAAGCAAGATTAATTTATCATACCATTTCTAATTAATTTAAAATAAATTAAATTAATTACCTCAATTACTATTAATCCTGCTTACTTAATATTAATTAATTACAAACCATTAATTAATCATCCCTTAATTGTCCTCTTTAATTACATTAAGTAATTAGCCTTTATTCAATAACACAATTTAATTAATCTCCACCCATTCACATTAATCATATTTATCTTTAATTAATTACTCAAATTAATTATCTTATAATCACTTACATTGATTAATTATCCTTTAATTAATTATACTCATTAACTAACTAATCCTTAATTAATTTCCTTAATTAATTCATTCCTTTAATTAATTACACTAAGTAATTAATCCTTAATTACTTCGTTAAGTAATTATCATTAAATAAATCACATTTATTAACTACCCATTAATTACCCTCCTTAATGAATGTCATTAAGCAATTATCCTTTAATTACTTTCATTATTATAAATCAATTTCACTAAGTGGTCAATCTTAATTAATCATCTTTAAATTAATTACTTTAATTAGTTAATCACATTAATAAATCAATCCTTTAAATTTATTACACAAATTACTTAATTAAATAATCTCTAATCATTAATTACTAATCTCAAATTACAATTTGGTTAATCCTTAATCATTAATTAAATAAATGAATCAATTACTCTTAATTAATTACTTAATTATTCCTTTATCATTAATTAATTAAATTAATTAGTTATACTTAAATTTCATAAATTACTTAATTAATCTCAAGTCATTAAAACTTTAGTTGACCTTAAACATAATCTTCATTAATGATTTAATTATCATTCACACCTTAAAACATTTAACTTTAAAAGTTATCTTCCTTAATTAAATCATTTATTTAAGTTTTGAAATAAAATAAACATTTAACTTGATAAATTAAAGTTACCAAAACTTCCTTTAAATACTTAAAATATTATCAAGTAGTAGTTTAAAACTAATTTCAATATTTTAAAAACTTGCTTTTATAAAAACCTTTAAAATTTCATTTCTAATTTAAGTTTAAAATAACTTCAAATTTTACTTACTTAACAAAATTTAAATTAAACAAATTTCAAAACTTCTTAACCAATTGTTAAAGAAAACAATTATTTTATATAAAGTAAATTTATTTAAGAAAGTTTGAACTAAACTTATTTTTAAATTTCAAAAACCTTGATTTTAAAACTTTTCAAAAACTTCTCAACCTGTTGCTTCCGTTTCAACCCAAAGACCATTCGGGTCTAGCCTCGAGTTTCCCTTCTCTTTACCATTTCCAAAACTTTAATTTATTTTTAAGTTTAAAAACCTATAGGCTGCTATCACTCACGCAACTACTCGAGTTCCTACTTGAGTCACCAACCCAAGTACTCGATACATCCCTCGAGTCAAACCCACAGCAAAACCAACTGACTTACCCAAAATCCACCGTGCACGTGCACCGGCGTCAGAGTCACCTCCGACCTCCAATGATCCCTCCGGCACATCCATCGTCCAGACCTTCGATCCCAACTCCCAAATCACAAGCACAAGCCTACGATCAAAATCAAGCAATCCAGTCGAAACTGGAACCAAATACCATGGCCAAAACCCCTCGAACTCACGACTCCGGCCACCAGACAATGCGCCACCACAGTCACACAATCTCCTACCTTGCATGAAGCCATCCCCCTTGGTCCGATGCCACTCGATCACCCAGAGACGCCGCCACGATCATGATTCCAGGCTCGACCATTTTGGGTTCATAAACCCTAGTTCGCCCAAACGCCGACGCCATGATGATCTTTACTCCCTCCTAATATTTTCTCAACATCGACGAACCCTAAGCTTGCTTCAGCCAAGATCCCGACCTCCCAAGCACAACTGATCACCAGAAAACTCTCAAATACCATTTTCTGATTAACTAAGAATTCCTCATAGTTTTCTCAATTAAAAATCATGATTTTCATCTTAAAAATCAAGTTTTTCGGTGACGATTCAAGTTGTATACTTGAATCAGCAAAATATATTGTTTGATTTTTAACATTTTTAAACATCTTACAGTATTTACTCAAATCCAGAAGATTTTCAAACCTATTTTGCTTGAATACAATTTTAAACTTTAATTTATGTTTAAACAATCATATTGTGTTTGAGTTTCAAAGCCTAACAATGATCATAAAAAGAGTTTTGAATTTTTGACTTGTTTTTAAACTCTGTACTTTGGAAACAGAGGAGAACAAACATACCATACATGCACAGATCAAACATATATAGAGATCATACTTAAGAATACACAAGCTAAGCAAAATATAATCCAAGAAGCACATGCACAGATTTAATTTTACTTAAGCCTTTTAAATATATGTTTACTCACCTGGATAGATGAATCAGAGGACATGAAACAGATGCTTGAAATTGGAATAAAAATGCTTTGTTGACTGAGATGATTTAAGCTTGAAATAGAAATGATCAAAACTTTGATCTTGAAAACTTGAATGCTTTGATTAGAAAACTAAAATGCTGATGCTTTGGTAGCTTTTAAATTGGAAAATACTTGATGTTGCTTGAGAAGGTTGAAACTTGTTTGCTAATGGTTGCTTTTGAAAATGAATCTTTGTTATAGGCTTTGATATTCCAGATTTTCAGGTTTTGAACTTGAGTTTGTAAAAATGTTTTACAGTTTTTGATTTGAGAAGATTTGAAACAGAGATGAATCTTGGTTTACAGGCTTGCTTACAGATTTTTGAACTTCCCTTGTTTTGGTAAAATGTTTATAGAAAAGAATTTAAAGAGGATGTATAGATATATTTATAGCTTTAGTTTATGATTTAAAAATAAAGAAAATGTTAAGAAAATTGTGACACTTGTTAATTGCATGAATTCTTAGGCTTACATTTGTTAAATTATATGTTAATATTTCAACACTTGTATTTTGCATGTGTAAAAATATTTTTAAATGTTTTATAAATCTTTATATTTGATTTTTATTTAGTTAATACTTTCTTAATTTATATAAATAAAACCTTATAAAAAAATAATATAAAACCAATTAATATTCTAAACAAGTTCATATATAATATTTTTAAATCCTAAATATTTTAAGATATTTATCTTTTGAATTTCCAATTCAAATTCAGACTCAATTTAAAATCCATTCACATACAAATACATTTAACAACCACATATTTAATTTTTTTAAAAGAATAATTTGTAAATTTTAAGTAATTATATTAGGAGATTATCAAATAAATATTTATCCAGATTTAAATATTTACTATCAGATTTATTTGTTCAATCTATAAAATAGTTATATCGGAATCCGGGTTATCACATTCCTTCCCCCTTCGAATCTTTTCGTCCTCGAAAAGGAACGAGGCTAGAATTTATTTAATAACTTAAAACTAGATAAATTATTCTTTGATCATTTTTTAAAACACGTTTAAAATTCACATGATATTATAAAATAGTTTTTATAAAAATACTTTTTATAACTCGATGTCTCAACCAATCCATCCTTGTTCTCACAGAAATTCGATCATACGTTGATCAGACGTACGACTGAAAATCTATAAGTACTTAGCAGACCCATTTTCAACACACAGTGAAAATAGTTGAAAAACATTTTGTTGAAAATATAGAAAACATTTTTGAAAATAGTGAAAACATCTTTGGTGAGAATGCTCTGGAAATCATCCCCCCATCCATGGTCGTAGTTAACCCGATGGTTATGTTGCCATCCCGGCAAAATCCATAGATAACTGCAGGCACTCCGCACCACTCAATTACGCCATGGAACACGCTACAGATCGGAGCTACATCTAGGGTTACATTGCAATCACAACAAAAACTCTTATAACTATAGGCATCAGCGCCCTCGAATTCCGCTGCCAAAAAAATGAAACTTCTCCACTCCACTCGACCATAGATCGCAGCCTACCGATGTTACGTTGTCTTCCCAGTAAAATCAAGCGTAGATCGTTGACACTCACCTCTACACGATTTCCGCTATGGTCCATAGTAGATCGCAGCGACATCGAGTTACACTGTCGTCATAGCATAAACCAAATGCCTTAGTCAGCATCAGCGCCCTCGACTTTCGCTACCCAATAATCCTCAGGAACTTCAGTTTGTCCTGACTTTCTCATAGGATCCACTTTAGAGCCTCCCCCCTTTGAGGCTCAAGGCAGTACCTACCTATGGCACTCCTGAGAAGTTCATTTCAAGGGAGCGCCTTTTTCTCCAGAGCCATTTTCAAAACACTATATACTATACTAATATAGTATCTTTCAAATCATACACCTAGTATAAATCCTATATAAGTCTCCTTTTCTCAAAATTGATTATCCCAAAATCGATAATTCTCAACTAGGCTTTCCAAATTTCCAAAATTGATTTTTCTCCAAAAATCAAAAGCCTTTCCAAAATCCATAGGTTCCAAAAACCTTTTATCCAAAATCATTCTCATAAGATCCTTTATATATATAGATATATATAACCTTGAATTTTTTTTGGATCATTTCATACTTGTATAAAGTCCCATTTTATACTGTAAATACTTTCAAAAACCCTTTTCTTCTGGCAAAAGATTCAATAAGGGTAGTTTTATCATATATATACACACACACACACATATATATATATATAACAAAGATACATAAGTTTGTTTATTTGAGATCAAATGTTCAAATTTGATTACACTTTTATAAAATTATTAACCATATTACTTTTCTTTAAAAGGTGAATCTTTAGATATAGAAATATCCAATTTCCCTTTAATTTCATCATTTATTTTTCACAAAATATACTTTTCAATTCAAAAACCATTTTACAGTTTTTATCCACAAATTTCCAATATTACTTTTATTCAACCCCGTACGATGCACTCATATCATCCGTACGCAATATCAATCTAATCGCTCACTTGATCACACAATTTGACCTTCGAACTAGTATTGTCCACCCGACTTCCTAGTACGGACTCAGATCTGGCTTCTTGATCAAAAACCGTCATTCTCCTTGCATAGCCATAACTATGATAGAGAATTTTCAGAATCAATCAAAAATCCATATATAGGTTCACTGTCGAAAATCGAGTGGAAAATCCCAACTCGGATCGATATACTATCCCGAAATTTTATGCTCGAATCTGGATCAAATCACTATGCGAATAGAATAATATACGTACATCCTACGTATTTATCTTCATTAATTAATAGCTAATTCAATCCTCCTTTTTCTATTCACATTCATCTTGGTTTTCATTCACTTAATCACAATTGCTTCAATCCCATTTGGATTATCACCTTAATTCTTATCTTAATTGGGTATTTAATCATAAACAGTTGGAATTCTATCCAGCTTAAATTTAGAAAATAGCTTGAAAAGTATAAAAAAGATAAGTAGTTGAAAAAGTAATTATTAGTTTGTAAAATAGCTGTAAAATAGTTAAGTAGCTATAAAATAGTCAAATGGTCATAAAATAGTTAGATAATTGCAAAATAGTTGTAAAATAGTAATTAATTATAAAGTAGTTATAGTAATTAGTTTAAAAAACAGTTGTAAAATAGTTAAATAGTTCCAAAAATAATTGTAAATAAATATAAAATAATTTGGATTTAAAAAGAAAGGTTGTATATAGTAAATAGCTTGGAAAAATAGATTTAAATCAGTTTATATTAAAATAATTTATTTGAAAATAGTCCAGAGCCAAACTGTTCAATTTCCAATCTCCATTCCTATCAATTCAATTTAAATTTTCATTTCTATTTAAATTGAGTCAATTCCAATTCAATTTAAATTAACTTCAATTTCTATCCCAAATTCAAATCAATTCCCATTTGAACTTTAAACATATTCAACTTTAATCACGATTCCAAATTATACAAATCAATTTGGACTAATTTCAAATTGAACCCACTTCAATTTCAAATCATTTCAATTCCTGTTTGAATTAATCCCATTCTCCACTTTTTAATCATCTCGAATTACATAAATTCGAGTCAAATTTTCAAATGTTGATTTAATTCCCTTAAATCAAATTAACCTTTACTTCTCCATAAACCTATTTCTAGGTTCAAATAATAATTCAAATCCTTTTTAAACAATTTAATCTTTGAAATCCAATTTATTACTCAATATCTATTTTTGAAACCAATCCTTAACAATTTAAATTTCCAAGTTCCTTTTGAACATTTAAATGTTAATTTCAAAGTAATTTCATCTCCTTAATTTCAAATTAAAGTTTAGTTTGCCTTTTATCTCAATAATGGATATATTACCACACTCCATTTCTTCATTCATTTAAACAAATCCGATTCACAGTTTAAAGATTATAAATAACAATAGGACAATATTATCTAAATTATTTTAAAACATCCATCCATTTCCAATTTCCAAATCTCAAACCCACTTTGAGATCACACAAACTCCCAATTCAAATCTACCATTTAACTTCCCAAGTTAAATCTCAATTTCATTTTGAAATTTCCAGTTCAGGTTGTCTCCTCTACCCGAAAATTAAATTAACTTTAATTTAATCCGTACATCTTTACTCAATTTGAATTTCCATTCAAATTTTAAACTTCAGATTAATAATCTTCCCACTTAAGTTTAAAAAGTTACTTCACTTTGGGTTTCACATCACATTCCAAGGAAAATTCAAAACTCAACCTTAGAGTTTATTTCAAATATACATATTTATTTCCATTACACACTAAGTTACTTTAATTTTTAAACTACCTTTGGTTTTAAATTCAAAACAAATTCCTTTAAAATTTCCAAACATTTCTTATTTTAAAATAAGATCGCATTCAAAATTGTCTGAATAATATCATTTCCTTGAACATTTTGTGTAACGATCCCGAAATTTTTCTAAGTTTAAATTGATAATAAATTTAATTTTTGAATAAAAATTGTGAATTAATTGAAAATTTATATATAATGTTAGTTAAATTAGGGATTAATTGAAATTAATCTGGATATTTGAACACTTGTATATAAAATAGATTGGAAATTTAATTTGGGATTTAAATGCAAATATCTTAGAAAATAATTTTGTATTTGGATTTTTGATATAAGGTTAAACAAAATGTTTCAAATAGATTATAATTATATAAAATATGAAATGAACATAGTAAATAATTCTAGAATTATATAAGCTATAAAAATAAACTACAATAATAAAAATTGTAAAGTAAAATAAAATATGTTTGTACAAAATAAAGTATGCAAGGCAAGAACAAAGTTTAAAAGGAATAAGACAAGTATGAAACAAGCTAATAAAGTACAAATATAAAACAAGACAAACAACATTAACGCAAACCATCATTATATCATCTATCAGCCGAGTTAAAGAAGGCAAGAAATAAATATAAACAAAGTAAAGTAAATATCTATTGTACAAGCAAAATTAAATAACTATAGATTTGTACAATGGCATTTAATGTTTATATCTCTAGCCATAATGTGTATCATATCAACCACAGTCGACAAACAAGAAAAACATCTATGTTGGTTGTAATAAACAAATAACATCCCTTTGTACAAAATTATAATTAGCCTGTACAAGCAAAATATATCAAGCCTGTAATCTTTTTTTTAATATCACCACCCTATACAAATAACAGATATACCCTGTCAACTTCTCTTTTCTTTTATATATACCAACTTCCCCATCTCATTTCGTCCATAAGCTAAGAAAAGAATCTGAAATGATATCATCTTAAAACTAAAACACAATTCAACAAATAAAGTCAAACCAGAGAATTAAGTGAAAGATTTCAACCAGGAAATTCAAACTGCTGTTTCAACCTAAATGCAACTCTGTTCTTTCTCCTGGAAGTATGGTGAGTAACATTCACTCTTTAAAATTTAAGTACCTGACACAGTTGCAAGTTTTTATCTGGAAAATATGTTGTTGTAAATCTCCAGTGTTTATATGATAATGTTTAATGTATGTATCCTGTATTTATCCTGTATCACTTGAATGTCCCTGTAACGACCCTCCCTTCTGACCGCCCCTAGTCGGTAATTAAACCAACTTGAAACGTTCAGAATGACGGATTGTTATTCAGTTTATAAGGTTTAAACAGAATCAGCCACAGAAACACAGAATAATTATATTTCACATAAATGAGTTTTTGTACATATATCAGAGTTTATAAAATGCATTAAATTCATACAGCTGAATATTTCTTTAAGTACAAAAATCCTTGAAAAGCTAAAGTGAAGCGTTTTCCCCTCTCTCTAACTTCGCTGCCCGAAAATCATCAAGCTGCAAAATACTCGGTCTGACCCGAGTGTTACATTCAAAAGAAAATAATACACGGGTCAGTCTAATTCAAACTCGGTTATTAGTGCATAGAGGCAATAATAATCAAATAACAATTAGACGACAGTCACAATAATTCTCGTCTATCCGACCCTTTTAACAAAGAAATTGGATAACGGAAATTATTACACTTAACAGTGTTAAACAATAAATCAGTAGATTCAAATTATCAACGAAGATAGATGAAGGGATTATTAATGAAGATAATTTAGAAAAAAACACTAGAATTGCCTAAACGGCAATTAACACAAAATCATCAAATGTAAATCAAATCAAAATGCGATTCAAAATATATTGAATTAGCAACATAAAACAAATCCAGCAATTGAAATATCACTTTAAACTCCAATTCGGGTAGGGCTGCAGTACACGCACGCGTGTACTGCCTCGCCACTACGGCATGTGAAACATGCAAAAGATCAGGAAATGCACAAAAGATCAACGAAAGTTCATAAACGAACACAAGGTCAAACCTGAGCGTTTAAGCTGGGTTCAACTCAAGTATACAAATCAATGTACAAGTCACAATACAACACTGCCCAGACCCAATACTATCAATATGGACGAACAGAGACTCCAAGCATTTCAGAAGATATGCGCAGATCTGAAACAAAAATGGCCAGACCAACCCATGTAGGAACATATATATATATATATATATATATATATATATATGCAACAAAATAGCAGATCGAAATGCTCAGAAATGAATACAAAATGACTAGAATCGAACTAACATAGCAACAATATGCTAAAACATACAGACAAGAATGTCTGAGTTGAGAAACAAAGTTCATAACCAAACTGCAATTGTCACAAAGGCACAAGGCCATCAACATCGAAGTGGATCGAGCAAGTGCAACCATTAAGATGTACTGTTTTTTTCCAAAACAAAATATTTGAATTCAACAATGCAACAAATTAAGACTGCAGACACCATGTAAATACAAGGGCAGAACTACAATAAAAACTGCAGCAACCACAAGATCACGAGGGAAAAACTGCAACAGTGCATAGTGAAGCGAATACAAGATAAAGAAGCAAAGCAAGTATACAATTACCAAACTGGGTCAAGCAAGTGCAACACGGTGACAAGCTACCCAGATTTCAAAATACAATCATGTACAACGACTGCAATTTCAAGAAAGCACCATACAACAACCAAGATGCAAAGGTCAAGCCATTGTTGCCATGACACAACTCAATTGCAAAGCTTCAACAAATCAAAACGGTATCAAAGCACATGCATGCAGACCCAGTGCCAAAATGACCAAGTACAACTGGAATCAAGAAATGCAACTTAAGTTAAAAGCTATGCAGTGAAGACATAACCAAGTATATATGAAGACCACTTGAAGTATGTCAAACAGACTGCAAGATAAACTCAAAAATATGCGTATGAAGTATACAAGTAGCAGTATGCAATGTCGAGAAACAACATCAAGTTCAAATAACAAACAGGTGAATCAAACTAGCAACAAGACTCAAGTCAGTAAATGCTTCAGTAGAAAAGATGAGTGCAGACATACACATATATACATACATGAATGTATGTATACATATAATCAGAACTTCAACCAGACAGTACAAGCTTGAGGCAATTATGATTGCAGTGCAGACTTGAAGTTACAAAACAAATGCACACGAACAGTGACCATATGAATATATGTAAATGCAACAAGAAATGTTCAGGAATGAATATCAAGTGATACAACTGCAAATACCACAAATACAATGGCACATGTGAAACAAGTGAATCAAGATACGAGACTCACACAAGTGAACAAGATTTCAAAGCTCAGACTCAATAAAACAACACTACAGGCAAACATAAAATACAACTCAAAGTGAAAATTTATGAAACAATAGCCAATTCAACTCACTTGCCGAAGACAAGATCATCGTCAGTCAAAAAGGAACATTATGTAAAGCAACAAATAAAGTATACTACTAGGGTGAACGACAATGGCCAGAGTCAAGCACACCGAGGCTTCCAAAAAAATCAAAGTCAGTGACACAGTGGTAGCCATCAAAGTAAATTTTCTTTTACCAAAGACAACAGATTCAAACCAAATCAAGAATCATCAAAGCCACGTAAATCACACAATCAAAAATATAAGAAGTTCGAATTAGATGTGAGTAATAAAATTACTCACCTTTGTCGAAACGAGGAGCACGAACGATCGACGCAAAGAAGAAGCAGCCGCGAGCGAGGCGAAGAATCGAACGAGCAAATTGAAGCCGACGCCTTCGAATTAATCAAGCCCTAATTTTGTTGAACGAACGAGATAGGCCGCCATTTTTAAATTTTTTTTCTTATGCTAGGGTTTTTGAATGAATGCAAATGAAAGGGTATCGAGTATTTTATGAGGAAGGGGGAAAAGGACACGAGTTCGTGGCTAAAGATGTTGGCATTAAATGCCTTGGTACCTTATATTACTTATGCCACGCTTTGTTGACTTCGGCTGGTATGAAATTGTGTAGCAACCCGACTTCCTATCTCCAGGAAATCGCATCACTAGTGAAGAAAGAAAGGGACAGAAGAAGAAAAGAAAGAGAAAGAAGAAATAGAACAACATCAGAGAACTCACAGCGGAATGAATAAAATATAATAATTAACATAAAATATTACATAGTATCTCATTACATCAGAGTACACAACTATACAACACATATTAGACAGTTATAAACATCTGTCTAACTCATACAACTCAAGTATACTAGATACAACACAACATACACAGCGGAAACATAATATATATCTACACGTCGAAGTCTCTTGCTCCATATCTCCTCCAAAATTCGTCAAGCAAACCTGAATCACTTGACTACTCATACATAATATGAGTACCCAAGAGTTTAATAAAACAGAAAATAAACACTCGGGTCAGACAGGGGTCTGGTGTGAGTAAACGGTTTAAAATTGCTTAACCTTAGAAAACCTTTGAAAGGAAAAGGTATCAAGTAAGACTTCCCACACATAAACATGGAAAAGTTTTTACCTTACGCTAACCAAAACATTTGATAGGAAATCCAGTGATATTATAATAGTGTCTAGGGTTTTCAAGTAAATAAGAAATAGCCGAAATTGTTACATTTATTAAATTCCAGCTACTAGCCATAATAGTGGGTAATACAAACAAAACCGTAGGGTCTCGTAGGGAAAATGGGTTTCCATCAATGGTAGGGCTACTGGGGTACCGCCCGTCACAGTACGTGGCCTAGATCAACGTACTGAGGATTACTCTCTTCATCTCCTGCAACACAAGGTCGGGACCATTCCTTGCTGAACAGTCCCGAACAAGACAACCTCGGCGGTTGTCCGGAATTCAACCCCCCCACACAGCCGAATAAAAAGGGACTTCTAGACAGGGGTAAATCTTGCTCTTCAGTGGGAGCGACCCACAAAGCCTTGCTGCACCTCCCCTGTTTTAGCCATTCCCGGTTGATGAGGCTTGAGGCTGCGATTACCTTTATAGAACACATCTATCTTAGAATGCTCATCGTCCGCCTGACGATGTGCTGAAAGCATTCAATCCATACAAATTCGTTCCGGGTTCGAACGAAACCGAAGGCACTATCTCGTTGCACTCATTTTGGAATCACCCTTAGAGTCAACGACCATAGCCCTTGCACTCTAATCTCCATCTCGAATCTATAAGTACTATTCCGTCAAACTCATTACGGAATCACCCATAGAGTTATACTGACGTATAGCCCTTATACCTCGAGTCTTTACTTGCTCCACTTGGATTCACGACCTAACGTTTAATTGGAATCGATGTGGTTTTCGGATATCCAAATATGGAAACCCGATCCCGGTCTCACCGAAACCAAATGCCCTTTAATGTCCAAGTTGTACTTAAGGGTTTTAAACAGTTTAACTTATTCAGGATGATATAAACAGATAGATGAATAATATTATCACAATAGACAATTCATATCAACATTCATCTCACAAAGCAGCATATCACATATCTCATAAACATCCAAATCATCCAAATCATCCAGTGTCAACCAATCACCCAATATCAATCAACCAATGTCATTCAACATCCAATATCAGTCATCCAATATCAACCAACCAATATCATTCAACATCCAATATCAGTCATCCAATATCAACCATTCAATATTAATCAATCACCCATAGCAGAATTGATTAACTCTTAATCAATTTAATTAACCTCTAATTAAATTAATTACTATCCTTTCATCATTTGGATTATCCTAACTCTTGCTTCATTTATTTATTACAAATCAAATTCATTTATCATTCCTTAATGATCTTCTTTAATTAATCTTCCTTGATTAATTATCCTTAATTACATTCAAGTAATTATCCTTAACCATACTCAGTAATTAATCTCTAATTACTATCATTAATTACAATAACCTTCATTAATTAATTAACTATAATTAATTACATTAATCCTTAATTAATTAAAATTAATTAATCATATTTAAATTAATTACTTAAATTAATTACTTCATCAATTATATTAATTAATAATCTTTATTAATTAATAATCCTTTAATTAATTAAATAATTAACTTGTAATTAATTATCTCATTAACCATAAACAGTAATTAACAATTTGTAATTACTTATCTTAATTAATTAACTTCTTAATTAATTATATTAACCCTTTGATTAATTACTTAAATTAATAAATCTTAATTACTTCATTAAGTAATTATTAAACAATTAAATTAACAATTAATCCCTAATTAAATACTTTATTTATTAATTCCATTTTAATTAATTACACTTAGTAATTAATCTTAAACTAATCTCATTCTTTAATTAATTAATCATATTAATTAATTAACTAAAATAAATTAAGTAATTAACTCTTAATTACTTACATTAGTAATTATCTCTAATTACTTCCTTTAATAAATCTTAATTACATTCTTAACAATAATTAATTCCATCATTAAATAAATCTTAATTCATTAATTAATTAATTACTCCATAATTAATTAACTTCAAACAATTATATTAATCAATTCTTTAATTGATAACATTAAGTGATTACCCTTTAATTACTTCCACTTTAATTACTTCCATAAGTAATTACTTTCTTAATTACATTCATAAATTAACCATTGATTACTTCATTAAGTAATTACACTTAATTAATTCATAATTAAGTGATTATTAAAAATTAAATAAATAATTAACTAATTATTTAAAATTAATTAAACAATTAATTAATTAACATCTTATATTTTTAAAAATCCTTAAATAATTAAGAAAACATTATTCTTAATTAAGCTCTACTTATTAATAAATTATATTTTACTTAAGTATTCTTAAATTCAAAACAAAATAATTTAACCTTAATCATTATCAAAATTTAATTATTTGAATTATCAAATCTTTGAAGACAAATTATTTATTTGGATTACAAAATTATAACTAAAACTTTATTTGAAAATAAAGCATTGAGAAATCAAATTTGAAAATTTTAAAATACCTTAATTATCTAATTTAAACTTGTTCATTTTCAATATAAATTTGAACTTGATTTTTAAAACATTGCTTTAAAAATTTACTTAAACTTGGATTTAATAATTTAAATTTGAAACACTTGTTTTACAATTATTGATGCTTGCTTTCTCTCAATTGTTCAAACCCGAGTTACTTAACACTTATCTTCAACTATTCAATAACCGGTTATAGTTCAGCAACAATATCTCTAAACTACAGAACTTAAACAAAACACAATAACCCAGCACCCGAGTAAAGCACGGCAACATCACGAGTCTTCCCCGAGAAACTACAACTTCCCCTCTTCTTCGAGTCATACCCAAGAAATCGCGAGCCTCCCTTCGAGTTAACTCGTCTTCCCCCCTTCAAAATTTCCAGTGCACACGTCAACGTGCACTGTGCATGTGCCCTCCTGCCCACGGCCACCGTGGGTCATCGCGACCCACGTCGTCGATCTCAAAACCACTCACGACATCGAATTCAAACCCAGATCCTTCAACATAAATTCGAATCGAAATTTGATCATACGAACCAAAACTGCAGGAATCAACATTCCCAAGCTTCTCCAAAACCCAACGCCAACGACCATCCTCGCCGCCGTTGAACTCGCCATCACCATCATCGAACACCACGACCCTAAACTACCTCTTCCCAAAATACGAACAACTCCGGTTCCAAATTCAACACGCTGCAGCCATATACATCAAACTAAAAACGACGGCATACAAAACCCTATTTCATCCAAATCCCTTCAATCCACTCAATAGAAAAATTATCTTGCATTTTTCCCAAATTCTACACTTCAAATGCTATCTCAGAACCAAATATCAACTCAAATCATCGAGTGATTCATCTGAAATCAACAAAAACTCAAGAAAGGTTCAAACCCGAAATTCATGATAACTCCTCAATTAAAAATTATGATATTCCTATCAAAATTCACGATTTCCCTTCGTGATTACAGACATGTAATCCAAGATAGAAATTAGAATAGTTGATTTTATCCAAATTTAGTTTTCACTGCCATTTTACAGAAAATTCAGCTTGAATATTTATTTTAAACTCGAAGAAAGATTTAGTAATGAAACTTTCATGATTTCAATCATCTCCAGCTTGCAAATTACATATTATCAATGCATAAGAATGAGTTATTGAAATTACAGAGAGGTAAGATCAAAATAGCAGAACCTATGTTTAGATGTTCAAGCATTCAAACAAACACATTTTCCTGTAACTAATATTCATAATCCAAGTCTAATTTTATTGCATGCATACACAACTAACTTCAAATTAGTAAATCTATTTTTAGAAATAATTTACTCACAAATTAACACATGCATTAGAATCAAAACCAATTTAAACTGTTTTTAAAACATTTACTCACCTTATATAAGCAGAGCAGTTCTAATTATTCCTTCCAGGCTTGAACTTTAATTTAAAAATGCATTTGCTGTTTGAAAATCCCTTGCATGCTTTCAAGTAGCTGTCTAAAAGTTGAAATGGATCTGAACTTGCAGGTTAAGCTCCATGCAGGTTGAAGCTTTTACTTTGAAATGTAGTTGATTTTAAGTTGCAGATTGGTTGCAGATTTGATCTTCATTTTCAAATGCAGGTTAATTTTGCTTTCCCTTATCAGGTTTTGATTTTTCCTTTAGATTTAGATTTCAGATTCAAGAAGGTGGTTTATTGTTTTGCTATTAAAACACTTTGAAAGAAGATAAACAATGTAAAAATGAAAATGTTATGTTTTTATTAAAATTAAAGAAAATAAGTCTTAAATGAAGACACTTGTCCCATAAGTATTAAATCTTCTTACATTTGTTTATTAAAGGAGTTTACATATTTACACATGTCTCTTAGTATTTTAAGTAAATTTTTATTTTAGTTTAAACGTAAATAAAACTTACTTTCTTAAGTTTCTAAATAAACATTTCATAAATATTCAAGTTTATTTTTTTAAAATAAAAATATTCTAAACAAATAAATACAAATGTATCTTTTACATGGATTAGAAACCTAAAACATTTATTTTTATACATTCCTATCCATTTGTATTAAGCATTTTTAAAACAAAGCTTGTTTAAATCCTTTTTAACTATCTTATTTAAAACAAACAATTTATTTTACATTTTGAAAACAAATGAATTAATCTTTAAATTAACTTCTGAAAATATAAATTAAAACAAAGCTTAAAATTACTATTCATTCATACATCAATTATTAATAGATTAAATTAAATTTCCAAACAACTTAAATTATAACATATACATACATATACATTACAATTTGAAAATTCAACTTTTATTTTAAACAAAAGGTATTCCATTCACAATATATATCAAATGTATATATTATAAATAGAATTAAAATTTTATTAGCTTTTGAAAAATAATTCTAATCAACTTTTAAATTGTTAAAAGATATTGATCACACTTACCAGATTAAATATTTGTTATTCTATAAAAGATTGATTTTACCAATTTAAATTAAAATTATAAAGAAAATTTATCAAATCAATTAAATTATTATTGCAGATTATTAAATCGATATTGCCCAAAATTCCGGGTCGTTACAATCCTCCCCCCTTAAAAGAATTTCGTCCCCGAAATTTAAAAGCAAAGTTAATTTAATAATCCAACCAAGATTTTAATTCAATTAGCAAAGCATTCCTAACAATCAGTAACTAACAACCAAAGCAATCAATCATACAAACAAACTTAACTAATTATCCTGACATGCGTCAGAATAAAATTCTAATACTATTTCGAGTTTCCCAAGTAAAAATAACCGGGAGACTCGCTTTACAGAAGCTAACAAACTTACTACACTACCAAAATCCAGAGCTCCTCTCTTCTCTAGATCCATCAATCTGAACAGAATATCAGATTATTCTCAAATCTGGCTCAACATCCAACTCCAACTGAACTACAGATTCAACAACCAATAGATGAATCATACACATACTCCCTCAGAGGTACGTGAAATAAAATGAACTCCATCTATCCAAACTGGCAATTCAATCTCATAGACAACAGATCTTATCTTATCAGAACACAGATAAGAAATCTCAAATGCCATAGCACTAACCAACCAATCTTACTCAATTTCTGCTCTCTTAACCAGAGAAATCTTAACAACAATGAAGTCTCCTACTTCAAATTCCAAATTCCTTAACTCATATCAGCATGACTCAATAGACAGTCCTGGGCTACCAAACTTCTTCCGATCAGCTCAACCTATGCTGATACTTCCAGAAACAACTAGACCAAACCAAACTAGCTTCTGGATCTTATCCAACAGAAAAGCCTTCCATAATCCGTTGAAATCCAGAACACAAGCTCCACTCCTCAAGCAATAGCAAACAGAACTTGCTTCCTTCCTTGCACAGCTGCTACCTCGCTTCCGCTGCACAACTCTGATTCTGAAATAGATGAGAATACTGTTGATGAACACAAGTACAAACTTATCCACTAAATCCGGGAAACTTTGTTCATCAAATCCATAAAAATCTGAGTGACTCATCTGACTCAGTCACACAACCTTACTACAGAATCCAATTAAAAAGCTAGATCTAACCAAATACAAATTTCAAAAATAAATTCTTGAGCTGCTACACCAATATCTACTTCTCTAAGAACCATCCTACAACCAGGCTAACTTCCAAATCACTTCCGGAACCAAAACAATATGGATCTATTCCAGATGCAGACAAACTACTGATTACTCCAGCAGCTCCTACTTCCTCATGAGAATCCTCAGCTTCAAACAAAAGAATGCTCAAGAAAATTCCAAACCAATCGCAAGTCACTTTTGCGATCCAACCTAGTTCGGATTCCAAAGAAACTGTCCTCTCTTTACCAATTAGAACAGCTTAAAGCTTTTCCAAACAAGGTTAATCATTCAAGATAACTTCCACCAACTGCTCGGGCTGCTAAAAGAAGAACCACATGATTCCAGAACCATCTACAAACCACACAAAAGACCTCCAAGATGGCAGACAACCCAAAAGAAACTCAGCCTCCAAACCAAGCATCGACACTTCACTCTCCTGAAGATGACCAATGAGACCATGCCGAAGCGAAGCAACTCATAGACCTTAGTCTCATATTCCAGAACAGCCAACTTCCCTACTGAAGATTCAGATAACTTCTACACAGACGAGTCTTCCCTGAGACAGGTAAAGACTTCTCCTCAACCACCTTTAAAAATGCTTCAAGAGAAAACACCTTCGGAAAATATCCAAGGATACTGCATCTCATCACGCAGTTACAAGATACTATCACTTACTACTGCACTTCCGACAAATCCAAACTCAAGAAAAATTCGCTTACCCGAGCGAAATCCAAACTTACACTTCAAGGGGAAACTCTGAATCTTTAAAAAGATTTCCTTCGGATACCAGAGAAATCTTTACTCCAAACAACGAATCTCACTCGAGATGGTATTAGGTCTACAGTCTCAACAAATACTTCCAACCTCCACATATGGACCTCATCCTATGGTGGTAGTCGTGTTACCAACACATACCACTACTCCATCTACCTTTAAAACTTATGCTGGAAAATCCGAACAAATAACCCAACAGATCAGGTAGATATAAATATATATATATATATATATAGTTATATAAAAATTACAAATACGCTCTCTCAAGAAAGACACCACTACAGAGCCTAGGTATTCACTCAACCTAATGCTCCCTAAAGAAAGACACACTTCAGAGCTTAGGTATTCGCTCAGCCTAATGCTCTGATACCAACTGTAGCAACCCGACTTCCTATCTCTAGGAAATCGCATCACTAGTGAAGAAAGAAAGGGATAGAAGAAGAAAAGAAAGAGAAAGAAGAAACAGAACAACATCAGAGAACTCACAGCGGAATGAATAAAATATAATAATTAACATAAAATATTACATAGTATCTCATTACATCAGAGTACACAACTATACAACACATATTAGACAGTTATAAACATCTGTCTAACTCATACAACTCAAGTATACTAGATACAACACAACATACATAGCGGAAACATAATATATATCTACACGTCGAAGTCTCCTGCTCCATATCTCCTCCAAAATTCGTCAAGCAAACTTGAATCACTTGACTACTCATACATAATATGAGTACCCAAGAGTTTAATAAAACAGAAAATAAACACTCGGGTCAGACAGGGGTCTGGTGTGAGTAAACGGTTTAAAATTTCTTAACTTTAGAAAACCTTTGAAAGGAAAAGGTATCACGTAAGACTTCCCACACATAAACATGGAAAAGTTTTTACCTTACGCTAACCAAAACATTTGATAGGAAATCCAGTGATATTATAATAGTGTCTAGGGTTTTCAAGTAAATAAGAAATAGCCGAAATTGTTACATCTATTAAATTCCAGCTACTAGCCACAAAAGTGGGTAATACAAACAAAACCGTAGGGTCTCGTAGGGAAAATGGGTTTCCATCAATGGCAGGGCTACTGGGGTACCGCCCGTCACAGTACGTGGCCTAGATCAACGTACCGAGGATTACTCCCTTCATCCCCTGCAACACAAGGCCGGGACCATTCCTTACTGAACAGTCCCGAACAAGACAACCCCGGCGGTTGTCCGGAATTCAACCGCCCCACACAGCCGAATAAAAAGGGACTTCTAGACAGGGGTAAATCTTGCTCTCCAGTGGGAGCGACCCATGAAGCCTTGCTGCACCTCCCCTGTTTTAGCCATTCCCGGTTGATGAGGCTTGAGGCTGCGATTACCTTTATAGAACACATCTATCTTAGAATGCTCATCGTCCGCCTGACGATGTGCTGAAAGCATTCAATCCATACAAGTTCGTTCTGGGTTCGAACGAAACGAAGGCACTATCCCGTTGCACTCATTTTGGAATCACCCTCAGAGTCAACGACCATAGCCCTTGCACTCTAATCTCCATCTCGAATCTATAAGTACTATTCCGTCAAACTCATTACGGAATCACCCACAGAGTTATACTGACGTATAGCCCTTATACCTCGAGTCTTTACTTGCTCCACTTGGATTCACGACCTAACATTTAATTTGAATCGATGTGGTTTTCGGATATCCAAATATGGAAACCCGATCCCGGTCTCACCGAAACCAAACGCCATTTTAATGTCCAAGTTGTACTTGAGGGTTTTAAACAGTTTAACTTATTCAGGATGATATAAACAGATAGATGAATAATATTATCACAATAGATAATTCATATCAACATTCATCTCACAAAGCAGCATATCACATCTCATAAACATCCAAATCATCCAGTGTCAACCAATCACCCAATATCAATCAACCAATATCATTCAACATCCAATATCAGTCATCCAATATCAACCAACCAATATCATTCAACATCCAATATCAGTCATCCAATATCAACCATTCAATATTAATCAATCACCCATGGCAGAATTGATTAACTCTTAATCAATTTAATTAACCTCTAATTAAATTAATTACTATCCTTTCATCATTTGGATTATCCTAACTCTTGCTTCATTTATTTATTACAAATCAAATTCATTTATCATTCCTTAATGACCTTCTTTAATTAATCTTCCTTGATTAATTATCCTTAATTACATTCAAGTAATTATCCTTAACCATACTCAGTAATTAATCTCTAATTACTATCATTAATTACAATAATTAATGATCCTTCATTAATTAATTAACTATAATTAATTACATTAATCCTTAATTAATTACAATTAATTAATCATATTTAAATTAATTACTTAAATTAATTACTTCATCAATTATATTAATTAATAATCTTTATTAATTAATAATCCTTTAATTAATTAAATAATTAACTTGTAATTAATTATCTCATTAACCATAAACAGTAATTAACAATTTGTAATTACTTATCTTAATTAATTATATTAACCCTTTGATTAATTACTTAAATTAATAAATCTTAATTACTTCATTAAGTAATTATTAAACAATTAAATTAACAATTAATCCTTAATTAAATACTTTATTTATTAATTCCATTTTAATTAATTACACTTAGTAATTAATCTTAAACTAATCTCATTCTTTAATTAATTAATCATATTAATTAATTAACTAAAATAAATTAAGTAATTAACTCTTAATTACTTACATTAGTAATTATCTCTAATTACTTCCTTTAATAAATCTTAATTACATTCTTAACAATAATTAATTCCATCATTAAATAAATCTTAATTAATTAATTAATTACTCCATAATTAATTAACTTCAAACAATTATATTAATCAATTCTTTAATTGATAACATTAAGTGATTACCCTTTAATTACTTTCACTTTAATTACTTCCATAAGTAATTACTTTCTTAATTACAATCATAAATTAGCCATTGATTACTTCATTAAGTAATCACACTTAATTAATTCATAATTAAGTGATTATTAAAAATTAAATAAATAATTAACTAATTATTTAAAATTAATTAAACAATTAATTAATTAACATCTTATATTTTTAAAAATCCTTAATTAATTAAGAAAACATTATTCTTAATTAAGCTCTACTTATTAATAAATTATATTTTACTTAAGTATTCTTAAATTCAAAACAAAATAATTTAACCTTAATCATTATCAAAATTTAATTATTTGAATTATCAAATCTTTGAAGACAAATTATTTATTTGGATTACAAAATTATAACTAAAACTTTATTTGAAAATAAAGCATTGAGAAATCAAATTTGAAAATTTTAAAATACCTTAATTATCTAATTTAAACTTGTTCATTTTCAATATAAATTTGAACTTGATTTTTAAAACATTGCTTTAAAAATTTACTTAAACTTGGATTTAATAATTTAAATTTGAAACACTTGTTTTACAATTATTGATGCTTGCTTTCTCTCAATTGTTCAAACCCGAGTTACTTAACACTTATCTTCAACTATTCAATAACCGGTTATAGTTCAGCAACAATATCTCTAAACTACAGAACTTAAACAAAACACAATAACCCAGCACCCGAGTAAAGCACGGCAACATCACGAGTCTTCCCCGAGAAACTACAACTTCCCCTCTTCTTCGAGTCATACCCAAGAAATCGCGAGCCTCCCTTCGAGTTAACTCGTCTTCCCCCCTTCAAAATTTCCAGTGCACACATCAACGTGCACTGTGCACGTGCCCTCCTGCCCACGGCCACCGTGGGTCATCGCGACCCACGTCGTCGATCTCAAAACCACTCACGACATCGAATTCAAACCCAGATCCTTCAACATAAATTCGAATCGAAATTTGATCATACGAACCAAAACTGCAGGAATCAACGTTCCCAAGCTTCTCCAAAACCCAACGCCAACGACCATCCTCGCCGCCGTTGAACTCGCCATCACCATCATCGAACACCACGACCCTAAACTACCTCTTCCCAAAATACGAACAACTCCGGTTCCAAATTCAACACGCTGCAGCCATATACATCAAACTAAAAACGACGGCATACAAAACCCTATTTCATCCAAATCCCTTCAATCCACTCAATAGAAAAATTATCTTGCATTTTTCCCAAATTCTACACCTCAAATGCTATCTCAGAACCAAATATCAACTCAAATCATCGAGTGATTCATCTGAAATCAACAAAAACTCAAGAAAGGTTCAAACCCGAAATTCATGATAATCCCTCAACTAAAAATTATGATATTCCTATCAAAATTCACGATTTCCCTTCGTGATTACAGACATGTAATCCAAGATAGAAATTAGAATAGTTGATTTTATCCAAATTTAGTTTTCACTGCCATTTTACAGAAAATTCAGCTTGAATATTTATTGTAAACTCGAAGAAAGATTTAGTAATGAAACTTTCATGATTTCAATCATCTCCAGCTTGCAAATTACATATTATCAATGCATAAGAATGAGTTATTGAAAGTACAGAGAGGTAAGATCAAAATAGCAGAACCTATGTTTAGATGTTCAGGCATTCAAACAAACACATTTTCCTGTAACTAATATTCATAATCCAAGCCTAATTTTATTGCATGCATACACAACTAACTTCAAATTAGTAAATCTGTTTTTAAAAATAATTTACTCACAAATTAGCACATGCATTAGAATCAAAACCAATTTAAACTGTTTTTAAAACATTTACTCACCTTATATAAGCAGAGCAGTTCTAATTATTCCTTCCAGGCTTGAACTTTAATTTAGAAATGCATTTGCTGTTTGAAAATCCCTTGCATGCTTTCAAGTAGTTGGTTAAAAGTTGAAATGGATCTGAACTTGCAGGTTAAGCTCCATGCAGGTTGAAGCTTTTACTTTGAAATGCAGTTGATTTTAAGTTGCAGATTGGTTGCAGATTTGATCTTCATTTTCAAATGCAGGTTAATTTTGCTTTCCCTTATCAGGTTTTGATTTTTCTTTTAGATTTAGATTTCAGATTCAAGAAGGTGGTTTATTGTTTTGCCATTAAAACACTTTGAAAGAAGATAAACAATGTAAAAATGAAATTGTTATGTTTTTATTAAAATTAAAGAAAATAAGTCTTAAATGAAGACACTTGTCCCATAAGTATTAAATCTTCTTACATTTGTTTATTAAAGGAGTTTACAAATTTACACATGTCTCTTAGTATTTTAAGTAAAATTTTATTTTAGTTTAAATGTAAATAAAACTTACTTTCTTAAGTTTCTAAATAAACATTTCATAAATATTCAAGTTTATTTTTTTAAAATAAAAATATTCTAAACAAATAAATACAAATGTATCTTTTACATGGATTAGAAACCTAAAACATTTATTTTTATACATTCCTATCCATTTGTATTAAGCATTTTTAACAAAGCTTGTTTAAATCCTTTTTAACTATCTTATTTAAAACAAACAATTTATTTTACATTTTGAAAACAAATGAACTAATCTTTAAATTAACTTCTGAAAATATAAATTAAAACAAAGCTTAAAATTACTATTCATTCATACATCAATTATTAATAGATTAAATTAAATTTCCAAACAACTCAAATTATAACATATACATACATATACATTACAATTTGAAAATTCAACTTTTATTTTAAACAAAAGGTATTCCATTCACAATATATATCAAATGTATATATTATAAATAGAATTAAAATTTTATTAGGATTTGAAAAATAATTCTAACCAACTTTTAAATTGTTAAAAGATATTGATCACACTTACCAGATTAAATATTTGTTATTCTATAAAAGATTGATTTTACCAATTTAAATTAAAATTATAAAGAAAATTTATCAAATCAATTAAATTATTATTGTAGATTATTAAATCGATATTGCCCAAAATTCCGGGTCGTTACAAATTGTGATGATAGATATGTTTGCATTTATTAGCTTGGCTTGTTTATACTTAAATATGTTCATTATTATTATTATTTTATTTTTATTTTTTTATTTTAAAAAATTTTTGAATTCAATTTGTTTTCATCACAAATTTCAACGCGTTTAGGTGTCGTATGCTCACAAAACAACACCTATAAATACGAAATTTGAAAGCATGTAATAATTCAATATTCCGGACCCAATGCAACTGGTTTCGTCAAATTCCGAGACTGTGCCTAGGAAGGCAATTTTTAAATTCAATTTAAACGATAAAATTTCAAAACTGTACGAATCATTTTCAAATTCAATTCTGAAGCTTCTATTATCTTCAGTATTATCAATGTGAATTTTTTAAGCTTTAAATTATTTTTAATCAGCTTAAAATTGAAGATTCAAATATTTATTCAATTTTCAATAGATTAAATTCCAAAATTTAATCGCCAAATTCATAGTTATATTGGGAATTCAAACTAAACCATCATTCAAATATTTAAATTTAATTAAATTTTCAATTTAAATTGTTCAAAATTCAGGGTCGTTACAATCTTCCCTCCTTAAAAGAATTTCGTCCCGAAATTATAAGTTGGGAAAAACGATTGTTAAAATCTCACCGATATTTATACCCTACACAATTTTATTAAGTTCGAAGCTTATTAAAAATAAATATAGGATTCATTCCATTTGTTTTATCTCACTAGCTTTGTTCATTATCTTCTTTGTTCATTGTTTTCTACAATCAAGACGCAAAAGTCTTTTACCTAAATTTTTGACTTACAAAACTCGGATTTAAACTTGAAATTCTTCATGCTAGAGATTTGCATATCATTTTTTTTTCAAAGCTGTGGACTTTCAAGATATTTTAAAGATCTTCTTCCTTAATTCAATTAGGTTGGAATTATGTAATTCTAATTTCAGACTATTGATTTGCTATCTAAAGTTTTGAAAATACTTGCTAACTCGAAGTTTAACAAGTCTATCGTCGTTTTCACAGACATTAGGCATACGCTGGCCAGGCGCAGGACTAAAAATCTTCAAGTACTAAATATACTTGCTTCAACTCCCAGTGAAAATACTTAAAAATCTTTTAAAAATGGATATGGAAAGTACGTTCCCCCATGGATCACAGTTTTACCCGGCGGTTACGCTACTATCCCAGTAGAATCGCTTGTAATCTGTAGATTTCACATCTCTTGAATTTCGCCATGGTTGTTGCCATAGATCGCGGTTCACACGGCGGTTACGCTACTATCCCAGTAGAATCGCTTATGACCGTAGGCATCTCGCCCCTCATATTTCGCTTTGGCATCTAGATCATAGTTTACACGGCGGTTGCGCCGCTATCCCAGTGGAATCGCTTGTAACTGTAGGCATCACGCCCCACGAATTATGCTAGCATACATCATCATCAATTCACATGATCCCATCACGATGATCCATCATGAGGGATTCTAATCCAAATGGACACTCCAACTTATGGAAATTCTACGTAGCTACGAATTTCAAATGGACACTCACACCGAGTTCCAACACCTTCACAAATTTTTAAATGGAAGGTACTTGTCCATATCCTCAGTTTAGAAAACATAATGTCATATACATATAGTACATCATTTCACATTTCGTACATATCATACCTATGTAAACTTACATAGGATTTTCATAATAATGACTTTCCAAACTGATGGTTTTCGAAATATTACATTCACATATATAAGTTTCGAAAACCACATATCCAATACCCATAAAAAATAGAGGATTTCTAAATTTTTCATCTCGTTACCGATTTAAAATTTTCCTCTAAATTGATTTGAAAATTTAAGGTTATCTCAAACCCAATTCACATTCATAATCCAATTCATTATCGACTTCACATTCGATTTGAATTTCACGTTACATCGTCAATTCTCAACACACAATTGATGTCTACCAATATATAACCTCTAAGCTCGTACGTCTCAGAGAAGGGTGTATATAGCTAAGAGAATAAATTCTCCGCCACCACAAATATATATTTAATAGAGATCAATTGCTATGTCATCAATTCACCATGTTAGACATACAATCCCAATCGACTATCCGAAATTCAAAGCTCAACTTATATTGTTTTCGGTATCGAAGTTAAACTCACTTTAACTCAAGATTCAATCTTTTTGAAAAAAATTCAAGTTGAACTAATTGTTCAAATTTCCCAAAAATATCTTTACAAGATTATATAATTTTCCACACTTAACCATTTGAAACAAACTTCAAATATTCACTTTTCAATTTATCTTTAAAAGATAAAATTTTAAACCTTTCATTTCATATTGGAAAACATTTCCATACTAATTTAATAATAATTGATTCACAAATCCATTTATTTTCAACACTTGAAAAATATTCAATATACTTAAATCATAATCAAGTATATATTCCATTCTTTAAGGAAAGCGTTCTTTTAAACACATTTATTTGAGTCAAAATGAATGTTATGTAGAACATTGTTACGACAACTCAAAATCACTAGTATAGGGATTCGAATTTAAGATAGATATATAAATCCCAATACTATATAAAACATTTTCTTCCGGAAACCATTTATTATAACAACAGTGTTATAGTCCACCATTTCCTTATTTCTCGAAAACGTCTATTTCAACAATGAATGTTGAAATCTATGTATTCGATAGTTAATACATTTTAAAACATCTTTTAAAACAATTAACTTCATTCTTTTAAATTTCACTTCTCCAAATCATACCTGTTTATTCAATAATATATTCACTGTCCAAAATCGTGAATATACCTTATTTACCAAATTCAACACTTGGACTTATTTCATAGTTTGAATTCCGCATACTTTTCATAATATTGGTTTTAAACCGATTTTAAACTTTTCAATATTAAGTTTTTCACTTAACTTAATTCTTTGATGTTCAAATTCAAATTCATCACTGAATCTATTAAGCCTATTATAGATTATCATGTTGACAAACTTCAAATTTTAAATCTAAATTCCATTTGAACTTTGCATTTGCTTTCTATTTCCAAATTAACCAACTAGTTCTTTAGTAAGCCATTCATCGACTTGGTTCCATTAGATTTATATCTCCACATTAACTATTTTAGGCATTAGTTTAAACTTGAAATATAAGCTTTACATCAAAACTAGTTTGATTCATACAGTTAAGTCAACAAATAAATTTCCTTCCCAAGACGCTATTTTATTAAAATATTTCGTTCTGTACAACTATCCATAGCTTAATACTTTTAAAATACGTACATAGAAGATTTTGGATTACAAAAGATAGTATTACAAAATATATTGATTGGTTTAAGATTCAGAATTATTGAGGACTATCGATTTCCTGTCTGGTAGTACGCATCTTTGCCAAACTTCCCTCTTCGGTTTACACTATTTCAAGTTGTATTATAGGAGGATTAACACATTCAAAATCTACATGTCCCCAATTCCTACAGTTCCCGCAAAAATATGAGATGTTTCCATCCTTATCTTTCATCCTTACACTTTTCGCTCTAGCTGATCGGGCTATAGCTTGCTTTCCATGTTGTCTTTCGGTGCAGTTTCTGGCTATATGTCCTGTCTGGCGACAATGGTAGCAGATTGTCAATCTGTCGACGGGTAAATCGAGTGCGCGCTTCTTCCTTTTCACTTCAGAGCAATGACTAAGAAAATGCCCTTCCCCCTGACATTTAAAACACACAATCTCAGGACGAGCGAACCGGTTATCCACATTCCTTTTCTTTCTCTTCTCTCGGCACATAACGGCATAATGTCCCTTTTTATGACATCGATAATAGATAATATTATCATAGGGACCAGGTGCTTGCCTTTCATTGATTTTCCTTTCGATTTTCGCACGTGCCACTGCTGCTTCTCTACGGGCAATTGCTCTTTGTTCACGGCGTGCTTCTTTTTGTGCTTCGGTTTTCGCCATTTTAATTAACAAGATGTTTTCGAAGTTTCCTATCAAAATTTATAATCCTTATTAGCAAAGGTTGGATTATTCAATCATTTTCCCAAGACAATTTGCAAATTTACATTATCCTGATATATAGGATTATTATTCAACTAAACTTGAGATTCAACTTCGGATTTTATTTCAAACATTTGAAATATACATATATATACATACTTGCGTATTAAACTTTGCTTGAAACATAAAAACAAAATTTATTTTATTATTTTCGAAAATATTTGAAAAATTACTTGAAAATTTTTCTTCCTGTATATACTACTAGTATGGTTTTTCAAAACATTTGAAATCAATTTTCAAAAAATTCAAAAATCAAATTCCCAAGTTATAGTTTAATGATCCCCTTGGCCATACTAAATTGACATATCATTTTATTTCACAATTATTACTTTGGAGATATTCAAAATATTTGATTTAAACCAATTCATTAATTCACTTCACTTTACATTTTATTTTTCAGCAATTCGATAATGGGTTTCGAATGATCGGGACTCAAATCTAAGGAGACCTTATCGAAGAGAAACTATCGTAAACCTAAATTTAGAGAGGAATTTCCGAAAAGGATTTGAATTTTCAAAATACCTTTTATTTTCAAAAAAAACAATTTTATACTTCTTTAGATTTGAAAAACGTTTTCTTTAAAGTGATTCTAGTAACTATTCATATTAAACATCATAAACTGAGCTTTGTATAAACCAAAGCTCTGATACCACTTTTGTAACGACCCGCCCTTCTGACTGCCCCTAGTCGGTAATTAAATCAACTTGAAACGTTCAGAATGACGGATTGTTATTCAGTTTATAAGGTTTAAACAGAATCAGCCACAGAAACACAGAATAATTATATTTCACATAAATGAGTTTTTGTACATATATCAGAGTTTATACAATGCATTAAATTCATACAGCGGAATATTTCTTTACGTACAAAAATCCCGGAAAAGCTAAAGTGAAGCGTTTTCCCCCTCTCTCTCTAACTTTGCTGCCCGAAAACCTTCAAGCTGCAAAATACTTGGTCTGACCCGAGTATTACATTCAAAAGAAAATAATACATGGGTCAGTCTAATTCAAACTCAGTTATTAGTGCATAGAGGAAATAATAATAAAATAACAATTAGACGACAGTCACAATAATTCTCGTCTATCCGACCCTTTTAACAAAGAAATCAGATAACGGAAATTATTACACTTAATAGTGTTAAACAATAAATCAGTAGATTCAAATTATCAACGAAGATAGATGAAGGGATTATTAATGAAGATAATTTAGAAAAAAAACACTAGAATTGCCTAAACGGCAATTAACACAAAATCATCAAATGTAAATCAAATCAAAATGCGATTCAAAATATATTTAATTGGTAACATAAAACAAATCCAGCAATTGAAATATCACTTTAAACTCCAATTCGGGTAGGGCTGCAGCACACGCACGCGTGTACTGCCTCGCCACTATGGCATGTGAAACATGCAAAAGATCAGGAAATGCACAAAAAATCAACGGAAGTTCATAAACGAGCACAAGGTCAAACCTGAGCGTTTAAGCTGGATTCAACTCAAGTATACAAATCAATGTACAAGTCACAATACAACACTGCCCAGACCCAATACTATCAATATGGACGAACAGAGACTCCAAGCATTTCAGAAGATATGCGCAGATCTGAAACAAAAATGGCCAGACCAACCCATGTAGGAACATATATATGTATATGCAACAAAATAGCAGATCGAAATGCTCAGAAATGAATACAAAATGACTAGAGTCGAACTAACATAGCAACAATATGCTAAAACATACAGACAAGAATGTCTGAGTTGAGAAACAAAGTTCATAACCAAACTGCAATTGTCACAAAGGCACAAGTCCATCAACATCGAAGTGGATCGAGCAAGTGCAACCATTAAGATGTACTGTTTTTTTTCCAAAACAAAATATTTGAATTCAACAATGCAACAAAATGAGACTGCAGACACCATGTAAATACAAGGGCAGAACTACAATAAAAACTGCAGCCACAAGAACAATATGAAGACCATTTGAAGTATGTCAAACAGACTGCAAGATAAACTCAAAAATGTGCGTATGAAGTATACAAGTAGCAGTATGCAATGTCGAGAAACAACATCAAGTTCAAATAAAAAACAGGTGAATCAAACTAGCAACAAGACTCAAGTCAGTAAATGCTTCAGTAGAAAAGATGAGTGCAGACATACACATATATACATACATGAATGTATGTATACATATAATCAGAACTTCAACCAGACAGTACAAGCTTGAGGCAATTATGATTGCAGTGCAGACTCGAAGTTACAAAACAAATGCACACGAACAGTGACCATATGAATATATGTAAATGCAACAAGAAATGCTCAGGAATGAATATCAAGTGATACAACTGCAAATACCACAAATACAATGGCACATGTGAAACAAGTGAATCAAGATACGAGACTCACACAAGTGAACAAGATTTCAAAGCTCAGACTCAATAAAACAACACTACAGGCAAACACAAAATACAACTCAAAGTGAAAATTTATGAAAACAATAGCCAATTCAACTCACTTGCCGAAGACAAGATCATCGTCAGTCAAAAAGGAACATTATGTAAAGCAACAAATAAAGTATACTACTAGGGTGAACGACAATGGCCAGAGTCAAGCACACCGAGGCTTCCAAAAAAATCAAAGTCAGTGACACAGTGGTAACCATCAAAGTAAATTTTCTTTTACCAAAGACAACAGATTCAAACCAAATCAAGAATCATCAAAGCCACGTAAATCACACAATCACAAATATAAGAAGTTCGAATTAGATGTGAGTAATAAAATTACTCACCTTTGTCGAAACGAGGAGCACGAACGATCGACGCAAAGAAAAAGCAGCCGCGAGCGAGGCGAAGAATCGAACGAGCAAATTGAAGCCGACGCCTTCGAATTAATCAAGCCCTAATTTTGTTGAACGAACGAGATAGGCCGCCATTTTTAAATTTTTTTTCTTATGCTAGGGATTTCGAACGAATGCAAATGAAAGGGTATCGGGTGTTTTATGAGGAAGGGGGAAAAGGACACGAGTTCGTGGCTAAAGATGTTGGCATTAAATGCCTTGGTACCTTATATTACTTATGCCATGCTTTGTTGACTTCGGCTGGTATGAAGTTGTGATGATAGATATGTTTGCATTTATTAGCTTGGCTTGTTTATACTTAAATATGTTTATTATTATTATTTTTATTTTGTTTTATTTTTTTTTTAAATTTTTTTGAATTCAATTTGTTTTCATCACAAATTTCAACGCGTTTAGGTGTCGTATTCTCACAAAACAACACCTATAAATACGAAATTTGAAAGCCGGTAATAATTCAATATTCCGGACCCAATGGAACTGGTTTCGTCAAATTCCGAGACTGTGCCTTGGAAGGCTATTTTAAATTCAATTTAAACGATAAAATTTCAAAACTATACGAATCATTTTCAAATTCAATTTTGAAGCTTCTGTTATCTTCAGTATTATCAATGTGAATTTTCTAAGCTTTTAAATTATTTTTGATCAGCTTAAATTTGAAGATTCAAATTTTTATTCAATTTTCAATAGATTAAATTCTAAAATTTAATCGCCAAATTCATAGTTATATTGGGAACTCAAACTAAACCATCATTCAAATATTTAAAATTAATTAAATATTTCAATTTAAATTGTTCAAAATTCAGGGTCGTTACAGTCCCTATTTTGTTTTTCCCAAACCCAGATTTACAAAATAAGATCCCCATCTCTTGATCCAATCAATGATAGAACTTAAAACATAAACAAAAGTTGTTTGTTTGATCATGAACTAAAGTTTAAGAATCAATTTAGGTTTAAACAACCTGTATATGACTCTGGGAACCCAAACACCTGAGCAGAGCTTTTAATAAGTTAAAATTCAAACCTTTTGATTTTCGAACTCAGGTACGTAGGTTGACTTCGTATACTTCAATATTATTTTTAAAAACAAAAATCATAATTTTTAGAGTGAAGTCGAGGGAGAAGTATGGGTTTGCTGTATTTTCTTTGATTTGATGACCTCTGGTGATCCACGGTGTTGTAACAGTCGAAATCTTGCGTGGAGGTGGAGGGAAGTACGGCGGTTCTGGGAAAAATGGTAGGAGTCGTTCCAGTTCATCGTGGAGATGGCGACGAGCAGTTTTCAGTTCGTAACCCTAGTTTGTTCGAGGCTGAGTATTTTGATTCGTTTGTTTCCTACAGTTGACCGAGTGCTACCAAATTTTAGGGAATGGTAGAGGTTGAGGTGATGAAGTAATGACTGAGGTTGCGCGTGTTCAGGTGGTCAGAGCAGGGAGCATAAGGTGATGACAGGTTGAAGTGTGATGTTCCAATGCTTTCCAGGTTTTGAAATTTTTCTGCTCGATCTTGAATTCGAGACAATGATGGAGTTCCGGTGATCGAGAGTTGATCTATGAGTGATCGTCGACTTGTTCGACGTTGCGGCGTCGGCTGAGAGGTGATGAACGAAGGCGTGCATGTGGATGGTACACTGTCTTCATCTCTGGTGAAGTTTGATTGGAAGAAGAAGGAGCAGGAAGGTGGCTCTGGGAAAATGCTGTGCAACGCATAAGGTAGCTCGAGTTATGACTCGAAGCGAGATTTTAATGCGAAGTAAAAACACTTAGAAAAGTTTTAGATTGAAATTTTGGGGTACTCGGGTAAAGATTTGGGAAAACTCGAAGTAGAGCTCGAGTTCGTGAGGGTTTAGCTCGGGGAAATCATGAAGGGGCTCGGGTACAAGATGTTATACAAGTTGTAAACCTGTTTCTATTTTAAACTTTAAAATGTTCAAGTATACTCTATAAAATGATTTGAATCTAAATGATTGAGTTTAAACTCTTTTGAATTTCTTTCAGATGATTAATATTACTTTAACATGAAAATTTAAAAGTAAATTTGAAATAAATGTTTTCAAATATAAGAAAATAATAAATAAAATCATTAATAAGAATAAATTATCTTTAAAGTTAATGAAACTTATTGATTTGTAATTCATAAATTGTTAAGTTAATTAGAATGATTAATTATGATTAGGTTAATTAATGAGTATTAATGGTTAATCAATTTGAATGAATAATGATTAATGCAAGTAATTTCTTTAGAAAAGTAATTAAAGATTGATTTATTTTATCTTTAAATTATAAATTAAATTAATTAGAAATGATTAATAATGATTTAAATCTAAGAAATTTCCTTGAGTAAGTAATTAAAGAAATATTATTGGTTAGTAAAGATAATTAACTAAGGATTATTAAGTATTGATTAAAGTGATTAATGTTAATCATTAATTGGATTAATTAATTTAGATAATCAATTGTAAATTATTTGAATGTAATTACTTAATGAAAGTAATTAAGGATTATATGATTATTGTAATTTATGTTGGATGTTTTGATTAATTTAAAGTTAATTAATTATGAAATTGGTTTAAAGATTGATTTAATTAATATGATTAATTAAGAATAATTTAATTAATTAAAGTGTTTGATAAATTAATTTATATCGAATGATTTGTAATTAATAAACCAGGATTGGAGAATTAATTCATAAGTAAATAATTTACTTGGAAATAAAATTGAATTAATTAGGATTAAACCATTAATTCTGCATGTAAATGATTATTAAATGCTTGATCCTACTTATGAATGATTGTATTGTATGAGATGCTTGAACTTATTGTCCTATCTGATCTATGATATTTTGTTCTGTGGATTGAGCTGTGCATAATTTATTCATTTATTTACATTTGTATATTATTTGTGAATCTGTGAATGGACGATAAGCGTTATAGTTTATATCGCTTATCAACTATATTTCTATATTTTAATCTGTGATGATTGAATGATGTTGCACAATTGTGTTAAACCCCTGGACCACACCATACACACACAAATATGGATTTCATGAGGAAATCGATTAAGTCACATATTTTGAAATGATTTTAAAAGTTGAATATTTAAAATTTAAATGTTTTGGAAATGGATTGGGTTTAAAGTGAAAAGCTTTTGAAATGGAATTTCAAAGATGAAATTTATTTTGAATAACTTGATTGAGTTTTGGAATTTAAATATTTTGATTTAAACTTAAATTTAAGATTCGAACTTGAATTCTATGATTTGAAATTAGTGGTTAAAGACGTTATACTAGTTATATATGAGTTAAACCAAGTTTAAGTGTTGTCTTGGGAATTTGAATTAACCCAAAGATTGTGACTTGTATAAATAAAATCGGGTTTTTCCAAAATAAAACTGTCGTTTCTAAATGATAAAAAGCTTTCGTTTCAAATTGTATTAAAGAGATTTTAAGTTTAAACTGAAATAGTTTTCCAAGTTATGGATGAATATTTGGAAACGAGTTTTGAAAGTGAATATTTGGGAATGATTTGAAAGCTATGAGACAAATCTTTGATTTAAAGATTTAATGAATTAATCCAATTGAAATGAAATTGTTTTGAAATCCATAAATGGACCTTTGTGAAACTAGGTTAACTTTATGAAATAAATCTTTTGTTTAAAAATATGAAATGGTAATTGGTTTAAACCATTTGAAAGAAAGTTTTGAATTATTAAGTTGTGACTTAATTGAAATCCCATATCCATATGTTTAAATGTTGCGCTCACTATTCGGTTTAGCCGAGAGAAGTCCTTTGTGTCGTATAACCCATTCCGAATATGTGATTCAACGTTATGGATAGCATTTGAAGACCGATGGTGAAGAACGGGTATTTGCAAGAACGATAGGATGACCTATCGATTGTCTCTGCACTGAGTTGCTTCGGTATAGAGATTCCCTAAGTGATGGGAAGTCCGATCGGGATTGTGAATACCCGGATTTTAAAGGACTTTTTTGGAAGTGCCTTCTGTTATGTTCGAACCTAGAACAGACTTGTATGGATTGTACGTCTGACATTACAAATTGAGTTATAAAGTAGATTTCTTTCAAATACATATCTGTTGGTGGAGAAGAATTTATTCTCTTAGCTTAACACCCTTCTCTGAGACGTACGAGCTCAGAGGTTATGTAGTTGAAGGTTATCAGTGATATATTCCCAACTTAGTAATGTGGCATGTTGAGAGCTGCTGATCATTTGTTGATCAAAGCGTGGCTTTTGTGAAAAGCATAGCTTTGTGGACGAGATTTCGTCAAACCTTACAACCCGGTTATGGTCGAAATAGGAATCATGGCAGCAAGGTTATTTGAGGATAGCGCCTTCTGAGGGCATGTCATTTCCTTCTGGATTATAAGTGGTATCATGGCATGGAGCCCAGATATTTACTTCGTGGTTGCTGCAAACTTATTACTTTGTAATTGTTGGTTGAGAGGATCCTCGGATAAAGGTCGCAAACGACCGAGGGATGACATGCTCGTGTCAGTAGTTACCCAGTTAGGCGTAACACATCCTTGTGTAGCAGAGATCCGGTTAGGATCCGGGGACGTCACTCCAGAGGCATTCTATTTTATATGGGAAGTTCCTTTGCCCGACCATTGTTGGAAATCCAATCATCCAAATACGAGCCCTTTACGGTTTTAGTTGTAGAACCTGCCATTTAATATGGTAGCTATAGTAGGCATACTATAATGGTACGTATGCTGGCTAGGATTAATATTCTATTTTCGAAATGCTTTCTACACTATACACTAGTAATAATATCAAAGAAATTTTCTCGTATCAAGCATGTTTGACTATCACAAGGAGAAATCTCCTTCAAGTCTGTGTTTGCATTGTGTGTGTGGCGGGAGGCCTTATGGTAGTTTCATTTCCAAAAAGCATTGCAAATTGACTTTAAAAATTCTCTTGTTGTTTGTTTTAAAGATAAACTGTTTTTGTTACTCACACCAGTCCCATGACTGATCCGGAGTTTATTGTTTCTTTCCTAAACTCTGGGTGCTCAAAATTTTTCCACACAGGCAGTCTAGAGTTGGGTTTTTTCAGATAGTTAGGTTCAGTCATTGGATTGTGGACGAGACTTGCTTATCATTGTGTATCGTGATGTTGGTTCGAGTTGCTGCTGGAGTTCTTCCTTGAAGACTATCTTGAGTTATTTGTTCCGCTGCTGGTGTTAACTATTTTCTTTTCCGCTGCTATTTTATTGTATCATATCTCTGATGTATATTGATATCTATTGTATCATCTGTTGTATCAGATATTGTATCAATGTATTATTCTTTTCTTCCGCTGTGTTGTTTACTTAATTGTGTTATAAGCTTCGACGACTCAGATTTGAGCGGTCGAATCTACGGCACTCAAGTACGATGTAAAGTATGGATGTCGATTTTCAAACGCGAAAAATCCCGATCGTCACATTTTGAAAACAATTTCAAATGTTCCTAGACTTAGGATTTGAAACTTCACATTTTAAATTATCTTCAATTCCAATTTATAAGTCCTACTCACTTAAAGGTTTACTTCCTTAATACATTTCATTATTAAACATAAATAACCAAGATTACCATATCTGGAAGCCAATTTATTATTATCTTATTCTAAAAAACTTCTACAAATTCAGAATTTTAATTTCAGTTTGGATCCATTTCAAACTTATCTTTATTCTATTTCAATTTGGTTGTATCACTTAATTCTCATTATTTTATTTAATTCCAATAATCAAAAACCAATTTCTTTTATATATCAAAGCATAATACTATATAAAATCAATTTTAAAATCATTTTATTATAAATAACAAATACGCCCTCATATATACTACACTTAACTCATCCTAGGGTACCACTGACCCTATCCTTAATGAGTAAACCCGCTAGAGCCAAGGTTCTCACTTACTTTCAGCTCTGATACCAAATGTAACGACCCAAAATTTTTGATCCTGAAAATTTCAGATAGGTAAGGAAAAGAAGAAAGAGATAGAAGAAGAAGAAGGAACAGAAACACCAAAACACAGATTCTCACATTCGCAGCAGATCAAAATATAATATTAAATAAAATAGCAGTTATACAAAGGAAAACTGTATTAGTTAATTTACATCAATACATCAGAGTTACAACAATTACACAAACACTGGACAGTTAAAATTAACCTGTCCTAGATAAACTACAGTATATCACAGCGGAATACACTCTATACGTTCCTGCCATCCAGCTCGCCTCCGGAGCTCCAAAAACGTCCTTACCTGAAAATCTATAATACTCTGTCTGACACGAGCATTACATCAAAGTAACACCCGGGTCAGGCTGGAAACCAGCGTGAGTAAACCCACTAACAAGAAATAGCAATGCATAAACTTATTTAAAACCCGAGTAACTCGTACTTTACTGCAAGTTCACAACTTGTTATAGTCAACACTTATTTTCACAAATCGATCCCTAAGTACCTTTACTTAGTTTAAATGGTCCAGTCATTTAAATTTATCCCATTCCAACATATTGATTTCACATACCAATCTATAAAGAGTTATAGTAGATTTCAAATCGAAGTTGTTTCGGTATTTACTGATACCCGACCCCGGTCTCTTCGAATCCCAAGTCACCCTAATCCAAGTTATTCAAGTGGTATACAATTAAAACTTTAAATATAGGGTGTCCCCTTTACATAGTAATTCATCATCGATAGATACCCACATTACCACAGTTTAAACCAAACATATCATATCACATAGCATCACAAATCACATATTAGAGATATCAACTAATGTAAGGCATACAATATCATTCAATCATTCATAAGCAAAATTAATTTGTCATACCATTTCTAATTAATTTAAAATAAATTAAATTAATTACCTCAATTACTATTAATCCTGCTTACTTAATACTAATTAATTATAAACCATTAATTAATCATCCATTAATTATCCTTTTTAATTACATTAAGTAATTAGCCTTTATTTAATAACACAATTTAATTAATCTCCACCCATTCACATTAATCATATTTATCCTTAATTAATTACTCAAATTAACTATCCTATAATCACTTACATTGATTAATTATCCTTTAATCAATCATGATCATTAATTAACTAATCCTTAATTAATTCAATCCTTTAATTAATTACACTAAGTAATTAATCGTTAATTACTTCATTAAGTAATTATCATTAAATAAATCACATTTAGTAATCATGCATTAATTACCCTCCTTAATGAATCTCATTAAGCAATTATCCTTTAATTACTTTCATTATTATAAATCAATTTCATTAAGTGATCAGTCTTAATTAATCATCTTTAAATTAATTACTTTAATTAATTAATCACGTTAATAAATCAATCCTTTAAATTGATTACACAAATTACTTAATTAATTAATCTCTAATCATTAATTAATAATCTCTAATTATAATTTAGTTAATCCTTAATCATTAATTAATTAAATTAATCAATTACTCTTAATTAATTACTTAATTAATCCTTTATCATTAATTAATTAAATTAATTAATTATACTTAAATTTCTTAAATTAGTTAATTAATCTCAAGACATTAAAACTTTAGTGAACCTTAAGATAATCATTATCTTCATTAATGATTTAATTATCATTCACACCTTAAAACATTTAACTTTAAAAGTTATCTTCCTTAATTAAATCATTTATTTAAGTTTTGAAATAAAATAAACATTTAACTTGATAAATTAAAGTTGCCAAAACTTCCTTTAAACACTTAAAACATTATCAAGTGATAGTTTAAAACTAATTTCATTATTTAAAAAACTTGCTTTTATAGAAACCTTTAAAATTTCATTTCTAATTTAAGTTTAAAATAACTTTAAATTTTACTTAACAAAATTTAAATTAAACAAATTTCAAAACTTCTTAACCAATTGTTAAAGAAAACAATTATTTTATATAAAGTAAATTTATATAAGAAAGTTTGAACTAAACTTATTTTTAAATTTCAAAAACCTTGATTTAAATACTTTTTAAAAACTGCTCAACCTTTTGCTTCCGGTTCAACCTAAAGATCACTCGGGTCTATCCCCGAGTTTCCCTTCTCTTTACCATTTCCAAAACTTTAATTTATTTTTAAGTTTAAAAACCTATAGGCTGCTATCACTCACGCAACTACTCGAGTTCCTACTCGAGTCACCAACCCAAATACTCGATACATCCCTCGAGTCAAACCCACAGCAAAACCCACTGACTTACCCAAAATCCACCGTGCACGGGCGTCGGCGTCAGAGTCAGCTCAGACCTCCAATGATCCCTCCGGCACATCACCCATCGTCCAAACCTTCGATCCCAACACCCAAATCACAAGCACAAGCCAACAGTCAAAATCAAGCAATCCAGTCGAAACTAGGACCAAACACCATGGCCAAAACCCCCTCGTACTCACGATTCCGACCACCAGACAACCCGCAACCACAGTCACACAATCTCCTACCTTCCATGAAGCCATCCCCCTTGGTCCGATGCCACTCGATCACCCAGAGACGCCGCCACGATCATAATTCCAGGCTCGACCATTTTGGGTTCATAAACCCTAGTTCGCCCAAACGCCGACGCCACGACAATCTTTACTCCCTCTTGATATTTTCTCGATATCGACGAACCCTAAGCTCGCTTCAGCCAAGATCCCAACCTCCCAAGCACAGCCGATCACCAGAAAACTGTCAAATACCATTTTCTAATTAACTAAGAATTCCTCACGGTTTTCTCAATTAAAAATCATGATTTTCATCTTAAAAATCAAGTTTTTCGGTGACGATTCAAGTTGTATACTTGAATCAACAAAATGTATTGTTTGATTTTTAACATTTTTAAACATCTTACAGTATTTACTCAAGTCCAGAAGATTTTAAAACCTATTTTGCTTGAATACAATTTTAAACTTTAATTTATGTTTAAAAATCATACTGTGTTTGAATTTCATAGCCTAACAATGATCATAAAAAGAGTTTTGAATTTTTGACTTGTTTTTAAACTCTGTACTTTGGAAATAGAGGAGAACAAACATACCATACATGCACAGATCAAACATGTACAGAGATTATACTTAAGAATACACTTGCTAAGCAAAATATAAACCAAGAAGCACATGCACAGATTTACTTTTACTTAAGCCTTTTAAATATATGTTTACTCACCTAGATAGTTGAATCAGGGGACATGAAACAAATGCTTGAAACTGGAATAAAAAGGCTTTGTTGACTGAGATGATTTAAGCTTGACATAGAAATGATCAAAACTTTGATCTTGAAAATTTGAATGCTTCGATCAGAAAACTGAAATGCTGATGCTTTGATAGCTTTTAAACTGGAAAATACTTGATGTTGCTTGAGAAGGTTGAAACTTGTTTTGCTGATGGTTGCTTTTGAAAATGAATCTTTGTTACAGGCTTTGATATTCCAGGTTACAGGCTTTGAACTTGAGTTTGTAAAAATGTTTTACAGTTGTTGATTTGAGAAGATTTGAAATAGAGATGAATCTTGGTTTACAGGCTTGTTTACAGATTTTTGAACTTCCCTTGTTTTGATAAAATGTTTATAGAAAATAATTGAAAGAGGATGTATAGATATATTTTTAGCTTTGGTTTATGATTTAAAAATAAAGGAAAATGTTAAGTAAATTGTAATAAAAATTGTAATACTTGTTAATTGCATGAATTCTTAGGCTTACATTTGTTAAATTATATGTTAATATTTCAACACTTGTATTTTGCATGTGTAATTAATTTTGAAATGTTTTATAAATCTTTATGTTTAATTTTTATTTAGTTAATACTTTCTTAATTTATATAAATAAAACCTTATAAAGAAAATAATATAAAACCAATTATATTCTAAATAAAATCATATGTAATATTTTTAAATCCAAAATATTTTAAGATATTTATCTTTTGAATTTCCAATTCAAATTTAAATTCAATTTAAAATCCATTCACATACAAATACATTTAACAACAACATATTTAATTTGTTTTTAAAAGAATAATTTGTAAATTTTAAGTAATTATATTAGGAGATTATCAAATAAATATTTGTCTAGATATAAATATTTATTATCAGATTTATTTATTCAATCTATAAAATAGTTAACTCAGATAATTATCCAATTATCTGATGCCCAAAATCTGGAATATCTCATCGTCATTAACCTTTGCAATTATAATTGATTGGAATTACATTAAAACAGATGTCAATTACATTCAATCAATCTTATTAAACTACTTTTTCCACTAATAAATCATAAATTTTTATTCCTCACAATATTAAATTTCAAAAATCTTGTTAAATTGAATATTTTTAATTATCAAAAATGAAGTTCGTTACATTTTCAATGCTTTCAAAAGGAAAGTTTAAAGAGTTTTGAAAAGAGGATGTCTAAGGTTTATAAAGTTTTTGAAGGGATACCTTTTACGCATTCGAAAAGTTATTTTAAAAGGTTTATAGAGTTTAATCTATGTTGATTTTTGTTTCATATTCATGTGCTTCTGATATTATGGATACCATTAATATTACCATATTTTGTCACCGAAAGTTAATACTATAGATAACTGCAACATCTGTAGGGCTTAGCTTTGGGCCTCAAGATAGTGGATGTCACAACGTAAAATCAAAGCATAGGTTTATGAAAAAATTAAAAGAAATTTCAAAGTTAAAGTGATTTTGAAAACATAATCCTAAGGAATTAGAGAAAAGATCGGGTAAGGGATAACGCTATAGTAATGTAATTGTATTTGCTATATGTATAAGTATACGCTTTATCTCTATTCTCCCATCTCTCTTAGGTTACTCTTTTATATCTTATAAAGGCTCGAATGTAGATTTTACAGACTTAAGATATGGATGCTAGAAATGGAAGAGTTAACCTTGATGGGGGAAGCACCACAACCAATGGAAAAACCAGACCAAACACTTGGAGGAATCCAGGTCAGACTCAAGCTACTAAGATGGGTGCTGGAATGCCGCAAGTTTATATGGGGACTATGTACTAGTTCTTCGTCAACCTGATGCAAGTGGGAGTTGCTGTTGGATTAGTTAGAGGAAACGCTGAAGAAGGAAATTAGGGAGCTCCAGTAGTCAATAACTATGATGTACAGAGTAGAGAATATTCTAGGTTGGGAGGAAATGGGACTGAAGACGCAATTGAAGTGGAGAATTAGTTACTTCATTGCGAGATGACCTTTGCTGCTTTGAGGCTTAATGATGAGCAAAAGAGAAGGCTTGCTTCTAGACAGTTACAAGGAGCATCAATTCAGGTGGAACAATGTTATGGTCGGTGTCAATGAGGAGAGGTTTATGTCCGAGATTGCAAAGTCAGCTCTACTCAGAAAGTTTGTAGAGTTGAAGCAAGAAGACATGACAGTGCTTGAGTATGCAACCAGATTTAAGGAGCTATCGAGATATGGTTATGCTTCATTGATACGGTTAACAAAAGGAATGAGAATTTCATCCGAGGGTTAACACCTGAAGTTGGTAAGGCCATATTATCACATATCAGAGATCCGTGCGGTGTAGTTGTGGAGATGGGTTTGAGGTAGTGTGATAACCCGGATTTTTTGGACATCTGATAAGTGGATAATTAACTGGTTATTCTGTTAAACAAATAAAATTATGATATCTGAAACTATAAGTAAATTTGAATCTATAATAAACTTAGAAACATAAATACCTAAATATAATAATTTTTACAGTAAATTAATGTATAATAGATGTATCCAAAATTCCATAATCTTAAGTGTATATATATATAAGATCATTGAGTAACAGTAAAGATATTAATATAATTCAAACAATTTAAAATGCAATAATCTTCTTTGTTTATTATTTAAAAATTTGTAAAGTTGTTTTTTTCAAATAATAATAAAAATGTGTTGTTTTAAATATAGATTTAAATAGATATTAAATTATAATGATTATTAACTAAATTTATGTGTGTTTGTTTAAAAATATATATGAGTCTATTTAAATTTAATTTGAATTTGAATTTGAAATCCAAAGATAAATATCTTAAAGTAAATTGGAAAAAAATACAAATAATGAAATAAAATAATGTGTGTTTGATTTTTTCTGTGTATATAAGTAGTTATATATTATTTTCTTTAAAAGATTTTATAAACAAGTTAGCAGAAAAGGTATTAATGTAAAATGTAAACATAAAATATAAGTATGGTACAAAAACACATATTAAAAAAAATAGTAAATATAATTTAAAAAATTTATTAAGATATTTGTAAGCCTTATAATACATAAGTTAACAATTGTAACTTGAATTAGCATGCAATGTAACATGTGGCACTTTTATTTTAAATTTTTTTTATGTAAAATAAATACCAAAAATAATAATTAACTAGGCTTTATACAATTCAAAGTATTTTCTTTCTCTCAAACTAAAACTGAAAAATTAAATCAAAGGAATTAAATCAAAATAAATAAAATTAAAACTGATTAGTATTCTAGTTTTCAACCTCAAGCATATCAAATTCAGGTGGAAATTTCAGTTTTTCAAACCTGAAGCATCTTCAAGTTATCAAGCTTAGCAAATCAAAATCTAGAAGCAGATGAAAATTCAAGTTTCAGATCAGTTTCAAATCAGAGAAACAAAATGCAGAGCATCTCTAAACAACAACTAATTAAAATCAAGAGCATATCAAGAACAATTTCCAGTCTTTTAAAATTTCAAAATCTGCTTCTCCGTTCTTCAGCAATCAGGTGAGTAAATTCTTTCGAATTTTAAAATATAATCTTCTGTATAATATGATGGTATTAAAGATGAGAGGAAAATATCAGTATGAATATGCATATATGCCTGCATGTGGAATATATAAATGCCTGTACGTATAAAAATATTGTTACCCCTGTTCTTGCTTCCCATTCTACTCAAGCTTTCAAAATTGAAGTTCTATTTATCTGAAAACTTTTAAGCTGTAATGTTTGAAGGAATTGTGTTCATATTCAAGTATAGCTTGTTGTAAAAATAGATTTACCAATTTTCAAGAAGCATGGAGGCAGTAGAACCCAAATGAAAGTAAAACCACTTACAAATGACAATAAATCAAATGTCACGATTTAACCATTTGATTACGTGAGTGTATTTGTTATTGAATATAGTGATTTTAGGTGGTGGTTTGGATATTTTTAGTTATGTATGGGAGTAGGAATTTTGGGATGAACGAAATTGGGTGAAAAACCAAATTCCGGCATTGTGATAGATTTCGAGGAAAGCCATTTGGCATGGAGTAGCTTGGGTCAGTAGCGCATAAGGGAAAAATGGTGTGAGTGTTGATCGATGGTCGTGGCATCGGTGGTAGTCAGAACTAGGGTTTAAGGACCCAAAGGAGACGCGGTCAGTATTTTTGAGATTTCGCCATCGGCAGAGTGTCGAGTTGGGTTAGACATGGATGGAATCGTGTCTGGGTTGTGGAAGAAGGTGTGGATGGAGTGATGGAGTTTCAGGTAAAAGGGATGGCCTGGTCGAGGCTGGTTTCTGGCGATGTTGAGTTTCTAGTCTCAACTGGGGATGTTCGAATTTGTTTTGGACTTCGTGGAAATGGATCGAAGGTCGGAGTCGATTGAAGTGTTGAACGTCGACAGGCGGAGGAGTTCATCGGTAGTCGCGGCGGTAGGATTGAGCTGTGCATGTGCACGGCACTGTTGATCGTGCTTGGGTGTTGGGTTGAGTTTATCTCGAAGTGGTACTCGAGACAGTGAGGGTCAGGCTCGGGTTATTACGCATGTTCGTTGAGTTGTGTAATAGCAGTTTTTATGTTGATCAGAGTAAACAAATTAAGATGAAGAGGAAGAGGGGGAGAAAAACTTGAGGCCAATCTCGGGTAAAGTTCGGGTTTAACCCGAAGTAGTCAGTATGCAAGTTTTAATAATGTTTTTAAAAATATTTTCAAAGTAAATTATGAAATGAAATGGTTTTAAACTTATCTTAAACAAATTCTTTTCCTTTATAAATGTTTTCTAATCCGTTAATTAGGAAATTATATGCTAATTTAACTTAAGTTTATTCAGTCAAAAATATAAGATATTTAAACATAATCATTATAAATAATTTAAGTGATAATTAATGGTTGAAGGTCTTTAAATAATATGATTAAGTAATTAATATAGATGATGATTTATCTTAAAGGTAGTTACGATTTTGATAATCAAAAAGAAGGAATTAATGAATAATTACTTAGTAGAAGTAATTAAAGATTAATTACTTGGTGTAATTAATTAAAGGATTTTGGTGATTGATGATTACCTAATGGAATTGATAAAGTAGTTGATGGATAAATTATCAGTTAACTTAATATAAGGGAAATTACTTATGGGAAAATAATTAAAGGTTAATCACTTAGAAGAAGTAATTAAGGGTTAAGTCACTTAGTTAAATTAATTAAAGGATTAATATGACTGATTAAGAGGTTAATTAATTAAGATAAATAAATTACAGGATGGTTAATTACTGTTTATGATTGATTAAGGCTGATAAATGAAAGTGATTAATTAAGGATCATTAATTAATGTAAATAATTAATTAATGAAAAGATCAATTACTTTAAATGGTTAAGTATAATTACTTCATGTAATTAATTGAGAGATAATTACTTATTGTGAATAAAGAATAATTAGTCAAGGGTGATTAATTAAAAAAGATAAGTAAGGGTGATTGATTAATTGGTTTATATTTGATTAATATTAAGTAAATGGTAATCTAAGTAATTAAGATTAGTAATTAATTTAATTAGAGATAAATTGAATTAATTTTTGGAAGTAATCAATCTTGCTTATAAATGATTAGATAATAACTAAATGCCCTGAATTGATTAAATACCCCTGAAATGAAATGGTTCATGATATGAGGTGTTGCGTGGGCAATGATAATGTGATTATCTGTCAATGATAAATTGTTGTGTATAAGAGACATCCTATTTGAAGTTGAATTGTATTTAATTAAATAATTTGGGTTAGAATGGCATGGGGTTCGAAGAGACCGGAGTCGGGTATTTACTAATACCCAAAACCACTTCGATTTGTAATATGTACAAATTCTGTACAGATTTGATATGTGAAATCAATAGGCTGGTATGAAATGATTTAAGCAAGTTGGACCATTTAGTCTAAGTTTTGGTACTTAGAAATTGATGTTCGTGATAAGTGATGTCTATAACAAATTGTGAATTTTTAAATTGATACCAGATACCCCGGGTTTATATAAATTGTATGTTTTTGTATTCCATATTAGATGGGTTTACTCACGCTGGTTTCCAGCCAGATCCGGGTGTTACTTTGATGTAATGCTCGTGTCAGACCGAGTATTACAGATTTTCAGGTAAGGACATTCTGGAGCTAAGGAGGCGAGCTGGATGGCAGGAACATATGTAGTGTTTCCGCTATGTTATATAGTTGTATATCTAGGACAGGTTGTTAGAAACTGTCCAATGTTGTGCAAATGTTGTAACTCTGATGTATAAAAATATAAATGTACTGACACAGTTCTTCTTTGTAAAACTGTTATTTTATTTGATATTATATTTTCTCCGCTGCGAATGTGAGGTTTCTGTGACTTGATTCTGTTTTCTTCTTCTTTCTCTTTTCTTCTTCCCTAACAATCTGGAATTTTCGGGATCGGAATTTCCGGGTCGTTACATTTGGTATCAGAGCAAGGTTAAGCGAGAACCTTGGCTCTGGTGGGATTACTCATTAAGGATAGGGTCAATGGTACCCTAGAATGAGTTGAGTATATCTACATATGAGAGCGTACATGTTATTTTCTTATATAAAGATTTTAAATGATTTTATAAGAATATATTTTGATATATATAGCAATATTTCTTTCTAATAAATATTAAGGTAATTTTTTGTTAAATTATTAGAATTAAATTAAGTGGTGATAGAAATACAACCAAATTGAAATTAAATTAAAGATAAGTTTGAAATGGATTCAAACTGAACTTAAATCTTGAAGTTGGGGAAGAATTTCAAAATAAGATGAATTAGAATTGGTTTCAAACCAGAGAAATAGAATGGTTATTGTGTTTAATAATGAGATGATTGTTTTCCAATAAACAATAAAATGTTTTAAGGAAGTAACCATTTAAAGAGAGCAATTTGTAAATTTGAAAGGTTGTAAATTAAAGTGGATTTCAAATTGTGAAGTTCTGAATTCTAAATTTTAAACATTTGAATTGGTTTCGAAGTGTTAAAGGAAATAATAGTATTCAAACTATTTTGAATGTAATCTTATTTCAGAATTAGAAGTTGTTTGTAAACTTTAAAAGAATTTTTTGAATTAAAAACCAATGGTGGTTTAAATTTTAAAATTCAGCTTGGTGGGCCAAGAAGAAAATATGTATATATGTGAGGGATATACATAATATCAAAGATGGTTTGAAATAAACTCTAAATGTTGAGTTTTAAATTTGGAATGAGATGTGGAAACCCAAAGTGATAAGTTTTTGAACTTGTAGATGGGAAAGTATTTTGAAATTTGAATGGGAATTCAAATTGTGTAAATTTGACTGGATTAAGTGAATTGAATTTAACTTGGAAGAAGTTAAATAAGTTGAATGATTAACCTGATCTGGAAATTTCAAGATGAAATTAAGATTTAACTTGGGAAGTTAAATAAATGATTGGAATTGAGAGTTTGAGAAATCTCAAATTGGGTTTGAGATCCGAAAATTGGAAATGGATGAATGTTGATATTACCTTATTGTTATTAATAATCTTTAAACTGTGAATTGGATTTGTTTAAAGAGACGGGTTGTGGTAATCTATCCATTATTAAGATAAAATGAAATCATTTTGGACTTAAAATTTGAATGTTTAAAATAAAAGTTCGAAGGTTAAGTTTCAAAATTGAAATTCGATGATAAATTGAATTTCAAAGATTTAGTTGTTTAAAAAAGGATTTGAATTATTATTTGAACTTTGAAATAAGTTTAAAATGGAATTTTGGATTCAGAATTAAATGGTTTAATGATATAAGTTGATTTGATTTAAAGGATTAAATCAACATTTAAAAATTTAACTCGAATTGTGACGCCCCACCTCTATACCCGCGCTAGCCAAGAACACTATGGAGTAATGCTGTCAACTAGCACGGAGAATAAGGCTATTGAGGAGCGACCATTCGTGTAATATCTTTGTGCGAGCACCGATATGTCGGTCAGTAGAGTATATATCAATTAAGGAGGAAATCCGACATACAGATACAAACTCAAAGCTATCACACAGTGGCTATATATAATCTTCAGAAACAAATATAGAAATAAACATAACAAAAATCAGTCACAGACATCCATATCACAAAGGCGGAAGAAGATATGGATATATAACTAACACAAGAAAGTGTACATCAGAGTAGTGGTCAAAAGGATCCACAATAATACAAAAAAAAAATAGCAACACGTGCTATACAAAAGAATACAACTATGAGTCTATATCTCAAGTGTATACAACAAAAACTGCTAATCTATATGGTTAGCCAAAAGTCAGAGTAATGAATCCCTGGGGAGAAGTCAAGCAGAAGCACCTGTAACATCTCGGTCTGACCCGAGTATTATTTAATAAGAAAATAATAAACGGATCGGTCTAGCTATAAATATCAGATGACAAGATATAGAATAATAGATATGGCATAAACATATAATAACCATAATGGCATACTACAGTAAGTATGTAATTGAAAATCAACATGAGATTAATCAATATCACAAGAATCTTCTCAAAGATCCAAAAAGGGTATCATACCCAAAACTTGTATTCATAACAAGTCAATGACACACGAATTCACCAATGCACAAAAATTGATAAATCATATCAATGAAAATCACTAAAATTGGTGAAGCATAAATTCCAGAATTCAACACACGAAATCCAGAAATCATAAAAGGGGGAAGAGGCCTATCACATGAACGGGAGCATGAAAACTCACCAACATATGTATCACACGAATGAGACGCTATTTCAAGGTAGCTAGCCATTAATTTTTGACGCACGAATGGCCCGAAGACCATGGGGAGCTACCCCACAAAGAAATGAGACGAAGCTCAATAGAATGAGGTACAGTCCTCCACGTGAACAAAGAGACATCGCACAATTGCTAGTCTAAATCACAAAAATGATCGTCATGATCATCAAGAAGTGTCAATCACAGTAAGCTAGTAAATATATGAGCTTACCTTCATGTCCCATAACCACTAGCTTAACTTAAATATTTACGAACAAATTGTAGATGTCCACTAGAAAATTGTCACAAGAGATTCAATTGAACAAGTCCAAGAATTAACCGATGAAGTAAACGCAAGCATTTCATACCACTTATTTTACTAAGCCGTTTAATTAGATTTCTCATCCGAGTGAGGTAAAGGTTTGTATATACTAGTAGATTGGAAAACGGTTTAGGGAAAGAGCTTTGATATTGAAAATAGAGTTGGAATCGTTTTGATGAAGGAGTTTTGATATTTACTACTAATATGGAAAACCTTTATATTTTTAAAGTGACAAATCATAGAAATGATTGTAGAAACAATCAATCATCAAAATTCACATTCGAAGACGTGAATAAAATCCAAAGAAATCGATACCGAATCCATCAAAATGGATATTCCCAAAAATCCCAATATAAAGTCATCAAGTCCATAATAAATGATAATCAACAAATCGGAATCAACATAAATCGATTAAAGTTGGAATTCTCAAGCAAATAGGCAGATAGGAAAAAAGAGTGCAGATTCAGACGTCTTGTAACGACCCGGTTCTTTTTCAACAGTTAATTTGCAATATTTAAATTGAATTTAAATATTTAATTTGAACTTTAATTTGATTTCAATATGAACAGTTTGGTTTTATTTAATAAAAAGAATTCAAAATTTAAAATATAACGACCTATTGAATTAATTAATTATTAAAGTGGTAATTAGATATTGGGTAAAATATAAAATCTGGTATAGTAAGCTTGTTGAAAATATTTTAACGGCTTATAAAATTTATATTGATAATACTGGAAGTAATAGATGGATTAAAATTGAATTTAACTGTCGTTTGTTTAATTTTAAATTTACATCGTTTAAATTGACATTTAAAAATAACCTTCTGAGGCACAGTCTTGGAATTCGACGAAACCAGTTCCATTGGATCCATGATATTGAATTATTACCGGATTTCAAATTTCATAATTTTTGGAGTGATCGTGTGATCGTACGAGATAAAAACGCTTCGAATATAATTAATCGTTTTAAATTTAAATATCTTTCATCTTTTCATCTGTCAAATCTTTTCGCATCAGCCAACATATATTTTCTTTTGCCGACCTATTCCACTCTATCTTCTGAGGCAAGCCGACAACTTCCCTTTACTTATGTCGCAATGCTTTCTTATCTTCTCAGTTCTAAATCAAGAAATAAAACGCGTCTAAATATTTCTTCTTCTTCTTCGTTCCTCAACGAAAATAAATAATGGCCGCTCCTTTCCTTTATAATCGCGAAGCAAACCCCTCAATATTATAATTTTCGAAGTCTACTTCATTCCCTTTTCTTCCTGAAGCCGATTCGACGGCATACAAAAAAAAGGACCTAACTCACGAATCGAAGAGAGGGGGAAACACACGAATTGTTTCACGTTTGAGCGAAATCGAATCACGCGTGCCGTGATTTTCGAAGCAGGGTCGTGAGCGGGGAGGGGAGGTCGTTCGACGATGGCAGCGTGTAGTGGTCTCGGGGTCGGCGGTTCAAGGCAGGTGGCGCGCGATTGAGGACGATTGGGAGCTCGAGTTCGATTTCGTGTTCAGGAGATGGTCGTCAGATTTGGGAAGGGGACGGTGATTTTGGGAAGAGGGATGCTTGCGTGAGGAGAAGGAGGCGCGTGTGGTTCTTAGGGTCGTGATCGATGGTGGTTGCAGTGATGTACGAATCTAGTTTTCTGAATCTCGTTAATATATATATGGATTAAAAAAAAATTGTTAAACTGTTTAATCCAGTTTTGCTTATTTTACAAGTGTACTGGTATTAAAAAAAACAAAACGATAAAGTTCAAAAATAGGATTTTTGTAGTTAGAGAAAATATGCAGATTTTTATATAGGCAGGAAACAGAAAAGAAAAGTATTTTTACAGTCAAAGTTAATATCTTTTCTATTTTGAAAATTTAAATTATATGTTAAGAAGATGAATTTATTACTTCAGAATAAAAGTGTACATATATATAATTAGGCAAGACAGAAATTATATATATATATATATGGGACTCTGAAAACAATATAAAGATTAGATTTTTACAATGAATATAAGTCATTTTGGTATAAGTAATTATGAAGAAGAAACTAAAATAATTTTTGTTGAAATAAATCATTAGGTAAAATTAAATTAGTAGAGTTAAATAAATTTATTTAAATGGTAATTAATTGTTCGACTTGTTCAAATATTAATAAAATCATATAATTGTTTATATAAGGTCAAAAGTCGGGCAATCAGGTCAAGATTGGAAAGGGTTGCAACTTAAAAGCAAAGGTGAGATTTTCTCACTCATTTGGATGCCATAAATAATATTAAATGTTAAATTTAAATCATTGGATGTGTTTGGTTGATTTATAATAATTTATTCACTGGATGATATTATAGACCCATATACTGCAATATTCCACTTTGAAGTGGAATTGATATTTTATTTTGTGCTAACATTTGTGGATGCAGGGAAAACAGGTTGGAGGGATCCAACAGGATTCCTCAAAAATGTTTATTATATTTATGTTTCATATGACAGGTTGGATGAATTAATATGAAATTGCATGAGAATTGAATTATTAAGTGTTGAATAACATGGAAGTTGAAATTTGGAAATTTTTAAATATCATAAATAATTTAATTGAAGGAAGTTAAATGAAATTTAAGATAAAAGAATATTTCTTTAAGATTTGAATTTACATCTATTGAGACTAAAGTAAAATTAAAAGAATATTTATGACTTTGGTTAAACTTAAAATTTGTTAAAGTTGAGCTCGGGAAAAAGGGTAAATTATATACTAAGGACTTAAAGAAAATATTGTAATCGATGAATAGATTTGAAGTAAAGGAGAACTATATTAAGAAAATAAAATAAGAGAACTATATTAAGAAATAAAATAAGGGAACTTTATTAAGAAATGAAATGGAATTTTATTAAGGAACAATATGGAATAGAATTGAAGAATAAAATTATAAAATAGGATTTTTGAATAAATTGTTTCATAAATAAATGAAAAAGAAAACTCAGGGAGTTATAAATTTATAAACGGAGTTTATAAAGGGAAAGGAAGGTATCAGTGGATACGAAAAGGAATAAGTCATGAACTTATATTGAGTTATAAATTTGTTTGAAACGGAAATAGTAGAATATTTCCGAAAGTAAGAAGTGTGAATTTGGACAAGAGGCATTTATAGATGGATATTGGGTTTTCTAAAATTATAAACTTATTTTTAAAAGGAGTATTTTAAATCATTACACTATAAATTTTTGTAAACTATTACTTGAATTTAAAATGTTGCGAATTAGTTATTTTTAAGGGATAGGCAAATATTTATAATAAACTTTGATTTTCTAAAACCAGTTTTACAATTTATCATTAACTTGATATGAACTCTAATTTTTATATTAAATATTTCTTTTAAACCATAAATTGTATAAAACTATACTTCTTATTTTATAAATCTAAATGTTTTCAAATGTTTTTAAAAATCCAATTAATAATCCTCTTGTGATGATAAGTGAGTTATTAAATGAGATAAGATTTAGGAGAAATCTTATTAAGTGAAGGAATTGAGTTTGAAAATTTATAAGCAAAGTATAAATTGATTATGGGAAGGGAATGAGAAAATAAGAAATATTTTCAAGGGTTAAATCAAATTGAGTGTGTATGAGAAATAAAATAAGTGATTTCATGGAAATAAAAGGACTTTGAAAATTTATTTCAAATGGGATAAAATGGAAATAATATATGAATGATATTTGAGATGAATAATTTAAGGAAATTATTTGATGGTTGCTTGTGTATGATTAATTGATAGTTAAACAACCGACTATCAACATTGGACAATGCGTTGATCGTTTCGAAGAGTCCGGAATCAGATTTAATTATCCGAAAACCACTTCGATCCGGTTTGAACGATTATGAATGAAGACCGTGAAGAGTTGAAGATGGTGATTCGGCTTGTCCAGACCCAGGGCAACTTGTATGGATTGAATGCTTTCAGAACATCGTCAGGTAGACGATGAGCATTCTGAGTGGGACTCGTTCTTGAAAGGTAACTTTTAGCCTCAAGCCTCATCAACCGGGAATGGCTAAAACAGGGGAGGTGCAGCAAGGTTAGGTGGGTCATGCCCAAGCAGGACAAGATTTTCCCTGTCTAGATGTCCCATTTTATTCGGCTTAGTGAGCGGTTGGTCGCGCCAACCACGGGGTTATCTTGTTCAGGACTGTTCAGTAAGGAATGGTTCCGGCTTTGTATTGCAGGGAGCAGGCGTACTCCTCGGTACTCTGATCTAGGCCAGGTACTGTGATGGGCGGTACCCCAGTTGCCCAGCCATTGATGGAAGTCCATTCTCCCTATGAGCCTTGTACGAGTTTTGTTTGTATTACCAACTTTGTGGCTAGTAGCTGGAATTTAATCATGTAACAATTTCGGCTATTTTATAAGTATTTGTATATAGACCCTATTATAATATTAGAGGATTTCTATAAAAATTGTTTTGGCTATCGTAAGGTAAAACCCCGACATGTTTATTTGTGGCGTGGTCTTACGAGATGCTTTTGTTTTCAAAAGATTTTCGAAACTTTAATAATCGAATTGAGTGTGATTTTCTCACGCTGGTATTCCAGACTGACTGGTGTTGTTTTATATGATGCTCGGGTCAGACCGAGTTTAACAGGATTCATGTTATATGCTGGAGCTCAGGAGACGAGCTGGATGACAGAGCGTATTTCCGTATTTGTTTATTATTTCCGCTGTGTATGATCATATAGTAGTTGTCTCTGTATGACTGATTGATGTACTCTGATGATGGTATGTATGTATATGTATACAGTACAGATTTCTTGTATTTAAAACTGTATTCTATATATTATATTTTATTCCGCTGCGATGTGAGATTCTGATGTTGTTTTCTTTTCTTCTACTTCTACCTCTTTATTCTTTTACCCAAAGACTCGTACTTTTGTGCCACTTTGGATTGAACTGTGGTGAATTTTGTTAGTTCAAAGGGGCACGGATTTGCGGGCCTTTACACTTGGTATCAGAGCTGAAAGGTTAAGCGAGAACCTTGGCTCTGGTGGGGAATTACTCATTAGTAATGGAGTCAATGGTACTCTAGAATGAGCTTGAGCGTATTTATAGATATGAGCGCGTATTTGTTAGTGAATATAAAATGATTTTATATTGTGTTGATTGATTTATTGAGTGGTATATGAAACTTCGTTGGCACAGCCTCGAAAACTGTATCGAAGGGGTTTCTAAAGACTTAAATAGAGCAATTCGACACAATATTGATTTTCTAAAAAGTGGGTGAATGAAATAATTTCATCCAAAATATATTTTGATATAAAAGAAATATTTTCTGAAATTATTATAACTTGGATGTTGGATGCTATATTTAGACAAATGAGATGATTAAATTTAAAATAGTTATCTAATCGAGGAAAACATTAAATGTTTAATTTTGGAATTAAAATTTAAAGCAAAAAGTTAAAGATGGAAATTTAACTTGGATTAAAATTTAAAACTTGAATTTAATTAATGATTTGGAAGAAATAAATTAGTAGATTTTAAATGAAGTTGAAATGAGAAATAAAACCTAAAGTGGATTGAAATTAATTTAAGTTATGTGAATGAAAGTAAATTGAATTAAACTGAAAATAAAATTCAGTTGTATTGAATTAAATTTACAATGGGATTAGGTGATGAAACCCGAGTTATAAATATAAATTCCATTGAAATGGTAAGTCAAATTAAATATGAATCTCAATTATTATGAATTGGACTAAAGTAAAGATAGTTTGAATTTACAAATAAAATCCAAATCAAGTATGGATGGAATAAATTGGCCTTGGATATTATCTTAACAAATTTAGAATGGTTAATTAAATCACATGGGATTTGATCTAGATGAGTATCAAATAAATTGGAAATGAATTTAAGTACGAAGTTGCAATAAAAAAATTAACTTAAGATTTAAAATTTATGGAAAGGTGATTTCGAAGAGAGTGAAAGTTCATTGAATAAAATAGATTGGTAAAGTACCTTAAACTTTGGATGTGAATAGATAGTAAATAGCCAATTTAATTGGATTGAGAACTTTGATTGTACTGGAATTAACTTAAGCTAAGTTAAGGTTTGGAATTTGAATGAAGATGAATTAAATTGAGATGTAGATGATATTGTAATAAAACTCTCACTTGGCTAAGTAAAAGTGGATAAACCTGAATTAAAATAAAATGGGAATGTAGTTAACTGTAAATAAATGGAAGTGTGAAGATAAACAAGAAGTGGACTTATAAAATTAAGATGGAATAAATAAGTCAAATAGAATTGTTTGAATCTGGAAAATAAATAGAAATCCAAACCTGAATTACAAAATAGAATTGGACCAAAGAAATTTAAATGAAGAGATTTTTGAAGCTAAAAATCAAATATTGAATTATAAATTGGGAATAAACTAATTTGGGATAAATTAGTAACTTGAATATGTGGATAAACTTTGAATTGGTTAAATAAAAGTTGAATGATGAATTGGGGAAATAAATTAACCGAGTTAAGTAGTAAATGAAGGAGATTTGATTTAAATAAAATTAAATTAAATTGGAAAAGAATTTATGGGCAAATTAAATAAACTTAAGTTATGAAAGTTAAATAATTTAAAGTAAATTAACTTAAGTCTAAAATTCAATAAAGTATGACTTATATAAATTTGAAACATGATTGTTAAATTTTAAGTATTGAAGTTGTCGAGCTTAATAAAATGGTTTTGAATAAAGTCAATGCAAAGATATGGTTTAAAATAAATTTGAATGGAATGACATTTCATATAACTTGAATTGGAATCCATTTTAAAACAGTTGTAAAACTAAAGAAATTGTTTGTTGAATGAATATTGTCGAATTTGCATGAAATAATTGTTGTTGTCGTAAACAAGATTAAATAAAGTTCTATGGAATAATAGAAGTAAATAAACTTGATTTTTGAATAAATTGCCATGAATACAAAATAGTTCGGATTAAGAATGAATTGAATAAAAGAATGATGTGAAAATCATTCTGAATCGAATATGATGTTATAAATTGAGTAAAAGCAATTGGATTTAATTGGAACCTTATCAATTGTTTATCCAAAATGCTTGTATACATTGTTTATAAAATATGGTTTTGAATTGTTAAGGAGCAGAAATTGATTTTTGAAATCAATTAAATGGAAAATGGGTTTGTTTGGACATAATTATGAATTGAAGTTAAGTAAATGTGTTGTAACCCATTTAAAGTTGAATGCAAATGGTATTTATGTCAGTCATAAACAAATGGAACTAGTTTGGAAACTATATAAATTTGTTATGAAGTTATTTATATTGCATTGCTTATATTATTGATTGTTGTAGTTGCTTAAATGAATGGAATGTTATAAATTTCATACATATGTTACTTATATGTTAAAATTGAGTAAGTACAGGTATCAGAAGATCGTTTAGCGAGATTTTGGCTGCGCATATGCTAAATTAAATAAGCCGCTTGCTTAAAATGCTAAATAAGGTACGCCTACGCAATACAAAATAGGAAATATGAACTGTTTTTGGTTTTTCCGACCGTGTGGGTCGATGTATATATATTTATCTCTATTGTCAAATTGCAAAAGCTCCTCCGTACAAAGGGACTCTGCCAAAAAAATTCGAAAATTTTGAAAGTTAGAAATTTTTTGGAATTTTTTGAAAATTTTGTTAACGACAAACGTTTTCAAATTGGAAATGGAAATAAATTAGTGAACGAAACTAATTTAAAATAATGACATGAATTTGTTATAAATGAAAAAAATAGAATTTAAACATTCAAAGTTATAGATAAATTGAATTCATATGGAAATGGAAGAATCAATTTGAATAAGAATGAATATAAACTAAAGTGGTAAGATGAAAATAAATATAAAAAACACATAAAATGCTTATACTAACTTAAGTAAGGAATGATGCATTCTCAATCGAGAATTGATATTTCAATTATAATCTAATATAATATTTGAATGAATAGATATTGACATTTGTAAGGAAGTCGATAAAATGTTTTGTATATTGTGATTGGATATATTGCCGTGTAAGATATGCAGGTAATATAAAGGTAAAGAGCATTGATTTTGATTTCGGAAGATAAATAAGAAATGCTCGACAAAAAGGTATGTGATTGAATTTCTATATGGAAATTGATTGGGATTTTGATCGAGCCACTTGGCTTTTTGTTTTCTTTTGAGTTTTTGGGAGGCCGTAGAGCCATTTTGTAGTTGTATCGAGCTAGCCGCGCAAAGGAGACGCTGGCAAAAATTTTCGGGAATTTAGAGAGTTAGAAAAATTCTGAGAAAATTTTGATAATTTAAAATTTGGTTTTAAATTGAAACTTGAATGGTTAAACAAATAGTATAGTATGAAACTAGGGAAAAGTTTGGAAAGTTAATAAGAAGGGTAATGCGTCTTTTATTAAAAAGATAGTTTGGTAGGATGTTGAATGGTAGGTTTTGGAAAAAAATAGTAACGGGTATTGGACCATTCTTCCTAATTAGTAATTTCGGGGACGAAATTCTTTTAAAGGGGGAGGAATGTAACGACCCGATTCTTTTTCAACAGTTAATTTGCAATATTTAAATTGAATTTAAATATTTAATTTGAACTTTAATTTGATTTCAATATGAACAGTTTGGTTTTATTTAATAAAAAGAATTCAAAATTTAAAATATAACGACCTATTGAATTAATTAATTATTAAAGTGGTAATTAGATATTGGGTAAAATATAAAATCTGGTATAGTAAGCTTGTTGAAAATATTGTAACGGCTTATAAAATTTATATTGATAATACTGGAAGTAATAGATGGATTAAAATTGAATTTAACTGTCGTTTGTTTAATTTTAAATTTACATCGTTTAAATTGACATTTAAAAATAACCTTCCGAGGCACAGTCTTGGAATTCGACGAAACCAGTTCCATTGGATCCGTAATATTGAATTATTACCGGATTTCAAATTTCGTAATTTTTGGAGTGATCGTGTGATCGTACGAGATAAAAATGCTTCGAATATAATTAATCGTTTTAAATTTAAATATCTTTCATCTTTTCATCTGTCAAATCTTTTCGCATCAGCCGACCTATATTTTCTTTTGCCGACCTATTCCACTCTATCTTCTGAGGCAAGCCGACAACTTCCCTTTACTTATGTCGCAATGCTTTCTTATCTTCTCAATTCTAAATCAAGAAATAAAATGCGTCTAAATATTTCTTCTTCTTCTTCATTCCTCAACGAAAATAAATAATGGCCGCTCCTTTCCTTTATAATCGCGAAGCAAACCCCTCCTCATATTATAATTTTCGAAGTCTACTTCATTCCCTTTTCTTCCTGAAGCCGATTCAACGGCATACAAAAAAAAGGACCTAACTCACGAATCGAAGAGAGGGGGAAACACACGAATTGTTTCACGTTCGAGCGAAATCGAATCACGTGTGCCATGATTTTTGAACCGGTGTCGTGAGCGGGGAGGGGAGGTCGGTCGACGATGGCAGCGTGTGGTGGTCTCGGGGTCGGCGGTTCAAGGCAGGTGGCGCGCGATTGAGGATGACTGGGAGCTCGAGTTCGATTTCGTGTTCAGGAGATGGTCGTCAGATTTGGGAAGGGGACGGTGATTTTGGGAAGAGGGATGCTTGCGTGAGGAGAAGGAGCCGTGTGTGGTTCTTAGGGTCGTGATCGATGGTGGTTCAGTGAGGTATGAATCCAGTTTTCTGAATCTTGTTAATATATATATATGGATTAAAAAAAATTGTTAAACTGTTTAATCCAGTTTTGCTTATTTTACAAGTGTATTGGTATTAAAAAAATGATAAAGTTCAAAAATAGGATTTTCGTAGTTAGAGAAAATATGAAGATTTTTATATAGGCAGGAAACAGAAAAGAAAAATATTTTTACAGTCAAAGTTAATATCTTTTCTGTTTTGAAAATTTAAATTATATGTTAAGAAGATGAATTTATTTCTTTAGAATAAAAGTATGTGTGTGTGTGTGTATATATATATATATAATTAGGCATGACAGAAATTTCATATGTATATGAGACTCTGAAAACAATATAAAGATTAGATTTTTACAATGAACATAAGTCATTTTGGTATAAGTAATTATAAAGAAGAAACTAAAATAATTTTTGTTGAAATAAATCATTAGGTAAAATTAAATTAATAGAGTTAAATAAATTTATTTAAAAGGTAATTAATTGTTCGACCTGTTCAAATATTAATAAAATCATATAATTGTTTATATAAGGTCAAAAGTCGGGGAATCGGGTCGAGATTGGAAAGGGTTGCAACTTAAAAGCAAAGGTGAGATTTTCTCACTCATTTGGATGTCATAAATAATATTAAATGTTAAATTTAAATCATTGGATGTGTTTGGTTGATTTATAATAATTTATTCACTGGATGATATTATAGACCCATATACTACAATATTCCACTTTGAAGTGGAATTGATATTTTATTTTGCGCTAACATTTGTGGATGCAGGGAAAACAGGTTGGAGGGATCCAACATGATTCCTCAAAGATATTTATTATATTTATATTTCATATGATAGGTTGGATGAATTAATATGAAATTGCATGAGAATTGAATTATTAAGTGTTGAATAACATGGAAGTTGGAATTTGGAAATTTTTAAATATCATAAATAATTTAATTGAAGGAAGTTAAATGAAATTTATGTTAAAAGAATATTTCTTTAAGATTTGAATTTACATCTATTGAGACTAAAGTAAAATTAAAAGAATATTTATGACTTTGGTTAAACTTAAAATTAGTTAAAGTTGAGCTCAGGAAAAAGGGTAAATTATATACTAAAGACTTAAAGAAAATATTGTAATCGATGAATAGATTTGAAGTAAAGGAGAACTATATTAAAAAAATAAAATAAGAGAACTATAATAAGAAATAAAATAAGGGAACTTTATTAAGAAATGTAATGGAATTTTATTAAGGAACAATATGGAATAGAATTGAAGAATAAAATTATAAAATAGGATTTTTGAATAAATTGTTTCATAAATAAATGAAAAAGAAAATTCAGGGAGTTATAAATTTATAAACGGAGTTTATAAAGGGAAAGGAAGATACCAGTGGATACGAAAAGGAATAAGTCATGAACTTATATTGAGTTATAAATTTGTTTGAAACGGAAATAGTAGAATATTTCCGAAAGTAAGAAGTGTGAATTTGGACAAGAGGCATTTATAGATGGATATTGGGTTTCTAAAATTATAAACTTATTTCTAAAAGGAGTATTTTAAATCACTACACTATAAATTTTTGTAAACTATTACTTGAATTTAAAATGTTGCGAATTAGTTATTTTTAAGGGATAGGCAAATATTTATAATAAACTTTGATTTTCAAAAACCAATTTTACAATTTATCATTAACTGAATATGAACTCTAATTTTTATATTAAATATTTCTTTTAAACCATAAATTATATAAAACTATACTTCTTATTTTATAAATCTAAATGTTTTCAAATGTTTTTAAAAATCCAATTAATAATCCTCTTGTGATGATAAGTGAGTTATTAAATGAGATAAGATTTAGGAGAAATCTTATTAAGTGAAGGAATTGAGTTTGAAAATTTATAAGCAAAGTATAAATTGATTTTGGGAAGGGAATGAGAAAATAAGAAATATTTTCAAGGGTTAAATCAAATTGAGTGTGTATGAGAAATCAAATAAGTGATTTCATGGAAATAAAAAGGACTTTGAAAATTTATTTCAAATGGGATAAAATGGAAATAATATCTGAATGATATTTGAGATGAATAATTTAAGGAAATTATTTGATGGTTGCTTGTGTATGATTAATTGATAGTTAAATAACCGACTATCAATATTGGACAATGCGCTGGTCGTTTCAAAGGGTCCGGGATCAGATTTAATTATCCGAAAACCACCTCGATCCGGTTTGAACGATTACGAATGAAGACCGTGAAGAGTTGAAGACGGTGATTCGGTTTGTCCAGACCCAGGGCAACTTGTATGGATTGAATGCTTTCAGAACATCGTCAGGTAGACGATGAGCATTCTGAGTGGGACTCATTCTGCTTCTAATAATTTATAGAATTTTATCTAATTCTCATTTACTTCAAAACAACTCATTTCAGTATGCAATTTGACAATACTATTGTGAATAAATAATTACTTAAGCTTTATCTTAAATTGATTCCAACTCAATTTACACTTAACTCCATCCCAATTAATCTATTCACAATCTTTTCATTGCATTTTCTTTTATTTCCACAGGTTTGATTCCAAACCATTTTATTAAAATTCGACAACCAATATTTTAAATAATCATTTCACAATTTTACTTAAGCCATTTATTTCTTTCAAACTGTTCCACCTAACAACTTAAGTTTATTCTATTTCACCAATTTCCATTCAAATCTTTGATTTGATTTTTCCTTTAATCAAATCCCAACTAATTTACTGATTAGTTAATTCTTTTATCCATTCTTAAATCTTAATTTACATTAACAATTCATTTTTGAATTTAAAATAAAGTCATTCAATTTATGCTTGAATTAGATTTGTTTACAACTCACACCATTTCTATTTAAATCCAATTCAATACTTACTTTGGTTTACATTTACTTATTTACTTAAGAATTTTACTCTATTCAATTTTATCAGTAACTCGATTGAATTCATTTAAATTCAATTTTATTTTAACTCAACTTCAGTTATATTTAGCTACTTACCAATCTTTAAATTTTATTTCCCAATATATGAGCTCAAAACTTCTTTATCTACTTAACAGCTTATATTGCTCATTTGAGCCATTTCACCTTATAACCACAATTTCAGATTATATATATATATATAGCACTTACTGTCTTAAGGTATAAATTTCCATCTCACAATTACAATCATTTTACCTTCAAATTTTACATCCAAATAAGTTCATTTTGAACTTCAATTCCAATTAACTTACCTCAGGATAACCTCTAATATGTTTCTTATTTTCATTTACTTAAGTTAAATTTTAATTCCTGGATTAAAATTCCAATTTCTTCTTATTAATATCAACTTTACTTTATAAGTTCAATAGTTGATTCATCTAAACTTACACATTATTAATTAGAATTTCTTAAAATTCAATTGCCCGGTTTTCATTTCCAAAATCATTTTAAAATAATAACTACACATACCTACTTGGTATATCAAATGAAATTTTCAACTTCCAAACACTTGTTTTCACCAAAACAAATTCTCTCTTTTGAAAATTTTAAAACAACTTGTATACCCAACAACCCCAAATAATATCATAACCAACTATCCTGGTAGCAATCCATCACTTTAGAAACTCAAAAATGAATACTGATGATGTGGCCATCATCATCAGGATTATTTTCCAGCGACTTGAAGTGAGTCCAGTGCTTCCTTAATTTCACAAATTCTTCCCAAATCAATTTTCATTCAATCATGTTTTTCCAAAACAATACTCCATTATTGCCTTCAAATCTTTGGAAAAACATTTCAAACATTCCCAAGATTTTTAAATTCCCAAATCCTTTTGTTTAAATTTATTTAAACACCTTTCAAATTCCCGGGACTTAAATTCTGGTTTAATCAAATTTCAGTTATATTCCTTTTTATTTAAAATCATTCTTAAATAATTTTATTTGGTTATAAACCACTCACATTTAAATTTTTATTTGATGGTACTATTAATAATCAAACATCCAAGTATATATATAGTTATTTTAGAAAAATATTTCTTTTATATCAAAATATAATTTTGGGTAAAATTATTTCATTTACCCTACTTTTAAAAACAATATTGTGTCGAATTACTCTATTTAAGTGTTTAGAAACCCCTTCGATACAGTTTTCGAGGCTGTGCCGACGATGGTTCATATACCACTCAATAAATCAATCAACGCAATATAAAACCATTTTATATCCACTAACAAATATGCGCTCATATCTATTAATACACTCAAACTCATTTTAGAGTTCTACTGACTCTATTTTATGAGTAATTTCTACCAGAGCCAAGGTTATCACCAACCTATACTCTGATACCAACTGTGACGACCCGCCTTTCTACTACCAGAAAGACGTATCATCATTAAGAAAGAAAGGGATAGAAATAGGAAAGAAAGAGAAAGAAAGAACAACAACACCAGAATCTCATAGCGGAACGGAAACAAAATATAATATATCACATAAATATACATAGTTTTACATATATCAGAGTTATACAATACCAATACATATGACACTCATGCATACATCTATCACTATATACATCAGAGGTATAATACACATCAACAACACAGCGGAACTACATATATAGCTATATACGTCTGAAATCTCCTGCTCCAGGCTCCTCCAGAAATCAAAGTCCATAACCTATCACTTGGCTACTCATAAAAATTTGAGTACCCAAGAGTTTATGAAAACACAAAATATAAACTCCGGGTCAGACATGGGTCTGGTATGAGTAAACGGTTTAAAGTTGTTTAACTTTGAACACATTTGAAAATAAAGGTATCACGTAAGACTCCCCACAAATAAATACGGGTAAGTTTTTACCTTACGCTAACCAAAACATTTCATAGGAAATCCAGTGATATTATAATAGTGTCTAGGGTTTTCAAGTAAATAGAAAACAACCGAAATTGTTACATCTATTAAATTCCAGCTACTAGCCACAAAAGTGGGTAATACAAATCAAAACCGTAGGGTCTCGTAGGGAAAATGGATTTCCAACAATGGCAGGGCTACTGGGGTACCGCCCGTCACAGTACGGGGACTAGATCACCGTACCGAGGATCACTCCCAACCCCCTGCTACACAAGGCAGGAACCATTCCTTACTGAACAGTCCCGAACAAGATAAACCCCGCGGTTGTAGCTAGCAACCGCCCACACAGCCGAAATAAAAAAGGACATCTAGACAGGGGTAATATCTTGTCCTGCTTGGGCATGACCCACCTAACCTTGTTGCATCTCCCCTGTTTTAGCCATTCCCGGTTGATGAGGCTTGAGGCTACGATTACCTTTATAGAACATATCAATTAGAATGCTCATCGTCCGCCTGACGATGTGTTGAAAGCATTCAATCCATACAAGTTCGTTCTGGGTTCGAACGAAACCGAAGGCATTATCTCGTCACACTCGTTTTGGAATCACCCTCAGAGTCAACGACGATAACCCTTGCATTCTGAATACACCATCTCGATCACCATTTCAGGATTCACGACCTAACGTTTAAATTGGATTGATGTGGTTTTCGGAGAATCAAAATTGATTCTTCCGATTCCGGTCTCATCGAATCCAACCGCCATTTTAAGGGCCAAGTTGTGTAATTAACTTAACAGTTTAAATAATTTAAATCTAACAGTTGAATTAACATGGCATTTATCACAGATAAAATATATACAAGCATCATAGATATATCATAACATGTCACAGAACATCACAGAACATCATCAATAGATATCACAATCAGATATTCAATCACAAGAGTCCATAAGCAATCACCTTTAAGTCTTATTTATAATTAATTCAATTAGAATCAATTACCTGAGAGTTAACCACTTAACTCTGTTTAATTAATCATTAATTAAAGAAAATCAATTACTTATTTCATTTCAAATTGTTTAATTAATGATTTCTTAATTAATTATTTAGTCTTAATACATAATTACTTTATTTCACATTTAAATCAGTTACTTCCTTAATCAGGTGATTTAACTTTAATTACATAATTAACTATTCCCTGATCATTAATTAATAACTTTAATTATTTATGAATAAAACTTAATTACCCTTTTATTAACTGCTAATTACTAAATCAATCAACAATTAATTCTTATCTAGCTACTTAATTAATTAACTATCGATTCATAATCAAATTACTTGATTAACCAACTACTTATTCATTTATTATTACTTAATTACTTAATTAATTAGTTGATTCCTAATTATTAATTATTAATCATTAATTCATAACTTACTTGTTATAGATTAATTGGTGACTCAGATATCACAAATTTATTTAAACTAACCATCTATCATCAATTTTATTAACTATATAATCTTTAACTAACCTCTTAAATTAATTATGAATTAACTTCTAAGTAATTAGCTACGATTTAAATTTGTTTCAACATATGATTTAATTCTAATTACAAAATCAATTTAAACTCAACTATAAATTTATTAACATTCTAATTATTTGTTTAATCACCTATCTTTACATACTTACCCTATTAAACCTTTAAAACAAAGATTAGCCTAACTAACAAATTATTAAGTTAGTTCAATTATAACAAAAATACTTAAACCAAAACTATGCTCGACCATAAGGGTATCCGAGACCGCACCTTCATTTACTCGAGAAACACTCGAGTTATTCCCCCGTGCTTCCCGCGTCTCTCTCCCTCTCTCTCTCTCATTCCCCTTCTTCCTATTTTTTTTAAAACTGTTAAATTTACAGGCCATAAACACGAGATGCCTACGCTAACTCGAGACCAAGGCTTCCATCCCCGAGTCTTCCCTCGCGTCAAAAGCCCAGAAACCCCGAAGCAAATACCTTCCTACTCGAGTATTACACGATTCAACGCAACCTATGACCACACTGACACACTTATGCCAACGTGCACGGTGGTGCGCTTGGCCTCTGCGCCTCGCGACAGCCCCCACAAACCCCAAACCGGCCTCTCAAATGAATATAACACCCAAATCATCTCGATTCGGTCGAAAGCAAAGAATTTCCTGAAGCTCGATCATGCGGCACCAACCCCTTCCCAAAAATTTCCTCGTGCGGCCACCATCCATCACCGGAGATGATGAAACTTCACCAGTACGTCGCTCACACCCCCACCTAACTCCACTTAAACTCGCGTTCCACTCGGTTTACTCATGATGCCGAAATCAAATTTTTACAGAGCATACAAAACATTTACACTAAAACCCTACTTTTGATTCAATCCCAAAATCCCTACATTCGAAAAAAATTTCGACAATTTTCTGAGATCAAATGGATTACTAGCTTACGTCCTATCAATTTACAGAAGTTAAAATTGACTCAATCATCCAGAATTGACAAAAACCCCACTTAGTTTCATTTTAAAACTGCACCTTTGATCTTTGCTTAAAAATCAAGATTTTTATGTTAAAAATCATAATTATGTATATGAACTCTAAATATGTTATTCAATTTACAAATTTAAATATTCAAAATTTGGCCTTTGGTTTCTTTTACCTGAGATTTGAAGAAAACAGTATTTACATCTTACTGTTATGCTTCAAACATATTCTCAGGCTTTGTTTTATGTTATACAATTTGAATTACTTACATCTTTTAGGTTTAAAATTAATTCAAACAGTAAAGTATTAATATCTTTTAATTCTTTTACTCAGAAAACTTGACAACAATCAGAAACAAAAACTTCCAATGCATAAATCAATACAGGTCCATATATTTCCATTTATTTTCAATATATATGGCAACACAAAACATCAGAAACTAATTGTCATACTTAAAATCGAAGAAAGTATGTTTACTCACTTTTGCATAACAAAGAACATTCATGTTCCATGAACACTGCAGTTTGAATTCCTTGAAGCTCTTCCTGTTTTGCTGTTTATGTTGAATTTATTTGAGTTTGCAAAGTAAAGATAGTTATTTTCTTTTCCTTCCTTGTCTTAGTTTTTCTCATTAAGTTTTGCAAATGAATTAGAATAGGATGTTATATATAAATAGAATATGCTTGGACAGTAGGTTATACTGGACAGCCTACATATTTGACCATATAAGATTTTGCTTACAGAAATGTAAAGATTTGTAATACCTTTGAAACGACCAAAATTGGGCTGAGAAGATAGCCATTAAATGCTTGTTCTTATTATGTTCTAGCCGTACATAGATATTTTAAAAAAAAAATATACTCTTTGCAGGAAAGCTTGTGTATAAAGATATTTGAATTTACATGTTATGAATACTTTGTTTTTTTCTCAATACAAAAAATCATTTTGCATATGAAGATTTACTGAGAAAAGTTGTTTTGTCATATATATAAAGGTATTTGTTTAAATATTCATTTATTGACTACTAACTTAAACATTTTATATACATATGTTTTGTGTCAGGTATATTTTAAGACTTAACTGATTTCTATTTTTCTCTACTTGGTTCTTATTTTATACTTTGTGCTTTTATACTTTGTTCTTGTTTTATTCTTTGTTTACAAATTTTAGAGTTATGTTGGATGTATATTTTAACTAATTAATTCTTGCTTTTCTATTTTATATTTTATATTTTATATTTGACTATCAATATTTAACTTATTATATTCAATATGATTTACTTACATTTTATACCTATATTTTTTATTTATTTATTTCCCATTTGTATTTTAACTATCCATTATTAAGTTATATTAATGTGTTTGACTTATATTTAATATTACGTCTTTGGCTTATATTTAATATTTATATTTTAAATTTATAGAAATTGATTTTATTTAAAACAGTATCATCTGTATATACTTTTATATTGTTAGACTTTGATTTTAGTTTAAACATTATTATCTCTAGATAGTTCTATCAAATGTTAACAAAACAAAGTATTTTAATTAAATTATATAAGATGGATTTTTATTGTAAATACTATTAAGATTTTTATCCTAAATTTTCAAATTTCATTTTCTTTCAAAATACCAATATATATATTATAAACAATGACAATATCCCCTAAATTATATTCATTCTAAAAGTGTTCAGTTTACATTTCATCCAATTAGATTAGACATTTATTAAAATAACTGGGGCCGAAATCCAGGGTCGTTACATTCCTCCCCCCTTAAAAGAATTTCGTCCCCGAAATTTAAAACAAAGATACTTTTAAAAGATGTTATGCCAATCATTCAACATAGATATCATTCACAAATTAACAAACAACTAATTAAACCGTCTATTCTAGCAACCAACACTAACTATCTGAACACGAATACGGATAGTTTTCCTAAAATCATCCAAAGTTGTCTCTCGATGATCAACAATCCGATCTGAATCCTTGACCATAGATAAATTTGATTCAACTTCCAAATTCCTGAATTACTGGTTTAACAATTAATGATGACTTATGAACAAATTTCCTGAGATATATGGAATACACAATAAATTTCCAGATCCACTCTGGCAATTCAATACTGAAATCTACAGTATTAACTCTTTCCAAATTTTATCGACTTCTTTACAGAATTTCAATATCTATTCAATCAAGCTCGTACGATGTACATATACCATTCGTACGCAATATCAATCTGATCGCTCGCTCGATCATACAATTTCTCTTCCGAACTAGTATCGTCCACTCGACTTCCTAGTACGGACTCAGAATTGGTTTCTTGATCAGAAACTATCATTCTCCTTGCATAGCCATAACCATGATAGAGAATTTCTAGAATCAATCAAAATCCAAATCCATGGTTCGTCGTCAAAAATCGAGTGAAAAATCCTAACTCGGATCGATATATAACTATCTCGAAATTCCTTGCTCGAATCTGGATCAAATTGTTATGCGAATAAAATAATATACGTTCATCCTACGTATTTATATCCATTGGTTATCAACTATATCAATTTTATTTTATTCACATTATTCTGATTCTATCCACTTGGAATAATTTTCTCAGTATCAATTTTACTTAAGATTTCACTCTTCATTTCTTAAGTTTAATTTTAAGCATTATATATCTCTCACATTATTACCCTACCACTTTAAGCTTTATATCTTCTTATTCTACTTATTTCAAATTTAATTTCTAATTCCATGTGAACTCAAATTTTCTTTCAACCCTGAATATTTAATTTTATTGACTAACTTTCATTTATAACTGATTCCTATCTTATGTTAAATCAGTTTTATTCATTAGTTTATTTCAATTTTTTTTATATAGTTTTCAAATTTTGAAAAGTTTTGACAGAGTCTCCATTTGTTTAACATTACATATTTTCATAAGCACATATGTAAGGTTCCAATTCTCATCACAATTAATTTCAATCAATTCTCAAATCATTCCCTTTCAGTTAAAAGAAATTTACAACTTACTTGCCTATGTAATCCATTTAAGCAAAACAAACACATATTCACAATCATCCGATTCTGCTTCTAATAATTTATAGAATTTTATCTAATTCTCATTTACTTCAAAACAACTCATTTCAGTATGCAATTTGACAATACTATTGTGAATAAATAATTACTTAAGCTTTATCTTAAATTGATTCCAACTCAATTTACACTTAACTCCATCCCAATTAATCTATTCACAATCTTTTCATTGCATTTTCTTTTATTTCCACAGGTTTGATTCCAAACCATTTTATTAAAATTCGACAACCAATATTTTAAATAATCATTTCACAATTTTACTTAAGCCATTTATTTCTTTCAAACTGTTCCACCTAACAACTTAAGTTTATTTATTTCACCAATTTCCATTCAAATCTTTGATTTGATTTTTCCTTTAATCAAATCCCAACTAATTTACTGATTAGTTAATTCTTTTATCCATTCTTAAATCTTAATTTACATTAACAATTCATTTTTGAATTTAAAATAAAGTCATTCAATTTATGCTTGAATTAGATTTGTTTACAACTCACACCATTTCTACTTAAATCCAATTCAATACTTACTTTGGTTTACATTTACTTATTTACTTAAGAATTTTATTCTATTCAATTTATCAGTAACTCGATTGAATTCATTTAAATTCAATTTTATTTTAACTCAACTTCAGTTATATTTAGCTACTTACCAATCTTTAAATTTTATTTCCCAATATATGAGCTCAAAACTTCTTTATCTACTTAACAGCTTATATTGCTCATTTGAGCCATTTCACCTTATAACCACAATTTCAGATTATATATATATAGCACTTACTATCTTAAGGTATAAATTTCCATCTCACAATTACAATCATTTTACCTTCAAATTTTACATCCAAATAAGTTCATTTTGAACTTCAATTCCATTAACTTACCTCAGGATAACCTCTAATATGTTTTTTATTTTCATTTACTTAAGTTAAATTTTAATTCCTGGATTAAAATTCCAATTTCTTCTTATTAATATCAACTTTACTTTATAAGTTCAATAGTTGATTCATCTAAACTTACACATTATTAATTAGAATTTTCTTAAAATTCAATTGCGCGGTTTTCATTTCCATAATCATTTTAAAATAATAACTACACATACCTACTTGGTATATCAAATCAAATTTTCAACTTCCAAACACTTGTTTTCACCAAAACAAATTCTCTCTTTTGAAAATTTTAAAACAACTTGTATACCCAACAACCCCAAATAATATCATAACCAACTATCCTGGTAGCAATCCATCACTTTAGAAACTCGAAAATGAATACTGATGATGTGGCCATCATCATCAGGATTATTTTCCAGCGACTTGAAGTGAGTTCATTGCTTCCTTACTTTCACAAATTCTTCCCAAAACAATTTTCATTCAATCAAATTTTTCCAAAACAATACTCCATTATTGCCTTCAAATCTTTGGAAAAACATTTTAAATATTCCCAAGATTTTTAAATTCCCAAATCCTTTTGTTTAAATTTATTTAAACACCTTTCAAATTCCCGGGACTTAAATTCTGGTTTAATCAAATTTTAGTTATATTCCTTTTTATTTAAAATCATTCTTAAATAATTTTATTTGGTTATAAACCACTCATATTTAAATTTTTATTTGATGGTACTATTAACAATCAAACATCCAAGTATATATATAGTTATTTCAGAAAAATATTTCTTTTATATCAAAATATAATTTTGGGTAAAATTATTTCATTTACCCTACTTTTAAAAACAATATTGTGTCGAATTACTCTATCAAGTGTTTAGAAACTCCTTCGATACAGTTTTCGAGGCTGTGCCGACGATGGTTCATATACCACTCAATAAATCAATCAACGCAATATAAAACCATTTTATATCCACTAACAAATACGCGCTCATATCTATTAATACACTCAAACTCATTTTAGAGTTCTACTGACTCTATTTTATGAGTAATTTCTACCAGAGCCAAGGTTATCACCAACCTATGCTCTGATACCAACTGTGACGACCCGCCTTTCTGCTACCAGAAAGACGTACCATCATTAAGAAAGAAAGGGATAGAAATAGGAAAGAAAGAGAAAGACAGAACAACATCTGTCAGAATCTCACAGCGGAACGGAAATAAAATATAATATATCACATAAATATACATAGTTTTACATATATCAGAGTTATACAATACCAATACATATGACACTCATGCATACATCTATCACTATATACATCAGAGGTACAATACACATCAACAACACAACGGAACTACATATATAGCTATATACGTCTGAAATCTCCTGCTCCAAGCTCCTCCAGTAATCAAAGTCCATAACCTATCACTTGGCTACTCATAAAAATTTAAGTACCCAAGAGTTTATGAAAACACAAAATATAAACTCCGGGTCAGACATGGGTCTGGTATGAGTAAACGGTTTAAAGTTGTTTAACTTTGAAAACATTTGAAAATAAAGGTATCACGTAAGACTCCCCACAAATAAATACGGGTAAGTTTTTACCTTACGCTAACCAAAACATTTCATAGGAAATCCAGTGATATTATAATAGTGTCTAGGGTTTTCAAGTAAATAGAAAATAGCCGAAATTGTTACATCTATTAAATTCCAGCTACTAGCCACAAAAGTGGGTAATACAAATCAAAACCGCAGGGTCTCGTAGGGAAAATGGATTTCCAATAATGGCAGGGCTACTGGGGTACCGCCCGTCACAGTACGGGGCCTAGATCACCGTACCGAGGATCACTCCCGACCCCCTGCTACACAAGGCCGGAACCATTCCTTACTGAACAGTCCTGAACAAGATAAACCCCGCGGTTGTAGCTAGCAACCGCTCACACAGCCGAAATAAAAAGGGACATCTAGACAGGGGTAATATCTTGTCCTGCTTGGGCATGACTCACCTAACCTTGTTGCATCTCCCCTGTTTTAGCCATTCCCGGTTGATGAGGCTTGAGGCTACGATTACCTTTATAGAACATATCACTTAGAATGCTCATCGTCCGCCTGACGATGTGTTGAAAGCATTCAATCCATACAAGTTCGTTCCGGGTTCGAACGAAACCGAAGGCATTATCTCGTCACACTCGTTTTGGAATCACCCTCAGAGTCAACGACGATAACCCTTGCATTCTGAATACACCATCTCGATCACCATTTCAGGATTCACGACCTAACGTTTAAATTGGATTGATGTGGTTTTCGGAGAATCAAAATTGATTCTTCCGATCCCGGTCTCATCGAATCCAACCGCCATTTTAAGGGCCAAGTTGTCTAATTAACTTAACAGTTTAAATAATTTAAATCTAACAGTTGAATTAACATGGCATTTATCACAGATAAAACATATACAAGCATCATAGATATATCATAACACGTCACAGAACATCACAGAACATCATCAATAGATATCACAATCAGATATTCAATCACAAGAGTCCATAAGCAATCACCTTTAAGTCTTATTTATAATTAATTCAATTTAGAATCAACTACCTGAGAGTTAACCACTTAACTCTGTTTAATTAATCATTAATTAAAGAAAATCAACTACTTATTTCATTTCAAATTGTTTAATTAATGATTTCTTAATTAATTATTTAGTCTTAATACATAATTACTTTATTTCACATTTAAATCAGTTACTTCCTTAATCAGGTGATTTAACTTTAATTACATAATTAACTATTCCCTGATCATTAATTAATAACTTTAATTATTTATTAATAAAACTTAATTACCCTTTTATTAACTGCTAATTACTAAATCAATCAACAATTAATTCTTATCAAGCTACTTAGTTAATTAACTATCGATTCATAATCAAATTACTTGATTAACCAACTACTTATTCATTTATTATTACTCAATTACTCAATTAGTTAGTTGATTCCTAATTATTAATTATTAATCATTAATTCATAACTTACTTATTATAGATTAATTGGTGACTCAGATATCACAAATTTATTTAAACTAACCATCTATCATCAATTTTATTAACTATATAATCTTTAACTAACCTCTTAAATTAATTATGAATTAACTTCTAAGTAATTAGCTACGATTTAAATTTGTTTCAACATATGATTTAATTCTAATTACAAAATCAATTTAAACCTCAAGTATAAATTTATTAACATTCTAATTATTTGTTTAATCACCTATCTTTACATACTTACCCTATTAAACCTTTAAAACAAAGATTAGCCTAACTAACAAATTATTAAGTTAGTTCAATTATAACAAAAATACTTAAACCAAAACTATGCTCGACCATAAGGGTATCCGAGACCGCACCTTCATTTACTCGAGAAACACTCGAGTTATTCCCCCATGCTTCCCGCGTCTCTCTCCCTCTCTCTCTCATTCCCCTTTTTCCTATTTTTTTTAAAACTGTTAAATTTACAGGCCATAAACACGAGATGCCTGCGCTAACTCGAGACCAAGGCTTCCATCCCCGAGTCTACCCTCGCGTCAAAAGCCCAGAAACCCCGAAGCAAATACCTTCCTACTCGAGTATTACGCGAGTGAACGCAACCTATGACCACACTGACACACTTATGCCACCGTGCACGTGCACGGTGGTGCGCTTGGCCTCCGGCGCCTCGCAACAGCCCCCACAAACCCCAAACCGACCTCTCAAACGAATACAACACCCAAATCATCTCGATTCGGTCGAAAGCAAAGAATTTCCTGAAGCTCGATCATGCGGCACCAACCCCTTCCCAAAAAATTTCCTCGTGCGGCCACCATCCATCACCGGAGATGATGAAACTTCACCAGTACGTCGCTCACACCCCACCTAACTCCACTTAAACTCGCGTTCCACTCGGTTTACTCATGATGCCGAAATCAAATTTTTACAGAGCATACAAAACATTTACACTAAAACCCTACTTTTGATTCAATCCCAAAATCCCTACATTCGAAAAAAATTTCGACAATTTTCTGAGACCAAATGGATTACTAGCTTACGTCCTATCAATTTACAGAAGTTAAAATTGACTCAATCTTCCAGAATTGACAAAAACTCCACTTAGTTTCATTTTAAAACTGCACCTTTGATCTTTGCTTAAAAATCAAGATTTTTATGTTAAAAATCATAATTATGTATATGAACTCTAAATATGTTATTCAATTTACAAATTTAAATATTCAAAATTTGGCCTTTGGTTTCTTTTACCTGAGATTTGAAGAAAACAGTATTTACATCTTACTGTTATGCTTCAAACATATTCTCAGGCTTTGTTTTATGTTATACAATTTGAATTACTTACATCTTTTAGGTTTAAAATTAATTCAAATAGTAAAGTATTAATATCTTTTAATTCTTTTACTCAGAAAACTTGACAACAATCAGAAACAAAAACTTCCAATGCATAAATCAATACAGGTCCCTATATTTCCATTTATTTTCAATATATATGGCAACACAAAACATCAGAAACTAATTGCCATACCTAAAATAGAAGAAAGTATGTTTACTCACTTTTGCATAACAAAGAACATTCATGTTCCATGAACACTGCAGTTTGAATTCCTTGAAGCTCTTCCTGTTTTGCTGTTTATGTTGAATTTATTTGAGTTTGCAAAGTAAAGATAGTTATTTTCTTTTCCTTCCTTGTCTTAGTTTTTCTCATTAAGTTTTGCAAATGAATTAGAATAGGATGTTATATATAAATAGAATATGCTTGGACAGTAGGTTATACTGGACAGCCTACATATTTGACTATATAAGATTTTGCTTACAGAAATGTAAAGATTTGTAATACCTTTGAAACGACCAAAATTGGGCTGAGAAGATAGCCATTAAATGCTTGTTCTTATTATGTTCTAGCCGTACATAGATATTTAAAAAAAATATATACTCTTTGCAGGAAAGCTTGTGTATAAAGATATTTGAATTTACATGTTATGAATACTTTGTTTTTTTCTCAATACAAAAAATCATTTTGCATATGAAGATTTACTGAGTAAAGATGTTTTATTGAGTAAACACTGTCATATATATGAAGGTATTTGTTTAAATATTTGTTTATTGACTACTAACTTAAACATTTTATATACATATGTTTTGTGTCAGGTATATTTTCAGACTTAACTGATTTCTATTTTTCTCTACTTGGTTCTTATTTTATACTTTGTTCTTTTATACTTTGTTCTTGTTTTATTCTTTGTTTACAAATTTTAGAGTTATGTTGGATGTATATTTTAACTAATTATTTCTTGCTTTTCTATTTTCTATTTTATATTTGACTATCAATATTTAACTTATTATATTCAATATGATTTACTTACATTTTATACCTATATATTTTTTTATTTATTTCCCATTTGTATTTTAACTATCCATTATTAAGTTATATTAATGTGTTTGACTTATATTTAATATTTATATTTTAAATTTATAGAAATTGATTTTATTTAAAACAGTATCATCTGTATATACTTTTATATTGTTAGACTTTGATTTTAGTTTAAACATTATTATCTATAGATAGTTCTATCAAATGTTAACAAAACAAAGTATTTTAATTAAATTATATAAGATGGATTTTTATTATAAATACTATCAAGATTTTTATCCTAAATTTTCAAATTTCATTTTCTTTCAAAATACCAATATATATATTATAAACAATGACAATATCCCCTAAATTATATTCATTCTAAAAGTGTTCAGTTTACATTTCATCCAATTAGATTAAACATTTATTAAAATAACTGGGGCCGAAATCCAGGGTCGTTACAGTTATCTTGTTCGGGACTGTTCAGTAAGGAATGGTTCCGGCTTTGTATTGCAGGGGAGTGGGCGTACTCCTCGGTACTCTGATCTAGGCCAGGTACTGTGACGTGCGGTACCCCAGTAGCCCAGCCATTGATGGAAGTCCATTCTCCCTACGAGCCTTGTACGAGTTTTGTTTGTATTACCCACTCTGTGGCTAGTAGCTGGAATTTAATCATGTAACAATTTCGGCTATTTTATAAGTATTTGTATATAGACCCTATTATAATATCAGAGGATTTCTATAAAAATTGTTTTGGCTATCGTAAGGTAAAAACCCGACATGTTTATTTGTGGCGTGGTCTTACGAGATGCTTTTGTTTTCAAAAGATTTTTGAAACTTTAATAATCCAATTGAGTGTGATTTTCTCACGCTGGTATTCCAGACTGACTTGGGTGTTGTTTTATATGATGTTCGGGTCAGACCGAGTTTAACAGGATTCAGGTTATATGCTGGAGCTCAGGAGACGAGCTGGATGACAGAGCGTATTTCCGTATTTGTTTATTATTTCCACTGTGTATGATCATATAGTAGTTGTCTCTGTATGACTGATTGATGTACTCTGATGATGGTATGTATGTATATGTATACAGTACGGATTTCTTGTATTTAAAACTGTATTCTATATATTATATTTTATTCCGCTGCGATGTGAGATTCTGATGTTGTTTTCTTTTCTTCTACTTCTACCTCTTTCTTCTTTTACCCGAAGACTCGTACTTTTGTGCCACTTTGGATTGAGCTGTGGTGAATTTTGTTAGTTCAAAGGGGCACGGATTTGCGGGCCTTTACACGTCTGAAATCAAGGATTCGGACATCTGAATTTGGAAATTAAAATATTTTTCCAAAACAGAATTTAGACATCTGAATTGTTGATTTCAGACGTCTGAAATAGGCACTTTTTAGCCTATTTCCTTTCTGGTTCCAAATGAACCAATTAAGACGTTTGAAGTATAGATTCAGACGTTTGAATACTGGGGGGTAAAAATTCCCTGTATAATATTCAGACGTCTGAATACTACGTTTCAGACGTCTGAATCAAGGGTTCAAGGCATTCCCTGAACTTAGGCCAAAAATGGCCAAACGGATACCGGAAGCGATCGATCGAGCGACAACGACCAAGGATTTATGCCAAGCGATAACCCAGCCTTAACGGCTCTTCGATATGCCTCAAATATCAATGTCCAAATATCCATAAAAGGATTTTCATTGATTTTGATTTCAAAACACCAAAAATTGGAATATACACCAAATCAATCCAAACCAAAATCAATTGCACAAGAATAAGTGTAAGGAATTCTTACCTAACAATCGAAGATAATTATAGACAAAGATGTGAGATAAAAATCTCACCTTTGAACCCAAACAAATGAAGAAGAAGCTTGAAAGCAAAAGAGAATCGACCACTCTTCAAATCCAACACAAGAAGCTTGATTCTAAGCTTTAAAAGAAGAAAATTCCCAAAGTTAGGTATAGGAATTACTGAAATTGATAAGAGAATGAGTTTGAGAAGAAGAAAAGAAAGCTTACCAATGGGTTCTTCTATTAGTTTGGAGCTAGAGTTTGATTTGCAAAAGAAAACTAGGGCTTGAGTTTTAATTTCTCATTCCACTCTCCATTGTTATAAAAGCTTAAGTATAAGGAAAATAGAAAGGAAGTAAATGAAGAGGAGAGGGTTGGAACTGACTTAAGTGGGGTTAATGGGCTCAGCCCAAACCAAAGCCCGAAGTGAAAAAGTAGCAAAATTCTACTATCTCCAAACATATCAAAGTTTACACTTAAAAAGATCGCAAACGTCATTTTGAACTCAATGGGAGTGGTCCCGAGTCCTAATTCGACTATATGCAAAAAGTAGCTTTTCGGACTAAATTCCGAGTATCGATAAAATATTTAAATATAAAATCGGTAAATATGCGGGTTGTTACACGAATTTATAATCCGAGATGGTTTAAAATTTAGATTTAAATTAAATTAGTTCAAATTGATTTTGATATGAATTAATTGGTATTGTGGTTGAAGATGGATAAGTTTAAAAATTCAAATGGAAAATTTGAATTGGATGGATTTGAAATGAAATTGAAGTTGAATGTGTTTAAATTCAAATGGGAATTGGGATTAATTCAAACTGGAATTGATATGAATTGAAATTGTTCAATTTGAAATTTATTTGAATTAATTGAAATTGTGATTAAAGTTGAATAAGTAAATTCGAATGGAATTTGATTTGAATTTAGAAAAGGAATTGAGGGTTGATTCAACTTGAATTGGGGATAAATCAATTTAAATGAAAATTGAAGTTATTTAAATTGGAACTAAGTCAATTTAAATGGAAGTGGAAATTTAAATTGAATTTATTGAAAATAGAGGTTGGGAATTGAATAGTTTGACTCTGGACTATTTTTAAAATAAATTGTTTTGATATAAAATCTATTTTTCCAAACTATTTATAATACAACTTTTCTTTTTAAAACCTAAAAACTATCTTATACTTATTTTACAATTATTTTTGAAACTATTTAACAACCTTTCAACTGTTTTAATAAACTAATTACTGTTTTTCAACTACTTTATAATTAATTACTATTTTACAACTATTTTGCAATTATTTAAAATTTCTATAACTATTTGACTATTTTCTAACTTTTTACAATTATTTAACTATTTTACAGAAATTTTACAAACTAATAATTATTTTTCGACTACTTATCTATTTTAAACTTTGAAATCTATTTTCTAAATCTAAGCTGGACAGAGTTCAAACTGTTTATGATTGAATATCCATTTGAGATAAGAATTGAGGTGATAATCCATATGGGATTGAGAAAATTGTGGAGAGATGAATAGAATCAAAGGAAATGTGAATGGAAAGGAGAATTTATTTGGTTAATAATCAATGAGGATAAATACGTAGGATGTACGTATATTATTATATTCGCATAGTGATTTGATACAGATTTGAGCACAGAATTTCGAGATAATTATGTCGATCCGAGTTGGGATTTTTCACTCGATTTTCGACGGCAAACCTGGTTATGGGTTGTTGATTGGTTCTGGATATTCTCTATCATAGTTATGGCTATACAAGGAGAATGACGGTTTCTGATCATGAAAGCAGATCTGTGTCCGCACTAGAAAGTTGGGTGGACGATACTAGTTCGGAAGGGAAATTGTGTGATCGAGTGAGCAATCAGATTGATATTGTGTATGAATGGTATGTGTACATCGTACGGATTGGAATGAAATTGATATTGAAAGTTTGTGGATAAGAACTGTAAAAAAGTTTTTGAAGTGGAAAATATATTTTGTGAAATATATGATGAAGTAAAATAGAAATTGGATATTCCTATGGTAAAAATTACTTTATGGAAGTAAGTAATATGATTAACAACTTTATAAAGAGTAATCAAATTTGAATATTGGATTTTGAATAAACTAAGTTATATATCTTTTTTATATAAGATAAATTTCCCCTAGTTGAATCTATTACTGGAAGAAAAGGATTTTTGAAAGTGTTTGAAGTATAAAAGGAATTTTATACAAGCTTGAAATGATCCAAAGTTTTAAAAGTTATATATATATATATATATATATATATATATATAAAGGATCTTATGAGGATTTTGGAAAAGATTTTGGGAACCTTTGGATTTGTAAAGGCTTTTGATTTTTGGGTAAAATCAATATTAGTATTTGGAAAAACCTAATTTGAGAATTATCGATTTTGGGATAATCAATTTTGAGAAAGGAGATTTATATGAGATTCACACTAGGTGTATGATTTGGAAGATACTATATGTGTATAGTACAAAGTGCTTTGATGATGGATCTGGAGAAAAAGGTGCTCCCTTGAAATGAAATTCTCAGGAGTGCCACCGGGTGGTGCTGCCTTGAGCCCCAAGGGGGGGTTCTAAAGTTGATCCTGTGAGGATTTCGGACAAAACTAGTTCGTAGGGATTATGAGTAGTGTGTACCATAGCGAAAGTCGTGTGTGCCGCTGAGAGCCAACAGTCTGCGTTTGATTTTATATCGGTAGACTGCGACCTATGGTAACATAGCGAAAGTCGTGTGTGCCACTGAGAGTCAACAGTGTGCGCTTGATTTTATATCGGTAGACTGTGACCTATGGTAACATAGCGAAAGTCGTGTGTGCCGCTGAGAGCCAACAGTCTACGTTTGATTTTATATCGGTAGACTGCGACTTATGTAGGAGTGGAGAATTTTCATTTTGATAGCGAAAATCGTGTGTGCCGTTGAGAGCCAACAGTAACATGGACTTTTGCTGTGATGGCAACGTAACCCTGGAAAGTAACTGTGATCTGTTGTGGGTTCCATGGCATAATCGAGGGGCGCGGAGTGCCTACAGTTACAAGGACTTTTGCTGCGACGGCAACGTAACCCAGGATGTAACTGCGACCATGGATGGGAGTGATGATTTCCAGAGCATTCTCACCAAAGATATTTCCTCTATTTTCAAAAAAAACTGTTTTCTATATTTTCAATAAAATTATTTTTCCAAAATATTTTTTTCACTAGGTGTTGAAGCGGGTTTACCAAGTACTTATAGATTTTCAGTTCTACGCCTGATCAACGTATAACCAAATTTCTGTAAGAACAAGGATGAACTTGCTGAAACATCGAGTTATAAAAGTATTTTTATAAAAACTATTTTAGTAATACTATATGGATTTTAAAGTATTTTAGAAATGATCAAAGAAAATTTATCTGATTTTTAGTATTTAATAAATTCTGGCTTCATTCCTTTCCGAGGAAGAAAGATTTAAAGGGGGGAGGAATGTGATAACCCGGATTTTCTGGACATCTGATAAGTAGATAATTAACTGGTTATTCTGTTAAACAAATAAAATTCTGATATCTGAAACTATAAATAAATTTGAATCTATAATAAACTTTGAAATATAAATACCAAAAAATAATAAATTTTACAGTAAATTAATGTAAAATAGATGTATTCAAAATTCCATAATCTTAAGTGTATATATATATAAGATCATTGAGAAATAGTAAAGATATTAATATAATTCAAACAATTTAAAATGCAATAATCTTCTTTGTTTATTACTTAAAAATTTGTAAAGTTGTTATTTTTAAATAATAATAATAATGTACTGTTTTAAATATAGATGTAAATAGATATTAAATTATAATGATTATTAACTAAATTTATGTGTGTTTGTTTAAAAATATATATGAATCTATTTAAGTTTAATTTAATTTGAAATTGAAATCCAAAGATAAATATAAAGTAAATTGAAAAAAATATGTATAAATAATAAAATGAAATAATGTATGTTTGATTATTATTTTTGTGTATATAAGTAGTTTTATATTATTTTCTTTAAAAAGATTTTATATATAAGTTAGTAGAAAAGGTATTAATGTAAAATGTAAACATAGAATATAAGTATGATACAAAAACACATATTAAAAAAATAAATAGTAAATATAATTTAAATTTTTTATTAAGACATTTGTAAGACTTATAATACATAAGTTAACAATTGTAACTTGAATTAGCATGCAATGTAACATGTGGCACTTTTTTTTTAAATGTAAAACAAACACCAAAAAAAAATTAACTAGGCTTTATACAATTCAAAGTGTTTTCTTTCTCTCAAACTAAAACTGAAAAATTGAATCAAAGGGATTAAATCAAAATAAATAAAATTAAAACTGATTAGTATTCTAGTTTTCAACCTCAAGCATATCAAATTAAGGTGCAAATTTCAGTTTTTCAAACCTGAAGCATCTTCAAGTTATCAAGCTTAGCAAATCAAAATCTAGAAGCAGATGAAAATTCAAGTTTCAGATCAGTTTCAAATCAGAGAAACAAAATGCAGAGCATCTCAAAACAACAAGTAATTAAAATCAAGAACAGTTTCCAGTCTTTTAAAATTTCAAAATCTGCTTCTCTGTTCTTCAGCAATCAGGTGAGTAAATTCTTTCCAATTTTAAAATATAATCTTTTGTATAATATTATGGTATTAAAGATGAAAGGAAAATAGAAGTATGAATATGCATATATGCCTGCATGTGGAATGTATAAATGCCTGTACGTATAAAAATATTGTTACCCCTGTTCTTACTTCCCATTCTACTCATGCTTTCAAAATTGAAGTTCTATTTATCTGGAAACTTTTAAGCTGTAATGTTTGAAGGGAATGTGTTCATATTCAAGTATAGCTTGTTGTAAAAACAGATTTACCAATTTTCAAGAAGCATGGAGGCAGTAGAACCCAAATGACAGTAAAACCACTTACAAATGACAACAAATCGAATGTCACGATTTAACCATTTGATTACGTGAGTGTATTTGTTATTGAATATAGTGATTTTATGTGGTGGTTTGGATATTTTTAGTTGTGTATGGGAGTAGGAATTTTGGGATGAACGGAATTGGATGAAAAACCAAATTCTGACATTGTGATAGATTTAGAGGCAAGACATTTGGCATGGAGTAGCTTAGGTCAGTAGCGCATAAGGGAAAAATGGTGGGAGTGTTGATCGATGGTCGTGGCATCGGTGGTAGTCAAAACTAGGGTTTAAGGACCCAAAGGAGACGTGGTCAGTATTTTTGAGATTTCGCCGTCGACAGAGTGTCGAGTTGGTATGGACATGGATAGAATCGTGTCTGGGTCATGGACGAAGGTGTGGACGGAGTGATGGAGTCTCAGGTAAAAGGGATGGCTTGGTCGAGGCTGGTTTCTGGCGATGTTGAGTTTCCAGTCTCAACTGGGGATGTTCGAATTTGTTTTGGACTTCGTGGAAATGGATCGAAGGTCGGAGTCGACTGAAGTGTTGAACGTCGACATGCGGAGGAGTTCATCGGTAGTCGCGGCGGCAGGATTGAGATGTGCACGTGCACGGCACTGTTAATCGTGCCTGGGTGTTAGGTTGAGTTTATCTCGAAGTGGTACTCGAGACAGTGAGGGTCAGGCTCGGGTTATTACGTGTGTTCATTGAGTTGTGTAATAGCAGTTTTTATGTTGACCAGAGTAAACAAATTAAGAGGAAGAGGGGGAGAAAAACTCGAGGCCAGTCTCGGGTAAAGTTCGGGTTTTACCCGAAGTAGTCAATAGGCAAGTTTTAATAATGTTTTTAAAAAGATTTTTAAAGTAAATTTTGAAATGAAATGGTTTTAAACTTATCTTAAACAAATTCTTTTCCTTTATAAATGTTTTCTAATCCGTTAATTAAGAAATTATATGTCAATTTAACTTAAGTCTATTCGGTCAAAAATTTAAGATATTTAAACTTAATCGTTATAAATAATTTAAGTGATTATTAATGGTTGAAGGTCTTTAAATAATATGATTAAGTAATTAATATAGATGATGATTTATCTTAAAGGTAGTTAAGATTTTGATAATCAAAAGGAAGGAAGTAAAGAATAATTACTTAGTAGAAGTAATTAAAGAATAATTACTTGGTGTAATTAATCAAAGGATTTTGGTGATTGATGATTACCTAATGGAATTGATAAAGTAGTTGATGGATAAATTATCAGTTGTAACTTAATATAAGGGAAATTACTTATGGGAAAATAATTAAAGGTTAATCACTTAGAAGAAGTAATTAAGGGTTAAATCACTTAGTTAAATTAATTAAAGGATTAATATGACTGATTAAGGGGTTAATTAATTAAGATAAATAAATTACAGGATGGTTAATTACCGTTTATGATTGATTAAGGCTGATAAATGAAAGTGATTAATTAAGGATCATTAATTAATGTAAATAATTAATTAATGAAAAGATCAATTACTGTAAATGGTTAAGTATAATTACTTCGTGTGATTAATTAAGAGATAATTACTTATTGTGAATAAAGAATAATTAGTCAAGGGTGATTAATTAAGAAAGATAAGTAAGGGTGATTGATTAATTGGTTTATATTTGATTAATATTAAGTAAATGGTAATCTAAGTAATTAAGATTAGTAATTAATTTAATTATAGATAAACTGAATTAATTTTTGGAAGTAATCAATCTTGCTTATGAATGATTAGATAATAACTAAATGCCCTGAATTGATTAATACCCCTGATATGAAATGGTTCGTGACATGAGGTGTTGGGTGGGCAATGATAATGTGATTATCTGCCAATGATAAATTGCTGTGTATAAGTGACATCCTATTTGAAGTTGAATTGTATTAATTAAATAATTTGGGTTAGGATGGCATGGGGTTCGAAGAGACCGGAGTCGGGTATTTACTAATACCCTAAACCACTTCGATTTGTAATACATACAAATTTTGTACAGATTTGATATGTGAAATCAATAGACTGGTATGAAATGATTTAAGTGAGTTGGACCATTTAATCTAAGTTTTGGTACTTAGAAATTGATGTGCATGATAAGTGATGTCTATAACAAATTATGAATTTGTAAATTGATACCAGATAACCCGGGTTTATATAAATTGTATGTTTTTGTATTCCATGTTAGATGGGTTTACTCACGCTGGCTTCCAGCCAGACCCAAGTGTTCTTTGATGTAATGCTCGGATCAGACCGACAGATTTTCAGGTAAGGACGTTCTGGAGCTAAGGAGGCGAGCTGGATGGCAGGATCGTATGAAGTGTTTCCGCTATGTTATATAGTTGTATATCTAGGACAATTTGTTAGAAACTGTCCAATGTTGTGTAAATGTTGTAACTCTGATGTATAAAAATGTAAATGTACTGACACAGTTCTTCTCTGTAAAACTATTATTTTATTTGATATTATATTTTCTCCGCTGCGAATGTGAGGTTTTTGTGACTTGATTCTGTTTTCTTCTTTCCTAACAATCTGGAATTTTCGGGATCGGAATTTCTGGGTCGTTACAGGTAGGAAGATGTAACAACCCACCTTTTTGGATGGTTTAAATTGACACTAAACCACACATGTCAACTCAAACCATTTAAAAGGGAGGATTTTTAATGGACTAAATAAGAAAATAATAGAAAAGAAGGAAAAACAAAACACAAAATCTCGCAGCGGAATGACAAAATATAATAATCAAATAAACAATTCATGAAGCTGTTTTACAAATAACCTTTGGTTACACTTCTACAATACAAATTAGATTTATACATATAGTAGAAATAAATAAATAATGCAGCGGAACACATGATGTGATGGAATAATTAATAGTAAATCGTAGACTCATCTACGTCTTTATGTGTCAAAATAAAATGGTCTTTAATACACTGAAAATCTCGGGCTGACCCGAGCGTAAAGAAAAGAAAAAACACTCGAGTCATGACTAAAAGATCTTATGTAAGTCAAATCAAAATAAGTAGAATAGAAATATTACTGTAATGGCTTTAGAGATGTTACGGGATTTTCATCTCCTATCAAGTGTACAACGTGGATATAATTATTAAAAAGATTTCAATAATTCGAAATACCAATCTTAATCATTTTAATTCAAATAAATCCAAAGTTTAAATTTAAAACTTAAAACCTTTCAAATAATTCAATTCCAATAAATAATCCAAATTCAAGAAATTATATGGGTATATGTCATTTCAATCAGTATCCAAAATCAAAATATCCAAATTAATGGAAATCGCACGGGTTATCATTTTAATCCATAGTGATAATAGAGATACATACATAAATAAACATCCAACCATCCAAAATGCCAACCAGTAACATCCATCATAATTGTAACGACCCGTATTTTACGTGTTGATATATTGTAGAATTTACAGATCGAAGGATTGGTTATGCTGTCTCTAGCCTGAGTCTTGTTCGAGCCATGGGATGAGTTGTGTACGAATTAAGGGTTAGCTCGTATGACCAACCTAAGGAAGTGGCCGAGCTATAGGAGTTAACAGGTTAAGGATTGGACCGACCTAAGGGGAGTGACCGACCTAAGAGCTAATGGTTTAGAGTTATGGCCGAGTTAAGGGGTTGACCGACTTAGTGGTGATCGGCTTAGTGGAGATGCCGAGCTAGCAAAGTCACCGGGATAACACGTTAAGGGGGGATACCGGCTTAAGGAGCTACGAGTTATTTTGATAAGGTCGTTGGCTTGGTTTTGTGTTAGGTCGTAAGGTAATCGTTAGCTCGGTAGGATTTAGGTCGGTCGAGGGATAAGGTCGTATGCGACCTAAGTTGGTTCTGTGCTAAGAGTTAGGTCGGCATCTGGTTATAACGATAGGTCGGAGACCTGTTTAAGTCTTTAGGTCGGCACTAGGGATAAGCCGTTAGGTCGGTGGGATGGTTAAGGCACGTGTGTTTTAGGTCGTAGAAGAGCATAGGTCGGCAGCGACCTATGTTAGGTCGGAGTCTTTTTAGGTGGGTAACGACCTAATAGCGAACTCCGAGTTAAGACCTTGGGCGATCTAAGGTTGATTCAGCCTATAAATAGGGGGGTTTGGCTCACTTTTTGGCACCGGTTTTTGAAGCGACGAAGTGCTGCCATTTTGGGAACTCGACTACAACATTTCTTCATCTTATTTTCTCCATTCCAATCTAGTTCTAACATCCATCCAAGATCGAAGATCAAGATCGAAGATCCAAGAGCCAAAGTTGAAGATCTTCATCCGTTCGAGCTAGATTTCATCGATTGAAGCGAGATATTGCCGGATCAAGCCTTGATCTTCGCTGTCCAGATCTGTAGTGATTAGTTTTTGAGGTGTTTGGGTGATTTGGTGAGTGGTAGTTATCTCTCACGCGGACCCAAAGGAGTATATTGGATTGGTGGTTTGTTGGAGTGTTGTAGATAGTGATTTTGTGCATTTTCCTTAGATCCAAGTATAGATCCATTGTTTGTGAAGATGTTTACCTATGCAAGCTCATTTATTAAGTTATAGAAACAAAACCCATGTTTTATATTTGCTAGATCTATGCTAAAAACCCATGATTCATGTATGTTAGTTCTATGCTCATTTATTTACGAAATTGCCATTGTAGTTATGAATGCCTAATTAGATCTTGATTGAATACTTATTTGTTTGGATTAATGTTTGCCTTGATTGATTGTTGTGAATGAGCTATCTAGTTGATAGATTTGGACAAGTATGGTCAAAGATGATTCAAAAGCTACAGAAGAGGCTTTTGAATGGTGAAAGCTGCTAAAGGCATATGTGGCGGATGTGGAAGCTCATATGTATGGATTGAATGATGTTGAGATGGAACTTTGCCATGATGCGATGAGGCAAACCATGTTGTTGAGTTGAGACTTTTCTATGGTGTAATAAAGCGAAGTATGATGTGATGTAGACTTGGCGTAATCCAGGCAGGGATCATTCCAAGCATGTTGATAACTCGAGGGATGGTTCGAGTTGGTTGATAATGGATTGCTCGAGAGGTAGCTTGAGCTAGTATGAGGATAGTCGTCAAGGAGGATGACTAGGAGGCTTGGATCTCATCGTTGTTGAAGGTTCTAGCATGCTCAAAAGCAAGAGTACATGGGGTGCCCATAACGACTACAGGTAGGTAGTCGGGACAACCAAAAGACTACAGGTAGGTAGTCGAGTATTCTGGGCAAAGTAGATAAGTCCTAGGCACAAGGCAGTGTGCGGAGTTATGTCTGGAACCGGGGTTACCATTAGCCCTTGACGGATGGTCATTCAATCAACGGTAAAATCGAAGCAAGGATAACAGTGATAGCCAGAGTCATGGATGTTTGGACGTTTGGTTGTATCATCATTCGGTCTCAAGAGCGGTATTTTCTAGGTGCTTATCTGATCTTGGTTTAGGCCTTGAGGGTTTGTATTTGGAAAACATCGCCCTTGACTCGAGTGATTATTGCTTTACCTTAATTATCTGCTATGTTATGCTTAATTCTCTTTGGTGTGTATCTGGGGGCTATCACTGTAGAAAGAGGTGGAGTGGGATGGTTTGGTTCCTATTCCTTTTATCCTTTATGCTCTTTTGGTATGTTTGATAGTTGATTTACTGCTCACTAAGACTTTGTCTGACTCAAGGTTTTATGTCTCCTCTTATTACCTTGGGCTGTTCATCCATGTTGGGATGGGCAGACTAGGTAGCAGGTGACAGGTGCTGTTCTTAGAGATCTACGCTGATGATGACGAAGACGAGCAGGAGGCTTTGCATACTAGTTTTCTTACTATATGTACTGGGTGTTCCGCTGTTATATCTGATTGAGTGTTTGTAGTGAGGCTTTGATGTATGGATGATTCATGTTTGTATAAAACTACTACGATGCTTATATGATGATTTTTCTATTATGGGGCTTCACTATATATTTCTCTATTGTATTTTATCCATGCGCTGTGAGTTGTACGATAGAGTTTGCTGTTTTATTTTACCCTGACTATCGTCCATGGCTACCTGGCACGCCTTTCAGCGCACTATTCCATTGTTTTGATGCGGGAGTCATGAGCGGTCGTCACATTTGGTATCAGAGCTTTGGTTAATCGATTTTAGCCAACGCTCGCTGACGCAACTACGTATGAGAGACGTAATTGTATTTTAATGGATGATTACTATATATAATATAGTAGCTTAGAAGGATTTGAACTCCTTATGCAGTTGTTTCTTAAGGTGTTCTAATCATTCTTATTGCAGATATTAAGGATGAGTCGAAGAGGGAGACCAGCTGCAAGGGAAGGCCGTGCTGATGAAGGGGCTGTTGATTATGGAACTATGTTCGAAGCGATGATGACTTCGATCATGAGAAGGATACCCGCCTCGGGACCATCAGTGGATGTGGGAGTTCAAGTCCAAGCTCCAAGGCCGGTGGATTTTGCTAAGCTTTGTAAGGATTATACTGCTCTTGGAGGAAAAGCTTTCTTAGGGACGGAGTCGACCATTGAGGTGCAGAGATGGATTGATGCATGTCGAAGAATCTTTGGTGACTTAGGGATTGAGGATGCAACTAAGAGGAAGCTTGCATCGAGACAGCTTCAGGGAAGAGCTGCTGATTGGTGGAATTCTATCACCATCGATACTCCAGAAGAAGAGATCACTTGGGAGCAATTCCAAGTTAGATTTGAAGCCAAGTTCATCTCTACGGCTCAGAAGTCTGTTTTGTTCAAGAGGTTTGTAGAGCTCAAGCAAGGTGGGAGACCAGTTCTTGAGTATATTTCTGAGTTTGAAGCTTTGTCCAAGTATGCTAGATCGTATATTGATTCTCCTTATCAGAAGAATGAGAAGTTTGTGACTGGTTTGGATGCTTATCTTGGGAGGCAGTTGGTGGATCATCTGGACGATCCATTTGAGAAGCTTGTGGAGAAAGCCCTCAGGCATGAGAGTTTGTTTCCTAAGGAAAGTTCTGTTGTTGCTGTAACCAGGGAAGGATCTAAACCACACCAGAGTGGCAATAAGAGGAGGAAGCAGCAGCAGCAGAAGGGTAAGGATGGCCAGAAGAAGCCGAAAGGCGAAGTGACTTGTTATAACTGCCAACAGAAGGGCCATCTTTACAAAGATTGTAAGAATCCCAAGGTGCCGGGAAAATGTTATAACTGTGATAAGCTGGGACATATCAAGAAGGATTGCCCAGAGCCGAGGAAAGATAGGCAGATTGTGCAAGCTTATGCTTTGGGAGTTGTGCCGTCATCTTCAAAAGCTCCTACTGCTGAAGAAAAGGGGAAGAGTGTGGTGGTTCAAGGTACTCTTTCTATCTGTGGTGTTCCAGTTAGAGTGTTGTTTGATACTGGAGCGTCGCATTCTTTTGTTTGTAATGATTTGGTAGGCCGGTTAGGTTTGAAACCGGATATTGTTGATAGGCCATTGGTTGTGACTAATCCGGTTGGGGGTTCGTCATGTTTGTGTATGATATGCCGTGGTCTGGTTGTGTCGAGTCATGATTGCTCGTTTGATTGTGATTGCTTTGTTCTGAACTTTGCGGGGTTCGGAATTATTTTGGGTATGGACTGGCTCAAGAAGTATGCGGCAAGGATTGATTGTGAGAGGCTTGAGGTGACAGTCGGGAATGTGGAAGGGCGAAAGGTTGTGATACGATGTAAGCATGAGGAAGGCGTCTTCATGAGCTTCATGTATTCGCTGGTTGTTCCACGGGATGGACTGTCATCAGTGCCTATTGTGAATGGATTCGAGGATGTCTTTGACGAAGTCAAAGGGTTGCCGCCGCATAGGGAGATCGAGTTTCGTATCGATCTAGTTGAGGGAGCCAGACCTGTTGTGATGCCTCTTAGGCGGATGGCGCCTAGGGAGCAGCTAGAGTTGAGGGTGCAGGTTGAAGACCTTTTGCAGAAAGGATTCATTCGGAGAAGTGTGTCCGAATGGGGTGCACCAGTTGTGTTCGCAACCAAAGTGGATGGATCGTTGAGGTTGTGTGTGGATTATCGTGAGCTGAATAAGTTGACTAGGAAGAACAAGTATCCATTGCCGAGAATAGATGACTTGTTTGATCAGCTTCACGAGGCTAAGGTGTTTTCTCAGATGGATTTGGCAACGGGATTTCACCAGTTGAGAGTGGCAAAGGATAGTGTGCCAAAGACTGCTTTCAGGACACCATCCGGTTTTTATGAGTGGCTGGTAATGCCGTTTGGATTGACTAACGCGCCAGCATATTTTGTGGATCTTATGAATAGGGTGTTCAGAGATCAGTTGAATAAGTTCGTGCTTGTGTTCGTGGATGATATTTTGGTTTACTCCATAACTGAGGAAGAGCACAAGACGCACTTGAGAATTGTTTTGGAAATCTTGCGGAAACATCAGCTGAAGGCTAAGTTTTCGAAATGTCACTTCTGGGAGAGTGAAGTGAGGTTCTTAGGCCATGTTATCTCTGGAAATGGAATAGCGGTTGATCCCGCTAAGGTGGCAGCAATCCAGGATTGGGTTAGACCTAAGAATGCATCTGATGTGAGGAGTTTTCTTGGATTAGCAGGATATTATCGTCGGTTTATCAAAGACTTTTCCAAGATAGCTGCACCATTGACAGGATTGATGAAGAAGAACCAAGTGTTCAGATGGGATGACAAGTGTGAGCAAGCTTTCGTAATCCTGAAAGAGCGACTGACAAGTGCTCCTGTTTTGACTATTCCAAGTGGGAATGAAGAGATGGTGGTTTACACCGATGCATGTGGCACTGGACTTGGAGCAGTGCTAATGCAGAAGGATAAAGTTGTTGCGTATGCTAGTCGACAACTGAAGCCGCATGAAAGGAATTATCCGACTCATGATTTGGAGTTAGCGGCGATTGTGTTTGCTTTGAAGATATGGAGACACTATCTATTGGGAGTTAGATTTGAGTTATTTACAGATCATAAGTCGTTGAAGTATCTGTTCTCCCAAAAGGATTTGAATCTTCGACAGCAAAGATGGCTAGAGTTCTTAGCATCTTATGATTTTGGTATAGCCTATACTCCGGGAAAAGGTAACGCGGTGGCTGATGCGTTAAGTCGAAGACATGCAGGTTTGGGAGCCATGTTTTCGGAATGGAAGAACCTTGAGTATTTGGCTGGATTTGATTTCAGGCCCAGATGTGAGTTGGAACCTGAAATGTTGGCAAACTTATCGATAAGACCTACTCTTGTGGAAAGGATTGGCGAGAACCAAAAGAGAGATGATAGGCTTGTTAAGATTATCCGAGATTTGGAATCCGGATTGGACCCAGAGAAGAATAAGGGATTTGAGGTCGATCGAGAGGGTTGGCTTCGGAAGCAAGGACGATTGGTTGTTCCCGACATTGATGGATTGAGAGATGAAGTTCTGAGGGAAGGTCATCACTCGAAGTTGACAATTCATCCAGGTGGAAATAAGATGTATCGGGATATGAAGAGAACTTACTACTGGGAAGGCATGAAGAAAGATGTTGGAAATTTTATTTCCAAGTGTATGAACTGTCAGTTAGTGAAAGCTGAGCAGAAGAAGCCCAGTGGATTACTTCAGCCATTAGAAGTTCCTACATGGAAGTGGGAGCAAGTGTCGATGGACTTTATCGATGGTCTACCTAGGACAAGAGCAGGAAATGAAGGAATTTGGGTCATAGTAGATCGTTTGACCAAGAGTGCAAGGTTCATTCCTGTTCGATCAATTAGGACTGCATCGAAGTTGGCTGAGTTGTATGTTAAGTGGATAGTTCGATTCCATGGTATTCCGAAGAGTATAGTGAGCGATCGAGACCCATTGTTCACTAGTAGATTTTGGAAGAGCTTCCAGGAAGTTTTGGGAACTGAGTTGTGTTTGAGTACAGCTTATCACCCTCAAACAGATGGTCAGACTGAGAGAGTTAACCGAGTTTTGGAAGATCTTCTCAGAGCTTGTGTTTTGGACTTCGGAGGATCATGGGAAGATCATCTTCATTTGGTGGAGTTTGCATATAATAACAGCTATCAGTCGAGTATTGGTATGGCACCATATGAGGCATTATATGGAAGACCGTGTAACTCTCCGACATGTTGGTTGGAAACTGGAGAAAAGCTGATACTTGGGCCAGAGATGATTCGACAGACTTCGGATTGTATAGAGATCATTCGGCAACGAATGAAAGCAGCCCAAGATCGTCAGAAGAGTTATGCCGATAATCGTCGAAAGGATTTGGAATTCGACGTAGGTGATATGGTTTTTGTGAAGATTTCTCCTTTGAAGAGTGTTATTAGATTCGGGAAGAAAGGGAAATTGACTCCGAGATTTGTTGGACCATTCCCGATTATCGAGCGGATTGGAGAGCTCGCTTATAGATTGGAGTTACCAGAAAAGATGGCGGGTGTGCACAATGTTTTTCATGTATCTTATCTACGGAAGTATGTGCATGACCCAACTACGGTGGTTTCTGCTGATAGCTGTGAAGACTTGAAGGTTGATCCAGTGGTTACGAGACCTCGTAAGCCGCTTCGTGTTGTTGAAACTGACACGAAACAACTTAGGAGGAAGACGATTACGTTGCTCAAGGTACAATGGAGTGATGATGTTAACGACTGTACGTGGGAAGAGGAAGAGAGGATGAAGGCAGCTCATCCCGGACTCTTCGAGGTATGGCCCTAAAGTGTCGTGACATCTCATGAATTTGTAGCTTGTTCTAAGCCTTAGAATTCTGCATGCTAGGCTAGAATTGGATGCATGGTTTGTTGATTGCTATGGATGGTAGGCATGCGGATTATCTTTGATTGCTGTTGTTTGCTTGGAATTTCGGGGGCGAAATTCCTAAGGGGGAGAGAATGTAACGACCCGTATTTTACGTGTTGATATATTGTAGAATTTACAGGTCGAAGGATTGGTTATGCTGTCTCTAGCCTGAGTCTTGTTCGAGCCATGGGATGAGTTGTGTACGAATTAAGGGTTAGCTCGTATGACCAACCTAAGGAAGTGGCCGAGCTATAGGAGTTAACAGGTTAAGGATTGGACCGACCTAAGGGGAGTGACCGACCTAAGAGCTAATGGTTTAGAGTTATGGCCGAGTTAAGGGGTTGACCGACTTAGTGGTGATCGGCTTAGTGGAGATGCCGAGCTAGCAAAGTCACCGGGATAACACGTTAAGGGGGGATACCGGCTTAAGGAGCTACGAGTTATTTTGATAAGGTCGTTGGCTTGGTTTTGTGTTAGGTCGTAAGGTAATCATTAGCTCGGTAGGATTTAGGTCGGTCGAGGGATAAGGTCGTATGCGACCTAAGTTGGTTCTGTGCTAAGAGTTAGGTCGGCATCTGGTTATAACGATAGGTCGGAGACCTATTTAAGTCTTTAGGTCGGCACTAGGGATAAGCCGTTAGGTCGGTGGGATGGTTAAGGCACGTGTGTTTTAGGTCGTAGAAGAGCATAGGTCGGCAGCGACCTATGTTAGGTCGGAGTCTTTTTAGGTGGTAACGACCTAATAGCGAACTCCGAGTTAAGACCTTGGGCGATCTAAGGTTGATTCAGCCTATAAATAGGGGGGTTTGGCTCACTTTTTGGCACCGGTTTTTGAAGCGACGAAGTGCTGCCATTTTGGGAACTCGACTACAACATTTCTTCATCTTCTTTTCTCCATTCCAATCTAGTTCTAACATCCATCCAAGATCGAAGATCAAGATCGAAGATCCAAGAGCCAAAGTTGAAGATCTTCATCCGTTCGAGCTAGATTTCATCGATTGAAGCGAGATATTGCCGGATCAAGCCTTGATCTTCGCTGTCCAGATCTGTAGTGATTAGTTTTTGAGGTGTTTGGGTGATTTGGTGAGTGGTAGTTATCTCTCACGCGGACCCAAAGGAGTATATTGGATTGGTGGTTTGTTGGAGTGTTGTAGATAGTGATTTTGTGCATTTTCCTTAGATCCAAGTATAGATCCATTGTTTGTGAAGATGTTTACCTATGCAAGCTCATTTATTAAGTTATAGAAACAAAACCCATGTTTTATATTTGCTAGATCTATGCTAAAAACCCATGATTCATGTATGTTAGTTCTATGCTCATTTATTTACGAAATTGCCATTGTAGTTATGAATGCCTAATTAGATCTTGATTGAATACTTATTTGTTTGGATTAATGTTTGCCTTGATTGATTGTTGTGAATGAGCTATCTAGTTGATAGATTTGGACAAGTATGGTCAAAGATGATTCAAAAGCTACAGAAGAGGCTCTTGAATGGTGAAAGCTGCTAAAGGCATATGTGGCGGATGTGGAAGCTCATATGTATGGATTGAATGATGTTGAGATGGAACTTTTCCATGATGCGATGAGGCAAACCATGTTGTTGAGTTGAGACTTTGCTATGGTGTAATAAAGCGAAGTATGATGTGATGTAGACTTGGCGTAATCCAGGCAGGGATCATTCCAAGCATGTTGATAACTCGAGGGATGGTTCGAGTTGGTTGATAATGGATTGCTCGAGAGGTAGCTTGAGCTAGTATGAGGATAGTCGTCAAGGAGGATGACTAGGAGGCTTGGATCTCATCGTTGTTGAAGGTTCTAGCATGCTCAAAAGCAAGAGTACATGGGGTGCCCATAACGACTACAGGTAGGTAGTCGGGACAACCAAAAGACTACAGGTAGGTAGTCGAGTACTCTGGGCAAAGTAGATAAGTCCTAGGCACAAGGCAGTGTGCGGAGTTATGTCTGGAACCGGGGTTACCATTAGCCCTTGACGGATGGTCATTCAATCAACGGTAAAATCGAAGCAAGGATAACAGTGATAGCCAGAGTCATGGATGTTTGGACGTTTGGTTGTATCATCATTCGGTCTCAAGAGAGATATTTTCTAGGTGCTTATCTGATCTTGGTTTAGGCCTTGGGGGTTTGTATTTGGAAAACATCGCCCTTGACTCGAGTGATTATTGCTTTACCTTAATTATCTGCTATGTTATGCTTAATTCTCTTTGGTGTGTATCTGGGGGCTATCACTGTAGAAAGAGGTGGAGTGGGATGGTTTGGTTCCTATTCCTTTTATCCTTTATGCTCTTTTGGTATGTTTGATAGTTGATTTACTGCTCACTAAGACTTTGTCTGACTCAAGGTTTTATGTCTCCTCTTATTACCTTGGGCTGTTCATCCATGTTGGGATGGGCAGACTAGGTAGCAGGTGACAGGTGCTGTTCTTAGAGATCTACGCTGATGATGACGAAGACGAGCAGGAGGCTTTGCATACTAGTTTTCTTACTATATGTACTGGGTGTTCCGCTGTTATATCTGATTGAGTGTTTGTAGTGAGGCTTTGATGTATGGATGATTCATGTTTGTATAAAACTACTACGATGCTTATATGATGATTTTTCTATTATGGGGCTTCACTATATATTTCTCTATTGTATTTTATCCATGCGCTGTGAGTTGTACGATAGAGTTTGCTGTTTTATTTTACCCTGACTATCGTCCATGGCTACCTGGCACGCCTTTCAGCGCACTATTCCATTGTTTTGATGCGGGAGTCATGAGCGGTCGTCACAATAATCCAACATCCAAATCAACCAATAAATCAAACAATCAATCGATTATCATTATCGGGTGTTTAACTAGCAATTTATATTCAATATTAATTAAATGACAATTCAATTCAATATAAATTCAAATTTAACTTAAATGACAATCTAAAAATACCAAACAACAATCAATAAATTTCTAATCATATCATAAATTTAATTTAACTAACATAAGATAATTTAGTATTCGTGAGTGGATCAAAACACTCACATTGATATTTAGAACGCAAAAATCCAAACAAAGATGCCTTTTCCAATAGTCTCCAAACTTAGCTAAACCTATTTCATGTCATCAGAAATTCCAATAAGAGTCTAGCGGAAGAAATTACGCATGTATCAGAGCTCGTATGTGGAAGATATTCAGGTTATAAGAATATATTAAAAAATATATTTATACATTTAATTATTAAAATAAGAAACTTTAATAACTCACGTTTTCAAATTTGCTGTACCCAAAACAAAGGCAAAAGGTAGAAAGCCAAAACCATGAAAGCTAATTCTCATTGTTCATTTTTTTAGGCTTCTTGTAAAAGAAGGCAAGGTGACGAGGAAAGCTGCGGATGTGGTTGAGGAAGAAATAGATGCTCACACTTTTTTTTGAACATAGCTTCAGTAAAATGAATTGACTGCAACAAAGTGGATGTATAAAGCTATGTTGACACTAAGACTTTGAGGAAAAAATAGAAGCCCTGATATTTGAAAAATAATGAAGTTCTAGGGGAAAGAATGAGATATGATATGAAACAGAAGAAGAAAGGGAAGTAACAAACGAAATAGGCATAAAAGGGACAAATAAAATGAAGCTATATGATCTAAGTAAATGCTTTGGATAAAAAAATAAACGAAATGGAAGAATGAGAAAGGATGAGAATTCACGTTTCAACTACATCGGAAAATTGCAAAAAGCAATATATGGGAATAGTGGCAGGTGTATTGAATAATAAGGAAATGAAGGGACCACTTAGGATCTGATTAATTGCATGTTCCACTCAATTAAATATATTAACACCAAATATACTTTTTTTCCACCCAGTTTAACATAATTAACATACAATAAATAAATTTGAATACAACAACCAATGTAACGTTACACAAAATGAAAGATGATCCAAAACTCAAATTTAGGATTTTTTTTCAAAATAAAGTTTTTCTCAAAGCGCAATCACGAAACCTATAAAGTTAATTTAATCTAAATTTCAAGATTAGTGTTAAAATCACTTACATACAGCCTCAAATTGATATTTAATGATTGTAAAATATTGTTTTAAAATTCTTTTTTTTCTTTTTTTATAAATTATTTTTACCTTCAAAATGAAAATGTTCCTTTTATTTTTATTAAAACATTCTTTTTATTTTAACAATAATGTATGTTTCTTTCATTAAATCCATTAATTAATGTTTCTCTTTTTTTTACTCTTTTAAATTGAAAGATTCCAAATCGCCATAACTGTAATTAATTTCAAAATTAAACTTTAAAACGGATCCTAACAAACGTACATTTCTTTCATTAAACGCCATTAATTTCAAATAAATTCTCTTTCCCTTTTATTGAAAGATTCCAAGTAAAATTAACGATAATAAATTCATTGATTAATTTAAATTCCAATATATATTTATTTTGATTTTCATCTTATTATTCAATCAATTATCATCTTATGGATATACTTAACGTTGGTTTACCATTTCATTATCAATCTTCTATAGTTATCACTTTAATTCATATTAACCGCATTAAGTAATTAGATTAATTGCAATTGATTTCCAATTTAATTTCAATGGATTAAATAAATTGGTGATAAATGACAAATGTTACCTTTACTTACTTAATCGCATTTATAAGTTTATTATCAACAACAAATGTTATGACTACTTACACCCTGATTATAATCAATTTTCCATTAATTTCATATAATTTTCCCTTTTATATAACGTTTAATTCATTTCCTAATTTAAACTTATCACCAAATAACTTTACAATTATTTTAATTACTGACATACAATTCCAACATTAAACCCAACATTCAATTGCCTTAATTCCATTAATTACCCATTCAATATTTAAACAGATAAATTAATGAGAAAATAGTTATTTATAATAATAATTCACACCTATTATCTTAATCTTTACAACCAAGGGTTATAATTTGCTTACCCAAAAAGGTTTTGCATTCAATATTAATCTATTTCAATTAATTACATACAAGTTCTCCATTAACTACATTTAATTTATTTCATTATTTACAATTATAACCAAGTCAGCCTACAATTTATTTCAATTGATTTAGAATTACATTAAATAGTTATCAATAGCATTCAAACAACATCACTGGTTTCATATTCAATATTAACCAATTCTAATTGATTACATATAATTTCAACATTCAATGTATTTCCTTATTTATAATTTATAACCAATTATAGCTTTACTGTCACTTCAATTAACTGAAATTACATTAAAATAGTTAGCAATTACCTTATATTAACATTACTAACATTACATTCTAGTTATTATTCTCATTATAACATCATAAATTTTAGTTTACTTTCAATATAGAATTCTAAAATCTTATTTAACTAAAATTTTAATTATCGAAAAATACGGGTCGTTGCACCCTCCTCAACTTAAAACTTTTCGTCCTCGAAAAGGGAAAAGGAGAAAATAAGAGTCAATATGTTTTATTCAAAGTATTCAATATGTAAATAATTAATTTTCATAATTAAGAAATTTAAATACAATATACAATTAATAACAAGTAAATATTCATATTCAAGTCTACTAAAGTTTGAAAATATTTCACTTTTCACAAAATTTCTAAGTTTAAAATTCTCGAAAATTTTTGGCAGAGTCTCCTTTGTGCGGAGAGATTCGAAAGAAATAACAATATCAATAATTACCATATATATATATATATCATATTTCAAAAATAAACATTCCAACCATGGGAAAACAATATAATATCGTTAGAAACCCACAATTCGCAAACGTACCTATTTGTCGGGCCAATAACGCTTAATTTATGAAACCAAAAACAATAGCTATTGCTTCCATAAACCTGTACTTCACTTATAAAATCCAAAGAAGTTCATAATTACGTGAAAAGAGATATATTTAAATTGTTCAATTAATAAAAAACAAATCAACACAACATAACAATAATCATATGCAAACGAACAACACGACCATCATATGTGACAAAGGAATCAAACATACGTTTATAGCAACCAAATTAATGATTTGTTCAGGTTCAGAAACTTTTAATCGTATAAGATGATGGATAAATAAACTATTAAGTGTACCCTATACTCAACAGCCTTAAATAGTTACCTGATAGATTTTCTATACATCCTTATGCAGTTAGAAGTATCCTTTCCTAACATTCCATAAGCCAAAACAACCAATAATTTAAACAAAATATTTAAGTTTATTCAATTGGTTTCTTTTTACATCATTACTATTCATTTTTTCCGTCATATAATGTCCTTTTCTTTTTCTTTCCTATACTTACATTAATTATTTCACAATATTAACTTATGTTCATAACATTTCTTGTGCATCAAAAAAATTATTTAGAAATAATTTCATCGAACATTTCTATTACTTAGGTTTTACTTGTATAATATTCTTTTAACAACCCGCATATTTTACGATTGAATATTTAAATATTTTGTTTAAAATAATTTATCGTTAGCCGGATTGTTTGGTCCGAAAAAGCTACTTTTTGCAAACAGTCGAATTAGGACTCGAGACCATCCCCATTGAGTTCAAAATGACGTTTGCGACCTTTTTGGGTATAAACTTCGATATGTTTGGAGATAGTAGAATTTTGCTACCTTTTCACTTAGGGCTTTGGTTTTGTTTCAGCCCATTAGACCCAAGCTTCACCCCTCTCCTCTTCATTACTTTATTTCTAATTCCAAATACTCAAGCTTTAACAACAATGGAGAGAGGAATGGAAAATTAAAACTCCAAGCCCTACTTTTCTTTTCCAAATCAAGTTCTAGCTCCAAATTTATAGAAGAAGCTTTGGTAAGCCTCCTCTTCTTCTTCTCCAACTCATTCTCTTATCAATTTCAGAAATTCCTAAACCTAACTTAGGAAATGTTTCTCTTTTTAGCTTAGATTCAAGCTTGTTGGGTTGGAATTGAAGAGTGATTGTCCTTGCCATTGCTCTATAGCTTCTTCTTCATAGTTTTGGGTTCAAAGGTGAGATTTTTATCTCACATCTTAGTCTATAATTATCTTCGATTGTTAGGTATGAATTCCTAACACTAATTCTTGTGCAATTGATTTTGGTTTGGATTGATTTGGTGTATATTCCAATTTTTGGTGTTTTGAAATCAAAATCTATGAAAATCCTATTATGGATATTTGGACATTGATATTTGAGGCGTATCAAAGAGCCTTTAAGGATGGTTGTCGCTTGGCGTAAATCCTTAGTCGTCGTTGCTCGCCTGATCGCTTCCGGTATTTATTTCGGCCATTTTTGGTCTAGGTTCAGGGAATGCCCTGAACCCCAGTTTCAGACGTCTGAAACGTTAGATTCAGACGTCTGAATATTATTCTGGGAAAATTTTTATTCCCAGATTCAGACGTCTGAATCTATATTTCAGACGTCTGAATTGGTTTGTTTGGACCAGAAAGGAAATAGGCTAAAAATTGCCTATTTTAGACGTTTAAAATATTGGGTTCAGACGTCTGAATTGTGTTCTGGAAAATAATTATTTTTCCAGATTCAGACGTCTGAATCCTTGATTTCACACGTCTGAATCTGCTGTCTGGGCTCTATTTTGCCTATTTAGCTTGAGATTCCAATTTTATCGATTTCGTGTTGATTCCCTTTTGTTGTTATCATCTATTATCGTATTTGATGACATTTTCTTTGGGATTTTTGGAAATATCCATTTTGATGGATTTGATATCGATTTCTTTGGATTCAATTCACGTCTTCGTATGTGAATTTTGGTGATTGATTGTTTCTACAATCATTTTTGTGATTTGTCACTTTAAAATATAAAGGTTTCAGTACTAGTAGTAAATATCAAAACTCTTTCATCAAAACGATTTCAACACAATTTTATTACGAGCTCGTTTCTTAAACCGTTTTCCAATCTACTAGTATATACAAACCTTTACCTCACTCATATGAGAAATCTAATTAAACGACTTAGTAAAACAAGTAGTATGAAACGCTTGCGTTTACTTCGTTGGTTAATTCTTGAACTTGTTCGATTGAATCTCTTGTGTCAATTTTCTAGTGGAGATCTATAATTTGTTCGTAAATATTTAAGTTAAGCAAGTGGTTATGGGACATGAAGCAGAGCTCATATATTTACTAGCTTAGAGTAATTGACACTTTCTTGATGATCATTGAGGATCATTTTTGTGTTTTAGACTAGCGCTATGCTATGTTTCTTTGTCCACGAAGGGGACGGTACCTCGTTTTATTGAGTTTCGTCTCATTTTTATTATAGGCTAACGGCCTATTTATTTCTTGGGGTTTCGACCCAATTTTTGTGTGCTAGCGACCCACGTTTTTATGGAGTTCAGATCTTCGGGCGTACCGTTGTACTACGTCGTTGTTCCAAATTTTACGAGTTTCAGGTTCCTCGGGCGTACCGTTGTACTACATCGTTGCATCGAATTTTACGAGTTTCAGGTTCCTCAGGCATACCGTTGTACTACGTCGTTGCACCGGCTCTATAGTTAGCGACCATGGGATAGCGTCCCGTTTTGTGATACACGTGTTGGTGAGTTTTCAGGCTCCCGTTTTGTGATAGGCCTCCCCCCTTTTGTGATTCCTGGATTTCTATTGATGATTTCTGAATTTGAATTTCACCAATTTTATGATTGGCATTTATATGTTGTCAATATTTGTGGCTTGGTGAATGAAATAAGGAGTATGACATTCCTTTTGATCTTTGAGAAAATTCTGGTGATATTGATTAATCTCTTGTTGATTTTCAATTTTTATACTTATCACATTATGGCTTTATGGTTATCATATGTGATGTCATATTTCTTATTCTATATCATTTTATCTGATATTTATAGCTAGACTGGTCCGTTTATTATTTTCTTATAAATAATACTCCGGTCAGACCGAGATGTTACAGGTGCTTCTGCTTGACTTCACTTCTGGGATTATCATCCTGACTTTTGGCTAACTACTTAGATGAGTAGTTTTTGTTGTATACCTTTGAGATATAGACTCCTAGATGTATACATATTCTTTTGTTTAGCACTTGTAACCATTCTTTTGTGATATTGTGGTTCTTGTTTGACCACTACTCTGATGTACACTTTCATGTGTTATATTCATATCTTTTTCCGCCTTTTTGATATGGATGTCTGTGACTGATTTGTGTTATGTTTATTTCTATGTTTGTTTCCGAAGGATATATATAGCCACTGTGTAGTAGCCTTGAGTTTGTATCGGCATGTCGGACTTCGTTGTACTATCTGACGTATTGGTGCTCGCACAAAGCAATTACACGGATGGTCGCTCCTCAACAGCCTTATTCTCCATGCTAGTTGACAGCATTACACCGTAATGTTCTTGGTTAGCGTGGGTATAGAGGTGGGGCGTCACAATTCTATTACATATTCTATTAACATTTCAACTTGTTAAACATTTCTGGTAAGTTATATATTATTTTTTTTAGGAATGTAATTGAATGTCACACAAGTTTTTGGTATTCGCCCTTGAAGAAAAAGGAGTATTTCAATATATCTAAAAATTCAATTACACATCTAACCTCATCCACTTAGCAAGAATATAAGATATACTTAAAACATCTTCATAGCATTATGCGAGAATTTTCCAAAATTTTAAACAACGTTAGAAGTTTATATCAAAACGTTATGATAAGTGTTTAAAAAAAATAAAGTTCCTTAAATTCGATAATTTATTAGACTTATTATTTTAAAATAAGTATAAACTCTAGATTATTAAACTGAAACTAATAGTATAATTAAATCTAATATTAAATATCCCAATCAAAGTATAAAATTTCATATCTTCATAATTAATTTTACATACTTGTTTTAAAATGAATATTCTAATCATCGAAAAACATTTATTTTGGTTTAATAACAAATTCAAATAGTAAACAAACCTATAAATTTACTATTAGTACTTCAAAATTAGGTAAATATTTCAAATCATACTTCCAAAATGGAGATTCAAATTTATTTGTCAAGTATATTACTATAAATAAACTTTGCAAATCAATTTTTTTCCATTTATATAATATCTTTAAATTATACATTCAAATAAACTTATATAAATTTTACTTAAAATATTCATTTGAAAACTTCATTTGCAAATCAATCATCTTTAATACTTTAATACTTTATGGAAAAATTCATCTGTAAAATTTCTTGTTTCATTTATAAATACCATTTAAATTTTTTTAAATATCATTTTTATAGATATATGTAAACTATTGGAAAACAATTATTTACATCGTTACTTACATTTAAAAAGGAGTTATTGAAAACCTTGAATCCATTATTTATAAATTTTATTAGTTTTAAATCTCAAAATTCTTTTAAACATCATTAATAAATCAATATTGATAAACTTTAAATATGTTTTATTTAATCAACAACTTCTCACAATATTTACAACACTAATTATTTACTATTAAATCATATTGTACATAAATCACAATATTTTAAGCATTTTTAAAGTCTTTAGAAATGAAAAAAAGGACCAAAATATTTTTTATATAATACTTTATCCAAATACTTTTATAACTCGATGTTCTAACAAGTTTATCCTCGTTCTACGTTGATCAAGTTTACGACTAGAAACCTCCAAGTACTTAGTAGACCTATTTCAACGCCCAGTGAAAAATACTAAAAATAGGTATGAGAAGTACGGCTCAAAATTTGATGTCAAATGATGTTGTTACGATAGTAGTGGCCCACTGCTGATCCAGTGTTTATGCAAGGGACACAAAACTTTCTAGAAGATCCTTTCACCTTCCGGATTTCAGAAAAATATTTTAGCCATTTCATAAACAAGGGACCATTGACCCTTACTGCAGTGGTAACTGCTGATTCAGATGATTTACGCAATGGATGCACTTCCTTTCTAGAAGATCCAAAAACAACGGATCCCAGGATCGAAAGTGCCTTCATTGGGTAAACTAAAGAACCATCTATCTTGAAATAAATTGAGGAACTCATAAGTTTAAGTCCGGACAACCATATCGGTTTGAATCCATTTCTGAATTCACCCAAGTATATTAGGATTTATCGGTGAAACCATTCCCGGATTACCCAAGTCTTCCCGGATTCCCCAAGTCCATCTGGGTCGAAGCATATCATACTATACTTCTTCGTCGAGGGTACTTCCCCATGCCTCTTTGTAACGACCCTCCTTTCATTCCATAGAAAGATGCATCATTGAGAAGAAAGAAAGGGATAGAGAAGAGAAAAGATAGAAAAGAAAGAAACAGACAACATCAGAATCTCACAGCGGAATGAATAAATTATATTATATCACATAAAACATTACATAGTATCATATACATCAAAGATTTACAGCTAATACAACACAAACTAGACAGTTATAAAACACCTGTCTAGCAATTACAATTCAAGTACATCAGAGAAAACAGATACAACTCAAACATAGTGGAATCATAATATATATCTACACGTTGAAGCCTCCTGCTCCATATCTCCTCCAGAAACTCATCAAAACAATCCTTAATCACTTGACTACTCATACGTAATATGAGTACCCAAGAGTTTAATAAAACAGAAAATAAACACTCGGGTCAGACAGGGGTCTGGTGTGAGTAAACGGGTTTAAAAGTTGTTTAACTTTAGAAAATCCTTTGAAAATAAAAGGTATTACGTAAGACTTCCCACACATAAACATGGAAAAGTTTTTACCTTACGCTAACCAAAACATTTGATAGGAAATCCAGTTATATTATAATAGTGTCTAGGGTTTTCAAAACAAAATACAAAAATAGCTGGAATGCTTACATCTCACGTTCCAACAAAGTTGGGCACAATCAAAACCATACAGGCACTTATTGGATTTTGAATTCCATCAATGGCAGGGCTACTGGGGTACCGCCTGTCACAGTACGTAGCCTAGACCACCGTATCGAGGAGCCACCCTAACTTCCCTGCAACACAAAGCCGGAACCATTCCTTACTGAACAGTTCCGAACAAGACCACCCCGGCGATTCTAGCTAGCAATCGCCCCACACAGCCGAAATAAAAAGGGACATCTAGACAGGGGTAAATCTCGCTCTCAAGTAGGGGCTACCCACGAAGCCTTGCTGCACCTCCCCTGTTTTAGCCATTCCCGGTTGATGAGGCTTGAGGCTACGATTACCTTTATAGGACAAATCAATCTTAGAATGCTCATCGTCCACCTGACGATGTTCTGAAAGCATTCAATCCATACAAGTTCGTTCCGGGTTGAACGAAACCGAAGGCATTATCTCGTTACACTCATTTTGGAATCACCCTCAGAGTTAACGACGATAACCCTTGCACTCTGAATCACCATCTCGAACCTGAAAGTACTATTTCGTCAAACTCACCATGGAATCACCCTCAGAGTTATATTGACGAATAGTCCTTACACCTCGAGTCTTCACTCTTCACTTGAGATTCACGACCTAACATTTAATTTGGATCGATGTGGTTTTCGGAATTCCAAATTTGGAAATCCGATCCCGGTCTCATCGAAATCCAAACGCCATCTTAATGTCTAAGTGAATTTAATTTGAATAATTAATTCAATTCATCATTATCTATTTACACACAGATAGATATTTCACATATCACAATAGATAATAACATTCTCATCATAATAGATAACTCGTATCATAATCACAAACATATAATCATCACAACTAGATAATCCATCACAAACCATCATACTTTAACCATGCATCCATATCATATAGATACTACTCATCTCATTACTGAGATCACATCCATTCAATCAATATCATCCATAAGCAAAGATTTACTAACCATCATCTATAATTAATTTAAAAATGAATTAAATTAATTACTTCTATCTCTAATTAATTTAAAATAAATTAAATTAATTATCCCATCTATAAATCCTGCTTAATATCTAATTATTAATCAACCTAGTTAATTAATCATTCTCTGAGTATTCAACTTGATTAAACACCTTTGATTAATCATTCTCTAATTACAATAAGTAATTAGTCTTAATTACTTTTACAAAATTAATTAATCTTAATCATAAGTAATTAACATTTAATTACTTCATTTATTAATTAATTAATTATATTTATCCTTAATCAATCATAATTAATTAATCACTTAATTAATTTATTATTACTTAATTAAACAATCCTTAATTACATCATTAATTATATTAATTAATGATCTCTAATTTATATTTAAATTAATTACTTTATTTAAAATTAATTACATTTAGTAATTAATACAATTATTAATCACCCTTGATTAATATTCAATTTAGTAATTAGCTATCTTTAATTACTCATTAACAAATTAATTATCCCATAGTTAATTATCTTCATTAATTAATCCTTTGGTTAATTACAAAAGTAATTATCCAAATTACTCATCTTCACAAATTACATTTTACTAATTATCATTATTACTTCTCTAAGAAATCCTGCTCCATCAATTACGTTAAGTAATTACACTTATTAAACCATCAAATGATTTACTTAAATTAGTTAAACTAAATTAATCAACTTAACAAATCACATTATCAAAATTAATTACAATAAGTAATTAATCCTTTAATTAATTTTATCAAGTAATTAGACTTAACAATTTAAAAGTTAATTACCTTAAATTAATTAATCTAATTAACTAACAAAATTAATCATATTAATTAATTAATTATCCTTACATAATTATCATTATTAATTAATAATATTTTCTTAAATTACTTCTTTAAGAAAATTATCTTGGATTAATCATCATTAATCATCTCTAATTAAATTAATTCTAAATCATTATTTAAAATCAAATAAATAAGTAAATTCTTAATTAAATTCTTTTATTATCTTAATTGTTCTAAGATAATTTATTTATTTATTAATGATTTTATTAACATTCAAAGTGTATTTAAATAATAAATCTCTAAATTAAATTCAAATTCCATTTTAAAATTCAAGATTTCAAAATGTTTAGCTATTTAAACATCATCCAAATTTAAATAAATTATAACCTTAAATAAAAGTGAAAACATTCATTACTTATGTAAGCAAATTTTAAATCCAAATTTACTTAAATTTATTTAAGAAATCTAGTCTGTAAAATAAATTGATTATTTAAACTTCTCAAATTTCAAGTTAAACATTTCATAACTTTTTTTCAAATATTAAAGAAAAGAAATCTTTCAAGTTTAAACATTTATTTGAAATCAAATTCATTTTCTTAAATCTACTTTAAAACATTTGAATTTGATCATCACTTTAAAATTTTCAAAACTGTTTAAATTTAAACTGGATTCAAAGTAACCTGAAAATTATAATTAAACTTGATTTTAAACTTAATGTAAATCTTGCTTAAATTTAAATATTTTCATTTTAAAACTTTGAATTCAAAAGTTCATCTGAATTCAGATTTTAAACTTTGCATTTGAAAACCCTTATTGAAAATTCTGCTCAAAAACTTGAATTCCATTTTAAAATTTAAAAACTGCATATGTCAGGTTTTACAACCTGAAACCAATCACCTACCCGAGAACACAAAATATTACTTCGAGTTATCATCCTAAAAACTTCGAGTAAACAGCCTGTTCCACCCCAGTAGTACCCGAGTCATGTTCCTGCACCAAACCAAGCAAGAAATTCACCAGAAACAAATGTGCACGGTGCATATGCACCAGCACTTCGGCGACCTTCAGCCACCCTGACCAACTCCACCAAGTCACCGACTTACCCCCAAGCATGATCACGATCACCAAACTCCCCACAGCAGCTCGAATCAAAACCGAGTTAACCCAGCAAACCTGGAACCCGACACAGTAATAAAAACCCCAATCCTGTCATCACCGCGCAAACTCACCTCCGACCATCTTATCACCTACGACACCGGCCATCCCTTCGCCTATGTCTCCTCTTCCAATCCCCAAAGTTCTACAACACTCGATGCTCCATAGAAATCAAAAAACAACAAATAAAAGACTACCACAAACTAGGTTAACACAAAAGAATGCGTCGCCATTGCCACCACGTCCAACTGCACCGCCTTCCACTATTTTTCCTCGCCTCTCGGATCACTCCTACATCACCACAGGGAACCCAGAGCATCCCAGTCCACTTGATCACCCAAGAATCGACAATAACCCATTTTTGTTCAACCCAGAACCGCACCTTAAATCCCAACCTAAAAATTGTGATTTTAGTCTTAAAAATCATGTTTTAGTTTAGATATTTGATTTATAATCCTGAATTTATAAATCATGACAAATTACATTTGACTTAATTTAAGATTTCACTATGTTTTATTTTTTTCCAGAACAATACTAAGTTATTTTAATTAACTATAATCTTTAAACTAACATTTATGATATAACAATCATATTTCATTTATGACTTAGATCTTAACAAAGCCTAGATCAAGAGATAAGGAAATATAAAAATCAAACTTGAACTAGAAAATTTAAAAAGAGGTGTCTACAGGTCTTTAACAATATGCAGATATCATATTTCTCATATACACTAATTTCAATAAACGCAAACACATGATTATCTTCAGCATAAATCAAGCAGCCATATAGAAATATACTTAAGCATTTTAAAAAGGAAGTTACTCATAGTTTTGAGAAGATAGAGCATTTTTTCCTTTTTATCAACAGCAGTTTGATTTTTTTTTTAAAAATAACAGTTTGTTTGAAACTTGAGTTCTATAAGTTTGTTTAGCTCTGATTTTTACAAGAAAAACTGTTTAAAAAAAATAAAAGTTCACTCACCTATTAATGAAGAAGCAGAAGACAACAGAGATGCAATCACATTTCCAGGAACCTGATTTTGCATGTTGCATCTGCTTGCTTCCATTTGATAATTGAATTTCTGTTGAACTTATTTGAATCTACTGCTGAGCTGTTGATTTTAGGTTGAAAATCTGGGTTTTGCATTAGCTGTTGAAGATGATTTAAACTGCATGTTGACCTTATACTTCTTTGCTTAAAACTGGAGTTGAATTGAACTTCAATTTGATGTTGAAGATTGTAGCACATTTGATTTTGCAGAGTTGAATTTGCAGATCTGGTTGAATTTGTTTACAGATTTTATATTGAAGTTGTTTTGCAGAATTGGTTTTGAAATTCTTCTTTCTATTTTTTTTAAGATCTGATTTTAGTTTCTTATTTGAAGAAGGTGGTTTGAACAAAAATGCATTGCTAATTTTACTTATCTATATTAATTATTTTCAAAAATAAACTACATTGCCACTTCTTACTTAAGTAAGACAAATGATTTACAAGTGTCTTTCTATGTGTTAAGTGTTTGACACATATTCATTTTGATAATAAAAAGAAAATTTCTAAATTTTATAAAGGTTTTTAAATTCATCTCTTACTTAATTTATCATATTTTAAATGTTTAATTACATTTAGTTTTTACATGCTTACATATAAACCTTCTTTATAAAATTACACAATTTAAATGTTTATTTGAATGTTTTCAAAATAATATTTTTAAAGCTAAACTTTTCAAAAGAGAAAATTTAAAAAGAAAAAGAATGTTGAATAATATTATTCAAAAGTTTCAAACCAAATTATATTCTAATAAAATTGAACTAAATCTATTTCAAAACAATTTTTAAAATAACACAAAATAAACTTTTATTATTATAAAATACAATTTAAACTATTATATTTTTCAAAAAAACAAATATTTACTTATATTTCTTTGAAGATATAAGAAAGACTTTTAAATTTACCTTTGAAAAGTTTTCAATACCAGTTTTAAATTAAATTAATCAATTCATAATTTATACACATACATATATAGTAAATTGGAAAATATTCTTATTAAATTAAAATTAAAATTTAAATCAAAACTCCTATTTACAATGTATACACATATATACATTATAAATAAAATATCTTTGAATCAGCTTAGAAAGATAATTTTTTTATTTAAATATTTTTAACTTTTGAAAAGAATAAAATTTTCAAAAGTTGTTATTATTATCATCATTATAAATATCATTTATCAAACTAAATAATAATTAATCTTCAAAAGATAATTTCTATTTGAATTAAATTATTATATCAATATTTCACATTTTAAAATAATTATTAATGAAATTATTAAATAAATATTGCTTAAATTTCTGGGACTTCACACTCTTACTTCAAAATATATCATACCATATATAGTACCATTTTAAAATCATAGCTTCAAATATCACACTTATATAAATTCCATTATATTTAAGATTTCATTTTCAGATAAAGTACATTCCAAAATCAATAATCTCGAATATATCAAATCATTCTTATATAAATTCCATTATATATATAAGATTTATCTCTTTAAATCGAATACCTTCCAAAATCAACAGTTTTCAAAATAACCTTATACTTATATAAAGTCCGTCTTATACAAGAATAAAAAAAATTCCAAAATCAATTTCATTGTATGAAGAGCCATATGGAATTGAACATCTTTGCTTTATAAAGGTTTCGAATTTAGAATAGTTTTATACATAAAGTAGTTGAAAAATAGTTTTGTAAATAAAATAGTTTGTAAAAAATAGTTTCTAAATAAAATATTTTCTAAATAAAATAGTTTGTAAAATAGTTTTATAAATAAAATAGAATAAGATAGTTTGTATAAGAAAAATAAAAGAAAATAGTTTGTAAACTAGTTTTGTAAATAAAACAGAATAAGATATATACAAATAAAGAAAATAGTTTGTAAAATGGTTTTAAATTAATATTTGTTTTGTATATAAGAAAAATTCCAATTTAAATTACAAAGATATCCAACCCAACAGCTTTCAGTTTCAACTTCAAAGCTTATCAATAATATTAGAACATAAGATGTACATATGTCATCATTTCGCAAAATCACATTCGATCACTCGCTCAATTACACAAGTTCGCTTTCGAACTAGTATTTTTCAATCGACTTCCTTAATGCGGACTTCGATAAGGTTTCTTGACTCGAAACCATCATTCTCCTTGCATAGCCATATACTATGATAGAGAATTTGTAATGACCCGAAATTTTCGATCTCAAAAATTCCAGAAGTTAGGAAAGAAAGAAAAGAGATAGAAGAAGAAACAGGAAAGAAACACCGATTCTCACATTCGCAGCGGATAAAAATATAATATCACATAAAATAACAGTTTACAAAGGAAAACTGTATCAGTCATTTACATTTTAATACATCAGAGTTACAATGTTTACACAATCACTGGACAGTTAAAATAACTTGTCCTAGATAAATAACAATAATACACACAACGGAATACTCTCCATACGTTCCTGCCATCCAGCTCGCCTCCTGAGCTCCAGAACGACCTTACTTGAAAATCTGTAATACTCAGTTTGACCCGAGCATTACATCAAAGTAACACTCGGGTCAGGCTGGAAACCAGTGTAAGTAAACCTATATAATTTGAAATACTAAGTTCAAACCATAAAGGAAAAACCCAGGGTAACTCGTACTTCACTACGAGTTCATTACTTGTTATGCTCAACACTTATTTCACAAATCAGTAACTAAGTGTCCATACTTAGTTTCGAAGGACCATATCATTCCAGCCTATTGATTTCACAAATCAAATCTATATAGAATTATTATAGATTACAAATCGAAGTGGTTTCGTGTATTTACTAGTACCCGACTCGGGTCTCTTCGAATTCAATACTATCTTATCCCAAGTAATTCAAGTGATTAAATTTTAAATGCTGGATGTCACTTTTCCACAGCAATTCATCAAAGATAACCATATTATATCTGTTCAACCCAACATATCATATTACAAAACATTCCATTTCACAAAGCATCACAATCACATATCAGGGATAACAAATAATCCAAGGCATTCAAATATCGTTCAATCATTCATAAGCAAGATAAATTAGTCATACCATTCTGAATTAATTTAATTAACTACCAATGAATTAAATTAATTATTTATTACTTATAAATCTTGCTTATTTAACATTAATTAATTATATCCAACTAATTAATCATCCCTTAATTATTCATCTTGATTAACCGTCTTTGATTAATCATCCTTGATTGATCATTCTTTAATTACATTAAGTAATTTTCCTTTAAATTAATTACACGAATTAATTATTCTCAAACCCATCACATTACTTAACCTTTAATTACCATCTTAATTAATTACCCAAATTAATTATCCGACAATTACATTGATTAATTATCCTTTAATTAATCACACTCATTAATTAGCTAACCCTTGGTTAATTTTCTTAAATAAATCAACCCTTAATTAATTAATTCTTTAATCAGTTTATCCATTAATTAATTACACTAAGTAATTAATCCTTAATTACTTCCCTTAAGTAATTTACCTTTAATTACTTCCATCAAGTAACTCTCCCATTAGTTAATTATCCTCAATTAATAAACCCTTAACAAATTTATCCTTTAATTACTTACATCATTTAATAAATCACCTTTAGTAATTAATCATTAGTTATCCACCATAATTAATGACATTAAGAAGTTATCTTTAATTATTTTCATTAAGAAATTATCATTTATTAATTACAACTATTTATTAACCTTAATTAATCTCATTCAACATTAATCATCCATTAATTACTTACATTAATTTATCAATCATTAATTACAAAAAAATCTTAATTGATTTAAAGATAAACCATTTATTCCTTTAATTATCTTTTAAATCCTTACTAAATGAATTTTGAAAATAATTTATCACCATTCCATTAACTTAACCTTTTAAAGTTAAATTTTAGGATTTAAAATTACCTAATCTTTTAATCATTTCTTAATTTACAAAAATCAAGTTTCATTTTAAAACAAACTTTTCAAGCAAAGGTTGTATATATTATAAAACATTTTAAAATTTTTAAACCTGTATTATTTTATTTTGTTCAAACTGAACATCATCATCAAAACCCGAGTAAAACACCCAAATTCCCGAGTTCCCTATCGAGCAAACTGCTACCCTCTTTTTCTTCGAGCATAACCCTTGCTTGCTTCGAGTCGAACCCCTGTACTATCCGAGCTCATCCCTGAGGACCTCAACACAAAAACACAGCCAAGCCTCAGCTGATACACAGTGCACGTGGTGCACATCCACCGTTACTCCGACCATCAGAGGTCACTTCTGCGGCTCTCGACAAGACATCAATCTCCACGCTAACCCCCACGTAAACCCAGATCGACAGAAACGCTTCGATCGGAAATGGGCTTCTTGATCAAACTGGATTAAAACTCGATCGGATAAAACCAACTCCAGCCACCAATTTCGACCACCGGGGGCTCTAATCTCGAGCCTACACCTTTGTCTGAGGTCTACGTTCCCATTTCCCTACTCCAAAGCCAACTCAAACTCTCGTGGCGTCGCTCGTCCCATTCAAAACTACGACGACCAGAAACTATGACTTAAACCCTAAATCGACGGCAGCGATCACCACGATGGTCTGAAAAATCAAAAACCAATTTTCCCAAGTGCTACATCCCTCTTACTTGCCTCGGTACTGATCTCGACCTCCCTAAATTTTCCGATCATCAAAAAATAGTCAAAACACAACTGTCGTTTAACATGCAATTCCACCCAATTTACTTATCTAAAATTCATAATTTTTTACTTAAATTCATCACTTTGCATTATGAATCATATTATATAATCAAAAACTGAAATAAGCTTGATCAATTTCTTACCCATTTTTGATTTCCACTGTATATTTTCATTTTGAAAATATTTATCCAATAATTTCCTTTGAATTTATTTTTAAAAATGAAGTTATACCCATATCAATACTTTACATTCAGGGACTAAAGTCAAATTTTGCTTTGGTGGGATGTTATAGATTTTAGATCAGGTTTTAAAACCTGGAAATTTTGAACAAAGGAATCCCTTCCCTGTTTCCAGACATATACATCTATCTCCACATATAACTATATATATACAATAATATTTTCATTCATGCAAGCACTTATCATTTTTAAACTTCAAGTATTAATCACAAATATCCAGACATCTCATTAGATTCTAGTTTAACAGGTTAGTTTTACTCACTTGTGATTGAAGACAGGGAACGGCTTTTGAAGTTTTGAAATCTTTTTGATTACAACACTGAGATAGGAAATGCTCTTGTAATTGGCCTTGATCCAGTTGAATTTGAATTGTGTTGAGCTATAATTAGAATCGGAACTGAGATTTTGATTGAAGCCCGATCCTGTATTGCATTTCCCAGATTTAAACTGAAGCTTTGAATTATTTCCCAATTATTATTTGAATAGGTTTGAATTTCTTTTTTTTATCTTCAGAATGATAGGAATGTGAAGATGAAGAGAAAAGTTTTAAATTTTGATCTAAAAATGAATAGCCAGCTCCCTTCTTGAAAACAATTTTTTTTTATAAATTCAAATTGGAAGAAAGATTTATTTGGCCACTTGTTAATTCATTAGTTCCACTTGTACAAAACCCTTTTATTAGCTTACCAATGTAATTTTCATGTATAATAAAGCTACAAAGGTATAAGGCTTTTATTCATATTTTTTATAAATCCTTATATTTGTTTTCTATTAGTTAATACATTTTCATAATTTATTTCTCAAAATTCTTTAAAGAAATTAGTATAAAACTAATTATATACTAAATAAAATCATATATGTATATATATTATTTTTAAATCCAATTTACTTTAAGATATTTATCTTTTGAATTTCAAATTCCCATCCAATTTAAAATCCACTCATATATATATGCTTAATTTGTTTGAAAATAATAAGTTTGTCCATTTTAAATAAATATATTAGGAGACTATTAAATAAAATTTTCCCAGATATGAATATTAATTATCAGATTTATTTGTTTCAATTTTTAACAATCGGTATTTTAATGGTTAGAATCAGCATTTCTTATTAATTAACCCAATTAATTATCAACCACAGATATTAAAAATCCGGGATATCACATCCCTCCTCCCTTTGAATCTTTTTGTCCCCGAAAAAGAACAAAGCCAGTATTTATTAAAATGCTTATTATTAGAAAAATTATTCTTTGAAACACTTTTAAAACACTTTTAAAATAGACATAATATTATAAAATAGTTTTTATAAAAATACCTTTTGTAACTTGATGTTTCAACCGGTCTATCCTTGTTCTCATAGAAATTCGGTCATACGTTGATCAGGCGTACGACTGAAAATCTATAAGTACTTAGCAGACCCATTTTCAACACCTAGTGAAAATACTTGAAAAATAATTTTATTGAAAATATAGAAAACATTTTTGAAAATAGAGGAAATATCTTTGGTGAGAATGCTTTGGAAATCATCACCCCCATCCACGGTCGCAATTACATCCTGGTTTACGTTGCCATCGCAGCAAAAGTCCATGTAACTATAGGCACTCCGCGCCACTCGATTATGCCATGGAACACTCAACAGATCACAATTACATTCTAGGGTTACGTTGCCATCACAGCAAAAGCCCATGTAACTGCAGGTATCAGCGCCCTCGATTTTCGCTGCCATAATGAAACTTCTCCACTCCCACATAGGTCGCAGTCTACCGATGTAAAATCAAATGCAGATTGTTGGCTCTCAGCAGAACACACGACTTTCTCTATGTTACCATAGGTCGTAGTCTACCAATATAAAATCAAACATAGACTGTTGGCTCTCAGCGGCACACACGACTTTCGCTATGGTCTGTAGTAGATCGCAGTGACATCGACTTACACTGTCGTCACAGCATAACCCAAATGCCTCTATAGGCATCAGCGCTCTCGACTTTCGCTACACACTACACAAAATCCTCAGGAACTAGTTTCGTCCGGACTCCTTACAGGATCAACTTTAGAACCTCCCCCTTTGAGGCTCAAGGCAGTATCAACCTATGGTACTCCTGGGAAGTTCATTTCAAGGGAGCGTCTTTTTCTCCAGAGCCATTTTCAAAATACTTTACACTACACACATATAGTGTCTTTCAAATCATACACCTAGTATGAATCTCATATAAATCTCTTTTTCACAAGATCGATTATCTCAAAAAATCGATAATTCTCAAACCAGGCTTTCCAAATTGCAATATTGATTTTCCCAAAAATCAAAAGCCTTTTCTTATCCAAGGGTTCCAAAAATCTTTTATTAAAATCATTCTCATAAGATCCTTTATATATATATATAATTTTATATATATATATATATATATATATATATATATATATATATCCTTGAAAAATCTATGGATCATTTCAAACTTGTACAAAACCCTTTTTATACTTCAAATATTTTCAAAACCCTTTTCTTCAGGCAATAGATTCAACAAGGGAAGATTTATCTTATATAACAAAGATATATATAATTTTGTTTATTCCAAATCAAATATTCAAATTTGATTACTCTATAAAGTCACTTACCATATTACTTACTTTCATAAGGTAAATTTCTATCATGGAAATATCCAATTTCCATTTTATTTCATCATATATTTCACAAAATATACCATTCACTTCAAAAACCATTCCACATTTCTTATACACAAATTTCCAATATCAACTTCATTCAAACCCATACGATGTACACATCATCTGTGTGCAATATCAATCTGATCGCTCGCTCGATCACACAATTTCACTTCCGAACTAGTATCGTCCACCCGACTTCCTAGTGCGGACTCAGATCTAGTTTCCTGATCAAAAACCGTCATTCTCCATGCATAGCCATAACTATGATAGAGAATATCCAGAACCAATCAATAATACATATCCAGGTTCACCGTCAAAAATCGAGTGAAAAATCCCAATTCAGATCGATATACTATCTCGAAATTCTATGCTCGAATCTGGATCAAATCATTATGCGAATATGACAACCCGCCCTTCTACTCCCAGAAAGACCATCATCATTAAGAAAAGAAAGGGATAGAAATAGAAAAGAATAGAAAGAAAGAATAACAACATCAGAATCTCACAGCGGAATGGAACAAAATATAATACATCACATAACTATTACATAGTTTACATATATCAGAGTTATACAATATCATACACAGGACAGTCACATATATATATATATATATATATATATATATATATATATGTCAATACATACATCTCAAAACACAGCATACATCAACTAACACAGCGGAACTAGATAGTTATCTACATATGTCTGGAACTCCTGCTCCAAGCTCCTCCAGAAATAATGATCCAAAACCTATCACTTGGCTACTCATAAAAATTTGAGTACCCAAGAGTTTATGAAAAACAAAATATAAACTCCGGGTCAGACAAGGGTCTGGTATGAGTAAACGGTTAAAGTTGTTTAACTTTGAAAATCATTTGAAAATAAAGGTATCACGTAAGACTCCCCACACATAAATACGGGTAAGTTTTTACCTTACGCTAACCAAAACATTTTATAGAAAATCCAGTGATATTATAATAGTGTCTAGGGTTTTCAAGTAAAATACAGTAATAGCTGAAATGCTTACATCTCACATTCCAACATAGTTGGGCACAATCAAAACGTACGGCTCTTATTGGAGATTGGATTCCATACAATGGCAGGGCTACTGAGGTACCGCCCGTCACTGTACGTGGCCTAGATCACCGTACCGAGGAGCCACCCTAACTCCCCTGCAACACAAGGCCGGAACCATTCCTTATTGAACAGTCTCGAACAAGATAACCCCGCGGTTGTAGCTAGCAACCGCCCACACAGCCGAAATAGAAAGGGACATCTAGACATGGGTATATCTCGTTCTGCTTGGGCATGACCCACCTAACCTTGCTGCACATCCCCTGTTTTAGCCATTCTCGGTTGATGAGGCTTGAGGCTGCGATTACCTTTACAGGACATATCTCTTAGAATGCTCATCGTCCGCCTGACGATGTGCTAAAAGCATTCAATCCATACAAGTTCGTTCCGGGTTGGAATGAAACCGAAGGCATTATCTCATTACACTCATTTTGGAATCACCCTCAGAGTCAACGACGATAAACCTTACATTCTGAAAACACCATCTCGATCTTCACTTGAGAATTCACGACCTAACGTTTAATTTGGATCGATGTGGTTTTCGGATAATCATAAATGACACCCAATCCCGGTCTCATCGAAATCCAAACGCCATTTTAAAGGCCAAGTTGTTTATTAGTTTAAACAGTTTAAATTCAACAATTGAATTCATATAACATTTATCACAGATAAATCATACACAATCATCATAGATATATTAAAGCATATCATAGAATATCACATAATATCACCAAATAAATATCACAAATCAGATATTCTACATACACCACATTCATACGCAAACATCATTAATTGTTATTGTAATTAATTTAATTTAAATTCAATTACTTGAGAATCAATCTCTTAATCCTGTTTAATTGATCATTAATTATCAATTAATTACTTATTCCATCTCAAATTATTTAATTAATAAATCATTTCTTAAATCTTAATTACTGAATTAATTATTCTTAATCATTAATTAATAACTTTAATTATTAATTAATCAAACTTAATTACCCATTTATTAACTGCTAATTACTTAATTAATCATTTATTAATTCGTAATTAAATTACTTAATTAATTAACTACTAATCATACATTAATTAACTTTAAGTAGTTAATAACAAATTTATTTATCCTTAATCATTAATTAATCTCTATTACAATTATAAAGTAATTATTCTCAATTACTTTCTATATTAATTTATTAATATTAATTATTCAACTTAATTAACATTTTAAAGTCTTCTTTAACTTTGAAAATCAATTTATTATTAACTACACAACTTAATATTAATTAATTTTATACTTAACTTAAAGTAATTACTTAATTAAAATAATAAATTAAGAGTTAAAGCATTGTTAAACATTAATTAAGATAATTAAAACTTTTATTAAGTTTTACCTCAAATTGTTAAACCTTATTTAGTTTATAGTGCTACTGTTGAAACACAATCTGGTTAACTTTATATTTATTTTTTTGTTTTGTTTTGTGTACTGCAATTTGAAAACCCGAGCACTCCCCCTTGTTAACTCGAGTAATTTACGAGTTACTTACCCACTTGCCTCGAGTCCTCTCCCTCGTTCTCTCGTGTCCATCTTCTTCTTCCTTTATTTCTTTTTTTTCCAATAAGCTTAGGTTTAAACTTAAGTTTAAATAGCATCAGGAAAACCACGCGCTTGAATACAACCCGAAGCAAACTCCAATTTAACTCGAGAATGACTCGAGATTACCCATTGACACGATGCAGACACCATCCTCCCCGCCGTACACGTGCACGGCGGCACCACTGAGCTCCGGCGAACCCCAACGCCCTTGGCAAGTCACAAGTCTCCAGCAAGCACGAAAACCCAACTCGACTCGGCCCTAAAACTTTCGAATCGAAATATAGCAGTTCATTCAAAAAAAACTACAAACACCATCACTGACTAATACACCTCGCCACCGCCGCTCACGCCACCGAGGTCGCCCAAACTTCGGCCACACGACGACAACACGCAAAATCTACCATCCTCCAAAAACTCGTGCAACTCGATCGCGCGTATAAAATGAACTCGTCACATTTCAGACATAACTAAAAACTTGAAATAAAACCCTAAAATGGATTCGACCTAACAATATATGCAATGGAAAAATTATCTGATAATTTTCCCAAGGTCAATGATGTTCATACTAGCTTCAATTCAAGTTTCAACCTTTAAAATTGATTCAATCACTAGAAATCGAAAGAAATGCAATTTCTGTTCAACTACAAACTTCTCTTCGAATATGAAACTAAAATTCTTCGTTTTTGTGTTAAAAATCATAAATTTCAATAAGAATTCAAGATATAAAATTGAATTAGCTTCTTGTAACAATTGAATTTATCAATTAATTACTTGATTGCCTGTAAAATAGTATTACAGTAGTATTCTTTTCAAAGATGGTTTAAACAGCTTTACAAACTCTTAGTTTTAGTTTAAATACCTTGTTTGATTGAAAAAAAATTTAAAACTTAACGAGGATTAGCAGAATATAGTTTGAGTTTTGAACAAAATATTCACCCTGTATCAATTAAACATAGAAGCATATGCAACACAGGATCATATTCAAGATTAAAACATATACAATACCATAAGATCACAGAATCTCCTTAACTGTTTAATTAAACTTAAAGCTTTAATAATAATGTTTACTCACCAGAAAATCTTTAAACAGAGAATACTTCTTGTTTTCTTGAAAACTGCAGTTGACACTGTCTTTGTTCTATGTTCTATTTTTGGTTTGAATAAAAATTTGAGCTTGCTTCTTGTTTTTTAGCTTTGCCAAAATGAAGATACTGATTTGCTTATACTCTAGTTTTCTTATGTTTGCGGAACGAACCGAACAAAAAGATGGGCACATATATAAGATAACAGGATGTTTAAGGGAGGCTTTATCTGTTAGCTTCTTTGTTAAGATTTTTATAAATATTTTGAATTGACTAAATGTTAGGCTGAGATGATGGCAATAAATGCCTTGTTTCCATATATGTTTACATGTTATAATTATGATTTGCTGTGTATATAGATATTTGTATAAAAATATACACCTTTGCAGGTAGGCATGGCTTGTATGTGAAGATATTATGTAAAGATGTTTGTTTTTATCAACTTCTAGTTTGAATAGTTATACACATATGTGTTAGGTTTTACTTTATACATTTGGCCTTGTTTATGAAGATATTTTTGTATAAAACATTTGTGTTAACTTCTAGCTTGAATAATGTTTGTCTGGTTTACTTTTTATGCTTTGACTGATTTTCATTTTTTTCTACTTTGTTCTTATTTTATTCTATACTTTGTGTTTCACTTAATTCTTGTTTTCTTTTAGTTTTATTTCTATTTGTATTTTGACTATCAATATTTAAATTACATTCATAAGTTTACTTACTTATATTTATATTTTATATCGCTAGAATTTGATTTTATTTCAAGCATTATTATCTATAAATATTTTTATCAAATGTTAACAAAAGAAAGCATTTTAATTTAATTATAAAGATAAATTTTATTATAAATATTATTAAGAGATTTTATTTTAAATTTCCAGAATCAAATTTCCTTTTAAAATACAAATTTATATAAACAAATGGAAATTATTCTAAAAGATTTAATCATTTTAAAATGATAAGTTTACTTTTTATTTAATTAGATTAAATATTTATTAAAATAATAGGGCCAAAATTCAGGATGATTACAATGAATAGAATAATATACGTACACCCTACGTATTTATCTCTATTGATTATTAGCTAAATCAATTTCCTTTTCTATTCACATTCACTTACTCACAATTGCTTAAATCCTCATTTGAACTATCACCTCAATTCTTATCTCAAATGGATATTTAATTATAAACAGTTCGCACTCTGACCATTTTAAAATTAGAAAATAGCTTGAAAAATTAAAAATAGTCAACTAGTTGAAAAATAATTATTAGTTTGTAAAATAGCTGTAAATTAGTTAAGTAATTGTAAAATAGTTGGAAAATAGTCAAATAGTTATAGAAATTTTAAATAATTTCAAAATAGTTGTAAAATAGTAATTAATTTATAAAATAGTTGAAAAAACAGTATTTAATTTATAAAACAGTTGAAAAATTGTTAAATAATTCCAAAAATAATTTGTAAAATAAGTATAAGATAGTTCTAGGTTTAAAAAGAAAAGTTATATAGTAAATAGTTTGAAAAATAGATTTATATTAAACAATTTATTTTGAAAATAGTCCAGAGTCAAACTCTTCAATTCCCAACCTCCATTTCCATTCAATTCAATTTAAATTTCCACTTCCATTTAAATTGTCTCAATTCCAATTTAAATAACTTCAATTTCCATTGAAATTGATTTAATCCCAATTCAAGTTGAATTAACCTAAATTTCTTTCTGAATTCAAATCAAATTCCAGTTTAATTTTAAACCTATTCAACTTTAATCTCAATTCCAATTAATTCAAATAAATTTCAAACTGAACCAATTTCAATTCATATCAATTCCAGTTTGAATTAATCCCAATTCCAGTTTCCACTTTTTAAATCATCTCGAATTATATAAATTCGAGATCAATTTTTAAATGTTGATTTAATCCTTTAAATTAAATTAACTTATATCTTTAACCATTTAATTCTGAATCCAAATTCCATTTTTAACCTATTTCAAAGTTCAAATAATAGTTCAAATCCTTTTTAAACAACTCAATCCTTGAAATTCAATTTATCACTAAATTTCAGTTTAGAAATCAAACCTTAGAAATTTCAGTTGAAATTTTATCTTAAACATTCAAATCTTAAGTTCCAAAATGATTCTATTTTATCTAAATAATGGATATTTTACCATACCCCATATCTTCATTCATTTAAAAAATCCCAATTTCAGCTTAAAGATTATTAATAACAACAGGATGGTATCATTCAAATTATTTTAAAACATCCATCCATTTCCAACTTCCAGATCTCAAACCCATTTTGAGATCACACAAACTCCCAATTCAAATTAACCATTTAACTTTCCAAGTTAAATCCCAATTTCATCTTGAAATTTCCAATTCAGGTTGCTTGTTAAATTATTTAACTTTCCCAAAGTTAAATTCAATTTACTTAATCCTGCCAACCTTACCCAATTTGAATTCCCATTTCAAATTCTAAATTTCGCATTTATAATCTTCCCACTTATAAGTTCAAAAACTTATCACTTTGGGTATCACATCTCATTCCAAAGTTAAACTCAACATTTAGAGTTTATTTCAAATTATCTTTGATACTATGTATATCCCTCATCTATACATATTTATTTCCTTTTCGCACCAAGTTATCCTTAAATTTTAAACCACCTTTGGTTTTAATTCAAAACAAATTCCTTTAAATTTCAAACAACTCTTGTTTGAAATAGACCCTTTTATTCCAATACATAATATTATTTATTATTTCTTCATCACTTTGAAACAATTTTCAAATTTCTGGACCTAGATTTAAAACTTCACAACTTAAATCATCTTCTGTTCCAATTTATAGGTCATACTTAGCTAAATGTTTTACTTCCTTAAAACATTTCATTTTTTTTTACTCATTAATACACATTTTACTATTAAACACAACAATCATTTATGATAATAACCAAGATTATCATATCTAGAAACCAATTTATTATTATCTTATTCTGAAACTCTTTTCCAAATTCAAGATTTTAATTTTAGTTTAAATCCATTTCAAACTTGTCTTTATTCAATTTAAATTTGGTTGTATTACTATTATCACTTATATTTAATTCAAAGGATTTAACAACCAATTACCTTAATATTTATTTAGAAAGAAATATTGCTTTATTTATTAAAACATGATCTTATATAAAGATCATTTATTCTTAAAACCATTTAAAAATTTTATATAAGAAAATAACAAATACGCTCTCATATATATATATATATATGTATGTATGTATGTATGTATGTACATATATACATACTCTCAACTCATTCTAGGGTCCCACTGACCCTATCCTTAATGAGTAATCCTACCAGAGCCAAGGTTCTCGCTTAACCTTCTGCTCTGATACCAAATTGTAACGACCCAAAATTTTCGATCCCGAAAATTCCAGATAGTTACGAAAGAAAGAAAAGAGATAGAAGAAGAAACAGGAAAGAAACACAGATTCTCACATTCGCAGCGGATCAAAATATAATATCACATAAAATAACAGTTTACAAAGGAAAATTGTATCAGTCAATTACATTTTAATACATCAGAGTTACAACATTTACACAATCACTGGATAGTTAAAATAACTTGTCCCAGATAAATAACAATAATATACATAGCGGAATACTCTCCATACGTTCCTGCCATCCAGGTCGCCTCCTGAGCTCCAGAATGAGCTTACCTAAAAATCTGTAATATGCGGTCTAACCCGAGCACTACATCAAAGTAACATACGGGTCAGGCTGGAAACCAGCGTGAGTAAACTCATATAATTTGAAATACTATGTTCAAACCATAAAAGAAAAACCCAGGGTAACTCGTACTTTACTACGAGTTCATTACTTGTTATGCTCAACACTTATTTCACAAATCAGTACCTAAGTACCCATACTTAGTTTCAAAGGACCATATCATTCCAGCCTATTAATTTCACATATCAAATCTATATAGAATTATTATAGATTACAAATCGAAGTAGTTTCAGGTATTTACTAATACCCGACTCCGGTCTCTTCGAATTTAATACTATATTATCCCAAGTTATTCAAGTGATTAAATTTTAAATACTGGATGTCACTTTTACACAGCAATTCATCAAAGATAACCACATTATATCTGTTCAACCCAATATATCATATTACAAAACATTCCATTTCACCAAGCATTAAAAATCACAAATCAGGGATAACAAATAATCCAAGGCATTCAAATATCTTTCAATCATTCATGAGCAAGATAAATTAGTCATACCATTCCCAATTAATTTAATTAACTACCAATGAATTAAATTAATTACTTATTACTTATAAATCTTACTTATTTAACATTAATTAATTATATCCAATTAATTAATCATCCCTTAATTATTCATCTTGATTAATCATCCTTGATTAATCATTCTTTAATTACATTAAGTAATTTGCCTTTAAATTAATTACATAAATTAATTATTCTCAAAACCATCACATTACTTAACCTTTAATTGCCATCTTAATTAATTACCCAAATTAATTATTCGACAATTACATTGATTAATCATCCTTTAATTAATCACACTCATTAATTAGCTAACCCTTGGTTAATTTTCTTAAATAAATCAACCCTTAATTAATTAATTAATTCTTTAATCAGTTTATCCATTAATTAATTACACTAAGTAATTAATCCTTAATTACTTCCCTTAAGTAATTTACCTTTAATTACTTCCATCAAGTAATTATCCCTTTGGTTAATTATCCTTAATTAATTAACCCTTAACAAATTTATCCTTTAATTACTTACACCATTTAATAAATCACCTTTAGTAATTAATCATTAATTATCCACCTTAATTAATGACATTAAGAAGTTATCTTTAATTATTTTCATTAACAAATTATCATTAATTAATTACATCTATTTATTAACCTTAATTAATCTCATTCAGCAATTAATCATCCATTAATTACTTACATTAATTTATCAATCATTAATTACAAAAAAATCTTAATTAAAGATAAACCATTTATTCCTTTAATTATCTTTTAAATCCTTACTAAATGAATTTTGAAAATAATTTATCACCATTCTATTAACTTAACCTTTTAAAGTTAAATTTTGGGATTTAAAATTACCTAATCTTTTAATCATTTCTTAATTTACAAAAATCAAGTTTCATTTTAAAACAAACTTTTCAAGCAAAGGTTGTATATATTATAAAACACTTTTAAAATTTTAAACCTGCATTATTTTATTTTGTTCAAATCGAACATCATCATCAAAACCCGAGTAAAACACCCAAATTCCAAAGTTCCCTATCGAGCAACCTGCTACCCCCCTTTTTCTTCGAGCATAACCCTTGCTTGCTTCGAGTCGAACCCCTGTACTATTCGAGCTCGTCCCGAGGACCTCAACACAAAAACACAGCCAAGCCTCACCTGATACAAAGTGCACGCGGTGCACGTTCACCGTTACTCCGACCATCGAAGGTCACTGCTGCGGCTCTCGACAAGCCATCAATCTCCACGCTAACCCCCACGTAAACCTAGATCGACAGAAAATGCTTTGAATCGAAAATAGGCTTCTCGATCAAATTGGATCAAAATTCGACTGGATAAAACCAACTCCAACCACCAACGCTGACCACCGGGGGCTCTAGTCTCGAGCCTGCACCTTCGTCTGAGGTCTACGTTCCCATTTCCCTACCCTAAAGCCAGCTCAAACTCTCGCGGCGTCGTTCATCCCACTGAAACTACGACGACCAGCAACTATAACTTAAACCCTAAATCGATGCCAGCGATCACCACGATGGTCTGAAAATTCAGAGACCAATTTTCCCAAATGCCACGTCCCCCATACTTGCCTCAGTACTGATCTTAACCTCCCCAAATTCACCGATCATCAAAAAACAGTCAAAACACAACTGTCGTTCAACATGCAATTCCACCCAATTTACTTATCTAAAAATCATAATTTTTCTACTTAAATTCATCACTTTGCATTATGAATCATATTATAGAATCAAAAACTGAAATAAGCTTGATCAATTTCTAACCCATTTTTGATTTCCACTGTATATTTCCATTTTGAAAATATTTATCCAAAACTTTCCTCCAAATTTATTTTTAAAAATGAGGTTATACCCATATCAATACTTTACATTCAGGGATTAAAGTCAAATTTTGCTTTGGTGGGATGTTATAGATTTTAGATCAAGTTTTAAAACCTAGAAATTTTGAACAAAGTAATCCCTTCCCTGTTTCCAGACATGTACATCTATCTCCACATATAACTATATATATAAAATAATATTTTCATTCATGCAAGCACTTATCATTTTTAAACTTCAGGTATTAATCACAAATATCCAGACATCTCATTAGATTCTAGTTTAACAGGTTAGTTTTACTCACCTATGATTGAAGACAAGGAACAGCTTTTGAAGTTTTGAAATCTATTTGATTACAACACTGAGATAGGAAATGCTCTGGTAATTGGCCTTAATCCAGTTGAATTTGAATTGTGTTGAGCTATAATTAGAATCGGATCTGAGATTTTGATTGAAGCCCGATCCTATATTGCATTTCCCGGATTTAAACTGAAGCTTTGAATTGTTTCCCAATTATTGTTTGAACATGTTTGAATTTTTTTTTAATCTTAAGATTGAAAGGAATGTGAAGATGAAGAGAAAAGTTTTAAATTTTGTTCTGAAAATGAATAGCCAGCTCCCTTCTTGAAAACAAAAATGTTTTTATAAATTCAAATTGAAAGAAAGATTTATTTGGCCATTTGTTAATTCATTAGTTCCAGTTGTACAAAACACTTTTATTAGCTTACCAATGTCATTTTGCATGTATAATAAAGCTACAAAGGTATAAGGCTTTTATTCATATATTTTTATGTTTTTCTTATAAATCCTTATATTTGTTTTCTATTTAGTTAATACATTTTCATAATTTATTTCTCAAAATTCTATAAAGAAATTAATATAAAACTAATTATATACTAAATAAAATCATATATATGTATTATTTTTAAATCCAATTTACTTTAAGATATTTATCTTTTGAATTTCAAATTCCAATTCAAATTAAAATCCACTCATACATATATGCTTAATTTGTTTGAAAATAATAAGTTTTCCATTTTGAATATTATATTAGGAGATTATTAAGTAATATTTTCCCAGATATGAATATTAATTATCAGATTTATTTGTTCCAATTTTTAACAATCAGTATTTTAATGGTCAGAATCAGCATTTCTTATTAATTAACCCAATTAATTATCAATCACAGATATTAAAAATCCGGGTTATCACAGAATTTTAAAATCAAACCAAAAATCCATATCGAATATTCGCCATCAAGAATTGCATGAAAAAATTCTAACACGTAGTGGTGCACTTCACGTAGAACTTGTGTATTCGAATCCGAATCAAATTAATTTTGCGAATAAAATAATATACATACAACTTACATAATTATTCCAATTTGTTTCATCACAATTACATTTCAATTAAATTCATTTTTAATCTCATTGATTAACACAGATATTACTTCATACTTTAATATTTGTTTTACAGAATTTCTCCATTTAATATAAAACATTAATATATTCATTCTCATAATATTGTTTATATTTCTCTTCAATTTAAATTACATTCATTTCACATGTAATATTTCTCATTTAATACTACATTTATTTGCCAATCATTTCATCAGGAATTTTCTTAAGTTTATAACCAATTTATAAAAGCTTAATTCCTTTTATAAGACATTATTCGAGTTTAAAGTTGTCACAACTTATATGACAACCATTTATTGCAACATTCATTTATTTCATAAACAATTTACAAGTCGTGACTTTATTTATAATCATTTCACTTTTAGTTAATTTTTTTATCCAATTAGTTTTGCTTTTGCTTTTAAATTTAATTATGACACATTTCCCAAATTTTAATTAAGTTTATCAACTATTTTTTCCAATTTAGTCTCATTTACAACATTTCCTTAATCATAATTTCAATTTAAACATCCTAAGGTTTAAACTTCACATCTATATATTATTACAATGCGTGCCAATAATGTATACAACAATTCTACTCATTTACTAAACATAAATAACAAATTTAACCTTGTTTCACTTGCTTTCAATTTAAGGTTACCAAATTCAACTGCATAATTCAACAAAATTTCTACATTTCAACTTATATGTTACTTCAGAAGACTATCCACCCAGATATTCCATTTTATTTGAATAGTTGAAACTACCAATCATAAACAACCAAAATTCACAACAACATTTTAATTTCATATCGAATATCCTAATTATCCACTTCATTCTCTTTAATTCACCATTATTAAACTAGTATTTAGTCCATAAATTCATTCAACAATAATAGCCAATGCTTATAAACTGGCAAAAACTCAACTAATCAACAATAAATTGTAATAACAAAATATTACCATTTCATAAATCAAACATTACAAATAACTATATTACTTACAAAAATTTATTCCTTTATATATATCATATAATATTAGAAAAAATAATTTCATTTCAAAACTTATATAAAACATTTTTATAACACTAACAAATAAGCGCTTTCATATATACACTCAGACAACTCATTCTAGGGTATTACTACCCTATCTCTAATGAGTTAACCCCAATAGGCTAAGGTATGTCTAAATCAAAGCTCTAATACCAACTGTAACAATACAACGCCAGCGGGGTAACGCCCAGTGTAGCATATAATGGTACCTATGTTCTACTTTTACGGCCAGCCTCTCGACTGCAGCAACCCTGTGGGACATGTAGGAGTAAGAATGATCTGTTCGCTACCAAACCCAAATGCAAGAACACCCTATCATGTTGCACCCGTTAAGTGCATAAGCGGACACACATGTCAACTCAACCCGTTTAAAAGGGAGGATTGTTAATGGGCTAAATAAGAAAATAATAGAAAATAATAAAAAACACAACACATAATCTCGCAGTGGAATGAAAAAATATAATAATCAAATAAACAGTTCATGAAGCTGTTATACAAATGAAATTTGATTACACTTTTGCAATACAAATCAGAGTTGTACAGCAAAATTAAATAAATAATGCAGTGGAACACATGATGTAATGGAATAATTAATAATAAATAGTAGACTCATCTCCGTCTTCATCCTCCAAAATAAAATGATCTTCAATACACTAAAAAGCTCGGACTGAACCGAGCATAATGAAAAGACAAAAAACTCGAGTCAGTACTAAAAGATCTTATGTAAGTCAAATCAAAATAAGTAGAATAGAAATACTACTATAATAGCTTCAGAGATGTTACGAGATTTTCATCTCCTATCAAGTGTACAACGTGGATATAATTATTTAAAAGATTTCAATATTTCAAAATACCAATCTTAATCATTTTAATTAAAATAAATCCAAAGTTTAAATTTAAAACTTAAACCTTTCAAATAATTCAATTCCAATAAATAATCCAAATTCAAGAAATTATGTGGGTATATGTCATTTCAACTAGTATCCAAAATCAAAATTTCCAAATCAAGGGAAACCGCACAGATTATCATTTCAATCCATAGTGATAATAGAGATATATACATAAATAAACATCCAATCATGCAAAATGTCAACTAGTAACATCCATCATAATTCAACGTCTAAATCAGCCAACAAATCACAACAATCAATTAATTATCATTATTAGGTGTTTAACTAGCAATTTATATTAAATATTAATTAAATGGCAATTCAATTCAATATAAATTCAAATTTAACTTAAATGACAATCTAAAAATACCAAATAGCAACCAATAAATTTCTAATCACATCATAAATTTACTTTAACTAACATAAGGAAATTTAGTATTCATGAGTGGGTCAAAACACTCACCTTTGATATTTAGAACGCAAAAATCCAAACAAAAATGCCTTTTCCAATAGTCTCCAAACTCAGCCAAACCTAGTACATGTCATCAGGAATTCTAATACGAGTCGAACGGAAGAAACTATGCAGGTATCAGAGCTCGTATGTGGAAGATATTCAAGTTATAAGGATATATAAAAAAAATACATACACATTTAATTATTAAAATAAGAAACTTTGATAACTCATGTTTTCAAATTTGATGTACCCAAAACAAAGGCAAGAAGTAGAAAGCCAAAACCATAAAAGCTAATTCTCATTGTTCATTATTTTTGGGCTTCTTGTAAAAGAAGGCAAGGTGATGAGGAAAGGTGCGGATGTAGTTGATGAAAAAATAGATGCTCACGCTTTTTTTTGAACATAGCTTCATTAAAATGAACTGGTAGTAACTAAGTGGAGGTGTAAATCTATGTTGACAATAAGACTTTGAGGGAAAAAATAGAGGTCCTGATGTTTGAAAAATAATGAAGTTATAGTGGAAAGAATGAGATATGATATGAAATAGAAGAAGAAAGGGAAGTAACAAACAAAATAGGTATGGAAAGGAAAAATAAAATGAAGCTATATGATCTAAGAAAATGCTTTGGGTAATAAAATAAACGAAACGGAAGAATGAGAAAGAATGATAATTCATGTTTCAACTACATCAAAGAATGCAATAAAGCCAGTATGTGGAAATAGTGGCAGGTGTATTGAATAATAAGGAAATGAAGGGACCACTTAGGATTTAATTAATTACATGTTCCACTCAATTAAATATATTAACACCAAATATACTTTTTTTTACACCCAATTAAACATAATTGACATATAATAAATAAATTTGAGTACAACAACCAATGTAACTTTACACAAAATAAAAGATGATCCGAAACTCAAATTTATGTTTTTTTTCAAAATAAAGTTTTTCTCATAGCGCAATCACGAAACCTAAAAAGTTAATTTAATCCAAATTTCAAGATGTGTTAGAATCACATATATACAAGCTCAAATTGATATATAATGATTGTAAAAATATTGTTTTAAAATTCATTTTTTCCTTCTTTTTATAAAATTATTTTTACCTTCAAAGAATGAAAATTTTCATTTTATTTTCATAAAACCTTCTTTTTATTTTAACAATAATGTAAGTTTCTTTAATTAAATCCATTAATTTTAAGTTAAATCCATTAATTAAAATTAATGTTTCTTTTTTTTGCTCTTTTAAATTTAAAGATTCCAAATCGACATAATTGTAATTAATTTCCAAATTAGACTTTAAAAAGGATCCTAACAAACGTACATTTCTTTCATTAAATGCCATTAATTTCAAATAAATTCTCTTTCCCTTTTATTGAAAGATTCCAAATCAAATTAACGATAATAAATTCATTGATTAATTTAAATTACAATATATATTTATTTTGATTTTCATCTTATTATTCAATAAATTATCATCTTATGGATATATTTAATGTTGGTTTACCATTTCATTACCTCAATCTTCTATAGTTATCACTTTAATTCATATTAACTGCAATAAGTTATTAGATTAATTGCAATTGATTTTCAATGGATTAAATAAATAGGTGATAAATGACAAATGTTACCTTTTACTTACTTAATCACATTTTTAAGTTTATTGTCAACAATAAATGTTATGATTACTTACGCACCCTGATTATAATTAATTTTACATTAATTTCATATAATTTTCCCTTTTTATATAACATTTAATTCATTCTTTATTTAAAATTATCACCAAATAACTTTACAATTATTTGAATTACTAACATACAATTCCAACATTAAGCCCAACATTCAATTGCCTTAATTCCATTAATTACCCATTCAATATTCAAATGGATAAAACAATGAGAAAATAGTTGACACAATCGTTTATAATTATAATTCATACCCATTATCTTATTCTTTACAATCAAGGATTATAATTTGCTTACCCAAAAAGGTTTTGCATTCAATATTAACCTATGTCAATTAATTACATACAAGTTCGCCATTAACTACACCATTTAATTTATTTCATTATTTACAATTATAACTAAGTCAAACTACAACTTATTTCAATTGATTTGAAATTACATTAAATAGTTATCAACAGCATTCAAACAACATCAATGATTTCATATTCAATATTAGCCAATTCTAATTGATTGCATATAATTTCAATATTCAATGAATTTCCTTATTGATATTTTATAACCAATTATAGCTTTACAGTCACTTCAATTAATTGGAATTACATTAAAATAGTTAGCAATTACCTTATATTAACATTACTAACATTACATTCTAGTTATCACTCTCATTATAACATCACAAATTTTAGTTTTCTTTCGATATAAAATTATAAAATCTTGTTTAATTAATACTTTAGTTATCAAAAAATATGGGTCGTTACAGAAGAGATGCTTGCTTTTATTGAGGGTAACAAGGTAGGTGGAGCTCAAGGAGGACAAAGCCAAAAATGGAAGTTTTTCCATAAGAAGGGAGCTCAGAAGGGTGGAGCTACCAAGAAGGGTAAGGTGGAGGTTGTTGGCTTTAAATGTGAAAAGAAAGGGCATTTCGCAAATGAATGTCGCTCAAGAGATGGAAAGAATGTGATTGGGAAGAAGAATATTATATGCTTCAACTTCGATCAAATTGGACATTATAAGAACCAGTGCAAGGAGCCAGCCAAGGATGGGAAAGGCAAAGTGTTTGCATTGAAGCCAGCTACCTCGAGGCCAACAGCAAAGGAAAAAGGAAAAGAAATGTTGGGATGTATGCTTTTAATTCATTTTATGTCAGTTAGAGTTCTATTTGATACTGGTGCATCACATTCTTTTGTACCTCGTTGTTTGGTAGATAAGCTTAACCTAGAACCCTAATACCTAGTTACTTCCTTAAGGGTTGCAAATCCGATAGGAGTTTATGCGACTCTTGGGATGAGATGTGACCACTCAGAGTTTGAATTGTTAGGTCATATATTTGTTTGCAGTTTGCATGTGTTTGATTTCGTAGGGTCCAGAATTATTTTGGGTACGGATTAGTTAAGTAAATACGATGCTACTATATTTTGCCATGATAGGAAAATATCACTTAGACACCTCGATTATAGTGACCGGATTATATACTCCATAGAAAACCCTAGTTTTGAGGTTAATGCTTTGGTGGGTGTTGCGGAGGTAGAAATCGAGTTGAATCGAGTTTTCGTTGTTAGAGAATGCGCAGATGTCATTGAGCCCGTAGTAGGACTTCCATCGAAACGAGCTATTGTGTTTCAGATAGATTTACCAAGGGCAGAACCAGTAAGTAGACTGTCATGTAGAATGACAGTTACCAAGATAAGGGAGTTAAAGGTGCAGTTGGTGAATTTGGAAGGCAAGAATTTTATCAAAGCAAGCAAGTCACCTAGGGGAGCAGTCGCGGTGTTTGCTAAGAAACCAGACGCATCGTTAAGGTTATGTATTGATTATCATAAGTTGAATGAGAAGATGATAAAGAATCGATACCTGTTACCTAGAATTGACAATTTGTTCGACCAGTTGAGTGGAGCCAAAATGTTTTTCCAGTTGGATTTAGCAACTGGGTTCCACCAGCTTAAAGTGGCAGAGGATAGTATTCCTTTGATGACATTTAGAACCAGATATCATATGAATGGTTAGTAATGCCATTTGGACTAACTAATGCATCAACATTCTTTGTAGATTTGACGAACCGAGTTTTTCAAAAACACTTGGATAGGTTCATGTTTTTTCATAAATGATAATTTTATATACTCTAAAGATGAAAGAGAGCATGAGGTTCATCTTAGAGTGGTGCTTAAGACATTGAGGCAGCATCTACTGAAAGCGAAAATTTTGAAGTGTCACTTCTAGAAGAAGGAAGTGAAGTTTCTTGGTCATGTAGTCTCAGATAAAGGGTTGTTTGTAGATCCGACTAAGATTAAGATGGTGACTAATTGGAAGAAACCCAAGACAGTGACTGAGATAAAGAGTTTTCTCGCATTAGCTGGGTATTATCGGAGATTTATAAAGGATTTTTCGCGGATAGCGGCACTGATGACCAAGCTAAGCAAAAATATGTGAAGTATATTTGGACTGATAAGTGTGAGGAGGCATTGCAGAAGCTGAAACACTTATTGACAAATGCACCTGTATTAGTTGTTCCAGAAGGTAATTAGGATTTAGTAGTGTATACAGATGCATGTGGAATAGGGCTAGGAGCTATGTTAATGCAAAGAGGTAAATTGATTGCCTACGCTTCTCGACAGCTCAAGCTGCATAAGGTTAGATATCCAACTCATTATTGGAATTAGCTGCGGTAATTTTTGCATTGAAGGTGTGGATACATTACCTTTTGGGAGAAAGATTCGAGTTGTATACGGATCATAAGTCGTTGAGGTATTTATTCTCTCAGAAGGAGTTGAATATGAGGCAGTGGAGGCGGTTAGAGTTTTTGGCCGCTTACGACTTTGGTATTGAGTATACATTAGGAAAAGGCAACAAGGTTGCTGATTCACTTAGCAAAAAACATCAAAATGTGGTATTGGCAATTATAGCTGAGCGGAAAGATTTGGAAGCATTGACTACATGCGAAGTACAATGGAGATATAAGAGTGGTTCAAGTAAGGAAAATGCTGTGTTGCCATCTTTAGAAGTTCGACTGGTGATGATCGAGAGAATTTCTTCTATGCAAGGAAAGGATCCATTATTAGCTGAATGGATCAGAAAGTTAAGGGACTGAACAGAAAGCGATGACTTAAAAGGTTTCAGTCTTGACCGAAATGGGTGGTTGGTGGTTGAGAAAGAAAGGAAGATTATGTGTTCCAAATTTAGGGAACATTAGAAAGGAAGTTCTTGGAGAATTCCATTGTTCAAAGTTCATTATTCATCGGGAAGGAACTACGATGTATCAGGATATGAATAGGAGTTTCTTTTGGGAAGGTGTGCATAGGGATGTAGGCTAATGGGTGAAGTAGTGTTTTCAACAGGTAAAAGTCGAACATCAGAAACCAAGCGGGTTACTTCAGTCTTTAGATGTTCCAGTTTGGAAGTGAGATTCTGTCTCAATGGATTTTATAGATGGGTTGCCGAGGTCAAATCGAGGAAATGAAAGTATATGGGTTATAATGGACAAATTGACCAAGAGTGCCTATTTCATTCTAGTTAAGTCAACTAGGATGGCATTCGTTTTGGCTAAGTTATTCACGAAGGATATAGTTAGATTGTATGGAATTCCTAGTAGTGTAATAAGTGATAGAGATTCCTTATTCACTAGCAAGTTCTGGAAAAGTCTATAGGATACTTTAAGGTACCAAGCTCAAGATGAATACCGCTTACCATCCATAGACAGATGGGCAAACAGAAAGAGTTAAAAAAATCGTAGAAGATTTGTTAAGAGCTTGTGTGTTATATTTTAGGAGAACATGGGAAGACCATCTACACTTAGTCGAGTTTTCGTATACCAACAGTTATCAGACTAGTATAGGGATGGCACCGTTTGAATTTTTGTATGGAAGGCAATGTAAATCTCCCGTTTGTTGATTAGAGACCGATGATAGGTTAGTTCTTGGTCTAGATCTGGTCAAGGAAGCTACAAAAAAGATTGAATTAATTAGAGCTAGAATGAAGGAAGCTCGGTCTAGGCAAAAGAATTATGCTGATAAGAGACGAAAAGACTTGGAGTTCTCAGTTGGAGATTATATTTGCATTAAGATATCACTAACGAAAGGTGTAATCAGATTCGAAAAGTTAGGAAATTGGCACTAAGATTCAATGGACCATTTTCTATTGTAGAAAGGATCGGGAAACTCGCATATAGAGCAGAGTTACCGAACAGTATGGCATGGTCCACAATGTTTTTCATATATGTCATCTAAGGAAGTGCATTCAAGATCCAGAAACTACTACTACACCAACTGTGTTAGATGATTTAGTAGTGGAACCGGATATAACTATAGTTAGAAAGCCAGTTCGTATAGTCGCGAGAGATGAGAAGAGGATAAGAAACAAGGCAGTCAGATTAGTTAAAGTCCAGTGGAGCAACGACGAGAGAGACTGTACTTGAGAAACTAAGAGCAAGATTAGAGACACTTATCCTAACTTGTTTCATGGTATGTTTCACCTTTATAGTTGACTGTTATGAGCACCCTACCATAATTTCGAGGACGAAATTCTTTAAGGAGGGGAGTTTGTAACATCCCTAATTTTAAATAACATTATTCAGGAGGCTTAATTAGATAAAATAAATAAAAGAATGTAAAGATTAAAATAGTTAATAGATTGAGATTTGTATAATTATAAGGTAGTCGTGCTTTAAGAATGAACGAACAAATGAAAGTTTAAAATGAAGTAAGTAGAGAAAATAAGATAAGGACAAAATAGAAATAAGTTATACTCTTATACCCTAAACCCTTATCCCACTTTCATTTACAACATTCACAAACTAAAACTAAATACAAAGCTTGGTCGGCCACCAATAGAAGATAACAATGGGAAGATAAGCAAGATTTCGAGATGGAAGCTTAAGCTAATTAATCAAAGAACAAATCTAAACCTCCTCAACAAACAAGCTAAAGGTGAATTATAGATTACATCTCATTTTTATAGCTTTCAGTTTCTAGATAAGACCCATGTTTATTTTGCTTGCCATGTTTTGATTGTTTAAATGATATACGCTTGTTGATGATTTATGCAATTTCGTATAGATTTTATGATAAGGTTTAACAAGAAAAACTCATTAAATGACATCCAAATGGCTTGCATTTTTGATATACGGTCAAAAATATTATTTTTGAGATGGGTTTTAAGTTTCATAATTTTCTGAGTTGTTGTGGATTTATTATGAATTTTCTAGTAAAGAAAATTGTTAAATTTGGTTTAAATTAATTTCAAAAATTATATATTAGCTTTGGCTCCGAAATTTAAATATGTTTGAAAACATATTAAAAGTGATTTATGAGAATTTTTAGAGAATTTTCTTACGTGTTTATTAAGTATATAAAATTATTTAAGGTATGAGACTTAAATGCTTTATGTTTATAAAAGGAGAAAAGGCATTTGGTAAATGTTTTAAATTGTTAAATACTGAATTCGACAGCACTTTTAGAAATGATTTTGGAAAAGAAATTGGCAGCCAATTATATGATGACAAATAAGCAAATTAGTTAGAAAGATATTTCTTTATAAAGTTAAAAATCAATTTTGTAGGAGATTATTGTTTCGCCACTTTCGGCAGCTACCTTTCGACTTCGTACTACGCCTCCATCCTAATCGAAACCAATACACATGGTATCAATGCCTTGATACGTAGTGGATTGAAGATAGGCAAAGAATATAGAGTCAAAACGTGCTTTCGAAGGGGTCGAGGCCTTATTTTGCTTTCAAAAGAGAGGCCGCTTGCTTTGCTTTTAAAAGAGTGCTTTTGAAAGGGTTTTTCTATAGCTTCCGATTGTGGTTATCGTCCTTTTGTTTTAAAAAACCTTTCGATAGGGCCGAAACACTTGCTGCGCATTCTACCTTTCAACCTAGTTAACACCCCTTTTGCCTTTAAACATTGGTTTTGAAAGGCTGCTTTTTCTTGATAATAAGCCGCTTCTCCATACTTTCGAAAGGGATGGTTTCGAAACCAAATGCTTTCTTTTACTTAGGAATAAGGCTTTCGAAAGAGTTGCTTTTACCCTAGTTGTTTTAAGACCCTTTGTTCTATTGAAAGTTAAACCCATATATTTCGAAAGGAATGGTCATTGTAAATGGTTTCGCAGCTTTGTTCCACAAACTATTACTTGAACCTAATGCTTTCGAAAGGTTTATTTGAGTAAAGGACTTTAATGCTTTCGAAAGGTTTATAATGAAGGTTTAAAAGGGGAAAATCTTCAATGTTTTTGAAAGGTAATTTAATTATTTGAATGGAAGATTTCCAATGGCTTCGAAAGACAAGTTTAAAGTGTTTTGAAAAGAGGATGTCTTAGGTTTATAAAGCTTTCGAAGGGATACCTTCAACGCATTCGCAAGGTTATTATAAAAGGTTTCGAAAGGCATGTTTTGGCCTTTCGGTATAGTGTTTCAAGGTATAGTAGTTAAGATATTTTGAGAGGGGTACTTTCAATGTATTCGAAAGGGTATTTAAAGTTTTTAAGCAAAAGTTTCAAATGGTTACTTGGCCTCATGGCCTAAGAGCTTATAAGTTAAAAAGGGCTTTAACTTACTGTGGAGGGATAGATAACCCCATTATATTTCATCAACATTGTTTTGTGTGAAGAATATATAATATGGAAAAGAGATTCAAGTAAAGCAAAGAGTATATTTTCCTTGTTTAAGTATGATTTAAAGGGTTTAATCAATTTGAAAGAAATGTTTTCAAGGAAAATTTGATGGAGTAGTTGACCCTAAGTAAATGGCTAAGATATTAGAAACCAAACGGGACTGGTATAGGGTTGTGCCTTTTATATTAGCTAGTAGCCCCTAGCTAATATAAGTCCAAAATTTCAGTTTGTAGGGCTTTGTACAGGTAACACTAAAATGATGTTACACAAATAAAGGAATATATAGATAAAAGATAGGTTATTGGTGAGCCCGCAAAACCATTAGGATCAATTGATCCTAGGAGAAGTAAGTTAGGGACAAAACATCGAGGAGTGTGTCTAACAGAATTTAGATGATTTATTTTATCTAGTAGGCCTGAGTCAACTAAAGGTTAGTGATTAGCCAAACAAAACTATATTGTTCGAACCGATAGTCCATTGATTGCCTTATTTGTATGCATATATGATATTGCTACTATTGCTTTAATCATTTTGATTGCAAGATTTTGATTTGCAAAAGATATGTTTTAAAAGGGATATTAGTGAGGGGAAACCCATTTCGCTAAGCGACATAGTCACTTAATATCAGATAACTGAGATGTATAGTATTATTCAAAATAGGCTTTATACTTGACTCCAAGTTTAAGTTTTCCCCTTAAACTCCCGGGTGCTTAAAATATGATTTAAGTAGATTGAGAGTTAAGGTTTTAAAGGTTTTGTAGGTTGCATGAATAAGCTTCCCAAGACATGCTGGAGGCAATGCTAGCTATGTTTAGGAGTTATTCAGTTTTATTTCCGCTGTGATGTATTAAGTCTGATATGTCTATTTAGTACTCTGAGCGTCCAAGTGGGCATCTTCATATGTCACTCTTGGCATAATTTGTAATAATTATATTTGATCAAAACTTGGGAATCGTTTTAGGATTATGTATCTAAATATGAAATATTGATTGGAAACGTAATTAGAAAAGTTGTTTTAATCTGCGTTGATTTTTATTTCATATTCATGTGCTTCTGATATTATGGATACCATTAACATTACCATGTTGTCACCAGAAGTTAATACTATAGATGAATGCAGCATCCGTAGTGCTTATGTGACGACCCGCCCTTCTACCACCAGAAAGACGTATCATCATTAAGAAAGAAAGGGATAGAAATAGAAAAGAAAGAGAAAGAAAGAACAACAACATCAGAATCTCACAGCGGAACGGAACAAAATATAATATATCACATAAATATTACATAGTTTTACATATATCAGAGTTATACAATATCAATACACATGACAATCATACATACATCTGTCACTACATACATCAGAGGTGCAGTACATATCAACTAACACAGCGGAACTACATAAATAACTACATACGTTTGGAATCTCCTGCTCCAAGCTCCTCCAAAAATCAAAGTCCATAACCTATCACTTGGCTACTCATAAAAATTTGAGTACCCAAGAGTTTATGAAAAATAAAATATAAACTCCGGGTCAGACATGGGTCTGGTATGAGTAAACGGTTTAAAGTTGTTTAACTTTAAAAAACATTTGAAAACAAAGGTATCACGTAAGACTCCCCACAAATAAATACGGGTAAGTTTTTACCTTACGCTAACCAAAACATTTTATAGGAAATCTAGTGATATTATAATAGTGTCTGGGTTTCAAGTAAATAGAAAATAGCCGAAATTGTTATATCTATTAAATTTCAGCTACTAGCCACAAAAGTGGGTAATACAAATCAAAACCGTAGGGTCTCGTAGGGAAAATGGATTTCCAACAATGGCAGGGCTACTGGGGTACCGCCCGTCACAGTACGGGGCCTAGATCACCGTACCGAGGATCACTCCCGACCCCCTACAACACAAGGCCGGAACCATTCCTTACTGAACAGTCCCGAACAAGATAAACCCCGCGGTTGTAGCTAGCAACCGCCCACACAGCCGAAATATAAAAGGGACATCTAGACAGAGGAAATATCTTGTCCTGCTTGGGAATGACCCACCCAACCTTGCGCAATCTCCCCCGTTTTAGCCATTCCCGGTTGATGAGGCTTGAGGCTGCGATTACCTTTACAAAACATATTTCTTAGAATGCTCATCGTCCGCCTGACGATGTGCTGAAAGCATTCAATCCATACAAGTTCGTTCCGGGTTCGAACGAAACCGAAGGCATTATCTCGTTAAACTCGTTTTGGAATCACCCTCAGAGTCAACGACGATAACCCTTGCATTCTGAATACACGATCTCGATCTTCATTTCAAGATTCATGATCTAACGTTTAAATTGGATCGATGTGGTTTTTGGAGAATCAAATTTGATTCTTCCGATCCCGGTCTCATCTAATCCAAACGCCATTTTAAAGGCCAAGTTGTCTAATTAACTTAAACAGTTTAATTCAAGTTATAATTCAAACAACATTTATCACAGATAAACATATAGATATATCACAGCATATCAGAGAGCATTACAGAATATCATCAATTTAAACATCACAAACCAGACATTCTACATACACAACAATCCATAAACAATTACCTGTAAATCTTATTTGTAATTAATTCAATTTAGAATTAATTACCTGAGAGTTAATCACTTAACTCTATTTAATTAACCATTAATTAACAATTAATTACCTATTTCATTTCAAATCATCTAATTAATGATTTCTTAATTTATTATTAAGTCTTAATTACGTAATCATTTTATTTCATACTATTAATTAACTACTTCCTTAATCAAATGGCTTAACTTTAATCGCTTAATTAACTGTTCCCTGATCATTAATTAATATCTTTAATTACTTATTAATAAAACTTAATTATTCAATTATTATCTGCTAATTACTTAATTAGTCAACAATTAATTCTTAATCAAGCTACTTAATTAATTAACTGTTGATTCATAATTAATTTACTTGATTAATTAACTATTAATTCATTTATTAATTAACTTAGGTAGTTAATTACCCTTTTACTTATCACTTAATCACTAGGCAATCTGACTCTGAATAAAAATTAAAAAGTTAATCATCCTTAGTTACTTTCTAAAGATAATTAATCATTATTAATCATTCAACTTAATTAATCTTTTAAAAGAAAACTTTTTGAAAATCGATATATTGCTAACTACAAACTTAAATATTAATAAATTCACACTCGTCTTGAAATAATTGCTTAGTTTTAAGAAATAATTAAGTGTTAAAATATTGTTAAGTATTAACTAAGATAGTCAAACTTGCATTAAGTTTCTAACTTAAATCGTCCAAAATTATTTAATTCACAGTGTTTTAAAACTTGAAGTAACCTGTCATTTGACTTGCCCCTAAAACACACTACTGCAACATAAAGGAAACCCGAGACTTCCAATGGTAAAACTCGAGAAAGGCTTTGGGTTCTTCATCCATATTTCCCCTGACATCTCCCTGTACCCCTTCTTCTTCTCTATTCTTACTTCTTCTGTTTCTTTTTTTTTTCCTTCAGTAAGCTAATTAATATCATAAACCAACATCAGAAACCCACGCGCACCTGAACGAAAAAAACTCGAAGAAAAACCCACGACCATGCGAGCACGACCCGAAGTGACCACCCATGCCGTTCACAGACACGACGCCCCACCTCCAACGCCACCGTGCACGTGCACGGCGACACGGCACGCCACCCGCGAACGCCATCCATCCAAACAAGTCGTAAATCACGCTAAGATGAAATTCCAACCTCAAACCACCCAGAAAGGTTGCGAATTCGAAAAATCAACAGTTCGACCGAAAACAGAACTAAATGCAAAACAATAGGATCATCTCGCCACCGTCATAGACACCACTTGAGGCGTTCAAACTTCGGTCAAGCATCGACCACCCATCGAGCCGTTATTCACCAGAATTCCGTGCATCTCGGTTTCATGGAAAGGCCGATCACATTAAGTTACAGGCATGGAAAAAATACTGAACGTAATTCCTAGTTTGATCTCGTACTTAAATCCCATACAATAGAAAATTGATCTGATAATTTTTACGACATTCCTAATGTTTATACTTGCTCCAATTAAAATTTCAACCTTTCTAATGGATTCAGAAATCTTAAATTTGTAAAAATTCAATCCTAGTTTATACGCAAACTACTCCCTGCATATTAATCTAAAAATCTTTATTTTGTTTTAAAAATCATATTTTGTAATATGAATCCAATATAAAACCTTGAATCAATTTATTACAGCAACTGAATTTCACCAATCATCACATGATTAACTGTATACCAACATTACAGTGTTATTCTTGATAAAGATAGTTTAATAAACTTTCTAAAATCTTAAATTTAAACTTATTATCTTGTCTGTTGAAGCTAATCAATGATTTAAATGATGGTAATTTGAGTATTCGAACCAATGTGCAATCTGTATCGAGTTCCAGAAGACACAGATCATACAAATTCATATGCAAATTGGAGTATAAATAAACAATTTATAATTAATGTCTGAACTGTTTTAATTAACTTTAATTTTTTAAAAATTAAGTTTACTCACTTAACCTATAATCAAATACAAATGAAATTATAGACTGTTTATTTAATGAATGGCACTGTAAAATAGACAGAGATGAAAATTAGACACATCACAACATGTATACACATCCATTTACCTCTAAACATACACATGAATCATTTCAAACCATTAAACTGCAAGGTCTCATTCATGTATCAGGTTCAAGTCTCAGATATTTTAAACTGATTTAAGATCAAAATTTTACTCACAAGATTAAAACATACATATAAGATCACAGAGTTACTTAACTGTATAATTTAAATCTTAAAACTTAAGGAATTATGTTTACTCACCTGAATGTATATAGAAAGCATTGAGTTTAGAACCTGTTGCCTTGAAACAGAAGTTTGAAACTGTCTTAAGATCCTCTCTATTTTTTTTGTTTTTGTTTTTGCATTGGATTTACATTTTGAGTTTTTCTTGCTTTTATTATTTGTTTTAGGTTTGCTCTTAGGTTTTAGTTAAGTTTATAAATGAACATACTAATATGATGTCTATATATATATAAAAAGGCTTGGACAGGTAATATTTGGACAGTTTTTACTTGTTTGACATGTTTTATATTTAATATAAAATGATGTTGTAACTCGGCTGTAAGATTTTTTTGTAAAACTGAAATGACTATTTGTGTGCTAATTAATGCATGTCTTAAAATTTGTTAACAATAGTTTCTGATATTAGTTGATATCTTTTTCCTGGGCAAAGATATCTTGTATAGATATGTACTTCAAGTAGGCATAGCTTGTATAAGAAGCTACTTATTTATAATATCTGCTTTATATAAAAGTTTGTTCTTGTTTCATTTCGTACTTGACCTCATCTCCTTGCTTGTAAAACCTAATTTGTTTTGAGGATAAAAATAGACTTGAATATGTTGTAAACACTTGCCTTCTTGCATTGAACAATATGTGTTTTACAGTTCATTGTCAGCATATTATTTTTACTTTATTTGTATTGCTCATGTATGATTATTATGGTTAATTTTTTTTAAATCTTATACTATTAGTAATTTAAAGTACCAAATCTTTGACACTTGTATTTTATCTTTCTAGTTATAGCTTATGTTTGCATATTTATATCTTTAGTTACATCTTATATTTTATAATTATATGTTATGCTTATGTTCATAACTATGATTTATACTTATCTTGTATGTATATGTTTATAACCATTTATATTGTTTTATACTTAAGTTTCAGATTTCCATATTTAATACCCATATGATTATTATTTAAAGTTCTACAATTAGATATACATACATATATTATCAAATATAAAAATATTGAACCTTTTAATTCAATAAGAAAGATTTTGTTTTAAAAAAATTTAAAGATTTTCTTTACAGTCACATGCATAACTGGTAAATGGTTGAGATCTCATCAGTTTATAAATTTAAAAACTTGTATTTCATTTAAATTAGAGTAATTATTATTCATATGTATATTTATCAGATATAAACAAAGTAAACAAAGTAAAGTATTTTAATTCAATTATATAAAAATAAATTTTATTATAATATTATCAAAAGATTTTATTTTGAATTCCCAAAGTCCAATTCCCCTTTAAAAATACAATTTAAATAAAAAAATTGGCAGTATTCCCAAATCATAAGCATTTTAATATGATCAATTTACATTTTATTTAAATTAGATTAAACATTTATTAAAATAAACAGGGCCAAAAATCCAGGGTCGTTACATTCCTCGCCCCTTAAAAGAATTTCGTCCTCGAAATTTAAACAAAGATAATCTCAAAGCTGTTATACCAACCATTCAACATAGATATCATTCATACATTAGCAAACAACCAAACAGTCTACCTAACTGACAACACTAGTTATCCGAACATAAATTCGGATAAGCTTCCCTAAAATTATTGAGAGTTTGTTTCTTAATGATCAACAATCCAAACTGGATTCCTGACCACAATTAAATTTGATTCAACTTCCAAATTCCTGAATTACTGGTTTAACAACTAATGATGAATCATGAACAATTTCCAAGATGGATATACAGAATACACAATAAATCCCAGATATCTACTCTGGCAATTTAATTCAGAAATCTACAGTATTAACTCTTTCCAAATTTGTTGACTTGTTTACAGAATTTCAATTTCTATTCAATTAAGTCCGTACGATGTACATATACCACTCGTACGCAAATATCAAATTCGATCGCTTGCTCGATCACACAATTTCACTTCCGAACTAGTATTGTCCACCCGAATTCCTAGTGCGGACTCAGAACTAATTTCTTGATCAGAAACCGTCATTCTCCTTGCATAGTCACAACTATGATAGAGAATTTTCCAGAATCAATCAAAATCCATATCCATGGTTCATCGTTGAAAATCGAGTGAAAAATCCTAACTCGGATCGATATATAACTATCTCGAAATTCTGTGCTCGAATCTGGATCAAATTATTATGCGAATAAAATAATATACGTTCATCCTACGTATCTATATTCATTGATTATCAACTATATCAATTTTCTTTTATTCACATTATTCTGATTCTATCCACTTGGAATAAATTTGTCCCAATATCAAATTTTACTTACGAATTTCACCATTCATTTCTTAAGTTTAATATAAGCATTATATATTCCCTTATATTATTACTCTACCACTATAGCCTTTATATCCTCTTATATCTACTTATTTAAATCTGAATTTCCAATTTCTTGTGAATTCAATTTATCTTCAACTCTGAATATTTAATTTTTATTGACTATCTTTCATTTAACTGCTTCCTTTTTTTTTAAATTAGTTTCATCCACTAAGTTACCTTCAATTTTCAATTTGAAATTGTTTTGTTGCTAAAGTTTTAATTTCTTTTGTTTAGCATTACATATTTTCATAAGCACACATATATAATTTCAACACTTACTACAATTACTTCCACCCAATTCTCAATTCATTCTCTTCAGTTTCAGTGATTTACAACTTACTTGCTTATACGTAATTCATTTAAGCAAAACAAACTTATATTCATTCCAATTGGTTTCACAGTCATACTATTTTGCTTCTAATAATTCATAGAATTTTATCAAATTTCATTTACTTCAAATGGCCCATTTTCTTATGCAATTCGACAAAACTATTGTGAATAATAATTACTTAAGCTTCATAACAATTCTTAAATTGATTCCAACTCAATTTACACTTGATTCCATCACAATTAATTTATTCACAATCCTTTCATTGCATTTCCTTTCATTTCAACAGGTTTGGTTCCAAACCATTTATTAGACTCGACAACCAGTATTTTAAATAACCACCTCACAATTTACTTAAGTCATTTATTTCCTTCAAACTGTTTCACCCAACAACTTAAGTTTATCATATTCCACAAATTCCCATTTAAATCTTTGATTTGATTTTCTTTTAATCAAATCCCAATTATTTACTACTTTATTTGATTAGTTTATTATTTTATCCATTCTTAAATTTATATTAACAATTCATTATTAAATTTATTTATAAACTCATTCAATTTATGCTTGAGTTAGATTTGTTTGCAACTCATTCCAATTCTATTTAATTTCAATTCAATACTTACTTTGGTTTACATTTACTTATTTACATAAGAATTTTATTTCATCCAATTTTATCTATAACTCGACTGAATTCATTTAAATTCAGTTTTATTCTAACTCAACTTCAGTTAAACTTATCTACTTACCATTCTTTTAAATTTATTTCTCACTATATGAGTTCAAAGCTTATTTATTTACTTAAAAGCTTATATTGCTCATTTAAGTCGTTTCATCTTATAATCACATTTTCAGATTATATAACACTTACTATCTTAAAGTATAAATTTTAACCTTACAATTACAATCATTTTTCCTTCAAATTTTATATCCAATTAAGTTCATTTTGAACTTCAATTCCATTCAACTTATCTCAGGTTAAACTCAAGTACATTTTCTTCACTTTTATTTACTTAAATTAAATTTTAATTCCTAGATTAAAATTCCCAATTTTATCTTATTAATGTCAACTTTACTTTATGAGTTCAATAGTTGATTTATTCAAACCTTTCACATTATTAAATAGAATTCTTAGAATTCAATTGCCCGGTTTTCATTTCCAAAACCATTTTGAAAGGATAACTACACTTACCCACTTGGTGTCAAATCAAAATTTCAAATTCCAAACACTTGTTTTCACCAAAACAAAATTTCCTTTTGAAATTTCTAAAACAACTTGTATACCCAACAAGCCCAAACAATTATCATAACCAATATCCTGATAGCAATCCATCACTTTAGAAACTCGAAAATGAATACTGATGATGTGGCCATCATCATCAGGATTATTTTCCAGCGACTGAAGTGAGTTCAGTGCTTCCTTACTTCCAAAAATTCTTTCCAAACAATTTCCAAAACCATACTTCATTATTACCTTCAAATCTTTGGAAAAACATTTCAAACAATCCCAAGATTTTTAAATTTCCCAAATCCTTTTGTTTAAATTCATTTAAACCCTTTCAAATTTCCGGGACTTAAATTCTGTTTAATCAAATTTTAGTTATATTCCTTTTTATTTAAAATCATTCTTAAATAATGTTATTTGGTTATAAACCATTCAAATTTTAAATTTTAGTATTAACAACCAATCATCCAAACATATAATAGTTTCAGAAAAATATTTCTTTTATATCAAATATAATTTTGGGTAAAATTATTTCATTTACCCTACTTTTAAAACAATACTGTGTCGGTCAATCTTGTTTAAGAGTTTAGGAATCCCTATCGATGAAATGACGTCCCACACATCGACCAGAATTCATAAACACTCAACAGATACATCAACACAATATAAAAACAATATTATATTCACTAACAAGTACGCGCTCATATCTATTTATACACTCAAACTCATTTTAGAGTTCTACAAACTCTATTCTATGAGTAATTCTTATCAGAGCCAAGGTTATCACCAACCTATGCTCTGATACCAACTGTGACGACCCGCCCTTCTACCACCAGAAAGACGTATCATCATTAAGAAAGAAAGGGATAGAAATAGAAAAGAAAGAGAAAGAAAAAACAACAACATCAGAATCTCACAGCGGAACGGAACAAAATATAATATATCACATAAATATGACATAGTTTTACATATATCAGAGTTATACAATATCAATACACATGACAATCATACATACATCTGTCACTACATACATCAGAGGTGCAGTACATATCAACTAACACAGCGGAACTACATAAATAACTATATACGTTAGGAATCTCCTGCTCCAAGCTCCTTCAGAAATCAAAGTCCATAACCTATCACTTGGCTACTCATAAAAATTTGAGTACCCAAGAGTTTATGAAAAACAAAATATAAACTCCGGGTCAGACATGGGTCTGGTATGAGTAAACGGTTTAAAGTTGTTTAACTTTGAAAAACATTTGAAAACAAAGGTATCACGTAAGACTCCCCACAAATAAATACGGGTAAGTTTTTACCTTACGCTAACCAAAATATTTTATAGGAAATCCAGTGGTATTATAATAGTGTCTAGGGTTTCAAGTAAATAGAAAATAGCCGAAATTGTTACATCTATTAAATACCAGCTACTAGCCACAAAAGTGGGTAATACAAATCAAAACCGTAGGGTCTCGTAGGGAAAATGGATTTCCAACAATGGCAGGGCTACTGGGGTACCGCCCGTCACAGTACGGGGCCTATATCACCGTACCGAGGATCACTCCCGATCCCCTACAACACAAGACCGGAACCATTCCTTACTGAACAGTCCCGAACAAGATAAACCCCGCGGTTGTAGCTAGCAACCGCCCACACGGCCGAAATATAAAAGGGACATCTAGACAGAGGAAATATCTTGTCCTGCTTAGGCATGACCCACCTAACCTTGCTGTATCTCCCCTGTTTTAGCCATTCCCGGTTGATGAGGCTTGAGGCTGCGATTACCTTTACAGAACATATTTCTTAGAATGCTCATCGTCCGCCTGACGATGTGCTGAAAGCATTCAATCCATACAAGTTCGTTCCGGGTTCGAACGAAACCGAAGGCATTATCTCGTTACACTCGTTTTGGAATCACCCTCAGAGTCAACGACGATAACCCTTGCATTCTGAATACATCATCTCGATCTTCATTTCAGGATTCACGATCTAACGTTTAAATTGGATCGATGTGGTTTTCGGAGAATCAAATTTGATTCTTCCGATCCCGGTTTCATCTAATCCAAACGCCATTTTAAAGGCCAAGTTGTCTAATTAACTTAAATAGTTTAATTCAAGTTATAGTTCAAACAACATTTATCACAGATAAACATATAGATATATCACAGCATATCAAAGAGCATCACAGAATATCATCAATTTAAACATCACAAACCAGACATTCTACATACACAACAATCCATAAGCAATTACCTGTAAATCTTGTTTGTAATTAATTCAATTTAGAATTAATTACCTGAGAGTTAATCACATAACTCTATTTAATTAACCATTAATTAACAATTAATTACCTATTTCATTTCAAATCATCTAATTAATGATTTCTTAATTTATTATTAAGTCTTAATTACGTAATCATTTTATTTCATACTATTAATTAACTACTTCCTTAATCAAATGGCTTAACTTTAATCGCTTAATTAACTATTCCCTGATCATTAATTAATATCTTTAATTACTTATTAATAAAACTTAATTATTCAACTATTATTTGCTAATTACTTAATTAGTCAACAATTAATTCTTAATCAAGCTACTTAATTAATTAACTGTCGATTCATAATTAGTTTACTTGATTAATTAACTATTAATTCATTTATTAATTAACTTAGGTAGTTAATTACCCTTTTACTTATCACTTAATCACTAGGCAATCTGACTCTGAATAAAAATTCAAAAGTTAATCATTCTTAGTTACTTTCTAAAGATAATTAATCATTATTAATCATTCAACTTAATTAATCTTTTAAAAGAAAACTTTTTGAAAATCGATATATTGCTAACTACAAACTTAAATATTAATAAATTCACACTCGTCTTGAAATAATTTCTTAGTTTTAAGAAATAATTAAGTGTTAAAATATTGTTAAGTATTAACTAAGATAGTCAAACTTGTATTAAGTTTCTAACTTAAACCGTCCAACATTATTTAATTCACAGTGTTTTAAAACTTGAAGTAACCTGTCACTTGACTTGCCCCTAAAACACACTGCTGCAACATAAAGGAAACCCGAGACTTCCAATGGTAAAACTCGAGAAAGGCTTCGGGTTCTTCATCCATATTTCCCCTGACATCTCCCTGTACCCCTTCTTCTTCTCTATTCTTACTTCTTCTATTTCTCTTATTTTTTTTCCAGTAAGCTAATTAATATCATAAACCAACATCAGAAACCCACGCGCACCTGAACGAAAAAAACTCGAACAAAAACCCACGACCACGCGAGCACGACCCGAAGTGACCGCCCATGCCGTTCACAGACACGACGCCCCACCTCCAATGCCACCGTGCACGGGCATGGCGGCACGGCACGCCACCCGCGAACGCCATCCATCCAAACAAGTCGCAAATCACGCTAAGATGAAATTCCAACCTCAAACCACCCAGAAAGGTTGCGAATTCGAAAAATCAACAGTTTGACCGAAAACAGAACTAAATGCAAAACAATAGGATCTTCTCGCCACCGCCGTAGACACCACTTGAGGCGTTCAAACTTCGGTCAATCATCGACCACCCATCGAGCCATTATTCACCAGAATTCCGTGCATCTCGGTTTCGTGGAAAGGCCGATCACATTAAGTTACAGGCATGGAAAAAATACTGAACGTAAGCCCTAGTTTGATCTCGTACTTAAATCCCATACAATAGAAAATTGATCAGATAATTTTTACGACATTCCTAATGTTCATACTTGCTCGAATTAAAATTTCAACCTTTTTAATGGATTCAGAAATCTTAAATTTGTAAAAATTCAATCCTAGTTTATACGCAAACTGCTCTCTGCATATTAATCTAAAAATCTTTATTTTTGTTTTAAAAATCATATTTTGTAATATGAATCCAATATAAAACCTTGAATCAATATTTTACAGCAACTGAATTTCACCAATCATCACATGATTAACTATATACCAACATTACAGTGTTATTCTTGATAAAGATAGTTTAATAAACTTTCTAAAATCTTAAATTGAAACTTATTATCTTGTCTGTTGAAACTAATCAATGATTTAAATGATGGTAATTTGAGTATTCGAACCAATGTGCAGTCTGTATCGAGTTCCAGGAGACACAGATCATACAAATTCATATGCAAATTGGAGTATAAATAAACAGTTTATAATTAATGTTTGAACTGTTTTAATTAACTTAAAATTTTTAAAAATTAAGTTTACTCACTTAACCTATAATCAAATACAAATGAAATTATAGACTGTTTATTTAATGAATGGCACTGTAAAATAGACAGAGATGAAAATTAGCCACATCACAACATGTATATACACGTCCATTTACCTCTAAACATACATATGAATCATTTCAAACCATTAAACTGCAAGGTCTCATTTATGTATCAGGCTCAAGTCTCAGATATTTTAAACTGATTTAAGATCAAAATTTTACTCACAAGATTAAAACATACATATAAGATCACAGAGTTACTTAACTGTATAATTTAAATCTTAAAACTTAAGGAATTATGTTTACTCACCTGAATGTATACAGAAAGTATTGAGTTTAGAACCTGTTGCCTTGAAACAGAAGTTTGAAACTGTCTTAAGATCCTCTCTATTTTTTTTTTGCATTGAATTTACATTTTGAGTTTTGCTTGCTTTTATTATTTGTTTCAGGTTTGCTCTTAGGTTTTAGTTAAGTTTATAAATGAACATACTAATATGATGTGTGTGTGTGTATGTGTGTGTGTGTGTGTATAAAGGCTTGGACAGGTAATATTTGGACAGTTTTTACTTGTTTGACATGTTTAATATTTAATATACTGAAATGATGTTGTAACTCGGCTGTAGGATTTTTTTGTAAAACTGAAATGACTATTTGTGTGCTAATTAATGCATGTCTTCAAATTTGTTAACAATAGTTTCTGATATTAGTTGATATCTTTTTCCTGGGCAAAGATATCTTGTATAGATATGTACTTCAAGTAGGCATGGCTTGTATAAGAAGCTACTTATTTATAATATCTGCTTTATATAAAAGTTTGTTCTTGTTTCATTTCGTACTTGACCTCATCTCCTTGCTTGTACAACCTGATTTGTTTTGAGGATAAAAATAGACTTGAATATGCTGTAAACAAATGCCTTCTTGCATTGAACAATATGTGTTTTACAGTTCATTGTCAGCATCTTCTATCTCTTTATTTAAATCACTACAGACTGTGATGTTTAAGGGATATATGTTTGATATAAAATGAAACGACCCGGAATTTTCGCAGTCGAAAATTCCAGATAGTTATGAAAAAGAAGAAAGAGATAGAAGATGAAGAACAAAATCAACAACATCTCACATTCGCAGCGGATAAAATATAATAATAAATAATAACTGTTTACAAAAGAATACTATTCCTGTCGATTACATTTAATATATATCAGAGTTTCACATACATTCAGTCACTGAATATTTACAATTATCATGCCTCGGATTAATAATAATTTAAATATAGCGGAAATACTCTATACGCTATTGCCATCCAGCTTGCCTCCTGAGCTCCAGAACGTCCTAACCAGAAAATATGTAATACTCGGACTGACCCGAGCATTACACCAAAGTAACACCCGGGTCAGGCTGGAAACCAGCGTGAGTAAACTCATATAACATGAAATCCTAATGCACAAGCATATTTAAAAACCCGGGGTAACTCGTACTCTGCTACGAGTCCATTGCTTGTTATGCTTCACATCTATTTCACAAATCAATCCCTAAGTACCTATACTTAGTTTCAAAGGTTTATATCATTCCATTCCAGCCTATTTATTTCACATATCAATCTATAAAGAATCATTGAAGGTTTAAATCGATGTGGGTTTGGGTATTTACCTTTACCCGTCCTCGATCTCTTCAACTCAATACCATTTTAACCCAAGTTATTCAAGTGTAATACAATTCAACGTTAAACACAGTGTCACTTTTTACACAGTAATTCATCATAGGTAACCACATTATCATTGTTAAACCCTATATATCATATTACAAAAATAGTTTATATCACATAGCATCACAATCATATACCAGGGATAACAAACAATCCTAGGCATTCAATATCATTCAGTTATCCATAAGCAAGGCAAATTAGTCACACCATTCTTAATTAATTCAATTAATTTCTTAAATCTTCTTTTATCCTGCTTACTTATCATTAATTAATTATAACCATTAATTTAATCATTCCTTAATTATACTTTTTAATTACAATAAGATATTAGCATTTAATTAATTACACAAATTAACTAACCTTCACCCATTCACATTAATTGTATTCATCCTTAGTTAATTACTCAAATTAATTATTCTATAATTACTTACACTGATTAATTATCTTAAAAATTAATTTATTAATTAACCAACTCTTAATTAATCAATCCTTTAATTATTTACTAAGTAACTAATCCTTAATCACTTATTATAATTGATTAATAAATAATCCACTAATAAACCAAGATCACTAAGTTAAATAAAAGACAATCCCTTTTACCTCAATTACTTACTTAATTACAACATTAAATTCCCTTTGAAAAATATTTAGGAATTTATTACATATTCAATCTAATTCTTAATTCATATAAGCCATTACTTTTATTCCATTACATAATTATCATTAACATATAATTTAAAAAATTTATCTTTTACTCAATACTTAATTATATTTCTGGATTAAGTTTTAATTTAACTTAAAAGTTTAAACTTAACAATTTCAAGTTAAATAAATTATATAACTTCCATAAATCAATTACATAAAAACATTTATTTTTTTTATTTTTTTTATTTATAAAAATATTTAAGGAATAGTTTAAATCTAGATTTCATTTTAAGTTTACAACTTACTTTTATCTAAATTAACAATCTGCTGAACTTACCATTCCTAGACCTGAGATCACACGGCCCACCATCATTCTATGGCCCAAACTTGCCTCAGCCCATCCCTTTACTATTCCTTCACTTCTTCTTCTAATTTCTTCTTCCCAACTACACTTAACACGGGGGTCTGTACACTTATATGTACACGTGCACGACGCCACCTTCCCATAAATTTCGCTACCAACCACTCGAGCAAGTCGAGTTCGATCAACTCTCCTCGGCTATAAGTTGGAAATGTCGACTCAGTCGTAAATTTGAAAATCGAACTTCATACTTGAAACTGGTACAACGCAATTCCCTCCGAACCACCCTTGCCTCGCCATTTCCATCGCCGATCATCCACAAACTTCACCTGAAGCTCAGTCGTCACCTACTCCTACTTATTCCCTATGACTGCACCTTCCATTCCTTCCCACGACGCCACAGTTTACCTAAGTTCGACCATATCCAAATCGTCCTCTGTAAAAATGCATATTTACCCCTCTATACTTGACGATAGCTAAAGGAAGTGATTTTTAAAAGAACTATGATTAAAATCAAACAGTTTTGCTTTAGGAATCTCAATCTATAATTGTCTGAATCAAGAGGTATATCTTTATATTTAAAGTTTGTGAACTGTTAGAAGACTTTAAGAAGAAGAACAGAATAATTATGTTCAGCTAGCTATGTTAACACATCCCTTTACACACAATATAATCATACTTGACATCAGATCCAATGATTCACACAAAATTAATATTTACTTATCTGTATTCAATATACGGTAACAAAGTAAAGATGGATTTACTCATAGAAAATATAGAACAGAGATGCTCTAGAAATGCTTTAATCTGGAAACGGCAATTTGGATTATTGAATTGACTTTGAATTTACTTTTGATATTGATCTCAATCGGATTTCACTGAGTTGATTCTTGCTTGATCAGATTTTGGAAACAATTTAAAGTATTGTTTGCTGATTACTTAAATTTTATTATCTGGTTTTAACTTATTCTTACTGGAACTTCCACTTCCCAGTAAAACCACTCACCATTCTCACTAAAAATAATTTGTTTCCTATAAAAATCAAGTTATATCAAACATATATCCCTTAAACATCACAGTCTGTAGTGATTTATGTAAAGAGAGATTTGATTATTTTTTTTACTGAGTTTTATGGTCTGTGAACAAGGAACAAAGGTGATGTATATATAAACCAGGTATAACATTTCTACAAAGCATTTGCACGGCCATTACTTCTACGATTTCACATGCAACATAATATAGTAAGAAGATTTTTCATTTGAGGTTAAGTTTTACTCACCAGAAAAAATACTGTTAAACAGAGTATACTTGATGTTCTGGAAAACCTGAAGACTTGAAACTGCAGGGTCCTATCTGTTCTTGTTTTAGTTAAATATATTTGAGTTTGAATTCAATTTGATTTCACTTTTTTTTATAAACTACAGAACGAACTCGAAAGTGGTCTCACCTATATATATAAGATAACAGTTGTAATATGGGAAGGTGATAACCGGTACTATTATTTACATGTCTTTGTTTTATGTTGATCAGATCTTTATTACTGCAAAGCAATGATTTGTAATATTTTAACCAGACAAAATGTTAGGCTGAGAGATTGGCATTTAATGCCTTGCTTCTTAATTGGTTTGCATACTTATTAAAATATTTACTGTGTACAGATATTTTGTTAGAAAACTTACACTTAGCAGTTATACATTTTGACTTGTGAATGAAGATACTTTGAATAAAAACGTTTGTTTTGTATTGACCAGTTTTTTTTTTCATTACTGAAATTTAAAAGATTTGCAATGTTTGCTTTTGAACTAAATCTTGGCTGAGTTGATAGAAATTTAATGCTTTGTTTCTTAATATGTTTACATATTATAGTTATGATTTGCTGGGTATAAAAATTTTGTATAAAAATGTACTCTTTGTAGGTAGATGTTTGGCTTGTATATGAAGATAATTTTATTTTGTCTTCCTTGCTTACACAATATACATATATTTTGTTAGGTTTATTTTATACCTTGCAAGCAACACTTAGTCTTGTATATGAAGCTATTTATTAATAAATTTATTTTTGTTATTATCTTCTAGTTTGAATATTTTACATATATGTGCCCAGTGTTATTTTATAGGTTTAGTTTTTGTGAATTATGAATACTTTGTCTTCTTTTGCTTTGTACAAATGTATATACAGCAACTTATTATTATTTTCTTTATGTTTATGTAAGATCATGATAGTTATTGTTTACATAACTTCTTGGTTTTATTTTATATTTGTAATTAAATTTTCAAACCTTTAATTTACAACGTATGTTTGAGTTATTTTATTTTATACTTTACTTACAATTTTCCGGTTTATGTTGTATGCCTGCTTATTCATTTTAATTCTATTTGTATGTTAACTAACAATGTTTAAATTAGATTCATAAGTTTGACTTACTTGTATTATATTTCATATTGATAGAATTTGGTTTTATTTCGACATTATGATCTATATATAATATTTACCAAATGTAAACAAAGTAAAGTGTTTTAATTCAATTATATAAGATAATTTTTATTGTAAATCTTATTGAGATTTTTTTTTATTCTAAATTTCCACTCTTTATTTAAATTAGATTAAATATTTATTAAAATAATAGTGCCAAAATCCAGGGTCGTCACATTCCTCCCCCCTTTGAATCTTTTCGTCCTCAAAAAGGAACGAAACCAGATTTATTTAAAATGCTTAAAATCAGATAAATTTTCTTTGATCATTTTGAAAACACTTTTGTTCTAATATCTATATAATACTATTTCAAATTAGCTTTTATAAAGATACTTTGATAACTCGATGTTTTAACAAGTCCATCTTCGTTCTCATAGAAATTCAGTCATACGTTGATCAGGCGTAGGACTGAAAATCTATCAGTACTTGGTAAACCCGTTTTCAACACCTTGTGAAAATACTTGGAAAATAATTTTATTGAAAATATAGAAAACAGTTTTTAAAAATAGAGGTAATAACTTTGGTGAGAATGCTCTGGAAATAATCACCCCCGTCCATGGTCGCAGTTACATTCCAGGGTTACGTTGCCATTGCAGCAAAAGTCCATGTAACTACAGGCTCTCCGCGGCCTCTCGATTGCGCCATGGAACCCACAACAGATCACAGTTATATCTCAGGGTTACGTTGCCATCGCAGAAAAAGTCCATGTAACTGCAGGCTCTCTGCGGCCTCTGATTCTCCCCGTTAAAATGAAACTTCTCCACTCCTACATAGGTCGCAGTCTAACGATATAAAATCAAACGTAGACTGTTGGCTCTCAGCGGCACACACGACTTTCGCTATGTTATACACTACTCATAATCCTCAGGAACTAGTTTTGTCCGGTCTCCTCACAGGATCAACTTTAGAACCCCCTTTGGGGCTTAAGGCAGCACCACCCAGTGGCACTCCTGAGAAGTTCATTTCAAGGAAGCGCCTTTTTCCCCAGAGCCATCATCAAAACATTTTATACTATACACATATAGTATCTTCAAACCATACACCTAGTATGATCTCATACAAAGCTTCTTTACACAAAATCGATTATCCAACAATCGATAATTCTAAAACTAGGCTTTCAAATTTTAATATTGATTTTACCCAAAAATCAAAAGCCTTTCCAAATCTAAAGGTTCCCAAAACTTTTTTCCGAAATCCTCATAAGATCCTTTATATATATATACAGATATATATAATTTTTAAAACTTTGGATCATTTCAAACTTGTATAAAACTCCTTTTATACTTCAAACATTTTCAAAAACCATTTCCTTCTGGCTATAGATTCAACAAGGGAAGTTTTATCTTATTTAACAAAGATATATATATATATATAACTTTATTTATTCAAAATCAAATATCCCAATTTAATTTCTCTTTCCAATATCAATTTAATTCAAATCCGTACGATTTACACATACCATCCGTACGCTATATCACCCTGATCACTCGCTCGATCACACAATTTCACTTCCGAACTAGTATCGTCCACCCGATTTCCTAGTGCGGACACAGATCTGGTTTCGTGATCAGAAACTATCATTCTCCTTGCATAGCTAACTATGATAGAGAACATCCAGAACCAATCAACAATCCATATCCAAGTTCGCTGTCGAAAATCGAGTGAAAAATCCCAACCCGAATCGATATAACTATCTCGAAATTCTATGCTCGAATCTGGATCAAATCACTATGCGAATAGAGTATACGTACATCTTATGTATTTTACTTCATTGATTTTTAGCCAAATCAATTTCTCTTCCCATTCACATTCACTTAAATTTTCATTCACTTATTCACATTTGCCTTAATTCCCATTTGGATTATCACTTCAATTCTTATCTCAGTTGGGTATTTAATCAATAACAGTTTGGACTCCGACCAGTTTATATTTAGGAAATAGCTTGAAAATTTTAAAAATAGACAAGTAGTTGAAAATAATTATTAGTTTGCAAAATAGTTGTAAAATAGTTGGAAAATAGTTAAATAATTATAGAATTTTATATAATTGCAAAATAGTTGTAAAATAGTAATTAATTTGTAAAATAGTTGAAAAATAGAAATTAGTTTATAAAACAGTTGAAAAATTGTTAAATAATTGTAAAACCAATGTAAAATAATTTGGCTTGAAAAAGAAAGGCTGTATATATTAAATAGCTTGGAAAAATAAGTTTATATTAAAACAATTTATATTGAAAATAGCTAGAGTCAAAACTGTTCACTTTCCTAACAATTCAATTTAAATTTCCACTTCCATTTAAATTGACTCAATTCCAATTTGAATAATCTTCAATTTTCATTGAAATTGATTAACCCCAATTCAAGTTGGATCAATCCTGATTTCTTTCCCAATTTAAATCAAATTTCCAATTGATTTTAAACCTGTTCACTTTAATTACAATTTCAAATTATTTAAATATAACCCAATTTAATTTCCCATTTAAAATTTTAAATTATACATCTTCAATCACCAATCCACTTAATTCAAACCAAATTCAATTTCAATCTCAATTTTGAACCATCTCGAGTCATATAAATTTGAGTTAATTGTTTAAATGTTGATTTAATCCTTTAAATCAAATCAACTTATCTCTTTAAACCATTTAATCCTGAATCTAAAATCCATTTTCAAAATTCAAACTATATTCAAATCTCTTTAAACACTAAATCTTGAAATCCAATTTTATCACCAAACTTAAATTCTTATAACCCAACCTTTGAAGTTTTATCTTAAACATTTCAGTTTTAAGCCAAAAATGATTCCATACATTAATTCACTACATACTAGTAGTTCATACATTACATACATTTATCCAAAATAAAAGTCTTACAAAAGTCATAAATCTAGATGCCTTTCTATTACTTAGAAGTTTAAAAAGAACAGAGCCCTAATTGTGACGCCCCACCTCTATACCCACACTAGCCAAGAACACTACGGTGTAGTGCTGTCAACTAGCATGGAGAATAAGGCTGTTGAGGAGCGACCATCCATGTAATTGCTTATCACACGGTGGCTATAAATAATCTTCGAAAACAAACATAGAAATAATCATAACACAAATCAGTCACAGATATCCATATCACAAAGGCGGAAGAAGATATGAATATATAACTAACACATGAAAGTGTACATCAGAGTAGTGGTCCATAAGATCCACGATAATACAAAAGAATAGCAACACGTGCAATACAAAAGAATACAACTATGAGTCTATATCTCAAGTGTATACAACAAAAACTGCTAATCTAAACAGTTAGCCAAAAGTCAGAGTGATGAATCCCTGGGAAGAAGTCAAGCAGAAGCACCTGTAACATCGCGGTCTGACCCGAGTATTATTTAAGAAAATAATAAACGGGTCAGTCTAGCTATAAATATCAGATGACATGATATAACATAAAAGATATGGCATAAACATAAAATATCCTAATGACATACCACCATAAGTATGTAAATAATGATCAACAGAAGATCAATCAATAAGAGATAATCAATATCACAAGAATCTTCTCAAAGATTCGGAAAGGGAATCATACCCCAAACTTGTACTCATAACAAATCAATGACATAAATTCTAGAAATCAATGCAAGAAGTCCAGAAATCATAGAAAAGAGAAAAAGGCCTATCACATGACGGTCCGAAGACCAAGGGGAGCTACCCCACATGTGTGAATGGAATCACACAGATTAAGGTCCAGACTAAACAAAAACCAAAAAGGTATGTGTGAGTGGAATCACACAAGTGGTGTCTAGTCTAACCTCGCAACAAGAGACATCGCACAGTTGCTAGTCTAAATCATCAGAATGATCGTCATGATCAACGAGAAGTGTCAATTACACTAAGCTAGTAAATATAGAAGTTTAGCTTCATGTCCCATAACTACTTGCTTAACTTAAATATTTACGAACAAACTGTAAATCTTCACTAATAAAATTGTCACAAGAGGTTCAATCGAACAAGTCCAAGAATTAACCGACGAAGTGAACGCAAGCGTTTCATACCACTTGTTTTACTAAGTCGTTTAATTAGATTTCTCATCCGAGTGAGGTAAAGGTTTGTATATACTAATAGATTGGAAAATGGTTTAAGAAAAGAGCTTTGTTATTAAAAATAGAGTTGAAATTGTTTGTTAAAATAGTTTTGATATTTACTATTAGTATTGAAACCTTTATATTATAAAGTGACAAAACACAGAAGCAATTGTAGAAACAATCAGTCACAAAAATTGCATACGGAGATGTGAATAAAATTCAAGGAAATCAGCTCAATGTTTTTCAGATAAGATCCCCTACGGAGGGGGGGTCCAGGGGTGGCAACCCCCCAAGGTGGGGTGCGGGGGCAACGCCACCGCTTACGGGGTTCGACCTGCCCAGTCAGGTCGTGGGGGTCCAGGGGGCAGCGCCCCCGGCGGGGTGCGGGGCAGTGCCCCGACCAAAACGGTACGACCTAGTGAAGACAAAATGAGGTCTAACGACCTAAGGGTCTAAGGGGTCACGTGAACTATCGGGATAAGGTCCAACAACCTATGAGTTAAAGGTCCAACGACCTATTGGGTTATAAGGTCATACGACCTAACGACTCAAGGGTCTAACGACCTAACGACTCAAGGGTCTAACGACCTAAGGTATTCGCGACTTAACGGGTTATAGGCCTAACGACCTAACAGGGTTCACGACCTAAGGTATTCGCGACTTAACGGGTTATAGGCCTAACGACCTAACAGGGTTCACGACCTAAGGTATTCGCGAACGTCCTATTGCTTAAGGCTTAACTCGTGAGCGACCTACAACTTAAGGCTTAACTCGCGAGCGGCCTACGGCTTAAGGCCTAACTCGTGAGCGACCTACGACTTAAGGCTTAACTCGCGAACGACCTACGGCTTAAGGCCTAACTCGTGAGCGACCTACGACTTAAGGCTTAACTCGCGAACGACCTACGGCTTAAGGCCTAACTCGTGAGCGACCTACGACTTAAGGCTTAACTCGCGAGCGACCTAACTCCGAAGTGCCAATACTTCCAGAATGACCAAAAGCCCTGCGACCTATGGTACTAACTCGCGAGCGACCTAACGAGTTAACTCGTGAGCGACCTAATTCCGAAGTGCCAATTCTTCCAGAACGACCTAAAGCCCTGCGACCTACGACCCAGTGACCTTGCGACCTATCACCGAACGAGCTAAGTGCAGGAAATTTCCAAAAATACTAAAAATTGGGGTTTTTCGCCAATCCAATCCAAACCAAAGTCAAATGTGCATGCAAAAGTGATAGGGAATCATTCCCAACAGTCCAATATGGTTATAGACTAGAATCGTGAGATAAAAATCTCACCTTTGCACCAAATATCAATGAAAATGAAGTTTTAAGCAAGCAAGAATCAATCCTTCTTCTATCTAAGCACAAGAAGCTTGAATCCAATGTCTTCTTTTTGAATTTGGAGTAGAAAGATGGATTGCAATTGAATTTGAGTTTTGGAATTTTAATTTCCTATTCCCTCTACCATTAATGCCAAAGCTTGATTAGTTAGGAAATTTATGAAGAGTGAGGAGAAGAGGGTTGGAACTTGGGCTTAATAGGCTAAACTAACCCAAAGTCCAAAGCGGGAAAAGTTAGTGAAATTTCACTAACTCCAAACCTATCGATGTTTATACTTAAAAAAGTTGTAAACGGCATTTCGAACTCAATGGAAGTGGCCTCGAGTCCTAATTTGACCGTTTGCAAAAAGTAGCTTTTCGGACCAAAATCCGATTAACGAGTTAATATTTAAATAAAATATTTAAATACAAACTCGATAAATATGCGGGTTGTTACACTAATACTCCTACAAGAATCCTTTCTATGGACTTCCTTCCAAAGGGCAAAGCCCGAACATACACTTCTCAACAGGGTGTCCCCACTTATAACATTTACCACAAAATGTTTCTACCTTGTCTTCAATCTGGATAACCTTCACGCCTCCAACAGTACGTTCTACAGCCTTACTCCTCTTCTGCCTCTCGGAACAATTCCTAGCAATGTGTCCTGTCTTTTTACAATGATAGCAGATAGTCGACTCATTGACCAGTTCCATAGGTTTACGCTTCCCCCTTCTCACTTCAGGGCAATGATTTAGAAAATGTCCTTTCTTATGACACTTAAAGCACACGATCTCTAAGCGAAACCGATGGAATGTACCCTTCAATTGCTCCCTTGTTTTACTGCACTTGGCTGCGTAATGGCCCTTATTGAAACATCTGTAACATGTGACATTATCATAAGGTCCTGGTTCAGCCCTTTCCTTAACCTGCTTCTCATACTCTTGAATTCCTTCTTCTCGTTCCCTACATGTAGCTGCTCTATGCTCTCTACGCCTAACCTTCCACTCTTCACTCTTAGTCATCTTTCTCAAGGACTGAATTCTAGAGGAGCTCCCTACCTATAAATTAGATTTAAATTAGATTACTAAGTTATACCTTATGTTTTAATAAAGTTTTCCTACAACTTCTTATTTCAAAATCAGATTACTTTTCAGAAACATTCTGAATAATATTATTTATCATTCCCTTCAACAATTTGAATCCAAACTTAATTCTAATGTTCGTGATATGAATGGTACATTCTATTCAATTCCTACTTGGATACATATATTTACCACTTAAATTCTTATAGGGTTCCCACTTAAAATTTTATTTGTTTACAACCAATTCGCAACAACTTCGTCCAATTTAAATGGTTTACAACACAATTACTTACATTCAATCCATTTTTAAACCAAAGCGAACTCATATTCACATCAATTTATTTTAAAATCAATTTATTTGCTTCTATTAATTCATAGTATTTTTTTTAATCAATTTAATTTTAATTTGGTTGTATTTCTATTTCTACTTAATTTAATTCCAATTCAAGACTTCAGTTTGGTTGTATTATATTACTTCTTAATTTTTAATTTCAATAATTTAACAACCAATCGCCTTAATATTTATTAGAAGGAAATATTGCTTTATATATCAAAATATACTTTTATATAAAATCATTTAAAATCTTTTTATAAGAAAATAACAAGTACGCTCTCATATATATATATATATATATATATATATATATATATATTCTCAACTCATTCTAGAGTACTACAGACTCTATTAAATGAGTAATCCCCACCAGAGCCAAGGTTCTCACTTAACCTTTCAGCTCTGATACCAAATGAAACGACCCGGAATTTTCGCAGCCGAAAATTCCAGATAGTTATGAAAAAGAAGAAAGAGATAGAAGATGAAGAACAAAATCAACAACATCTCACATTCGCAGCGGATAAAATATAATAATAAATAATAACTGTTTACAAAAGAATACTATTCCTGTCGATTACATTTAATATATATCAGAGTTTCACATACATTCAGTCACTGAATATTTACAATTATCATGCCTCAGATTAATAATAATTTAAATACAGCAGAAATACTCTATACGCTATTGCCATCCAGCTCGCCTCCTGAGCTCCAGAACGTCCTAACCTGAAAATCTGTAATACTTGGACTGGCCCGAGCATTACACCAAAGTAACACCTGGGTCAGGCTGGAAACCAGCGTGAGTAAACTCATATAACATGAAATCCTAATGCACAAGCATATTTAAAAACTCGGGGTAACTCGTACTCTGCTACGAGTCCATTACTTGTTATGCTTCACATCTATTTCACAAATCAATCCCTACATTGAAGGTTTAAATCGATGTGGGTTTGGGTATTTACCTTTACGCGTCCTCGATCTCTTCAACTCAATACCATTTTAACCCAAGTTATTCAAGTGTAATACAATTCAACGTTAAACACAGAGTGTCACTTTTTACACAGTAATTCATCACAGATAACCACATTATCACTGTTAAACCCTATATATCATATTACAAAAATAGTTTATATCACATAGCATCACAATCATATACCAGGGATAACAAACAATCCTAGGCATTCAATATCATTCAATTATCCATGAGCAAGGCAAATTAGTCACACCATTCTTAATTAATTCAATTAATTGCTTAAATCTTCTTTTATCCTGCTTACTTATCATTAATTAATTATAACCATTAATTTAATCATTCCTTAATTATCCTTTTTAATTACAATATGATATTAGCATTTAATTAATTACACAAATTAATTAACCTTCACCCATTCACATTAATTGTATTCATCCTTAGTTAATTACTCAAATTAATTATTCTATAATTACTTACACTGATTAATCATTTTAAAAATTAATTAATTAATTAACCAACTCTTAATTAATCAATCCTTTAATTATTTACTAAGTAATTAATCCTTAATCACTTATTATAATTGATTAATAAATAATCCACTAATAAACCAAGATCACTAAGTTAAATAAAAGACAATCCCTTTTACCTCAATTACTTACTTAATTACAACATTAAATTCCCTTTGAAAAATATTTAGGAATTTATTACATATTCAATCTAATTCTTAATTCATATAAGCCATTACTTTTATTCCATTACATAATTATCATTAACATATAATTTAAAACATTTATCTTTTAATCAACACTCAATTATATTTCTAGATTAAGTTTTAATTTAACTTAAAAATTTAAACTTAACAATTTCAAGTTAAATAAATTATATAACTTCCATAAATCAATTACTTAAAAACATTTATTTTTTTATTTTATTTTTTTATAAAAATATTTAAGGAATAGTTTAAATCTAGATTTCATTTTAAGTTTACAACTTACTTTTATGTAAATTAACAATATGTTGAACTTACCATTCCTAGACCTGAGATCACACGACCCACCATCATTCTACGGCCCAAACTTGCCTCAGCCCATCCCTTTACTATTCCTTCACTTCTTCTTCTAATTTCTTCTTCCCAACTACACTTAACACGGGGGTCTGTACACATACATGTACACGTGCACGACGCCACCTTCCCATAAATTTCGCTGCCAACCACTCGAGCAAGTCGAGTTTGATCAACTCTCCTCGGCTATAAGTTGGAAATGTCGACTCAGTCACAAATTCGAAAATCGAACTTCATACTCGAAACTGGTACAACGAAATTCCCTTCGAACCACCCTTGCCTCGCCATTTCCATCGCCGATCATCCACAAACTTCACCTGAAGCTCAGTCGTCACCTGCTCCTACTTATTCCCTACGACTGCACCTTCCATTCCTTCCCATGACACCACAGTTTACCTAAGTTCAACCATATCCAAATCGTCCTTTGTAAAAATGCATCTTTACCCCTCTATACTTCACGATAGCTAAAGGAAATGATTTTTAAAATAACTATGATTAAAATCAAATAGTTTTGCTTTAGGAATCTCAATCTATAATTGTCTGAAACAAGAGGTATATCTTTATATTTAAAGTTTGTGAACTGTTAGAAGACTTTAAGAAGAAGAACAGAATAATTATGTTCAGCTAGCTATGTTAACACATCCCTTTACACACAATATAATCATACTTGACATCAGATCCAATGATTGACACAAAATTAATATTTACTTATTTGTATTCAATATACGATAACAAAGTGAAGATGGATTTACTCACAGAAAATATAGAACAGAGATGCTCTAGAAATGCTTTAATCTGGAAACAGCAATTTGGATTATTGAATTGGCTTTGAATTTACTTTTGATATTGATCTGAATCGGATTTCACTGAGTTGATTCTTTCTTGATCAGATTTTGGAAACAATTTAAAGTATTGTTTGCTGATTACTTAAATTTTATTTTCTGGTTTTAACTTATTCTTACTGGAATTTCCACTTCCCAGTAAAACCACTAACCATTCTCACTAAAAATCATTTGTTTCCTATAAAAATCAAGTTATATCAAACATATATCCCTTAAACATCACAGTCTGTAGTGATTTATGTAAAGAGAGATTTGATTTTTTTTTACCGAGTTTTATGGTTTGTGTACAAGGAACAAAGGTGATGTATATATAAACCAGGTATAACATTTCTACAAAGCATTTGCACGGCCATTACTTCTACGATTTCACATGCAACATAATATAGTAAGAAGATTTTTCTTTTGAGGTTAAGTTTTACTCACCAGAAAAAAATACTGTTAAACAGAGTATACTTGATGTTCTGGAAAACCTGAAGACTTGAAACTGCAGGGTCCTATCTGTTCTTGTTTTAGTCAAATATATTTGAGTTTGAATTCAATTTGATTTCACTTTTTTTTTATAAACTACAGAACGTACTCGAAAGTAAAAGATGCTCTCACCTATATATATAAGATAACAGTTGTAATATGGGAAGGTGATAACCGGTACTGTTATTTACTTGTCTTTGTTTTATGTTGATCAGATCTTTATTACTGCAAAGCAATGATTTGTAATATTTTAACCAGACAAAATGTTAGGCTGAGAGATTGGCATTTAATCCCTTGCTTCTTAATTGGTTTGCATACTTATTAGAATGTTTACTGTGTATAGATATTTTGTTAGAAAACTTACACTTAGCAGTTATACATTTGACTTGTGAATGAAGATACTTTGAATAAAAACGTTTGTTTTGTATTGCCAGTTTTTTTTTCATTACTGAAATTTAAAGATTTGCAATGTTTGCTTTTGAACTAAATCTTGGCTGAGTTGATAGAAATTTAATGCTTTGTTTCTTAATATGTTTACATATTATAGTTATGATTTGCTGGGTATAAAAATTTTGTATAAAAAATGTACTCTTTGTAGGTAGATGTTTGGTTTTATATGAAGATAATTTTATTTTGTCTTTCTTGCTTACACAATATACATATGTTTTGTCAGGTTTATTTTATACCTTGCAAGCAACACTTAGTCCTGTATATGAAGCTATTTATTAATAAATACTTGTTTTTGTTATTATCTTCTAGTTTGAATATTTTACATATATGTGCCCGGTGTTATTTTATAGGTTTAGTTTTTGTGAATTATGAATAGTTTGTCTTCTTGTGCTTTGTACAAATGTATATACAGCAACTTATTGTTATTTTCTTTATGTTTATGTAAGATCATGATAGTTATTGTTTACGTAACTTCTTGGTTTTATTTTCTATTTGTAATTAAATTTTCAAACCTTTAATTTACAACGTATGTTTGAGTTATTTTATTTTATACTTTACTTACAATTTTCCGGTTTATGTTGTATGCCTGCTTATTCATTTTAATTCTATTTGTATGTTAACTAACAATGTTTAAATTAGATTCATAAGTTTGACTTACTTGTATTATATTTCATATTGATAGAATTTGGTTTTATTTCAACATTATGATCTATATATAATATTTACCAAATGTAAACAAAGTAAAGTATTTTAATTCAATTATATAAGATAAGTTTTATTGTAAATATTATTGAGATTTTTTTTTATTCTAAATTTCCACTCTTTATTTAAATTAGATTAAATATTTATTAAAATAATAGAGCTAAAATCCAGGGTCATCACATTTATATCTTCTAGTTATAACTTATGTTTGCATATTTATATCTTTAGTTACATCTTATATTTTATAATTGTATGTTACGCTTATGTTCATAATTATGATTTATACTTGTCTTGTATGTATATGTTATAACCATTTATATTGTTTTATACTTAAGTTTTAAATTTCCATATTTAATACCCATATGATTATTATTTAAAGTTCTACAATTAGATATACATACATATATTATCAAATATAAAAATATTGAACCTTTTAATTCAATAAGAAAGATTTTGTTTTAAACAATTTTAAAGATTTTCTTTACAGTCACATGCATAACTGGTAAATGGTTGAGATCTCATCAGCTTATAAATTTAAAAACTCGTATTTCATTTAAATTAGAGTAATTATTATTCATATGTATATTTATCAGATATAAACAAAGTAAACAAATTAAAGTATTTTAATTCAATTATATAAAAATAAATTTTATTATAATATTATCAAAAGATTTTATTTTGAATTCCCAAAGTCCAATTCCCCTTTAAAAATACAATTTAAATAAATAAATTGGCAGTATTCCCAAATCATAAGCATTTTAATATAATCAATTTACATTTTATTTAAATTAGATTAAACATTTATTAAAATAAACGGGGCCAAAAATCCAGGGTCATTGCAGCTTAGCTTTGAGCTTCAAGATAGGGGATGTTACAAAAAGACAAGTGATAGTCTACAACTGTAGTTGCATCTATTAGAGATCCATCAGCAACTTGAAGCCTCATTTGACCCTTCGCTATATACCATATGCCATTTGCTCTTAAGTACTATAACCAATTACAGATATGAGTTTCAAGTCCAATATCTAAATTACAAGATAATTTATTGATTGCAAAATAGTTTTGAATCATAAACATACCTTTAGAAGTAGAAGAAACGATTTTCTTCTTTTATTTGACCATCATTAAATAGTTCAGACAATTAAGTATGCCCCTTCTCATGACAATGGTGACATTCACCTTTATTAGTAGGAGCATCCTTCTCACCTTACTTAGAACTCCACTTTCATTTCTTCAAACTTTACGAAGAAGTAGGTTTACCCTTTGCAGCTATCACTGTGTTGATTACTTGAACGATCGCTCAGTTGGCCTCAATATATCGAGTAGCTCGATGAAGTTTTTGCTCAACTGGTTCATACTGTAGTTCGTTATGAATGGACCAAATTGGAAAGTTAACAAGCCAAGGATCAAATCCACTTGCAGCTCATCACTTATTTTAATATCCAGCTCTAAAAGTATATCATTGTTGCATTTCAAGGTCAAGACAAAATCCTCAAAGCGGCTTCCCTTACTCATCTGTGTACTGAAAAATTTCTTAGTAATCTCATACCTTGCAGAATGAGATTACTCCCCAAACAAAGCTTTGAGGCTTTCGATGATTTTATGAAAATACATATTTTTGTCTTTCCCTTGCAAAGGCTTGTCTAATGTAGATAACATGAAAACTTAAGTGATTTTAGCAACTCAAGTTTTATAAGCTTTTACTACCCTCGATGTTAGTGCCTTTAGCGGGTTTTCTTTCTTAAAGGTTTAGTTATAAATGACCATAAATGTTCATGTGTAAATGTTACCTTAGTTGCTCTTAGCCAATCCGTATAGTTTGGTTCGGTGAGCTTATTATTTTTCGAAAATAGCCTTAGGTTGGTCAACAAATCAGAATAGATTATTCACTCATACCCACCAATTCACGACGGCTTAAGTATAATGCATGTACCTTGAGGAATATCAGTAAATACGTGCATTAATCTTATCTCGTTTAGTTAATACATTGAAAGTACTACACATAACATCCTTAGCTTGAGGAACATCAACAACTAAAGAGTATGCGAGTAAACTATTAATATATAAATAGTAGAGGATGACTTATATATTAAGAATTTATAATCTTTAATACACACACATTAAGTGATATCAATCTAGGGAATTATTTCTTATAAAATACTCTCGTGATTCAAGTGTCGGACATATCGAAATCAAGGTATACGTACAATATATATGTACTCGTTCCTTAAACTTAAGTTGGGTTATTTATAGTTCCACTTATATTTTATTCGTATTATATAAGTTTAATTTATTTATAACTGTTCATAATTTAATTATCTTACATAATATTATTCTATATGTTATTAGTTAAATCATATTTAATTAACTTAATTTTATAATTTAATTAACAAATTAATAAAATTATTTTATATCCAAAATTTTATTTCATTGATCCTTAAAAATTCAAGATGAATACTAACTATGACATTTATGGTTTTATATGCAAATATCATTATATATATTTATTAGTAATTAACACTTGATCATTTCAATAATTATTTTTATTTAATTAAAAATAATTATTAATTAAATAATTTAATAAATGTGAAAATAACAATTTATTATTTACCTTAAATAATCTAAGATACACGTACACGCACAAAGTCAACTCTAACTTTACAGGTATATATACACATACATATATCAATATATATGTTTATTTTAATTAACTAACTTTTAATTAATCTGATTAAATTATTTTATAAATATTAATTTATATTCAAAAATAATTTTCGAAAAATATTTTATAACCTTCATAAAATTATTTTAAATTATAAATTTAAATAAATTTTTAAATTTTCAAATTGATATTTGAAAACAAGCCTAAGGCTCAAATCACTTTGAGCCTTTACAAGTAGGCTAACCTTTTAGACTTACTCCTTCATGAGCCAGATCAGTAGCCAATGAGCAGGGAATACTTGATTATCCAGCCCCAAACCCTGACACTACTATTCTAAACACCCAAACATTAGCAATCCCACTTTCTATGTCGTATAAATAAACAAATTTTATTAAAATAAAAGTGTTTGAATTCAATATTTGATAATTAATATCTTGAAAATAAATTTTTAGTTAATAAATTCTATTTTATACAAGATTTTGATTTAATAAATTGAATTAAATTAATAAATTCTTTTTGAATAATTTATTGTTTTTGAGGTGTAAATGATTTTGAACTGGATCGAAATATATTTATAAATAAATATCAAGAATTTAAATTTGAATTTGAATGGAAAATAATATAAAAACTAGAATAAATTAGAATTTGAACTAAATTGAAATAAGACCTAAGCCCATTTATACATACTTTTTTCCATCCTATTCTAGAATACTCTTCCTTTGCCTCACCCTTTAAACTCAATTTGAACCCCTCTATTAAAAAATTCCCCTAGAAGACCAAATCAAACTCACACGAGGGAAAAAATATGACTATGCACAGCCACGATTGTGAGCGATGCCAAGCACGACATCATGCCTCGAAGGTGGCATCCTGGCATAGCGAGCAAGGGCAAGGTGGCAGCATTTTGAGCGAGTTGGACTTGCAATCAAGATTGGGCCAAGTGGCGTCGAGGTGTTGTGTTTTCTAGGATTGACGTGGTGCGGTAACGGTTGCCGTCAGCCTATGCATGAAAAGAAGGTGTGGACCGAGGCTATGTGTGCGACGTAGAGGAAGCAGTGATACTTGGCTGGTAACATCACGATGGCGAATGGTTGTGGGCGATGGAAAAGAGAAGCACGCATCATTCTCTGGGGTTGCTTCAAGTGACATAGATTGGAGGTAGTAAAGGTTTTGCTAGGATCTTAATGAATAAATTCTTTTTACTCACAACTATTTCCTAATACTCTGCGTTCTTTTGCTTGATTGAAATTGTTTGATTTATGCTATGACTTGGAATAGCTGATTGGGTTCATTGGTATATTGAAAGAAATTGCTTGTTTGATGATGATTGATCATTGATACAGTTTGAACTAGTAGGAATTGTGTTTCGAACTATGATATATTTGTTGTCACGACGATTATTGGTAGATTGTTAATTTGCAATGTTTGAGTAGTAAATAGATGTTTGCAAATAATCGAATAACATTTGAAATTGCTTGTAAAAGTGGTAAATGAACTAGAAGACAAAAATTTAGAATAAATAAATTATTTTAAAAGTATATTACGGATTTTTGGAATGATTTTCGTATTTAAATTTAAGATGTTGAAAGAAATGGAAAACTTTGAAAGAGGGATGAACTTGGAAAAATATGTAAGTGAAATAATTCTTCAAGATTCCATGAATAGAAATTATTTGGCAAATGATGAGTTCTGGAATTTTATTAAATAAGTGAATTTTGAAGATTTATAATTTTATATATTTACCGTTGATCATAGAAATATTTAAAGGCTATTTATGAACCAATATTTGAAAGTATATTTTTATAGTGATGTGTTAATTTTAGCTAGATTTAATAAACGGGAAGTGTATAAAATAGTATTTTGAAGTAATCAAAAGTTGAATGCAATTTATTATTTATTGAATGGAAAAAATCATTTATGGGATTTGTTACATATATTATTAAGTAAATTTTTTGAAGCGATATTATTGTGGTTGCCATAGAATTTTAATTTGATAAATTGATAGTTTTAAATGGATTAAGAAATACATGAAGATTTTAAATAGTAATTTTGAAATTATATATTTGTATTTGGAAGTATTTTTGGACTAGAAGCGTTGTACTCTTAATTGATATTAAAATGTAATTAGAAATTTCAAATTTCTGTATAATATTTCCATAATTTTTTTATTAAAGTAGAAATTAGGAATGAGAGGATTTTGGAGGTTCTAAATTTATTGAAGGGATGGAATAAAGTGTTCTTTGAAAAAAATAAGTTGTTTTCTAATATGGATTTCTAGAATTAAATGGAAGAATTAATATTTATTATTTTAAAAGAGAAGGAAATAAATAAAAGAGATATTTAATTGTTAAATTTAATTGTAGTGTTTTTATAAACAGAAGACAAAAATTAAAGTGAAATGTGTTTAAATGAAACCTTTGTCTCATTAATTACTAATTAAATAATATTTTGATGTTGTGTACGAATGGTTGTTAATTGGATTGCTACGAACGAGAAGAAGTTAAATCCACTCCTTGTGTTAATCTATGAAATAATGAAAATATAGAATACTAAATTGAAGTGAAATAAGCGAAATGAAAATTTATTTAAATTGATTAATTGAGGGTGTTGTGTAAATAATTGTATTTCACTGGGCGGTATGGGATGTCCGTGTAAAGTATGTATATTTACTCAACACTAGTATAATGTCAGGTAATTCATTGAAGATGATTATTTAATACTTAAATATCGGTGACTTATTCTACATTATGCATGTGTATTAATCGATATTATTTAGATTTCCGACCTGACGTGTGAGGTGTATTAAATTATTCCTTCACTTTATTTTAAAGTGAGGATATGATTATATTTGCTTTGAGTGAATCAAGGCATGCGATGTGGACTGTTCTAACATAATATGTGATGGGTAGAATTTTTGCTAGCTCTATCCTAGCTTGATCGACCGTGAGGTTACTCCCCGATGGTTGTGATGATTTCGCCCCACTTTTACATGATCATAGTCTATTGCACTGGCCAATAGAACGAGGAGTACATATCGAGGCGAGGTGGTTGACAATAGGAAGCGAGATATAAGGAAGTGAGGAAGCAATGTGCGTTTATTGTGCAACTAAAGACTAGTGAAGATGCTCACATACATTTACGAGTAGGATTGCCCTTTGCATTTGAGAAGTGGCGATGGTTCGATGCACACTCGGTTTCTAATGATACATTAAAAGTAGCAGAAGCAGTAGCAGTAGCTATAGCGCAAAAGAAGATGAAACTAAAGAATAAAATGAATAAGTCAAATATAATTAAATAAACTCGAATGAATTGATGTGCAATTTGTGCGATGTGTGCTATGTGTGTGATGTATGCGATGTATGATGTGTGCGATGCATGTGATCACTGCGATGTATGTGATGTGTGTAATGTGTGATGTGTGTGTCGGATGCTTGATGGTAATCGTGTGATGTGTGTGATGGTGTTCAATGTCTCGTAGATGTATTGATGTACAATTTGTGCAACAATACTTGATGTGTTATAGTTGTTTTAATATTCCTTTGTTGGATTTCTTTATGATGCTATGTATTGTTATTCCTTGAGATATTGTTTGTGTGCTCATCTTTGAATCTAGACATAGTCCAACTTGTTTATTATTTATATAATACTCGGGTCAATCCGAGACATTTCATGTCCAGGGACGGTGTGACCAGATTTTCTTATTAATTTTAGTTAGAAGCTAGATAATTAGTGGTATTGTGTATCGTCATATGTACTCGGGTATGTATATATTGTTTGATCATGACTATTGGATCTAACTTGTGTGTGTATTTGAGAATGAGTAGGAATTTGACTTATTTTTGTATCCCACTCAACTTCTGTGATGTATTATATTTGTATCACTATGTTGCTGATTCTATGCTCTCTATGATTTATTTTATATTGTATATTATTCTATCCTCAGGAATTACACATGTTTATTTCTTTGTACTGATACTGTTTGCATCGAGGTGAGTGGTTTTTATATTATGAGATGTATTTGGTGTCGATTCAAGGGAATATTCACATGTGTATCACCCACATTGCCTCTTCATGTTACATGACAATATTACATAGTAATACCCTTGGGGAATGTGGGTATAGAGCTGTGGTGTTGGTATTAGAGCAGGTTTAGAACAATACATAGTACAAGTGACACGAGTTTTGGCCTTAGAAGAGACTTAGAGTCCTTATCCCCATGGGTGTATAGTCGATTATTGTTTATATTTAAGCGATAGTAGAAATATACGATGATTATCCTAGTAATCATCTGGGATGTATTTGCATTTTTTTATTATATAATATATTTCTTTTACTTTTTTTTGAATATGTCTCCGTATGAAAGGCAAAGAAATTGATGGAGGTTGAAGTGGTAGGAGCAAATTGTTTAACCAGTAGTGTTGGCATTGATGAAGTGGATTAAACCTTTGTGCAACCTTAAAGTTAAAATTATACTGTTTAGGTAGGGAAGCTATAACATACCCTAATTCGAAACTTACGTGGAGTACTTCACAATTCCAAATTTTAATGAGGCGAGATGAATAAGAAGATCCAGTGGTGATCGGGGTGGTGCAGTGAAGGTATTTAGATTGCTTTCCACTAAGTATCTTGATTGTTTGATTGTTTTGATTGGATGATTGATGTTTAGATGTCTTTGTGTGATTATATTAATTGGTGATATTTGGTTTGGGGGATTCATCTTGAGTGTGGTATTTGATAGGAGCTATCACTCAACCTACTATGTTGTATGAGTTTGAATGATTTGAATCCAATGCTGTCTTCGGTCACGAAGTTGCCGCAAGAGATAATGAGAATTATTTCACATAAAATAAAACATTATAATTTTGTATAAAAAAATAAAAATGTGATTAAAATAAACATGAAGATAAAAGCTGCTTGTTTATTTCTGTGGATGGTTGATTAATGATGTTTGGTGTTTTATAAGTTGAGTATTCTTGATAGCACTCGTATAGATTATTTATAAACATTTTAATACAAGCAAGCTTATGTTGTACTAATTTTTTTTGGTTATAATATATATGTGGTTTGGAAAGAAGTTTTAGTAGAAGCCGACAATGTTTTTGTAAATGATCAAGTTGTTCTATAAGTAAATATTTAAAGAAATTATTGAAGCTGACTTTCTGTTAATTTGTCCATTGAGTGTTTAAAAATTCTGGTCGATGCGCTTGATCAACATTTTCAACAGGGATTCCTAAATAGTTGGACGGGACGAATGGACAAGAGGTTTTGAAGAGGGATGCATTATTTTAAAGAGAAGTAATATATTTTGAGTTATATTAAAACCAATGTTTAAAATAAAATTTCGAAGAATGGTATAAAAATTATTCTAAAGAGATTAGAATGTTATGAAGAATATTTTGAAATGAGCAAAATGTTTTAGAGAAGGAAAAAAAATTATTGTTTTGAAAGAAGTATATAATTTGAGGAAAAATATAAGCAATATTGTGAGAAAATTGTTTCAAAAGGGGAGATGAAATTTAAAGAAAACATTTGAGCTAAATTTAAAAAAATAGATATATGAAGAAAAAATGAAAAATATACTATGATAAGAGAAATATTATTTTGAGATGATAATTCAGTAAAGTTTGAGATATGTAAATTATATAATATTTTAATGTACTAGAAATTGTTTCGACTTGAGTGTGTGCGTGTGAGTACTATTACAGTGAGGTAATGAATTGTTTTGAAAAATAATAAAGATATTTTTCTATGTTTAGATATTTGATGTGATGATTGCAGCTATCGAGCAGTAATGGATAGATGAAGTCAAAGGTGAGGCAATCTTGATCACATGGTTAACACTACTGCCAATTAGCAAAATAAACCACTAGAAATCATGGTGTAGAATTATCGCTAAATTTGTAAATATATTTGAATTTTAAATTAGTATGGTTATGATGTTAAGCGATTATATGGTTGCTATATCAGATGATGTATGTGATTTGGATGCACGTTGTGAAGATATTTGTAATGTGATGCATTGTAAAAGAATGAATAAAATATACATTTGGGCTTTTGGTGCTAATAAAATATATTGAAATTGATTTATGTCAAAGTAAGATAATACTATTTCAGAAAGATTCGATGGACGTTTTGAAAAGTTGATTTTAAAGTATTTGAAAGTTTTGGAAATGGAGGTGATATATTTAGAAGTGATATAATTATTATTTAAAGAGATTTATAAATTTAATGATAGTTTGATAAATAGTTTTGGAAATATTTTGGAAGTGAAGTTATTTTATAGTATTTTAAAATACTACGATTAATTTTAGCTTTAAATCTTAAACTATTGATCCGTTTTTTACTATTTCAACTTCATTAGATAGATGTGTCATTAGAGACCTCTTTTTTATTTGAATTGCCATACAAAATTTGAGTTTAAGGTTAAATTACAAATTTAAATGTGAAGTGCTCGCTGTTTTGGAAGTGTGAAATATTCAAAATAGCACTGACTTCATTTAACCATAACTTTCAATGGTTTATTCGATTTCAATGGTTTTACCTATTCTGGAAAGCTTAAAACATAAGTAACAACTTTAGTTTAAAGTGTTTTGCAAAAAAAAATACGTTTTCAGGGCTAAAAAGCGATTTTAGGAGGTGGACTTGCATTTGTAACTTCATTTCAGAAATCAATACTTTTGGGAAAAATACCATAACTCAACTTGCATTCCACATTTTTGCAATCAGGAAGTTGTTTTGGAAAGCTAATATGTTATGCAATAATCCACTCTTTGCTATTATTATTATCAAATTTTGTGTTTTTGATTATGTAAAGTTTTTCGAAATAGGTTAAAACTTGAACACCATTATGTTGCTTTGATATTAAATGATAGCGTACTTCTTATATCTCTTCTATTGTGACTAATATCAGAACTTGAGTTATAGGCATCTATAGAGCTTGTTCGGATTTATTGGCCATGTTGGCTTGCTTTTACTTGCATAAAAGCGAAATAGCTTGCTTAAACTTTTAAAAAAAGGACTTTTTATGTCGGAATATATTATGATATTATTTTTTTTCCTCGTGTTCAGATATTCCCTGTGTTGGGATGTATATAAATACTAGGATATACTGTGTTTCGATTTTTCCGAATGCCCTCCGTACAAAGAGGACTCTGCCAAAAATTTTGAAAAACCTGACGCTTAGATTATTTTTACAAAATTTATCATATACGTAGAATTAAAAATCGTTATTTGAATCTATCTAATATCATAACATGTGATAATATAAGTTAGAGTGTAAGAGTCATATAAAGGGTTGACCAGATTAAGTTTGATAGATGATCGTTGATATGAAGAAAGTTCAGGGTATAAATTGCATATGATATTTCCTTAAAAGAAGATGCAATTTTCTCAATGCGGAAAGTTTGTAACACCCCCGATTTCTACGCTGTATAAATAAATAAATTTAATTAAAATAAATTAAAGTGTTTGAATTCGATATTTGATAATCAATATTTTGAAAATAAATTTCTAGTTAATTAAATTCTATTCCATTTAAGATTTTGATTTAATAAATTGAATTAAATTAATAATTTCTTTTTAAATAATTTATTGAATTGAATAAAATATTTTAAAGTGAATATAAAATATTTTTGAGGTGTAAATTAGTTTGAATGGATTGAAATATATTTATAAATAAATTACAAGAATTTTGTTTCCCAAGGGATTGACCAGGCAACTTAGTACTCGGCTTGACCACTGCTCGGCCTCCTAGGAAGGTTCGGCATCCAAAGGGTACTCGGCTACCCAAGAACGTTCGGCCAAAGTGAACGTTCGGCCTCTAAGGAGTACTCGGTGTAAAGTGTGTTCAGCATTCGAAGGACACCCGGCATCCAGAACATGCCCGGCCAGAGTGAACGTTCGGCCGAAGTGAACATTCGGCTGAAGTAAACGCTCGGTCAAAAGGCGTCCGGCATACAAACTATCGTTCGGCATAGGATCGCGTTCGGCATCAAGAAGCACTCGGTATTGAATACCATTCGGCCAAAGGAGGACGCTCGACATGCGATCGTTCGGCATAAGATCGTTCGGCATCCATGAACGTTCGTCCTCCAAGGAACATTCGACATTCCCAAGTTGTTCGGCATCCCAGCCTCATTCAACCTACATCCCTCACTCAACGGCATACCTCGTTCGGCACGAAAAGGAAGGCTCGGCATACCTCGTTCGATATAAAGAGGAAGGCTCGGCATACCTCGTTCGGCCTCTCTGGTTCGGCGCATAGTACTTACGCTACTTGGACCGAGCTATTCAGCCACCTGGCCCACCAGGGAAGTCTAACCCACTATCGTCTATAAATAGGGAGGCAGGGGCACAGAAAAAGGGATCAGATTTCAGAGAACACTGAGGAGACTCTGCCATTTTCAAGACTCATTCAAGACTTATTTCTTTCTTTGCAATTGTATTCAAATACTTAGAAACAGATTGTATCTGTTATCAAGTATCAAGGAAAGAAATAAAGATCAACTTCAAAGTGGACGTAGGCTATTACGCCGAACCACTATAAATCTGGTGTTCTTACTTTCTGCACTTTAATTTATGCACTCTCCTCTGTTTTAATTTGTTTTCTTCATTAATCTCTCTACACAATCTTTCTAAGGGTGTTGGTGACCAATTTTGGTGCCAACATTTTGGTGCTTTCACTGAGAACCGAATTTCTCAGGTTGTGAGGATCTACTTTGTAGCTACTGGATTGCATAAATCACCCGAAGAAGATCCATAATTATTTGTAAGGCATCTGTTGATTCTACTCAGAGTTACAACCAACGACTCTTCCATGAGAAGACCACGAACAAGATCGACCTCCCAAAATGTGGATGCCCACGAAACCGCTAGTGTTCAACAACTTGGACCAAACGATCAACAAGCAATTCGAGGCACGGGGCCCTCCAGCCAAAACCAAGCGGAAGCTGTTTCACGAGTGGAATTGAATGACTTGATAAAAGAGCTTACGGAAAGCAGAAGGCAACTCGCTGAGCAAATGCAAGTTAATGCTGACCTCATGGCCCAACTTGCTCAACAGCAGCATCAGAATGCTGGAGGTAGCCCTGTCCCCTACTCCGAAGATGATAGCTCAACTTCAGCTGATGAACCTCCCAGGTGTAGACGCCGCAAGGATGAAGATGACCAAGCAGGTGCCACTGATCGCTCTACTAGAAATCAACCCCGTGGAGCGAAACCCAACCTTCCTCCTACCATACAAACCCCGGATTTGACAGCTAAGGTCAGGCAGTTGATGAGAAAGAATCAAGGTTTGACTAATGAAGATTGGGGAATGTCTAAGAGTCATACTCCCTTCACAGGTACCATTCTACAGGCTGAATACCCAAGGAAGTTTAACATGCCCACCATACCCGCCTATGAAGGAAAAACTGACCCTAGACAACATGTAATGAGGTATGGATGGATGATGGATTCAGCGAGGGCCAACGACGCAACTAAGTGCAGATGCTTTCCAATAACTCTGTCTGGAATTGCCACCATGTGGTTCACTCGACTTCCTCCACGGTCAATCTCAAACTTCGACAAATTAGCAAGGAAATTCATAGAACAATTCAGGATACACGCTACTCGATCCAAGGATGTGATGTCCTTATCAAGCGTGACCCAAGCTCCTGGAGAATCACTGAAAGTATACTTGCAGAGATTTCATGTTGCCGCCATTGAAGTGAACAATCCAAACGACCACGCGATTTTGATGGCAGTAATGCGTGGAGTGGATCCAGACTCTGAATTTGGGGATTGGTTGGCGGGAAAGCCACCAGCTACGTTGGAACGTTTCTATTCGAAAGCCCACCAGTTCATAAGGAGGGAAGAAGCTCGGTGGATAAGGAAAGACAAGGCACCAGGGTCCGTTCAGGAGTCTGTAAAGGGAAACATCGCCATGAAAGCAACCGACGATAACCCTGGAAAGACTCAGGCCCGCATCCAAAATAAGCCCGGGCAGTCTAAGGGAACTGGAAGTGGAAATCCTGGAAAGAAGAAGGAAACGGGGAGATGGAAGTCAAGGATCCCAACCTACAACGAATACACTCCATTGAATGCGTCTCTTGAAAACATCTACTTATCGACCTGAAACACTTTTCAATATAGAAAACCACGCCCTAAGGAATCAACAGAGGAGCAAAAGCGGACTGGAAAGTATTGCCGCTTTCACGAGTCTATGGGCACAACACAGACGAATACAGGCATCTCCATGATGCTATTGAGAAATTGATTAGGCAGAAGAAGCTGCAGGAATTCGTCAAAGATACGCCAGAAGGAAGACAAGAGACTTCAGACCCCGGACGTGGCCCAGCTCTACACCAACCAGAGCAACCTACTCGAACTGTGGGAAGATTGATTATTAACACAATTGCTGGTGGACCTCATCCTGCGGATAAAAATTGGCAGGAAATGGAGCGATATGCTAATTCCTTGAGACATACAGAGCATGAGTGTTGTTCAAATGTGGAGGATGGAACTCCCGCAAAGCAGCAACGCACGATGCACGACGATATTGTATTCAGGAATAGAAACACGGATAAGGTGGAAGCTCCCACCATCGATCCATTGGTCATATCCGCAACCATCGGACCGGCATTCGTAAGGAGAATTCTAATTGATTGCGGAAGTTCCGTTAACATCATCTTCAAGAAAGTGTATGACCAAATGAAGCTGGAGACTAAGGATTTGAAACCATCTAAAGCCCGAATCCATGGCTTTAACGGCGCAGCCACAGACGCAGTAGGATATGTGGAGTTACCAGTTGAACTGGGACAAGGTGAACGCAGGAGAGTGTGAATCCTACCATTCATAGTGCTGGATGTTGATTCACCATACAACGTGTTTTTGGGACGACCAGCCATCGCAGATTTCAGGGCAGTCTTGGCCCCGTGGTGTCTCACACTGAAATTCCCGACAGACAAAGGGGTTGGCGTAGTGCATGGCGACCAAGCAACCGGACGTGCATGTTACGTGGCTGAGCTGAAAGAGGCCCAGCGCAGAGAAAAGGGAAAGACTGCGGACAGCATCGTCCGCATCCCGAATTCTGATGATTGACAATTAGCGCCCGAACCCTGGCTCGAGCGACATTCTCGGATCGTTGGAGACATAGATCCGAGAGATGACAAAGGGGAACCCAGGGAACCAGACGCAGCACCGGCCGAACTAACAATTGATATTCCAGTTAGCCACAGCGACCCGACACGAGTTCTTAAAATTGGGTCACAGCTCGATCCCCTAATGGCAGAGAATTTATCTGATTTCTTCCGAGCGAATCTTGATGTCTTCGCTTGGACACACTCTGATATGCGTGGGATTTCCCCTGCAATTGCGAGCCATATGTTGAATATAGACCCGAAACACGTACCTTTGAAGCAAAAAAGGAGAGGCATGGAACCCGGAAAGGTCTACAGCTCTCAAAGAGGAGGTGGATAAACTCAAAGCCAATGGCTTTGTCCGCGACGCCCTCTACCCAGAATGGGTGTCCAACCCTGTGTTGGTAAAGAAAGCAAAAGGGAAATGGAGAACCCGCATTGACTATTCTGATTTAAACAAAGCATGCCCGAAGGATAGCTTCCCGCTACCACGAATTGATCAACTGGTCGATTCAACTGCAGGGCATGAGTTATTGTCATTTATGGATGCATACTCTGGATACAACCAAATTCCGATGCACATCCCAGACCAAGAACACACCAGCTTTGTCACAAATGTTGGGTTATACTGCTATGTAGTGATGCCCTTCGGACTGAAGAACGCCGGAGCAACTTACCAGCGTCTTGTAAATCGAATGTTCAAAGATCGGATTGGGAAAACAATGGAAGTCTATGTGGATGACATGCTTGTGAAGTCACGGCAGTCAAACGACCACATTCGAGACTTGGCGGAAATGTTCGATATACAAAGGCACTATGGGATGAAGATCAATCCTTCAAAGTGTTCATTCAGCGTGGCATTGGGAAAGTTCTTGGGTTTCATTGTGAATGCACGAGGAATTGAAGCTAACCCGAAAAAGATTCAGGCCATCCGAGATATACAGGCACCTAGAACCATAAAACAGGTACAGAGCTTGAACGGAAAAGTAGTTGCGCTCAGTCGATTCATATCCAGAGCCACAGATAAGTGTGTTCCTTTCTTCGATGTCATAAAGAAAGGAAAGAGAAATTTCGAATGGACGACTGACTGCGAGGAAGCATTCCAAGCCCTGGTAAGACACTTGGAAAGTCCTCCAGTGTTGTCAAAACCAGTAGACCACGAGACGTTGTACGTATATTTGGCTGTGTCTCAACACGCTATCAGTACAGCCCTAGTTCGCGAAGAAGACAAGGTTCAAAGGCCGGTGTACTATGTTAGTAAACGGTTGACGGGGGCAGAAAAGAATTATCCAAAGATCGAGAAACTTGCCTATTGCCTGGTGATTGCATCACGCAAGCTTCGTCCCTACTTTCAGGCGCACTCAATCAGTGTTTACACTGACCAACCCTTGCGACAGGTACTCCAACGACCGGAAACTTCCGGTAGGATGCTAAAGTGGAACATCGAGTTAAGCCAGTTTGATATCACCTACCTGCCGCGAAGGACCATCCAAGGGCAGGCATTAGCTGACTTCGTTGCTGAGTTCACCATTCCGGATGAACCGAGTGAAAATCACAAAGTAATCCCTCCTGTCCGATGGAAGATGTTCACTGATGGGGCATCTAACGACCGTTGGTCGGGAGCTGGGATAGTTCTGGTAACTCCTGAAAACCGATCGATTTGCTACGCTTTGAAGCTTGAATTTACAGCGACAAATAATGAAGCCGAAAACGAAGCACTGATTGCTGGCTTAAGACTTGCCAATGAACTGAGGGTAAAGTCCATCGAAATCTTCTGCGACTCACAGCTGGTGGTTTATCAGGTACAGGGAGACTACCAAGCGAAAGGACAGAGACTGGCTCCTTACCTTGCTCGGGTCCGTGAGCTACTAGTAAACCTGGAATATTATGACATTTCGCATGTCCCGCGTGAACAGAACAGGGAGGCCGACTCGTTGGCTAAATTCGCGAGTATTGGCGATGCACAGCAGATGGGATTGTTCCCTGTCGAGACTCTGCTTGCTCCAAGTATAGACATGATGGAGATAGATATCGTCTTGGAGACCGAACTCGAAAGGGGATCATGGCTGACCCCGATCAAACAATACTTGCTATACGGAGACTTACCTGAGAAAAGAAGCGAAAGACGCCAAGTCCTTCGTAAGGCTTCGCGTTATGTAATGCAAGACGGGATAATGTATCGGAGGGGATTCTCGACCCCCTTACTCCGGTGCGTGGCCCATGACGAGGTAAAACAGGTGTTGGAAGAAGTCCATGAGGGAGAATGTGGTGATCATACCGGGGGGCAAACTTTGGCAAGGAAAATCCTCCGCTATGGATATTATTGGCCGACTGTAAATCGGGATGCTGCGGACTATGCGAGAAGATGCGACAAATGCCAGATATATGCAAAGATTCCGAGAGCTCCGCCAACGGAACTCACACAAATGGTTAGTCCCTGGCCATTTGCAATGTGGGGAATCGACCTAATTGGATCTCTACCCATAGCCAAAGGAGGCGCGAAATATGCAATAGTGGCAGTCGATTATTTCACCAAGTGGGCGGAAGCAGAGCCAATGGCCACAATCACCACCAAGAAAGTCATTAATTTCGTTGTACGAAATATCATATGTCGTTTTGGCCTCCCACGGACCATCATAACGGACAATGGAACTCAATTCGAAAGCAAGGAATTCAAAGAGTTCTGTTAGAGGTATGGCATTGAGAAAAGGTTCACAACAGTTGCTCACCCGAAGGCGAATGGGAAGGTAGAAGCCGTCAATAAAATCATCAAGTCCATATTGAAGAAGTGTTTGGAAAAGGCTAGAGGCAAGTGGGTGGATGAACTCCCAACAACGCTTTGGGCCTATAGAACTACCCACAAGACCACGACTGGCCACACACCATTCGCACTGGCGTACGGCACGGAAGCCGTCATACCTGTAGAACTTGAAGTTCCGTCACACCGGGTAACCTATTACGATCCTGCGTCAAACCAGGATCTCCTATTGGAATCATTAGACTTCATTGATGAGAAACTCGAAGAAGCTGATTTGAGAGCAGCCTCATATAGACACCGAGTCGCTAAATATTATAATGGAAAAGTCCAGCCAAGAACCTTTAGTGTGGGAGATCTCATTTTGAAACGAGTCTTTCCAACCCCTTCGCACATGAATCCCGCATGGGAAGGTCCATACGTCATCGAACGGAGGCTTGGAGAAGGAACTTTCAAGCTAACGACCGTCGATGGTGCGACACTCCCCCGAGCATGGAACAGCGAGCATTTGCGACGTTATTACACTTAGTCTATTTCCTTTATGCGGTAGTTGCATTTATTTCTAGTATGCTTTCTTCTTGGCATGTAATAAGAGTTTTCATAAATAAAGGCTTGAAGCCATCTTTTCCATGAATGACCAATGTCTCTTCGTATGATATTCCTGTGACACGCAATTAAAAATTATGATATCCTGGCTAGCGTACGAACGCTTATAATAAACGACAAAAAATCTCCCGGAGTGCGGACTGGAGTACTCTAAGTCCCTGGAGTGCGGACTCGAGTATAAACGATTCTAAATCTCCAAGTCCCCGGAGCGCGGACTGGAGTACTCTAAGTCCCCAGAGTGCGGACTCGAGTATAAACGATTCAAAATCTCCGAGTCCCCGAGGTGCGGACTGGAGTACTCTAAGTCCTCGGAGTGCGGACTCGAGTATAAACGACAAAAATCTCCAAGTCCCCGGAGCGCGGACTGGAGTACTCTAAGTCCCCGGAGTGCGGACTCGAGTATAAACGATTCAAAATCTCCAAGTCCCCGGAGTGCGAACTGGAGTACTCTAAGTCCCCGGAGTGCGGACTCGAGTATAAACGACAAAAATCTCCAAGTCCCCGGAGTGCGGACTGGAGTACTCTAAGTCCCCGGAGTGCAGACTCGAGTATAAACGATTCTAAATCTCCAAGTCCCCGGAGCGTGGATTGGAGTACTCTAAGTCCCCAGAGTGCGGACTCTAGTATAAATGACAAAAAATCTCCAAGTCCCCGGAGCGCGGACTGGAGTACTCTAAGTCCCCAGAGTGCGGACTCGAGTATAAACGATTTGAAACCTCCAAATCCCCAGAGCGTGGACTGGAGTACTCTAAGTCCCCAGAGTGCGGACTCGAATACAAATGACTCGAAATCTCCAAGTCCCCGGAGCACGGACTGGAGTACTCGAAGTCCGGTGTATAGACTTAATTACAAGCAGTTCAGACCTCCGAGTTCCTTGAATAGGAACTACGACGCAAATGACTTGGATATGTCAAGTCCCCAACATACGGGCTATGAAATATTCTAAGTGCTTGAAGCACCAAGTGGAGATTGATCAAATCCAGGGAAGCTCCCAAGCCATGTAAAGACGAACCAAGAAGTCTAAGTTACCCATAACAATTCAGATTTCAATCACAGCCATAAAAGAAACTGAATAATAAAAGTCTTTTGAGAAGACAAAAGTGAAGATCAGATTTTATTCACAAAAAGCTTCCCATTACAAAAACGCTTCGAAGTCCGGAGCCAGCAGCCCATTTACACAGTCTACAAAAATTAGTACATGACTTAAACTAGTTCTCGTTGAACGGGGACGACGGTCATTTCTTGTGTTTCTTTGACCTCTTCCCGGATGGTTCCTTCCCAGAGCGCTTACTCCTGGAATCCTTCCCTGACAGAGGGGAGACGACCGAAGACGTAGGGGGAACATCCATGGGTTGGGACTTGCCAGGAAGAATGACCTTCAATGGTTTGTTCAGAGGATCGTCCAGGTCCACTCCACGCGGCTCGACCTTGACTGAGGTCGTATCTCTTTTCTCTTTCTCGAGCCGTTCCTTCATGCTCAACTCGGATGTGTGCTCAGAGACTCCTGTGATTTCTATTTCAAAACTCTCCGAGGAAGATTCGGATTTGCCTTCATCAAGCTCCCCGATTACTTGAGCATCTGGACCAGGATCCCCGCCAGCTTGAGTAGCGTCACTCGCCTTTTTCTCCACCTCCTTGGCGGCATCGCTCCTCGGAGTGGGCTCGGGGTCAGAACAGCCTGCGCAGAAATCACGAAAAAAAAAGAACAAGTGTTAGAACACAATAACTTCTGGGGGAACGAGAAAGATCTTTGTGAAGCACAGAGGTTACTCACCGGATGCCGGTGGGTTCTCAGTCATCAGGGGGGTCTCACCCTCCGGGATGGGAGATAAAACATGAATGCCAAGCCCGGGGGCTTCCGGGTCATAGCCAACGTGCTGCTCGAAGGGGTCAAGTATTGGCCGACTGGCCGATTGAGTAGGCATGCGAACTGGGGGCACGACGCCGGAAGAGTCGGTAGCCATCTCTTTCCCTTTCCTGGAGGGAGAGCCTTTGTTGTAGAGGGCTTTAGCCGCTGATAAATCTGAAGGCTCCTTCCCCCTCAGGAATTCTTTTATCAATGCTTCTTCGTCAACCTCATCGGCGCCGCTCTCAACCTTCCTGATTTGAATCAGGGTCTCCCATGCCTCGGCCAATGACTCAAGGTAGCCGTCGCCCAAAAAAGTTAGATCTCGATGCATGAGAACTCGGGCATTGAACTCAGCGATGAGCGGGTCGAATTCGGTCTTTATCTCCTCCCTGCCTTCTTCCCTGGCCGCCTCGAGGCGAGAGTCGATGTCGACAGTTGCTGCCCTTTTACCTTCCTCACGGGCCTCATTCCTTAGTGCCTCGATTTTGGAGAGATCGTCTTCAAGTTTCCCCTTTAAGAGCCGGGGTGGCGACGATCTCATCACAATAGTGCTGTGCCTCAACCTGGGCGGCCACTTTCTCTTCCTTCTCCTTATTGAGTTGCTCCTCGAGCTCCTTAACTCGCCTATTAAGCACATCTCGCTCCTTCTGAACGGAGTCTTTCTCCAAAGCTAATGCCCCACACCGTTGAACCGCTTCATCGAGCTCTTTCTTATGAGTCAATTCAAGCCGAGAGACTGCCTCGGCGGTATCTTTAGCATTCAGACGAGCAGCATCAAGCTCGGACTTGTAAGTAGCCAGCTCTTCGTCCTGGGCCTTAATGATATCCCTGTCATGGATGGCCTCGAGTTTTAGATGATCGAGTTCGTGCTGGCGCTCCATAGAGACTTCAGAAAGTTTCTCAGCCAGATGGACGAACGCGTCATGTTGCACGTAGATGTCATTGGTACAGGCGATAGCATTTTGTTTGACATCTCCGGGAATAGGTTGAATCGTCGGGAGGAACTTTAACCCATCAAAACAAATCTTCGGAAACTTAGCCTTAAGTTCGTTCAATCTCTCCGACACTGTGGAGTCTGTTACGGGAGCGGGAGGAGACGGCTTTGAAAGTTCGCCCTTCCTATGAGAATCTCGGGAGTGCCGGGTAGAAGAAGAGTCAGAGTGTTGGTCCCGGGGAGCATCAGAATGCGACCTCTTATGGCCACGTTTGTCTTTGCTTCGCTCCTGATAAGAAGAGGTCTCCTGGTGGTGTTCGGGCTGATAATAAGCTTTCTTCCGGGATGACGAGTCCCGGGCATGATAATCTCGGTCGCTGTCTCTGTCTCGGCGCTTCCCGAGTCCCAACCAGACTGGCGTAAAGTCGACGAACCGCGAAGGCGGTCGTATCCGTGAGAGCGCCCCATGTCACCTGCAATCAAACAATAGCGAATTAGCAAGAGAGCAGAATGGTGAAAGAAAAGTAGGTGCAAAGTGAAATGCATGTGTCTGTGTGTGTCCTAGTGCTACCCCCCGACGGACCAGTGGCTTTGCTAACGGGAGTCTTTTCCCCTTGGATCGGGGCCGGGACGCCCGCATCACCCCTGACGGGTGAGCGAAACTTAAACAGCTCCGGGTCATCGAAATCATAGTTGATAAAATCGTCGGGAATGGAGAGGTTCGATAAGCCTTTCAGAGAACTTCCAACGCGTTGTGAAGAAGCCTCTTTCTCTGGCTGAACAGGCATAGCTTTGGAAGTCCCACCAACCTTCTCCTTCCTCAACTTGCGCGCCAGCTCCTTTCTCCCCTTCGAAGGGGAAGATGACGTTTCGATATCATGAGCTTCAGCTGCAGGACCTAAATCCTCACCTCGCTTTTTAGGTGGCTCGCCTAGAATTTTCCCTTCTTCTGGTGCTTCAAGAGAAGGGCGAACAGATGATTCAGGCAATTTTTTCCCTCTGACGTGTACGGGCTTGGGAAGCGAGGAGCCCTCTGGAAGACTAACCCGGCAGCCAGGGGCTAGCAAACCGAACTTTGATAATGACTCATTGGAAATGAGGGCTCGGATATCTCGCTCTTCAGCAGGAAGAGCTCTAATGGCGTCGACAGCATCGGAGTACCCTCGGCCCTCGGGACGTGGGATGGAACCTGAAAAGATAGAACAGTGAGTTAGGAGAAGCTCAACCTCAAGCGGGAGCGGATATTAGCTCAGAGAAAAGACTTACTTCCTTCAATCCATCGCCTCGCAAATCCCTGGGGGCAGCGCACATAAAACCACTCCTGTTTGTACAGGGCGAATTTGCTACTCCACGCGCTAGTGAAAAGTTGGCACTTCCGATGTGGCTCAAGAAACATGTAAGAGGGGCTTTCTCCCCGTTTCTTGGTCATGTATATGTACCTTATATCGCCAGGGGTTGGAGGCCTAGAGAAGACGGCCATAAAAAGCATGTACGTGCCATAAATGAAAGCGTGACCGTTTGGATGAAGCTGAGCCGGGGCGACATCTAGGTACCGCAGCACGTCACGGAGGAATAGGTTGAACGGTGGCACGCTACCAACCCAGCACATGAATTTGCTACACGCCGTATATCCCACTGGGGGCAGATATGGGCGGTAATGCCCCGATGGAACGAGCACATCAGCAAACGGGATGCCATGAATAGAACATATCCGCTTAAGAGCGGCTTCAGTGACTCTCGAAGCCTGTGAGTCAACTGGGTCATCCAGTAAAATCGACGATTCCAAAGTATCGGGAGCCCAGTCATGAGCGGGAGAAGCTGACGGGTCAGTTGTGTCGGGGGCCGTTCGCTTAGAAGACGGCCCAGGTTTGTCGGAAAGTGTAGCAGAACTGGATCTTTTGGACATCTTGAATAAATAGCAGACCCAACCAAGCACCTGTGTGAACTATACTCGAAAAATGATCGACGTTAGAACTAACAACGCAGATAACCCCCCCCCCCCCCCCCCCCCGGTGTGGTGTGTGAACTAGTGCAATCAATCGTGCATAAGCATTTAACATAACGTCAAGCCTAAAAACATCGCCTCCGAAAACCATCATCGCTGACCGTCTCCGAAAGCCTTCTGAATAACGACTGCAGTAAGACACTAGAGGTAATTATCCGATTATGCCAAGTAAAGACCAGTTATGAAATTGGGCAAAGAGAGTATGTTCGGCATTTGTATATGTCCGGCATTTATGTGTGCTCGGCATACTAACTATGTTCGGCATGAAGATAGGTCCGGTATTTATGTATGATCGGCATGTTAAGTATATTCGGCATTTATGTTTGGTTCGGCATCTATGTTTGTCCGGCCTAAGCCATGTTCGGCATTTATGTTTGGTTCGGCATCTATGTTTGTCCGGCCTAAGCTATGTTCGGCAGTTATTTTTGGCTCGGCATCTATGTTTGTCCGGCCTAAGTTACGTTCGGCAGTTATGTTTGGTTCGGCATGGTCAGTTTGGCATCTATGTTTGTTCGGCTTAAGTCATGTTCGGCCGGTAGAGTATGTTCGGCACTTATGTATTGTTCGGCTAATATCGCTCGACACGATTGGTTCGACATTTATGGTTGTCCGGCGTTGCCATGGTTCGGTACTGTCCGTTCGGCCAAATTGACGTTCGGCAAAGCAATCGTTCGGCCAAACTCCCTTTCGGTCAAAACAACACTCAGCATCCTCCAACGCTCGGCACTCCTCCCATATTCCTTCTTCCACCTGGTTCGGCACAGGAAAATTATGCCGAACCACAACGTCTCTCCCAAACAACACAAACCCTATGAGGTGATCATCCCTCACCACTCCTCCCTGCCTCAAGTTGCTCGGCCATGGGAGTATCCAAATCAAGGTTTGGATCATCCACCCGCATAGCCCGTACAACCTCCATTCTAGCCTAAGCCAATTGTTCGAAACTTATCTGGGAAAGAAGTTAGATGAAGGGATTTTACCTAATTCGTGGATCGAACGTTAGAAAGGGCTGAGAAGTACGAAGAGTCAAATGGCAGGGGTATTTCGAAATTGCAGTGGTGGAAGCAAAGTAAAGAAAAGAGGAGGAAGAAGAAGGAGATGGGTTTTATAGGGGGAAGAGGAAGTCGAAGTGGTTCTGACCGGCTCTACCGGTCAAAACAATATCGGTCGACCACCTCAGTTCGTTCGGCTTGGGCCAACTTGGATCTTCCATCACTTTTCTCGTTCGGCTCGATTGATCGGCATACAAAGTCACACAGGGTAATGTATATCGTTCGTCTTTTTCCTACTACGACCGGTCTTCCCTACTGCGTTCGGCCAAGAGAGCTTTAAAACAAGGATGATGACCAAGGTTTGATCAAAGCGTATCACGTTCGGTCACGTAACACACTTTGGGGGGCAAGTGTTTCCCAAGGGATTGACCAGGCAACTTAGTACTCGGCTTGACCACTGCTCGGCCTCCCAGGAAGGTTCGGCATCCAAAGGGTACTCGGCTACCCAAGAACGTTCGGCCAAAGTGAACGTTCGGCCTCTAAGGAGTACTCGGTGTAAAGTGTGTTCAGCATTCGAAGGACACCCGGCATCCAGAACACGCCCGGCCAGAGTGAACGTTCGGCCGAAGTGAACATTCGGCTGAAGTAAACGCTCGGTCAAAGGGCGTCCGGCATACAAACAATCGTTCGGCATAGGATCTCGTTCGGCATCAAGAAGCACTCAGTATTGAATACCGTTAGGCCAAAGGAGGACGCTCGACATGCGATCGTTCGGCATAAGATCGTTCGGCATCCATGAACGTTCGTCCTCCAAGGAACATTCGACATTCCCAAGTTGTTCGGCATCCCAGCCTCATTCAACCTACATCCCTCATTCAACGGCATACCCCGTTCGGCACGAAAAGGAAGGCTCGGCATACCTCGTTCGATATAAAGAGGAAGGCTCGGCATACCTCGTTCGGCCTCTCTGGTTCGGCGCATAGTACTTACGCTACTTGGACCGAGCTATTCAGCCACCTGGCCCACCAGGGAAGTCCAACCCACTATCGTCTATAAATAGGGAGGCAGGGGCACAGAAAAAGGGATCAGATTTCAGAGAACACTGAGGAGACTCTGCCATTTTCAAGACTCATTCAAGACTTATTTCTTTTACTTTGCAATTGTATTCAAATACTTAGAAACAGATTGTATCTGTTATCAAGTATCAAGGAAAGAAATAAAGATCAACTTCAAAGTGGACGTAGGCTATTACGCCGAACCACTATAAATCCGGTGTTCTTACTTTCTGCACTTTAATTTATGCACTCTTCTCTGTTTTAATTTGTTTTCTTCATTAATCTCTCTACACAATCTTTCTAAGGGTGTTGGTGACTAATTTTGGTGCCAACAAATTTAATTATGAACTTGATTGAATTGGAGTTTAAAATGAATTGAAATAGGGACCAAGCCCATTTAAATTTCTTTTTTGTATCATATTCTAGAATACTGCTCCTTTGCCTCACCCTTTAAACGCAACCCAAACACCTTTATCAAAATTCTACCCTAGAAGCCCAAATAAAACTCAAGTGAGAAAAATATGACTATGCACAGTCATGATTGAGAGCGATGCCAGGCATGATCACTATGCCTCGAAGGCGACATCCTAGCATGGCAAGCGAGGGCAAGGTGGTAGCATGGTAGGCGAGTTGGACTTGCGATTGAGATTAGGCCAAACGACATTCGAGTGTCACGATTTCTAGGCCTGACGAGGAGTGACCACGGTTGCTGTTAGCATGTGCGTAACAAAGAGAAGGTGCGGTCTGGGGTTGTGCGTGCGACGTGGAGGAAGTGATGATATTTGGCTGGCAACATCACGATGGTGAATGGTCATAAGCGATGGAAAAGATAGGCGCATGTCATTCCCTAAGGTTGTTGCTAACGACATGGATTAGAGGTAGCAAAGGTTTTGCTTGGATTTCGATAAGTAGATTCTTTTTACTCACAACCATTGTCCAATACTTTGCATTCTGTGGCTTGATTAAAATTGTTTGATTTGTGCTATAACTTGGAATGGTTGATTGGGTTTATTGATATATTGAATGAATTTGCTTGTTTAATGATGATTGATGGTTTATATAGTTTGAATTAATTGGAATTTTGCTGCAAACTGTGATTTATTAGTTGTTGTAATGATTAGTGGTAGATTGTTGATTTGTGTTGTACGAGTAGTAAATTAATGTTTGTAAATAATCGAACGACATTTGAAATTGCTTGGAAAAGAGATAAACGAATCAAAAGATTGAAGTTTGGAATAAATAAATTATTTTAAAAATAAATAGTAAATTTTTGGAATGATTTTCGTATTTGAATTTAAGACGTTGAAAGATATGGAAAAGTTTGAAAGAAGGATGATTTGGAAATGTTTATAATTTGAAATTTCTTTTTAAAATTATAACACTCTGTATTTGGCATTAGCTATTTAATTAGTTAGTAAGTTAATTTAGCTCCAAAGATTAAATTTGTGCAAAAGATGGAATTTGACAACGAAACTAGCACCATTGCATTCATGGTGAAATTTAGAGCAACTTTCATATTTGGAGTTTTGCGATCAGAGTCCAAACGAAGAAATCATGGATGAAAACGAATTCGTAGCTGAAATAATTCGAATAGGAAAATTAATGTTTTATATTAATTAACTTGGACCCATAGGTTGACCCTCCATTATAAGCGATCGACCGAGGGCGGTCGACCCTAGGTAGTGGGTGGTCCATCGCTCCCTGTATGGCGGCTATGGTTAGCCAAGCCCCAACGGCCCGGATTTAATATATTTTGATCTGACAGTTGAGGTTGATTCTTGCGCCTATGAATTCAGGCCAAATCCTCCCTTGTCTTCTTATAATTTTTTGGAGGGATTAGCAAAACTCTGCTATTTCTCCTTCTTCACTTTCTTTCTAAATTATAAAAATATTTGTATCTATATTCATACAGATTGGAGAAGAATAGAAATCTAATAAAATAGGGAAGAGAAGAGAATCAATAATACATGTGTTTGAGGTAATTTATTTATAGTCGTATACTTATATCTATTTTGTTTCCTAATCCCAAATCTCTTCTCAGACTTGTAATCTAATGCATGTATATATCTTTTTTATACATATTTCTTGGATTACAAACGATTTGGAGATGAATTTAAAGTTCTAGATTTGGAGATTTCAATCGCATTAAAAGGTGAGTAGGAAATTATATATATTGTTTATGATTTTAAATCTATTCTAGTGACATGCGTTTGATTTTTGTGCCTAAATCAATTTTACCTATGAATTGTAGGCTTAAATTAATGTAGAAAAATATTGTCTACATATTCTTGTTTTAGATCTAATTCTAAATATTTTACACCTAGATCTGAAAATCAGTCCCAAAGATTTTAGAATTTGAATGTTGTATGTTTTTATTCCAGATTTGTATGTTGGTGTAAAATAGGATTTTTGGATTATTGTCCAATTTTTGTTATGTTGTAGCTCTTCCATAGTTTAATTTATTGGAAGAATATTCGTTTGATTTTTATAAATTTGTTTATTTTTCCATTTTTCATTCAAAATGCGATGTTTGATTTAACAAGGGATATCCAAATTATCCATTCCTTTGATTCTAATCGCACTCAATCTTTCCTCTTTGTGTTAAACTAATGTATGAAAATCATAGCTGAAAATCTTCCTAAGGAATCTAATTCCAATAAGCTAAATATGGAAAACATGTTCTAGTTACATATTTATGATCAGAATATATTTGGTTACGAATATGTAGTTTTATTAGGCAGTTTATAGATATTTATTGCGTTAATGATGAAGAATAGCATTTATTCATGCGTTATGTATACCTAACGTTCGTTAGTTATTATTATATTTAGGAAGGCGAACAGTAGAATTAGGAAATGTAATAATTCCTATTAATGGGCAATAAATTAGATGTTGCCAATAATTAATAGAAAATAAAAGATTGTAACCCCAATTGATGGGCAATTAATGGAAAATAAAGAATATGATTAGATTAAGGGTTACAATTGGTTAGTATGGGTATTAAAAACTATAACACCAATTAATGGAAATGAATTTGGAAGTTACAGTTAATAAGGACAAATGGATAAAAAAGTTATAATAAAGTTACTAGTTTGGAATTAGTAATTATATATAAATTTCTTACGAACTGTCCATTAGGATTTTATGGACAACTTGACATCTGTGTGCATTAAAAGGGGATTTATGTGTAGATAAGTATTTATGATCAATCTTATTGCTTTAAATAAAAATGAAATTAGTATGCTAAGTCTAATGTCAACCTAAGACACTATAAGTAAAAGCTTAGGATAGTTAATTGGACTTAGTGGGTTGATGATGCGAGGCCAGTAGAGTCACTCGATGGAAGACTGTCTTTCACTTAGAGGCTACAAGCAGTCGAGTGCGCTTATTACTGATGCGATATATCACTAATCCTAGGACCTATGACAGCGTGAGAGATTGGACCTTCTTTCTTAATTGAAAAGTATTAAATGGTTGAAATTTGAAACTAAGAGTGTGAGGGATATCTCCATAGGGATTCACTACTGGTTTGAGGTATTAAGTGGTTGTGGGGTCCGCCTCTCTCCTAAAAGTAAGTATTAAGTAGCCTAGTAAGGTTCTAAATAAATAAGGATGTCTCTAAAAAGGTTCACTTGGTGTTGAGGTATTAAGTGGCTATTGCAGTACCCGTATCCCTATCGAAAGAAGTAACCTAATGAGATTCCATATTTATAATTAAGAGTGATGATGGATATTTCAAAAAGGGTTCGCTTTGGCTTTGAGGTACTAAGTGATTGATCTAGGGTTCGTCTTTCTCCTATAAAAGAAGCACTAAGTAGCCCAATGAGATTTCTAAGAAATGTCAACAAGATAGTACCAGTGAGAAAGCACCTTGGGGTTAGGTATTAAATGGAAAAGGCCTACTTATATATAGGTGTTAAATGGTCAGAGGTCTGCTTGGTCCTTGTTAATGAGGTATTAAGTGGCTTAGGTACAGTCTCTCACATTGCTAAGACTTTAATGACGATAGATGTGCTAGTAGTATGGCTATCATAAATTATAAGGCCATAGATAATGGTCAAAGGTCTCTATAGCTAGGACCAATAGACCAATAATGACGACGCTAGAAGTTCACCTTGGGAATATGCCTTAAATGATGGAGTCCACCTCGATTGAGGTCTTAAATGGCAGAGTTTGCCTATTTCTCGTTTAAAAGTATTATGTGGTAATAGAAGAAGTCAGCTTCATGTTTAGAAGTATTAAGTAGCAAATGGATTTGGAAGTATTGGGTGGTTGATAAGGCTTCATTGGTATTTTGTATCTTGAGAATGGATAGGTAAGTAATCGTATATGCAATGTAAGGTTAGATTAGAATTGCCAACCTTAATAGACATAATAATTAAATGGAAACCAATTGGCATACATTTATGCTATGGATAGTTTATAGATTTTCCAATCACCAAAATGTTGTTCTGACTTCCTCTTCATTACAACCCACATGACTGATCTAGAGGGAAATGTCACTGGAGATAAACGTGTTTAGTTGTTGGAGAAGCCTTCTTTTCTCTTATGCTCGATGCCGATGTGACAATTTGATATCTGAAGAATACCATTAATTCGAACGTAGTAGTCATAATCAGTATTCTTATCCTATCATTGTTTCCACAGTGAGCTTAGATTTTTATCAATCTCTAATAGTGTTCATACTCATTTGCAGGTATCAAATCCCTCGATCTATGCTTTAATGGACATGAATTTTTATTTTTTTCCAAAATTAGGCCCATTAAGGTATTAGTCGTTAAAAAAATTTTGTAAATAGATATTTTTTGGTAAATGACGAGTTCTAGAATTTTATTAAATAAGTGAATTTAAGGACTTATAATTTTATTTATTTATCGTTGATCATAAAAATATTCAAAGGGTATTTATGAATTGATATTTGAAATCTATATTTTTATAGTGATGAGTTGGTTTTAGCCAGATCTAATAGATGTAAAGTTTATAAAACAGTATTTTGAAGTAATCAAAACCTGAATGCAATTTATTATTTATTGAATGAAAATCATTATTTATGGGATTTGTAACATATATTGTTAAGTGAATTTTTGGAAGCAATATTATTTTAGATGATATAGAATTTTAGTTTGATGGATTAATAGTTTTAAATGGATTTGGAAATAAATGAGGATTTTAAATAATGGTTTCGAAATTATATATTTGGGTTTGGAAGTATTTTTGAATTGTAAGCAATGTACTCTTAATTAGTGTTTAAAATTAATTGGAAATTTTAATTTTCTCTATGGTATTTCCATAATAATATTGAAATAGAAATTAGAAATGAGAGGAATTTGGAGGTTTTGAATTTATTAAAGTCATTGAATAAAGGGTTCTTTGAAACCGAATAAGTTGTTTTACAATATGGGTTTTTGGAATTAAATGAGCGAATCAATATTTAATGCTTTAAAAAAGAAGGAAATAAGTAAAAGAGGTGTTTTATTATTAAAATTAATTGCAATATTTTTATAAATAGTGGAGAAAAATTGATGTAAAATGTGTTTAAATAAAACCTTCATCTCTTTAATTACTAGTTAAATAATATTTTGATGCATGTATGAATGTTTGTTGATTTGAGTGCTATGAACGAGATGAAGTTAAATCCGCTCGTTATGTTGATTTATGAAATAGTAAAAACATATAATAATGAATTGAAGAAAAATTAAGCGATAGTGAATTAATAAGGGAAGTGGAAATTTATTCAATGTTGATTTATTGAGGATGTTGTGTATATTATTATATTTCACCAGGCGGTATGAGACATCCATGTGGAGTATATTTATTTACTCAACATTCGTATAATGTTGGGTAATTCACTAAAGACCGAGTATTTAGTACTTGGATATCGGTGATTTATTCTATATTATGCATGTATAGTAGTTGATATTATTTGGATTTCTTACTTGACGTATGCGATATATTATATTATTTCGTTAGTTTATTTTAAAGAGGAAATATGATTATCTTTGCTTTTGAGTGAATCGAGGCGTGCCACGCGAAATTTTCTAACAAAAGATGTGATAGCCAGAATTTTTTCTAGCCCTTTCCTAGGTTGACCGAACGCGAAGGTCGCTCCCCGATGATTGCAATGATTTGGCCCCACTATCACATGTCATAGTCCACTGCATGGGCCAACAGGACGAGGAGTACAAAATGAGACGAGGTGGTTGATGATGGGAAGCGAGGTATGAGGAAGCAAGGAAGTGAGGATGCGATATGCATTTATTTTGTAGCTAAAGACTGGTGAGGACACTCACATAAATTTACAAGTAGGGTCTCCCTTTGCATTTGAGAAATGGCATGGCTTAGATGTAGACTTTGCTTTTGGCAGTACATTAAAAGTAACAATACTATGCTATGGCACTAAATAAGATGAAAATAAAGAAAAAAATGAATAAATCGAACATGGTTAAATATTTGAATGAATTGGTGTGCAATTTGTGCGATGTGTGATATATGTAATAATGTGTGAAGCATGCGATGTGTGCGTTGGATGTTCGATATGTGTGGTGTGATGTATGTGTTAGATGCTTGATGTGCATTGTGTGACGTGTGTGATGGTGTTCGATGTCTTATGGATATTTTGATGTATAATGTGTGCAATAATATTCGATATGTTGTCGATGTTTTATTATTCCTTTGATGGATTTCTTTATTATGCTATGTATATGTTATACCCTGAGATATTGTTTGTGTACTCATATTAGAATCTAGACAAAGTCTGACCCATTTATTATTTATATAATACTTGGTTCAGTCCGAGACATTTTAGGTCCAAGGACGATATGACCAGATTTGCTTATTGGGCTAGTTGGAGGTTAGATAATTAGTAGTATTTTGTATCGTCATATTTACTCTTGTATGTATATATTGTTGGATTATGACTACTGGATTTATCTTGTATATATTTGAGAATGAGTGGGAATTTGAGTTATTTTTGTATCCTACTCAGACTTATGTCATGTATTATATTTGTGTTGTTATGTTGATGACTCTGTATTCTCTGTGATTTATCTTATATTGTGATTGCTCTATCCTCGGGAACCACATGTGTTTATTGCTTGGTACCGATACTATTTATGTCGAGGTGAGTGGTTTTTACATTAAGAGACGTATTCAGTGTTGGCTCAAGGGAATATTCACGTGTGTCTCACCCACATTGCCTCATTCACCGTATTACTCAATGGTATTAAACTGTAATACTCTTAGGTAATATGGGTGAGAGATGGGGTGTCACACAAATGACAGGTGGTGTTTGTTAATTTTCCCTAGAGTCGCTAATTTAGAATGCATAGACCATTAGAGCTTAAATACCATTGTTGAAAGCTGGTTGGTCAGAATTAGGTGAAATATGTGGATTTTCAAAAAAAGAAAACCCCGCATCGTATTGGTCCTATGAAATTTAAAGGGTTATAATAGATCCAATCTAATATATTTGAATAAAATCATATTTTATTTTTTTATGATTTAATTAGTTGATGAATTTCATTAAACGTAATTTATATAGTTCATAAGCTTATCAATATATGCTTGTGTGTGTAAAACATGTACGTGCAACATAATGAATGTTATACATGGTTAAGTTTATACATAAGTAGATATTGTGATTTATATCTGTTATGTATGCTTCACACACTATATATATGTGTGATTTGCCAAAATTAATATTTTGTTAATAAAATGAAAATAAATATATAATATGTATGTAAAAGTCGAAATATAATCTATAATGTATAAAATATCACTTAGAAAATATCTTTTATATTTTGAAAGAATATGATTACCAAATTTGATTTTCTTTTTTAAAATAAATATTTAATTTGAACCATGAAACATATTTTAAATTGAAAACTAAATCTTAGTTCCAAATTTATAGTTTATTAAAGATCTTAAATTTGACTTTTTTTATTTTTGTAATAAAATGTACATAATTAGACTATGGATATATGTTGAAAATTATTATGATAATAAATAAATAAATTAATATATTGTTTAAAACGTTTATATATTGTTAAATTTTATAATATGTATGTATGTATGTATGTGCATGTATTTACAAAGATTACTTCGACCAAATTTTATTTATTAATATCCAAAAACATTTCTATTAATATACATACATATTATATTAATATATAATTATATTAAAATATAAAATTAGTTTTATAATATTGTCAAATATTTAAAACTAATTATAAATATAATATAATTCATAATTTTTTATTAAAATCCAAAAGTATTTTATTAATATATGTTTATAACATCTTCAACATATAATTATATTTAAATATTACATTTTAATTTTATAATATTATTAAATGTTTAAAGAGAAGTATAAATATAATACGATTTATAATAAATAATATAGTTTTTGTTGAAAATAAATTTAGTATATATATTTTTGTGCTAGTTAATTTGAATTTAAAATATGTATATATAAAAGAGTTAGTTTATAAATATATTTATAAAGTATATTTTACAATTTAAAAATCATTTATATATAAATATAATTTGTCACTATGGCGAAATATATAATATACACATATATAAGCGGTGATAATTAACTTTAGCGTACTATCAATATCATGCACTAATGTATCATATAAACTACAATTGTAAATAAAAGATGCACCTAATGTGATATACCTATAACTCACACTTTGATCTGGATGGCCCCATGATATCTTAGAGCCACCTCTCTGTTGTAAACAGTTGATGTGCTAACACAAGATCTAGATTGGATTATTTATTTGAAGGCGAATAAAATTGGGAAATGAGTGGGAAAACGGGGAGTGATTATGGCTAAAACAAGGAGGGGAGAGATGAAAAAAATATGTCTAGAGAATGGAGGCCAAATTCTGAATATATAGTGAGGTCTAGAGAGAAATATCTTGCATAATTCTCTCTTACCAATTCAAACACAATGCCACCATGCCCCTCATCTCTTGCTGCATGGAATAGGGTCCATTATGGACTAATACACCCACTCTAACCATTAATAATTTATTCGGTTTGAATCCAATTTAAATCGTCATCGTTATCATATATCGATATGTGTGTGTCTATATATATATATATATATATATATATATATATATATATAACTTTTATATATGCACCCAACAAATACTAATAGCAGCCCAAACTATTCCAAAGGCAACTTTATTTTACAAAATAGACATCATATAATATATATAATAATTAATATTTCATGAATATTAATTAATTTATACTATTATAAATTAATTAAACCCGATAGTGTTTCAGAGACCAAATATATTTGATTGTGTAACCTGCAGGTATGAATTTAGCTAGGGATTAATATTTAAACAATTTAAATACTAATATTCACACATCACCTTAGCTAGTGGTGTGACAATTTTACTTAATTCATCATTTGTAAGTCTCATCACTAAAATCTAATTTTACCAATTCAAGTGGTAACTTTTAGAAAAGATTATTTATATCAATTCTCATCGTCGACACTATATCACTTTAGGACTCATGGATTTTGATTGTGGTCAATATTACAACATCATCCACATTCAACTGGTTTAGTCCATAACAAGGTCATTGGTTCAATAATAACATTTATTATTAACCATACTGCTTTGGACAGAGATTTTGACTTTGACTCGACTATATTTGACCGTGATACTGATCTCATACAACTAAGGAGATTAATTCTTTATTGAACAATGTTTCACTTTCCATTCTTTAATTTAGACCCAACTATAGTCACTTAATGGATGTTATGACATGATTTAACAATAATCAAAGTAGAGTGTTAATATTGAAGCTCCATAGTATTCTCAAGTCAAATGAACAATGTAACATCGTCACTTGAGATTTCCTGTTTGACCTAATTGTTATAAAGTAATTGAAAACCCTCGGATAAGTCATTCCACAGCCATCCAATAGTTGTTAGTATATGACCTCTTAGTGCCCCCAGCAGCCATGAATAATACACTGTCCATCATTTGGAGAGAGTCACGTACTCTGGTCCATATGGTTGTATTGATTTCATTTCTCAAAACATTTTGACCAGAAATATTTAAAGTAATATGTTATTATTATTGTGATAATTTTCTCATGGTTACAACTCCTTGTAATTATCATCATATAGCATATAATTTAAGGATTTTATATTAAATATATTAAATTAATTAGTTAGTATATATATCACAATATAACAATATATATACTAAAAATAAACAACGTTTGTTTCGAATGAGATTTCATTACAGAATTAACAATTTATAATAAGCTATAGAATTTCCCCTAAGGCATACCCTTAACTCCTTCAATTATCATCATGAATTTTCACAATGTCAATAATTTTTGACTACCCATTTGGGTGGTCAAGTGTTTAGGCGTTTCAACGAGTTACAAAATGTAACAAATTGCCTTTTGATTATCAAAAGTTGACACTAATACATCTACGATATTCACGTGACAAACATCCAAGTACCAGAAAAACGCATCGTAGGAGTGAAAGAAAGAAGAGAAAGAAAAAAATCTCACAAAAAATGACGAGTAACATATAATACACAAAAGATCTTTACAAAAGAAAAACCGAACTTTAATATATGTGTATTAATCAAAGTATAATTAACATGTCATCAGCCCTAGATAGTTATAACAGCTTGCCCTTACAAATGCTGATAAATACAACAAGAACAAAACATCGAAAGATTAAAGAAAATACGAGAGTACGTTTTGGAGGATCTAACTCGTCCGTTGAAAGCTCCAAAGTGTCCAGTTAAATCTGAAAAATATGCTTGGGCTGACCTGGGCATCATAGAAAAACAATGCCTGGGTCAGTATGGTAAAACCAACATGAGAAACACAATCAAATAGATTACTTAGTGCTATAAAATCTTTTGAAATAAAGGTATCTCATAAGGTCGTGCCGCACATAAACATGACGGGTTTATACCTTACGATAATCAAACCATTATTAAAATCCATCAATATTATAATAATATCTAGAGGTTGAAAGTATAATAATCAAGCAGCTGTGATGTCTGTGAGTGTAAGTAACAATAATAATAGGTATACAATCAAAAACCACTAAGGCGGGTTAGCTAATTGTGTAGGATTCCATGGAGGGCCCTTAGAACCTTTAGGGATGGTTCTCATAGGATTAGAGATGTCCTTCCAAAGCAGCATACATCTCCAGTGATGTACCATAGAAAAGATATAGCCGGTCCTCATCGGTCAAGCTGAGTGCATCACTCTCGCATGCATAACAATTGTAGGTAACCCTAAGATAAAGTCGACCACACTCTTATGGGTTAGCTAAACCCCAGGATATGCATATTATCTCTACTTTTAGTCATATCCGCTAGTGAGGCTACGACCGGCCTTTCAGCACACGAGTCTCCATCTGAATAGGTCTTGAAACCTCACATGGATTCTCGTACCTCAACAGGTCTCGAAGTCGTACATGAATTCCCTTATCTTAATAGATCTTGGAATCACACATAGATTTCCACACTTCAATATGCCTTGGAATCACATATGGATTTCTACATCTCAATAGATCACGAAACTCCTCAAAGCATAGAATATGTATATGGTTCTAGAGTAGTTATGGTTTCGAGTCATCTTATATAAGTACAACCCCCTCCCTCGCTTATTGGGAACTCCAAAAACCAATCGACGATTTTCCAGTAAAGTCAACTATGGTTCTTTTAGAAATATATAGACAATATACAAGAACGGGGATCATCTCCTAACTGTTTATGTGTATGGATCTCCCTATCATTTATCCTAGAAGAACAGAGCGAGATTTACACGTATAGTACAACATCAACGAAGATGAATGTACCATGTAACTCACGTGTTTCTTCTAGATATTTCCAGAATTATCCTTCGGTGTTAAATATGGAAAGAGAGTTTCCCTACCACCAAAACTAAGAGGGATTACTCAAGCCAAGATTTGATAGTCGGTTATTCAACTATCAAATAAGAAAACAAACAAATCAACGTATAATTTCATAATAAACTTAACATGCTTAAGCCTATAAACAACCACTAATCCTCTTTAATTAGTATTTTTATTAGTTAAAACACTCTGTAAATACTTGGAAATCGTTTCCTTATACTTACCTCAATGGAATAAGTATATCCACAAAACACTATATTTACCATATACTTATCTTAATGGGATAATATATTCACAGAACCAAGGAAGATATCACATTTTCCATAATCACATTAGGTTGGGTCAAAACAATTGTCATTTAAAACATTGTTTACTATAAACTCAAAACAATTATCCTTCTTAAATTGACCATGTAAATTTTCTAAATCGTACTTGAAAGGGGTTCCCAAATGTCTAAGGTAGATAACTTTTACAATGTATAGAAATCATAGAGTTTCAAAACTGCATCCATAGCGACCATCGCTATGTAGATCATAGCCCTTTAAAACTTGTTTTATAATTAAATAGCCTTTAAACTCCATTTCCTTTATTTATAAAATATCATTTGAAAATCTGTTCTATTATATCCGTAAATGTACTTTATAAATCATCTCCTTTATTATAAAATATTATTTATAAACACTTTTAATAAATCACTTTATTAACTTAAACTCAATTAATTAAATCATTCAATTAGTATCATTAATTACAATGGTTAATTAACTTTAAATACATTTAATTAACTAAAATATAATCAGAAGATTAATTAGTTAATTAATTTAAGGGAAAGTATATTTAGACACAAAATGTAGACACAATTGGTGACATAATGGATCTGCACCATTGGATTGCCCCCTGATTTCCACCTCCCATATAAGGACAAAAATATCCAACGACCGTGAATTTTTGTGTCCCTAATTTGTGTCTAATTTTGTGTCTAAATAGCCTCCCCCTTAATTTAATTACCATAAATAAATAAATAATTAACTTAAACACTTTTAAATAAAAAAACGGATTAACTCGAATGACCCCATTAATAAATAATTAAAACATCTTTAAAACAATATATTCATATAATTAAAGAACTTAAAAACAACATTAATAATATAATTAAATTACTTAATCATTTGTTAATAAAATAATTAATTCTTAGAAAAATATCATCTAACTTAAAACATTGTTAATAAAATAACTACTTAACTTTTTAAAACATTCTTAATTAAAATAGTTAAGCAAGTTTAAAACATCCTTAATAAAAACAATTAATTAAATTTACCAATTCGGGAGAGGCATAGCGACCACTTTAGTACTTAAACAAGTTGCCATTTATTTTCATATCTCAAAGGGGTTCGGATGTCAATGTCATATTCAATATGGCCAGGCTACCCAGCTTATAGCACTCAACAATTAACAATCAATAGTTAACTCATCATTTATTCATTATTAATTAATCCATAACTTAATTAATTGCACAAATCAATATTATACCTGGCAAGTATAGTACGGAGATTTATTCTGCTTAATAGGTGTCCACAATAATCTATCCAATTCAGTTTAACTTAATGATATTTTATTTGGCCGAATAGATATCACTAATAAGGTATAATAAATTTAACGACGTTATTATTCAAAACAATGTAATTAAATTTAGTCACTAGCATTTTATCATAAATTTATACATTGCCAAATCTATCAACAAATTACACCATAAGGTTGTATTCGTCAATCCACGTGTCAAACGGGGATTTCATACGAACGAGTTTTAAATCAACCAACTTAATAAATATTAAATAACTAAACAATTTCCTCACCAAAATAGTTAGGGCCGAAAGCCCACTACCCTTCCTAAACTCAAAACCCGCATAGCTCCATCTTCTCTAAATCACGAAATGGCTGAACCCAATTTCGAACACCCCCGTACCCATTAACGTACACGGAGCTCCGGCCACCCATCACCAAATCCAAGCCTAACGACAAGTCCCACTCCTCGACCTCGACTGACTACACCTCTCCTTGCCTACTCCGGCACCCTTCGTCAAATTCCGACCGACACACCCCATTCAAATTTCGTGTTCCAGGTTTTCAAAATTGCCCTCTCCTCCTCGTCCGTAAATGTTGCGGCCACCCTAAACACAACCACACTTCACCAATTTTGACCATAAGTTTTTATTCTCTAAGCTAGAGCCAATGCCAACCCCTCTTCGTCAATCATAGTTAAACCTTAACCCTAGTTTAGAACGACCGTCGTCGACCACCATCGAGCAACACACCAAATCTTAACCAAAAATACTACAACCCATCTTGAAGCTAATGCCACTAACGGCGCTGTCTAATTCAAAGTGTTTTGAGAGAAATAAATTTTTGGATGTTAAAGGCAACTTTATCATTTTACTGTGATCGAGCCACCTCAGCCACTATACTCGACAAAAACCCCAGCGAACATTTTTATGAAATACCAGGGACAAGACTCGATAGCTTTCATGTTGGATCTCAGGACTAAAAATGGGTGGTTGGTGAGTTATTGATTTTTGAAAGTGGAAAAAATGCAAAATTGTTTCATTTTCATAGAACATAAATTGTAAGGGGAAGAACAGTGTTCCTATAACTCTCTGTAAGTTTATTTACAGTAGCCTAACATTAAATTTCAAACCAAATTGCAAACATCAGACTTTAAAAACACTAAATCAAATCATGGTTATCATTGAAAATCACAGATCAAACTATTAGCAAATTTGTCACAACACTTATTATTTCCAAGGTATGAAAAGTTTAGTGTTCTCACCTTCTACAAATCCAAATCCAAGCTTAAATTTTGATGTTTTTATCTTGAGTGTTTACAAAAATTTGATTTTTATTTTTAGAAAATAGAGAAGGTGAAAAAGATGAGATTGAGAATGAAAAATGAAAATGAAATGTTGGAAGGAGAAGTGAATATAAAGAAGATGAAATGAAATAAAATAAAATAGAATAAGCTAAATGCTAAAATGTCCTTAAATTCAAAAATTCAACTTTTCCATCTTACCTAAGCTATCAACATGTCACCTACATACCAAGCATTTGAAGACATGGTGGATATTAGAGAGGGTTTATGTTCCTTTAGCTAACTTTGCGCTTAAGCTTCAATTCCATCCTTTCATTTCATTTTCAAATAAAATTAATTTATTATTATCGTTGTTGTTATTTTACTTATTTGCACTTTTAAAAATAAAAATGTTTCTTTAAATTTTTAAATGATGTTTTTAAAATATAACCAAAGGTATTGCAATCTTTTACAGCTTGTTGTTCGATAAAAAGCTGAAAATCTTAAAAATATGTTTATGTCATATTTTTAATTTTGCATCAAATTACCTATTTTAGTAAACAAAATTCAAAAATGAATTCCCAATCATTAGATAAAAATTAAAAGAGGGTTATTTAATCATTAAACCATTAATCGAATATTTAAAATAATTTAAATATTATCAAATCAAAGCGATAAAATTCTATGTTGTTACACAAGAGGTGTAGCTCTACTCTTGGCACATACATTTATTGGCAATAAACTAACTTCCACCCTTTCACTTTCCCAAGGTCTTCTTGGTGGGTTCAATTCAAATTCCTTGACTTTACATGTAGTTGGTTCTCTAGTTTTGAAAAAATATCTTGAGTTGTTGATTTAATTAATATAGGGACTATATTAATTTATTTACCGGTATTAACTTAAATGTGCACAACAAAATGTTAAAACTAATTCAAATAATAAATTTATAACTTGTTTCCTTTTATGAATTTTGTTATATTTATTAACACCGATTACTTGCTATACTCTTAAAATTCCCATGCTTGGAAATAAATAGAAGCTTAAAAGTATATCTTATCTTTTGATGATTAAAAATTTGTTTCGGTCGAAGTTTCTTTAATACTTCCATTTACTTCCAACTTTCAAATAAAGATACAACCCAAGACAGAAAAGTACGAACATCAAAAATTCATATGGCCAACCTCAGTCATCAGGGAGAAAGGCAATGATATTAATGGTGAACTTAATTTAGTTAGTATGGTAAGCCTGTTTTCGTCCATGTTTGTAAGCAAAAAAAATGTAGCTAAAATAGTTATCAACATATTAAAATATGGAATAGTGGCTCCAAATAAGAATTAAAGATACCACGTACCTAATAAGATTCCCTTAATGGCGGCCACATCTCCACTCCAAAACCTAAATTCACAAAAGTAAAAAAAAACTCAAGTTTGATCAAATAAAAGATGAAGATGTGGCCCTTGGACTTTGGTGAGAAATCAGAAAAGAAAATATCCTATGCAATTAAAGTCGAACGCCGATGTTAGAACAAAGGGTGCTCAGAGACCCAAGTGATTTTTCTCAAAGTTTGGTGCAGTATCTGTAAAAATAAAACCAATCAATTAGATCTAACCATCTTCCTTGCGCTTATGGTGTTAAAACTAAAATGTAGAGCAACATTCAAAAACCAATAAAATGCATCCATTTCAATGTTTTACAATCCTAATTTTGATAAAGAAGGGGAATATGAGGTTTTAAGTAACCCAACAATAAAAAATAATGCAATGAAGTGGGAAACTCTAAATACATCTATGCAGTGGGAAGAAGACCAAGCTGCATGTATCTCAAGAGTAAGCTAAGCCGATTTGGGAATCATAATATGATATTATTATTTCTCTCAACAAAACAGTTTTATTTTATTAAATCCAAATAACATAGGAATTTTGAAAAGGTAACTAAGGCGTGTCTATGGATAATTAGAGGTAAAGCATTTATTGTTTAAAAATGGAAACCATGCCTCAAGCTTGAAAAAGACCCTTTGTTAATATTACACGTATGAATAAGGCTACCATACCTTATCATAATTTAGGATGTTGAAATAATATGCAGAATTGCTGGCGTATATGGAAAACGAGTTACTTATGATATAATTGGAAAATTGATACTAGGTTAAAGGTAGAGGGGTAACTTTAGCTGTTAGAATTTGGTATAAAGCTATTAGGATTTGGTATAGAGAGGAGGGTGACACAGATTCAACATCAAGCACAAAGAAACTACATTGTATTAAGTCGATTAAATTGAAGTTACTTCTGTCTGTATTTATTCAATAGCCAACAAAGCCTTATATAGGCAATACAAAGTAGCCACTGCACTAGCCCACTACACTAATTGTTAGGAATACATATTAAACAATGTGTTGACTAACTTAGACAAATACAACTGCCAAACTTTCCATAATTTGTTAACATCTGGTTTACTTGTGGTCCGCGGGTGCGGCTCATGGAAAGGAAGCTTGGGTTCTGATAAAAAGACACAGGTTCGATTCCTTCCATGCGATTTCCTATTCTGTATTAATTTACCAGGGGGTATAGGGGCTTGGATCAGCAGACGACTTTACTATACCCTCATCGGGAGTTTAATTAATTTTACTTTGATTTTACGTCCGTGGTGCGGCACAATGGAAAAGAGGCTTGGGTTCTGATAAAAATACCCAAGTTCGATGCGCTTTCCTATCCTATATAAATTTACCTAGGGGTATGGAGGCTTGAATCAACGGACGACTTTACTGTACCTTTCTTAGGAGTTTGCCGGCCTGCCGGGTTCTTCTGAGTTTTCTAAAAAATAAATAGAAAAAACATCTTGTTTACAAAGTTGTAGCATCAAACAACTGTTTCTTGGTTGCTTTCTCATCATTCATTCACGACTTCAGTTACAATTTTATCTTCTATTTGGCTGGGCATACTCAACTGTTTTATATTGATTATTGCATCACTTACGAACTATCGACAAACTCTTTTAATGTCATCCTTAGCACATTAAGGATTTATCATACCTCAGCACATAGGTCCTCTTGATACTGATAGTTCATCTTCTCAATGAGCTAGAGATGCGGCTCTGGTTATGGAGGGTAGCCGTGACGGGTCGTCGATGTTTATGGAGGGTAGCCGTGATCGGCGACGTGGCAGGGGAGAGATCGCGCCTGGTTCGACGACGGCGAAGGGAGCGAACGACGACGATCTCAGTGTTTCGTGTTCGATGTTGCCTGGGTAGGCTCGCGTGCGTGTAACTGAAGCAGGGTTATCTGTGGTGACGTGTTTAGTTTCTTATTTTATTTTAATTTAAATCATTTAGTGTTCTAACATATATAACTTTCACATACGATATGCAATTCACGCGTGGTTTTCTCCGCTAGGTTCGTATTAGAATTCCGGACATTTGACGCTGGTTTAGACAGATTCTGAGACTGTCCAATTTTGGGATTTAAATTGGATTCAAATTCAGTTTAAATTCAAAAGGTGAGTGTTTTAACTTACCCACAATTTCTAAAATTTCATATGTGTATTAAATTAATTTCTGATGTGATTAGAAATTTATTTATTGCTATTTGATATATTTTTATCACCATTCCAGTTAAATTTTAATTTATTGAATTAAATTGTTGTTTAATTTATTATTTCATATAAACTGCTATTTAGATAGATTGCTTAATTTATTATAGACCATCAGTAGTTACCTGTTATTTATTATATGCTCTATACTGATGTTATTGTTTAAATTGGATGATGATTGCAATAAATGGTTGATGATTGATATTGGATGAATGGATGTTGTATTTTATTGTGACGCCCCACCTCTATACCCATGCTAGCCAAGAACATTACGGTGAATGCTGTCGACTAGCACGGAGAATAAGGCTGTTGAGGAGCGACCATCCGTGTAATTGCTTTGTGCGAGCATCGATATGTCAGATAGTATAACATGCAATACAAGAGGAAATCCGACATACCGACACAAACTCAAAGCTACTACACAGTGGCTATAATATCTTCGGAAACAAATACAGAAATAAACATAACATAAATCAATCACAGATAATTCATATCACAAAGGCGGAAGAAGATATGAATATATAATTAACACATGAAAGTGTATATCAGAGTAGTGGTCACAAGGATCCACAAATATACAAAAGAATAGCAACACGTGTATACAAAAGAATACAACAATGAGTCTATATCTCAGGTGTATATAACAAAATAAACTACTAATCTAAGTAGTTTGCCAAAAGTCAGAGTAATGAATCCCTGGGGAGAAGTCAAGCAGAAGCACCTGTAACATCTCGGTCTGACCCGAGTATTATTTAATAAGAAAATAATAAACGGATCAGTCTAACTATAAATATCAGATGCAACGATTTAGAATAAGAGATATGACTAAACACATAATAATCACAATGCCTAGCTGTGATATATATAAGTAATTGAAAATCAACAAGAGATTAATCAATATCACCAATCTACACAAGAATCAAAGGAAATGTCATACTTCTTATTTCGTTCACCTAACCATAAATATTGACGATTATATCAATGTCAATCACAAAAGTCAATGACACACAAATTCACCAATGCACAAATATGGATAAAACTTATCAATGGAAATCACGAAAATTGGTGAAGCACAAATTCTAGAAATCATCTCAAGAAATCCAGTAAATGACACACAAATTCACCTATGCACAAAAATTGATAAATCATATCAATAGAAATCACAAAAATAGGTGAAGAAGGAAATTCCAGAATTCAACACACGAAAACCAGAAATCACACAAAATAGGGGGGAGGCCTATCACACGAACGGGAGCATGAAAACTCACCAACAGCTGTAACACACGAACGAGGAGCTATCTCATGGTAGCTAGCCATTAATTTGACACACGAATGGTCCGAAGACCTGACACACGAATGGTCCGAAGACCGTGGGTTGCTACCCCACCAATTTGAGTCGAAACTCCACAAAATGGGGTTTAGTCTCCCTTGCAGACAAAGAGACATCACACATTGCTAGTCTAAATCACAAAAATGATCGTCATGATCAACGAGAAGTGTCAATTACACTAAGCTAGTAAATATATGAGTTTAGCTTCATGTCCCATAACCACTTGCTTAACTTAAATATTTACGAACAAACTGTAGATCTCCACTATGAAATTGTCACAAGAGATTCAATCGAACAAGTCCAAGAATTAACCGACAAAGTGAACGCAAGTGTTTCATACCACTCGTTTTACTAAGTCGTTTAATTATATTTCTCATACGAGTGAGGTAAATGTTTGTATATACTAATAGATTGGAAGACGGTTTTATAAATGAACTTGGTATTTAAAATAGAGTTGAAATCGTTTTGAGGAAAGAGTTTTGACATTTACTACTTGTATTGAAACCTTTGTATTTTTAAAGTGACAAAACACAAAAATGATTGTAGAAATAATCAATCACTAAAATTCACATACGAAGATGTGAATAAAAATCCAAAGAAATCGATCCGAATCCATCAAAATGGATATTCCCAAAAATTCCAAAAATAGAAGTCATTAACGTCGTAGCAACAACAAGTGGGAAATAACACGAGTCGATGGAATTTGGAAACCAAGCAAAAATATGCACAAATAGGCACAATTAGGCAAATTGGTGCAGGTCAGTCGACTGACTAAAAGGTTCAGTCGACTGGACCAGAGGCATGAAAAATAATTTCCTGCAGTCAGTCGACTGACCTAAAAATTCAGGCGAATGAATGCAGGGAAAACAGAGGACCCGAGCCTCTGTTAGTTGCCTTCGGAATGCCTATGTGCTACAGCCAGTCGACTGATTCAAGGGTCCAGTCGACTGACTGGCACCAAGGCTGTTTTCCAGCCTATGAAATGAAGATGCAATCTTCATCAAAATGCAATCGGGCGAGCACGGTCACTAGGGATTTATGCCAATCGACTACCCGGTCCTATAAGCTCTTCGACGCATCACCAAAAACAAGTTCAAACTACAAAGCTATGATTTTTGAAGATTTGAACTCGAAACACTAAAAATTGGAATATACAACAAATCAAAATGCACATGAATATGTGTTAGGAATTCATACCTAACAATCGAAGATAATCATAGACCTAGATGTGAGATTAAAAATCTCACCTTTTTACAAAATCAAACAAGAAGAAGCTTGAAAGCAAATGGAGAATCAACCTCTCTTCAACACAACCCAAATGAGCTTGAATCTATGCTCAAAACAAGAACATTCTCAAAATTAGGTTTAGGAATTTCTGAAATTGGTAAGAGAATAAGTTGGAGAAGAAGAAGAGAATGCTTACCAATGGGTTCTCTTGAATTTGGAGCTAGGAATTTGAGGTTGCAAGAGGAACTAGGGTTTTGGAGTTTTAATTTCCAATCTCTCCCACCATTATTGCCTTAGAACTGAAAAAAGAAGATAATGAGGGTGAATGGGGAGGAGTGGCTCAGTTTTGAGTATAAGTCTAAACATAGGGCTGAACCCAAACCCAAATCCAAAGTGAAAAATAGCAAAAGTCAACTTTCTCCAAACATATCGAAGCTTATACTCAAAAAGGTCGCAAACGGCATTTTAAACTCAATGGGAGTGGTCTCGAGTCCTAATTCGACCGTATGCAAAAAGTAGTCTTTCGGACTAAATTCCGAGTATTGATAAAATATTTAAATAAAATATTTAAATATAAAATCGATAAATATGCGGGTTGTTACAGACTCCCCTCCTTAAAGAAATTGCGTCCTCGCAATATTTAAGAAGAAGATATGTAGTAACAACCATAAAAGCATATTCAACACAAAAGAAATTTGAAATAAGAAGTTCACCTCAAAGAGCACGAGAAAGTAAGTCCGGATGTGTTCGCTCGATGTACTCTCTAGATTCCCAAGAACAATCCTTAGGATTTGAAGACCATTGAACTTTAACAAGCGGAACATCTTTATTTCGAAGTTGTTTGACCTCCAAAGCAATGATACGAATATGATGTTGCTCATAAGTTAAATTAGGCGAAACTTCAATCTCTTCCACAACACCGGGCTCAAGAATAGAATCGGAATCTCGAAGACATTTCCGAAGTTGAGAAACGTGAAACACGTCATGGATAGTAGAAAATTAAGCCGGTAATAAAAGACGATAAGCCATGGAATCAATACGTTCAGTGATAGGAAATGGCCCAATATATCGAGGCGCCAATTTTCCCGATCGACTGAAACGTACAACACCTTTCATAGGTGAAACACGAATGAACACAAGATCTCCCACAGAAAATTCTAACTTCCTTCTTCGATTATCGGCATAGGATTTTTGTATACTCTGGGCTTCTTTCATCCTATGTCGAATAAGTTCAATCTTTTCTGTGGAATCATGAATAAAATCTGGACCTAAAACCAGCTTCTCACCAGCGTCAATCCAACAAGAAGGAGATCGGCATGGCCTTCCATAAAGTGCCTCGAAAGGTGCCATACCAATACTAGATTGGAAGCTATTATTATAGGAAAATTCAACAAGTGAAATATGATCTTCCCAACTTCCCCCAAAATCAAGCACACACGCACGAAGAAGATCTTCAAGAGTTTGATTCACACGCTCGGTTTGTCCATCGGATTGAGGATGATAAGCGGTGCTAAAATTAAGCTTCAGTTCCCAAAGCTTTTTGAAGACTCTTCCAAAATCCACTAGTAAACAATGGATCACGATCACTAACAATAGAAGTAGGAACTCCATGTAATTTAACAATCTCTTTAACAAAGAGCTTGGCCAAAAGAGGAACGGTTCGGTTAGACCGAACGAGAATAAAATGGGCAGATTTAGTAAGCCTATCAACAATCACCCATAAGCTATCATGACCCGATCGAGAACGGGGAAGGCCATCTATAAAATCCATGGAAATTTGGTCCCACTTCCAAATTGGAATTTCTAAAGGTTGCAATAATCCACCGGGCTTTTGATGTTCGGCTTTAATAAGCTGGCAAGTCATGCAACACTTAACAAAGTTAGCAATATCAAATTTCATTCCCTCCCAATAATATAGTCGCTTCATATCCGCGTACATTTTACTACTACCGGGATGAATGGTAAATTTAGAACGATGTGAATCTTCTAAAATATCTTTACGAAGATCACTAATATTTGGCATGATAAGTCTACCAAATTTCCGAATACCGCCACGAGAATCGATATCAAAGTCCTTCAAACCTTCAATATCAATCTTATCCTTAATATTTTGGCCAAGAAGCGCCAATTTGGGATCTAGCCTTTGAGCTTCAAGAATGCGGTCTAAAAGAGAAGGATGAGCCTCAAGGCTACATAAAACAAATGATGAGCATAAATCGGATATGCGGTCTTGAATCTCACAAGTGGATAAGATCTCGAGATCGTTCCATTCGGATATCATCATAGAAACAACAGCTTGTTGTTTACGGCTAAGAGCATCGGCGACACGATTACCCTTACCGGGAGTATAAAGAATATCAAGATCATATGGTGCAAGAAATTCGAGCCAATGCTGTTGACGCAAATTATGTTCCTTTTGAGAGAATAAATACTTCAAGGACTTATGATCGGTATAAAGAACAAATTTCTCTCCTAAAAGATAATGACGCCAAATACGAAGGGCGAAAACAATAGCCGCGAGTTCTAAATCATGAGTGGCATATCTAGTCTCAGCAGGCTTCAATTGCCTAGAAGCATAAGCAATAACACGTTCTCTTTGCATAAGAACGACACCCAAACCAACGCGACTGGCATCGGTATAAACAACGAAATCCTGATTCCCCTCGGAAATAACAAGAATAGGAGCGTCAGAAAGAAGTTCTTTTAATTTCTGAAAAGAAGCTTCACATTTGTCCGACCAAATGTATTTAACACCCTTCTTCGTCAAGCTAGTGAGAGGCACGACAATCTTAGAAAAGTCTCTGATAAAACGACGGTAATAGCCCGCCAATCCGAGAAAACTACGAATCTCTGTCACACTCTCCGGTCTCTTCCAATCTTGAATCGCTTCAATCTTTGAAGGATCCACGGAAATTCCGGATTCGGAAATAATATGACCGAGAAACTTCACACGAGATTGCCAAAAGTGGCATTTAGAAAATTTTGCCTTTAATTGATTACTCCTGAGAGTTTCCAACACAATCGGAAGATGTTTTTCATGCTCCTCCTCGGTTTTAGAATACACAAGAATATCATCAATAAAGATGAGAACAAATCGATCGAGGAAGTCTTTAAAAACTCGATTCATTAAGTCAACAAATTAAGCCGGGGCATTTGTTAACCCAAATGGCATAACAATCCATTCATAAGATCCATACCGAGTACGGAACGATGTCAAAGGAATACTATCCTCTGCAATACGAAGCTGATGAAATCCAGTAGCTAAGTCTAATTGCGAAAAGACTCTAGCACCACTAAATTGATCGAATAGATCATCAAACCGAGGTAAAGGATATTTATTTTTGATAGTAAGATCATTAAGCTTGCGGTAGTCAACGCAAAGCCTAAGTGTACCATCGGATTTCTTCACAAAAATAGCTGAAGTTCCCCAAGGCGAGGAACTAGAGCGAATAAATTGCTTCGTCTCCAATTCAGATAATTGTTTACGCATCTCCTCATTTTCTTTATTGGACATACGATACGGAGGGCGAGTGATAGGTTGAGCTCCAGGAATAAGATTAATTCTGAACTCAATTGCTCGCCTAGGTGGTAATCCTAAAACGGGCTCGAATAAGTCGGAAAATTCACGAACGACGTGAATAAGAGAAATAATATCACCCTCATCGTCATCATCGTCATCACGAGGATTTAAAGAATATAAAGATGCAACCAAACTGGAATCTGAATCTTTAAGATTAATACAAATCTGCTTAACAGATTGAGGAAGTCGAAGATGTATAGTCCGCTCAGGACATAGGATATGAGCTTCATAACGGTTAAGCCAATCCATTCCCAAAATCATTCCAAAGCCTAAATATCGCATGACATGCAAATCGGCTCGGAAAGAAAAATCACACAAAATAATCTCGACATCTTTACACAATAAACTGATTGTCGCAGATCCACCAACCGGATTCGCAATTCTCAAAGAAGTCATTAAACACAAAACATCCAAGGAAAAAGTATCAACAAGTTCTTTTGATATAAAAGAATGGGAAGCACCCGTATCAAAAAGAACTCGAATAGGATGATCACGAAATAAAATAATTCCATCCAGAATAGAATGAGAAATACCTTGGCCACGAGATGTGTTGCCAGGGGCTTGAGCAACATTAAGCTTTCCCTCCTTCCTATTTTGAAGTTTGGGACATACATGCATAAAATGGTCCGGGCTCTTGCAATAGCGACAAGTACGAGGCTTTGAACACTTGTTCGCAAAATGGTCTTTGGAACCACAATTATAGCATTTCCCTTGAGTAGAGGAAAAGGTCTTTTCAACAGGAGTTGCTTGCCTCCCTTTCTTATTGGGATAAGGGCATTTGGATTTGTTGGCCTCTTCTTGTTGTTGAAGTTTGGTTTGGAACCCACCACTTCAACATCATTTTCCTTATCTGCCTCTTCAAGACGAAGAGCGATATCAATGAGTTGGTCGAAAGAAACTTCTAATTTTAGAAGTAATGGCTTTTTGAGATTTTTGTTTAAGCCATAGACAAACCTCTGATTTTTCTTCAATGGGGTGTTGATGTATTCAACCCCATATTTGGAGAGAGATTCAAAAGACGCGACATAATCTGCCACGGAAGATTCACCTTGAACAAGGTCTATAAAACGGCGAGCCAAAGTCACCTTCTCAGCTTCTGGTACGAATTTCAACTCGAAGCGTTCCCGGAATTGCTCCCAGGTGAGATCCGCTTCATTAATCTCAGAAATAAGAAGCTCGTACCAGTCCAATGCTCTTTCTCGGAGCATACTAGAGGCCACCTGAACTCGGTGAAGGTCAATAAGATTCATGCGAGAAAAGATTCGATCGCATGACCTTAGCCAAGCCTGTACTTCAATAATAGTTTCGGAACCTTTGAATGGCTCCCCACCCAAATTAGTGTGATCGCTACACAAGCGTGCAAATCCCGACTTTGGGTGAGTAGGTTCCGGGTTAGCTCCAGCTGCTTGAGCATTTGTCACTAAATCAAGAAGCTGTTGAGCGGTCATAAAAACTCCATCTTGGGGTGGAACACTAGATGGTCCAGCTCTGGGACGGCCTGGTCTAGACATTTCTCTTCCTTTAGAAAGAAAGAAGAAGAAGAAAAAGGTTATTCACCAAATTGAATATCAAGCAATCTCGATAGACAAAAAAAGGAATCATAAAAGAAAATAGGATAGAACGGTACGTAGACCCGAATAAAATCCTAAAGCACGACTCCTAAGAAAGACTTAGGACGATGATCCTTGTTATAATATTCCATATTGTTCTGAAGTTTGGCTCTGATACCAAGCTGTGACACCCCACCTCTATACCCACGCTAGCCAAGAACATTACGGTGAATGCTGTCGACAAGCACGGAGAATAAGGCTGTTGAGGAGCGACCATCCGTGTAATTGCTTTGTGCGAGCATCGATATGTCAGATAGTATAACATGCAATACAAGAGGAAATCCGACATACTGACACAAACTCAAAGCTACTACACAGTGGCTATAATATCTTTAGAAACAAATACAGAAATAAACATAACATAAATCAGTCACAGATAATTCATATCACAAAGGCGGAAGAAGATATGAATATATAATTAACACATGAAAGTGTATATCAGAGTAGTGGTCACAAGGATCCATAAATATACAAAAGAATAGCAACACGTGCTATACAAAATAATACAACAATGAGTCTATATCTTAGGTGTATATAACAAAATAAACTACTAATCTAAGTAGTTTGCCAAAAGTCAGAGTAATGAATCCCTGGGGAGAAGTCAAGCAGAAGCACCTGTAACATCTCGGTCTGACCCGAGTATTATTTAATAAGAAAATAATAAACGGATCAGTCTAACTATAAATATCAGATGCAATGATTTAGAATAAGAGATATGACTAAACACATAATAATCACAATGCCTAGCTGTGATATATATAAGTAATTGAAAATCAACAAGAGATTAATCAATATCACCAATCTACACAAGAATCAAAGGAAATGTCATACTTCTTATTTCGTTCACCTAACCATAAATATTGACGATTATATCAATGTCAATCACAAAAGTCAATGACACACAAATTCACCAATGCACAAATATTGATAAAACTTATCAATGGAAATCACGAAAATTGGTGAAGCACAAATTCTAGAAATCATCTCAAGAAATCCAGTAAATGACACAAAAATTCACCTATGCACAAAAATTGATAAATCATATCAATAGAAATCACAAAAATAGGTGAAGAAGGAAATTCCAGAATTCAACACACGAAAACCAGAAATCACAAAAAATAGGGGGGAGGCCTATCACACGAACAGGAGCATGAAAACTCACCAACAGCTGTAACACACGAACGAGGAGCTATCTCATGGTAGCTAGCCATTAATTTGGCACACGAATGGTCCGAAGACCTGACACACGAATGGTCCGAAGACCGTGGGTTGCTACCCCACCAATTTGAGTCGAAACTCCACAAAACGGGGTTTAGTCTCCCTTGCAGACAAAGAGACATCGCACATTGCTAGTCTAAATCACAAAAATGATCGTCATGATCAACGAGAAGTGTCAATTACACTAAGCTAATAAATATATGAGTTTAGCTTCATGTCCCATAACCACTTGCTTAACTTAAATATTTACGAACAAATCGTAGATCTCCACTATGAAATTGTCACAAGAGATTCAATCGAACAAGTCCAAGAATTAACCGACAAAGTGAACGCAAGTGTTTCATACCACTCGTTTTACTAAGTCGTTTAATTAGATTTCTCATACGAGTGAGGTAAATGTTCGTATATATTAATAGATTGGAAGACGGTTTTATAAACGAACTTGGTATTGAAAATAGAGTTGAAATCGTTTTGAGGAAAGAGTTTTGATATTTACTACTAGTATTGAAACCTTTGTATTTTTAAAGTGACAAAACACAAAAATGATCGTAGAAACAATCGATCACTAAAATTCACATACAAAGATGTGAAAAATCCAAAGAAATCGATCCGAATCCATCAAAATGGATATTCCCAAAAATTCCAAAAATAGAAGTCATTAACGTCGTAGCAACAACAAGTGGGAAATAACATGAGCCGATGGAATTTGGAAACCAAGCAAAAATATGCACAAATAGGCACAATTAGGCAAATTGGTGCAGGTCAGGCGACTGACTAAAAGGTTCAGTCGACTGGACCAGAGGCATGAAAAATAATTTCCTACAGTCAGTCGACTGACCTAAAAATTCAGTCGACTGAATGCAGGGAAAACAGAGGACCCGAGCCTTTGTTAGTTGCCTTCGGAATGCCTATGTGCTACAGCCAGTCGACTGACTCAAGGGTCCAGTCGACTGACTGGCACCAAGGCTGTTTTCCAGCCTATGAAATGAAGATGCAATCTTCATCAAAATGCAATCGGGCGAGCACGGTCACTAGGGATTTATGCCAATCGACTACCCGGTCCTATAAGCTCTTCGACGCATCACCAAAAACAAGTTCAAACTACAAAACTATGATTTTTGAAGATTTGAACTCGAAACACTAAAAATTGGAATATACACCAAATCAAAATGCACATGAATATGTGTTAGGAATTCATACCTAACAATCGAAGATAATCGTAGACCTAGATGTGAGATTAAAAATTTCACCTTTTTACAAAATCAAACAAGAAGAAGCTTGAAAGAAAATGGAGAATCAACCTCTCTTCAACACAACCCAAATGAGCTTGAATCTATGCTCAAAACAAGAACATTCCCAAAATTAGGTTTAGGAATTTCTGAAATTGTTAAGAGAATAAGTTGGAGAAGAAGAAGAGAATGCTTACCAATGGGTTCTCTTGAATTTGGAGCTAGGAATTTGAGGTTGCAAGAGGAACTAGGGTTTTGGAGTTTTAATTTCCAATCTCTCCCACCATTATTGCCTTAGAACTGAAAAGAGAAGATAATGAGGGTGAATGGGGAGGAGTGGCTCAGTTTTGAGTATAAGTCTAAACATAGGGCTGAACCCAAACCCAAACCCAAAGTGAAAAGTAGCAAAAGTCAACTTTCTTCAAACATATCGAAGCTTATACTCAAAAAGGTCGCAAACGGCATTTTAAAATCAATGGGAGTGGTCCCGAGTCCTAATTCGACCGTATGCAAAAAGTAGCTTTTCGGACTAAATTCCGAGTATTGATAAAATATTTAAATAAAATATTTAAATATAAAATCGATAAATATGCGGGTTGTTACATTTATACTGTTATAAACTGCAAAATTCTTTATGCACTTTATTTCATTTGGGATTGCGGTTTGAAATGATATATAACCGTATTTTTATTTTAAATTACGGATTGAAATGATAAATTTCCGTATCACTTGACCATAGGGTAGAAAATCATATACAGACACCATGGTCTATATAGAAAAATAATTTTGAAATGATTTTCTATGGTTTTGTAAAGAAATATACGGCTTTATGAGATAGTGATTTGGATATTTTATAAATGGTTTTATATATATATATATATATATATATATATATATATATATAGTTAAATTCGGGGTTTTAAGCTATGTATAAAATTGATTTGAAGTATAAAAGAAGTTAATAATTAAGTTTGATTTTATTAAGATAAAATATGATTAATCATTTATTTAAATTGAATTTCTGAAGTTTATAATGACTTAAATGAGAATAAGGTTGGAAGATGAGTATGAAACTTATTTGGAATTTAATAAAATTTAGAATTTTAAAGGGCATGATTTTTATAACTTGATTTTTGTTTAGAGTGATTTAAATGAATATCAAGTTGATTTAAAAGAATATATCAAGTTAAATAAATTGAAGTATATCCAGTTATTGAAGTTAAAAGTTTTACTTAAATTATATGGGATTTATTAAGTAGACATTTCAAATCTAAATAATAGTAATTAAAATTGATATATATGGAATTATTAAAGAGTTAGTTTTGAAATGGTGGAATATTTAAAGCTTTGACTTATGTGGAAATTGAAATGGTTTAATTGGAGGTTCAAATCGGTATTTGGAATTTATTTGTGAAATTTAAAAAAACTATTTTATTATATGAAGTAATTTAATATTTAAACCATTTAAGTATTCGAAGTTATATTTCAAAGCTATGGGGTTCAAGGTATATAGATTTGAAAGTACTATGATTTTGAAAAAAAAGATACCTTTTGAAATAAAATGATATCATATTGATTTAGGCTTTTAAAACGAAAATGATATCGTATTTATATAGTTTGAAATGGATATTATATTCTGGTTTTGAAGTATAAATTATTTTGAAATAACCGCGGTGTTATAATAACGTTTGGTTGTTGAAGAGACCGGGATCGGAAGTTGTCATACTCTCTGCCAACTCCGAAAACCACTTTAACAACCATGTACGCGGTGGAGATTCCAGAATAAAATAGGATGGTGACGGCGTTTCCTTTGAGGTAAATACGTGGACCCGACTCCCGTGAGTTGGCATAAGGTGGCTAAAACATGAGCGATCGATGGGCTAATGAGGTAGCACATTTGATCGGACACATCCCTTCAATATTATACTTTGACTTTTGGATTGGTTCGGTGGCCACTTTTTTTTTTGATTTGGGGTGTGGCTCGAGGTGGGCGGTAGCTGCGGCTATGCATTACCACCGGCCGAAAGCATAATTGGTATATCTACCCTGGCATTGCCTAGTTGTGTTGTGTCACCTACTCTAGCGCGTCTTGTATGAGTTTTTATTTGCGTCGTACCTACGGAGTATCCTCTGGAAGCCTCCCGATCAGGAGGTATTACGGTACTGTATAGACTATTGGCATTATTTGTGTTAAAGGCTATATGGGTAACCCCTTAACGCTATTTAAAAGTAAGTTTATTTTGCTATTAGACATTATTATAATAGCGAAATATTACTACATAGTAAATAGTTTAATGGATCCTTAGGAGATGTGAATCCCGAGCATCTCTAAGTTACTGCACTCATATTTATTACTGTTGATTTAACTTACATAAGATCTTTTAGTTCTTGACTTGAGTGTTTTGTCTTTTCAATTCGCTCGGGTCAGCCTGAGCAATTCAGGAATCGAAGACTTTAGCTCTGGAGGACGAAGACCTATATTATTATTATTTATTATAGTATTCCTCCACATTCATACTATTTCCGCTGCATTATTAATATTCTCTGGTATGTGTAACTCTAATATGTATTGTATAAGTATAATCGAATATTTTGTAAAACAACGTCATGAACTGTATATTTTATTGTTATATTTTATCGTTCCGCTACAAGATTCTGTTTTGTTCTTTTCTTTCTCTGCTTCTTCTTATTTACCCCATAACAATCTGCCCTTTTGTATGATTTAAGTCTGACGTGTGTGGTTAATCGTCGATTTAAAGCATGCAAAAGGGTGAGATGTTCATAATTTCTTACTTACCTTAATCCCTCTTTTTATTACATTTTATTATAGTGCATTTCAATTATAACTTAAGTTTATAACAACTACACCACCAAATTCTTGTTTGTTAAAGAATTTTACTGAATACTTTCATTACTTTAAGTTTACCTGTATAATATCCTATTACATTTTCTTATTAAACATTACAACCATTTCTTTTGGTAAGTTATATATATGTTTTAAGAATGCAATTTGAAAGTTACATAGGTTTATCTTATTTCTTTTAATTAATTTTATATTCAATAATCATATCCTTTGCTTTCATACATTATAAATTTCAACTTTCTTGTTATTTCATTCATAACCTAGCATTTAATCTCTTATTTTAAATAGAGGTTTCAATTATTAATTAGTTACATTCCATTTCACTACAATAATAGAACTATTAATTAACAGAACTTAAGAACTAACTACCAGGTTTAATTCCAAATCATTTTAAAATAATAGATGAATGTATATACTTACTGTTTATATATCCAATTATATTTAAACAATTTAAAATTTATATTTGTTTATCAAAATAAATCTGCAGTAAAACTACTAAAGTGGCCTTCCCGCTTAGAAACTCAAAAATGAATGTCGATGATGCATACACTCATCATCGAAATTATTTTCCAACGACAGGGAGGGGAGTACAGAACTTATTTATTTTTAGAATCTCTTTAATGAAATTCTTTCAAATCATATTGAAATATTTATATCGAAAAATACTTCTAAATAATATTATTATATTCCAGAATCATTTGAAATAAATTTTCAGAATCCCGGAACTAATGTTCTAAAATTTCCAATTTATTCTTATTTATTTTACTTTTCAAATCCTACCTTAAACTAATATTTATAAATTACACTACCTAACAACCAATATATTACAACCAAATATATATCATTTATGAAAAATTTATTTTATATATAAAATTATACAATAGGCAAAATTATTTCATTTACCTATGTTTCAAAACAAATATTGTGTCGGTCTGTCCTATTAAATGTTTAGAAATCCCTATTGAGGTTATAACTTCCTATGCACCAAACAGAATTTATAAATACAAAACGGAACAAATCAACATAATATGAAAACCTTTTTATAACACTTACAAATACGCTCTCTCATATATGTACACTCAATGACTCATCATAGGGTATTACTACCCTATTAGTAAAAAGTCAGACCCCACAAAGCTAAGGTTTATCGCTAAACCAAAGCTCTGATACCAAATGTGACATCCTGCCTTTTTGTACATTTTGAATCGACGATAAACCACACACGTCAGACTCAAACCATACAGAAGGGAAGATTTTTATTGGGATGAATAAGAAAAAGCCGAGAAAGGAAAAAAACGAAACAAAATCTTGCAGCGGAATGACAAAATATAATAATCAAATAACAGTTCGTGAAGCTGTTTTACAAAAATATTTGATTATATTCGTACAATACAGAATCAGAGCTACACATACCAAACAATAATAAATAACAGTGCAGCAGAACAATGTGATGAAGTGAATATAATAAATAATAATACTACAATCTCGTCCTTCAGAAATAAAGTCTTCAAATCCTGAAATGCTCAGGCTGACCCGAGCAATTGAAAAGACAAAACGCTCGAGTCAGAACTAAAAGATCTTATGTAAGTTAAATCAACAGCAAATAATATGAGTGGAACAATGTCAGAGATGTCTACGGGATTTGACATCTCTTGTCCAGTGTTTAACGTGAGTGCAGTAACTTAAGAAATGCTCGAGATTCACATCTCCTAAGGATCCGTTAAACTATTTTCTATGTAGTAATATACACTAATATAATAATGTCTAATAGTAAATTAAACTTACTTTAAAATAGCGTTAAGGCTTTACATTTTCCACCTTAACATGTAATAGTCCCAGTAGTCCATCCAGTATCAGCGCATGTCCAGATCGGGAGACTATCCTAAATACTCCATGGGCTACGGGAGAAATTCAAACTCGTACAAGGCTCGCTGGGGTAGGTGACACGGCACAACTAGGCAACGCCAGGGTAGATATATCAATTACGCTTCCGGATCGGTGGTAACGCGTAGCAGCTACTACTGCCCACCTCGAGCCACACCCCCAAAATCAAAAGGGCCCCAATCAATCATAAAGTAATAGAATGGTATCGAAGGAGTGTGTCCGATAAAAGGTGCTACCTTCTTAGCCCATCAATCGCTCATGTTTTAGCCACCTTATGCCAACTCACGGGGGTCTGGTCCATGTATATACCTCAAAGGAATGCCACCACTATCCTACTTCATTCTGGAATCTCCACCGCGTACACGGTTGTTAAAGTGGTTTTCGGAGTTGGCAGAGAGTATGACAACTTCCGATCCGAGTCTCTTTAACAGCCAAACGTTATTGCAACACCGTGGTCATTTTAAAATAATTATACTTCAAAACCGAAATATAATATCCACTTCAAAGTCATATAAATACAATATCATTTCCATTTCACAAACCAAATCAATATGATATCATTTTTATAAAAACCCAAATAAATATAATATCATTTTTATTTCCAATACATCTTTTTTCCAAATCATGGCACTTTCAGAGTTATAACACTTAGAAATCAAAACACTTGAAATATAACACTTTTAAATCTTAATAGTTTGAAACTCATAACTTTGAAACATAACTTCCACCACTTAAATGGTTTAAATATTAAAATACTTTATATAATAAAATATCTTCTTCAATTTCACAAATCAATTCCAAAACAACTCGAATTTCTCAATTTTTAATTTAACCAAATCCCAAATCATACATTTCAATACGATTCAGTTTTCAAATAAACTATTCCAAAGTTTATCGATTTCAAAATAGATTTGATCCACAGAATAAACCATTTCAGATTCAATATATTTCAATCTTTTAATATTCAAAAATTTCAAAACTATGTTTGATAATTACGATTCAATAATTAAATTTTCTATTATTTAGTTTTGAAATATTTTACATAATAAATCCATTGTCATTTAAATAAAACTCAAATTACAAATAACTAAAATTTTCCTTCAATTTATTTATACTTGAAATATTCATTTACTTCACCTTAAACCAAAATCAAGTTATAAACATCATGCCTTCTAAAATTTCAAATTTAATAAATTCCACATCAAGCTTTATTTGATTTTAATTCTTAAATAAATTCAATTGCAAATAAATCTCAAATTTATCTTCCAACCTTAATTTGTTAAAATCATTATAAACTCTATATTAAAATATAATTTAAATACTTAACCATATTATCTTCAATAAAAATCAACTTGTTATTAAGCTTATTCTATATTAAAACAAATTATACATAGCTTAAAATCAAGGATAAAATAACATTTATATAATATCTAAAATCAATACTTATATAAAACCATATATTTCTTTGCAAAACCATAGAAATCATTTCAAAAAAAGTATTTTTATATATAGACAACTGTGTCTGTATATAATTTTCTATCCTATGGTCAAGTGATACAGATATTTATCATTTCAATCCGCAATTTAAAATATAAATACGGTAATATATCATTTCAAACCGCAATCTCGAATGAAAAAAATTCATAACAACTTGTAGTTTATAAAAATATAAAATACAACATCCATTCATCCAATATCAATCATCAAACACTTACCACAATCATCATCCAATTCAATCAATAACATCAATATAGAACATATAATAAATAATAGGTATTTACTGGCAGTTTATATTCAATAATAAATTAAATAACTATTTTATCCAAATAAATTCAAATAAACTGAGATGATGATTCAAAATATGTCAAACAGTCATAAATTTCTAGTCACGTCATAAATCAATTTAACAAACATATGAAATTTTAGAAGTTGTGAGTAGATTAAAACACTCACCTTTTGAATTTAAATTCAATTTAAACCCAAAATTCAACCATTCTCAGAATCTATCCAAAACTAACGTCAAACTATCCGAAATTTCAATACAATCCGAGCGGAGAAAACCGTTCGTGAATCGGACCTCGTATGCAGAAGTTATTGCGATTAAACATTGGGTTTTAAATTTTGAAAAATAAATAAAATAATAGAAACCAATACTAGATTGCCACGTCATTAGACAAATATGCAAACCAGGTCACGTTTATCGTTCCAGGACGTACGCATGCAACTCCTATCGCGCTCGACACCAGAAGCCGCCGCCTCGTCCATGACCGTACGCGACCCGCACCACCACCCAGAGACCACCCGCGACCATCCCCTACCACGCCGACGTCGCTCGACGCCAGAAAGCACGACCACCGCCACCATAGTTCGAACCCTAGTTCAAATTTTATCGCCAAATCTGGCCGTTGATTCGACACATAAACCACATAGATGAGTCGCCTCGGTCCACTCTACAATACCCACAACTTGATCGAAGATCGGACAAGTTTGGTCGAGACGCGATGAACGACCGTGAACATTTCATAGATTTTCGACCACACCGAAAACCAAGATTGAAAAACGAATCATATATTTGACTTGCGCTCGTCAAGAGCTTCAAATCCACATATAATTCAATATAGTTTATGGAGTTAAATTTCTGAGGTTGTATTTTAAATTGAAATTGGATTGGGAAGATTAGGGTTTTCAACCATTGAGGAAGAGTAACAACAGAAGTTTCTGTATGTACAGAAATGAGAAATAGAAAGGATGCTAAGGTTTATAACCGGATATATATAGGTAGAGCTGAAAATTGAGGAACGGATACGATTGGTTTGGATAGTTGAATGATACTGGCCCAAAAGTCCGTTTCGACTCCCGAACGAAAATGGATCAACCCATGTATCAAAATAGATATTTTAAAATATTTTAAAACCAATGGAATAGGTTTCAGGTCCAAATTCCATCGTATGAAGAAGTTATGCTAAAATCAAGTCATTTAAAATTGATTTCAATTGTTTCAATTTAATTGATTTCTAGCCGTGTCGAGTCCGTACGATCAAACGACAAGTCCGATCGTTATGAAACTTGAAATCCTACAATAATTCACCGTTATGGATCCGATGAAACTGGTTTCGTCTAAATCCAAGTCAGTGGCCAAAATGGCTATATTTCAGTTAATTAAATAAATTAATATTAAATTAAATTAAATCACCTTTCCATTCAATTATCATTATTTTCAATTGCTATCACTTTAGATTACTTAATAATTTAAAATCCTTTAAAACAAATTCTCTTATTAACTTATTTATTGGACATTTTACAATCTACATCATTTAATTCCAATTTCAATTAATCCAGTAATTATAAGTTTAAATTCCCAACAAATCCATTTATTTGATTTAAATCTTGTTATGAAATCAATTATCAACTTATCGCCTTAACGACAATGTTAATTTTAGTTTATATCCTAATACATTAAAATTTTCCATTTCATCCTAATTGCAATTTTATAACCAAGTGCAATAATTTACACTATTTCATTATTGAGATTTCACTCCAATTGTAAATAATTGGTTTTAATTACCATTGCTACATTTAATTTTCAACATTCACTTCATTATAAATTATAAAGTTTTTATTTCTTTCTAAATTTAATTTCAACAATCTTATTAAATTAACCAATTTACTTATCGAAATTTACGGGTCGTTACAGGTTGATTTGGGAACTTGTAAATCAAGTAAATACTCTATCAGCAAAATACTCTGTAACCACATCCCTTTATCTCATATGAATTTGTCTCGTGTTAAACCCAGGCTGTGGTGATTCAAACATGAAGACAATGGGATGGTGAAAGGTAGACAGTAGCAAGATGATAGTAATTAAAGCTTGAAAGATAAATAAGAATAAGATAGACAGAGGAGGTAGAAATGTCAGTGAGGCAAGAAGTAGTGGGTTGAATCAGAGAAGAAGATGCAGTTAGAAGAGAAAGTGCAGAAGAATGATGATCAGAGTTTAGATTAGAGGTAAGAAAAAGATCGTAAAATAAAATAAGAGTTGTAACAAAGAAGAGAATTTTGTAATAAAGAAAAGTAGAAGAAGAAGAAATAACAAAGTGAGAATAAAATGAAGCACTTCTTTATTCATGCATACTTTTCGATTTTACATGCATGCCTATATATAGGGTTATACATAACGGCTATAATTTGCCAAATCACCCCCAGCCAATCTAAATACAACTCACACAAAAGAATCAAAGATACCCAACTTAATTACAAAATTACCTCTACAGCTCTTCTGTGCACGTGCACACATACACGAGTGACACCATATTATTTCTTCTTCTTCAAGCCCGACCATCACCTGCCATTGACTCCTCCAGGCTGCTGCTTTGGTCAGTGACTTTCTCTAATGAACTTATGTCCACACTCTGACCATCCTTACCACAGTTCGAATTTTCTACACTTAATTCCATGTTAACTAGGGTGGAGTTATTACATCTTCCTTCCTCTTCAAAAATTGACCTTGTCTCAAGGTCTAAAGTGGGGAAGCGACTAATAGTCGGCCAGTAATCCTCCCAAGTTGCTTTTTCTTCAGGGTTGCCCTTCCATTTTACCAAAATTTGTACTACTGCTTCATTATTCCGAGGCACAGTTCTTCTATCCAAGATCCTTTCTGGTTGCACTACTATTTCTTCTTCGAAACTAGGAGCATTCTCCTGAATTATTAACCCATTTCCAATCTTTTTTTAAGTTGAGAAACATGAAATATAGGGTGAATCTTAACATGAGCAGGAAGTTTTAACTTGTAGGATACTGTCTTAATTCTTTCTTCTATTTGATAAGGTCCATAATACTCAGGAGACAGTTTGTGTGCTCTTTGATTTCTAGTAGTTATTTTCCTATAAAGCTGTAGCTTTAAGAAAACACAGTCATCAACTTGAAACTACCTGTCGGTCCTTTTTAAATCTGCATATCTCTTCATCCTATCTTGTTCCAACTTTAAGATATCTTTTAAAAATTCTAAGGTGATGTCTCTACTAAATAACAATTCGTCTACTTGCTCTACCTTGGCCATATTAGGAATATAAGTGAGTAAATTTGGAGGATTTATCCCATACACTGCCTTGAAGGGGGTCATATTGGTGGATGACTTCCATGTTGTGTTATATCAGTATTCGACTAGTGATAGCCAGTCACTCCATTCATGCGGCCTATGACATACAAAACATCACAAATATCCCTCAAGAATTTTGTTTATGATCTTTGTTTTCCCATCACTTTATGGGTGGTAAGAAGAACTCATTTTCAACTTACAGCCTTGTAATTTATAAATCTCCTGCCAGAAGTCGCTAGTGGACATAGCATCCCTGTCACTTACTATTGATTTGGTAGGCCATGTAATTTGAATACCCCATTAAAAAATACTTTAGCCGCTTCTTTTGCTGTGTATGGATGGCAGAGGGAAAAGAAATGAGCATATTTGCTCAACCTATCTACTACTACAAGAATCATAGTGTGCTTGTGGCTTTTTGGAAGATATGTTATAAAATCCGTAAAATTGTCTTTCCATACTTGTTCAGAAATAGGAAGGGGATGCAGTAGGCCAGGCAAGTGTACATTTCCCCTTTATTTCTCTGACAGACATTACAAGATTTTACAAAGTATTCAACAGCTCTTTTCAGAAGTTTTTCCAATGAAATACTTGTCTCAATTTTTTTAAGGTACCCTTGATTCCTAAGTGGCCCTCTAAAGGAGTGGAATGGTGTTCAGCTATTAGAGTGTGCAGCAGTGTTTCCAAGTGATGACCAATTAAAAAATTTCCTCTATAGAAGATTAGATTATTTACTAGCTTGTACTTGCCTTCCTGTAGTTGCCCATTATGTATTTTGGTCATTTGTTGTTAGTGTCATGCTAAGTTTAGTAATGTGTCTTTTAATTCACCCAACCATGGTGTCTGCACCACAGATATTGCTTGTACTTGCATGTTCTCTCTTCTGGATAAAGCATCGGCCACTATATTTTCCTTCCCACTTTTATATTCAACTATATAATCAAATCCATGAAGCTTTGTTAGCAACTTATTTTGCACATCATTATGAAGCCTTTGTGATAACAAATATTTGAGGCTCCAGTGATCTGTTTTTATAATATTTTGCCTCTCCATGAGATATTGTGACCATTTTTTTGTAGCAATAATGATGGCCATTAGCTCCTTTTCATAGGTAGATAAGGCTAAATTTCGACCATGCAATGCCTTGCTTAAATAAGCTATTGTTTTTTGTTTTGTTGTAGCACTGCTCCCACTCCTATTCCACTGACATCACATTCAAGAGTGAATGGTTGTGAAAAATCTGGCATTACAAGGACAGAAGGATTAGACAAACACTACTTGAGTTGATCAAAAGCATATTTGGCTTTAGTAGACCACATAAAGGAGTTTTTTCTTAACATATCTGTCAGAGGCTACGCAACGAGACCATAACCTTTAATAAACTTTCTATAATACCCAGTTAGACCCAAAAATCATCTTAAAGCCTTTATGTTCTTTGGTAGCGGCCAATCCATCACTGTCTTGACTTTGATAAGATCAACAGCTACCTCTGGTTCTGAAATAATGTGACCTAAATACTCAAGTGATTTTTTGGCAAAGCCGCATTTGATTAATTTAATTACCAGCAGATTTTGCTTCAATACTTGAAATGTCAAGCCAATATGTTGTATATGCTTAGACAAGGTCTGACTGTATATTAGTATATCATCAAAGAAAACTAGTATGAATTTACTTAAGGCCTAAATATGTCATTCATAAGTGATTGAAAAGTTGATGGTGCAATAACTAACCCAAAAGGCATTACTACACTCGTAGTGCCCATCATGAATTTTAAGAGCCATTTTATGTATGTCATCCTCATTCATTCTAATTTGATGGTAACCTGATTTAAGCTCTAATTTAGTAAAGTATTTTGATCCATGTAACTCATCGAATAAATCATCAGTTAAAGGAATGGTAAACTTATCTTTGATTGTGAGAAAGTTCAAGCTTCGGTAGTCAATGCACAACCTCCAAGTGCCATCTTTTTTCGTACCATCACTATAGGAGAAGAATACGAACTATTGCTATGCCTTATGATGCCATTTTCCAGTAATTCCTTGATGATTTTCTCTAACTCATTCTTTATGTGGTGAGCATGTCTATATGGCTTTAAACAAATTTGGTTGGCTCCTGGTTTTAAAGGTATTTTATGATCATGTTGTCTTTGAGGAGGAAGAGGAGTGATTGGCGAAGTTACTTCGGGGTTCTATTGTAGCAAAATTTGAATTCATTGGGCAGCTCTTGTAGAAAATTTTGAATTTCCTTTTTTTTCTTAGTGTCTATTGAATATATCATCATAGTAATCTGAAAATGTGCATGCTCTTTTCCTAAAGTCTTTTGATATACTAATTTAACATCTTGCTGTTGAATTCCCTGCCAAGCGTAAACCTTGTTGCCATAAGTAAATCTGACCATTTACTTATCAAGATTCAAGGTAATCTCTCCTAACTTCTTCATCCATTGAGCACCTAACACAATTAAACATCCTTCCAATGCAGTATTAAAAGATCAACTGGCATTTTACAACCTTGATAACTTAGCAAAACATTGTAACATATACCAGACCCTTGAAGCTTTTCTCCATTAGCTACCATAACTTCGTAATTTCTTGATTCATCTACCTTAAGTTTTAGTTTTTGAGCTAAAGTTTTATCAATAAAACTATGTGTGCAACCTGAATCAATGAGAATTTGTACTGGTTTTCCCTTTACAGTACGCTGTACTCTGATAGTTGAGAGAGCAGGAATACCACACATGGCTTGTAAAGTTATAGCACGGGTTTCTTTACCACTTTCCTCACAGATGTCATCATTATCACTCTTAATAGTGCATTCTGCAATTTCATTCGAGTCATCAAAGGACATCATCCCTTCCAGTACATGTACGTGGGGACTTTTACACTTGTGGTCCTTATGCCATTTCTCCTTACAGCCGTAACAGATGTTTTGTCTTCTCATTTCAATCAATTGGTTTGTGGTTAGACCTTTACTTTTTGCTAAACTCTCCACATTAGTAGTACTCCAATTCTTCGGTTTTAGATTAGAATTTGAGTTCTTAGAGTAGGGAACAAGTTGGCTGTTATTCTTTAGAGAGGGATATGATCTGTTGATTTTGCTTCCTTTCCTAGTTTGGTTCTGTACACTCTCAAACATTTTTGCCTAAGAAACTGCTTGTCTGAAATCTGCTGGTCTAGAAGTCAGCACATCATACTTAATATCCTCCTTGAGACCTCCAATGGACCTATCTAGCAAGAATCGTGGTGGCAAGGTTACTAAAGTGGCTTGTAGTCTTTTAAATCTTGACAGGTAGGCCGAGACAGTGGACTGTTGTTTTAATTTAGCCAGGGTATCATAAGGCCTCTCCATTTCTTCAGGGTTTAATCTGACCAAAATTTCTTCTTTGAAGGTTGCCTGGTTCTCATGGTTTGGAGTATTTCTAGTATACCGGTTATACCACCTGAAGCATCTTTTTAAGATAAAAAGATGATATTTCTACCCCAAAGGAATCTTCTGTTTGATGGAATTTAAATAATTGCTCTACCTGATTAAGCCATTCATACACCATCTCATCTCCTGTGTATATAGGGAAGTCAAGCTTAAGATTTGGAAATGGCGATTTTTTATTCCAAGAATGGACTTCTTGATTGCCTGGTGGGTGAGGATGGGTTGGAGGAAGATTAGTCATTACAAGGTGATTGGTGGGGTTCATCAATAAGGATGATAAAGTATTTCTTGAAATTTGTTGAGATGGTGGCAATTGATAAGGATTAGATGCAAGAACTCTATGTACATTGGCAGTTGCATTTGGATGGTGATGGGTAGCAGACTGAAGCTTTAACTGTTGGATGTCTTGCGCTAAAGCAGAAAGAACATTATGCATACCCTCAAATTTGGTGCATATTTCCCTTGTTGCAAAATCTAGATTTTGTGTGGTTTGATCCAGTTTTCGGTTGCCAGTCTCCAAGATTTGTGTTGTAGCTTCTAATTTCCTTAAGGAAAGAGAATTTTGGTTGTTGATTTCTTCTTGTCTCTTCCATGCCTCTTCTTGTTCTTGGATAAACATATCAAATTTCAAATTATGATTGCTGTTGGAGGTGGACTGTTTGTCAGGGGTTAGCCCAGCCAGAGGCTTTGATACCACTGTATTACGCCCAAGCTATGGTGATTCAGACATGAAGACAATAGGATGGTAAAAGGTAGACAGTAGGATGATGCTAGTAATTAAAACTTGAAAGATAAAGAATGAAGAAGATAGACAGAGGAGGTAGAAATGTTTGTAAGGTAAGAAATAGTGGGTTGAATCAGAGAAAAAGATGCAGTTAGAAGAGGAAGTGCAGAAGAATGAGGATCAGAGTTTAGGTTAGAGGTAAGAAAAAGATCCTAAAATAAAAAAAAGAGTTGTAATAAATAAGAGGATTTTGTAATAAAGAAAAGTAGAAGAAGAAGATATGACAAAGTGAAAATTAAATGAAGCATTTCTTTATTCATGCATACTTTTCGATGTTACATGCATGCCTATATATAAGGTTATACATAACGGCTATAATTTTCCAACTCACCTCTAGCCAATCTAAATACCACTCACACAAAAGAATCAAAGACACAACCCAACTTAATTACAAAATTATCACCACAGCTGTTGCACACATGCATGAGTGACACCATAGTATTTCTTCTTCCTTAAGCCTGACCATCACCTACCATTGACTCCTGCAGGTTGCTGCTTTGGTCATTGACTTTCTTTGATGAACTTATCGCCGCGCTCAGACCATCCTTGCAGCAGTTATAATTTTTGACACTCAATACCATGTTAACTAGTGTGGAGTTATTACATCTCTCTACATTCTCTCTGTAAAAAAAGCTCTTTTTCAACCCTCTCACTACACTAGCTCTGATACCATATTAGAACTTGGTATGGAAAGGAGGGTGACAAGGATTCAACAATAAGCACAAATAAACTACATTATATTAACATTATTAAACTGGAATTACTTTTATATTTATTCATAAGCCAATAGAACCTTATATAGGCAAGTACGTAGTAGCCACTGCACTAACCCACTACACTAAAAATATGGATCTTAACCAATTACTCACACTACTTACTAGGAAAACATATCAAATAATGTGTTGACTAACTCAAACAAATGCAACTTCTAAAAGAAGATCGATGTTAGAACTAGGACAAAAGGTGGAGACATATAATTAGACCAATTCAATATGGATATATACTTCCAAAATATGAGATATGTAAGTGCCTTGGACAAGCATAATGTTAGATGCCCATGAAATATACCAGATGAAAAAACACAAAATATATAAGCATAATCAGCGGCGTAGCCAGAATTGAGGTTATTGAGGTCACGATACGGGAAAATACTAGGGGTTCAGGGGCGGTAGGCCCCGAATTTTTTTTGGCAATTATTTGAACGATTATAAAACAGAGCATAACAAATCAATTAATAGACATAAATAATATTTTATATAATAACATTCTATTACAAAAATGATCAACTATCGATCTTTTCAAACTAAACAATCATATAATAGATTCTAATAATTTAAAGCTGTCCACGTTGAGTTCTCATGTTTTGAAAGCGATTGATAACTACATCATTACTAACTTAATTAAATATATCTTTCTCGATGTATGTTACGCAAGTATCTTTTAACCATTCATCTCCCATTCGATTGCATAGATCGTTTTTCACTATATTCATAGGAGAAAATGTCCACTCCACAGTTGAAGTGGAAACTTGTAGTTTCAACGATAAAGTTATTAGCTTGCTCACCAAATTCTATACGATATTTTTTCTCATCAACACTATCATCTTAGCCAAATCATTAATGCATTTTACATCTTTAAATCTATCATTGGATTTCATGTCAATTTTATAAATCTCTAACTGATTAGAAAGATCCATACGTTCTGCTTTAGAAAAATCATCTAGACTCCGATAAACAAACCTACTTTACTTTATCAAAAGCAGCAAATGAATCAACTGGACTAAGTGCTAACATACAAAGAAGAAGTTCAGAAGTTACCTCATCAAATCGATTATTAAGTTTAACGATTTGCTTATCTAAACAAAGGTAGAACAAATCCACTCATTAATGATGTAAATTTTAATCATTGGGCCTCTTTTTGGTCTACCAAAAAGAAGATAATTATCATCCATATTAGAAATGAGAATATTATATTTCATGGAAAAAGATCCAACATCATTCAAAAGTGTATCCCATCCGTCATCTCTCATCTTATACAAATGTTCTTTTGATATTTTTACCAACATCAAAGCATTCACAATATCTTGATCTTTTCGTTGTAGTGCTTCGGAAAGATCATCAGTAACTGCAAGTACATTCTTCATCAAATGCAAAATAAACATGAAATCATAAGATTGTAACACTTTTATCTAATTCAACGTTTTCCTTTTTTATCACCTGACATATCTTCTACAAGATCCAAAAGGACATCAATAACTGAAGGAAACATAACAATTAAATTATGTAATGTACCATAAAATGAACCCCAACGTGTATCGCCCGGTCATTTCAAACACCGCTCTTGATTTAACCCCCGACCACTAGATAATTCGCCACTTTCTAGTTGAGTAAATATTTTGTTTGCTTCTTTCTCTATAAGAATGTCCCCATGCTTGCATGATGCTCCAGTCTATGTAGTTAATGCGCTCAGTAGATTCAAAGCGGTGGAGGTGCAAAAAGTCATAGCGGGGATACAGCGAGGATATAGCGGGATATAGCGGATGGCTCTAAAATAGCATATAAAACTCGTACTTAATGTTTTTACAAATATATAAATGGTAATTAAAAGAAAAATTATCATTCAATTGAATTATAAATAATACATAAATAATTCTAAATAAAAACAGTGCGAATATACTTTAAATAAACGAAAAACTGTTATATAACATAACTGAATTTGGTAGAATATTGTAGTATTTTCATTTCTGAAAATACATTAAAAATTAAATCAAATAAATTAATTTCATAATTTTATAATGTATAAATGAAAATTTTCAATTCATTTTATTAAAAAAGATATAGCGGGAATAGCGGAATATAGCAGAAATAACGGGATATACCGGAAATAGCGGGGATTAAAGCGGAAAGGCTATATTCTGGGGCTATATGGAAAAATCGTAGCGGTAGAAATCCGCTATGAGATATAGCGGGGTTGTAGCGGGGTTACAGCGGGGAATTAACTACACAAGCTCTAGTAAGGTTTACCAAATTGTTAAGTAAAAGAACTCGAAAACGTGATCTATATCTTTGGCGACATGAACTGTTGGGACATATTCCAACTAGAGACCACTCAAATCAAAACCCCAAAAGCACAGCGGAAGACGAGATAGTGGTAATAGTGTAAAAACAACCAATCAGTATCTCAGTTCCAATCAATCCAATCCAAATGCAATCACAATACCCAAACAAGCAATATAGGAATCAAAGCAATAACGAAAAAAAAATCACACAGCGATTTATAGTTAACATTGTGTTAGTGTACATCCACTTTAAGAGAGAGCTTTTATTAATATTAATGAGAAGAGTACAGGAGATTGAATACAATGATCAAAATTCTAATAGAATTGATTTATGGAGAAGAGAATTGAAGAAAAATTAGTTTTTGATAAACCCTAATTAGTGGAGGCTAATCTCTTGCAGCCGCTTTCTGTTACGTATAGATCCGAAATCTAAAGCTAGCTTATATAGGAGACTAAAAAACCTAGGCAAAGTTCCAAAATTGCCCCTGCAAATTTCACAAATCTTCACGTCAATCCCATGCTTGAAAAATAAGCGGAAGTCGCCACAGATGTTTGTCATAATACGATGGACATCTGTCCAATGTCTCGGAATGCATGTTTACTGAAGCGATATACGTCTGTCCTTTTTTCACAGACATCTGTCCCTATCAAATTAGCACCATTTCACATTTTCCCATAACTTCCACCACCGAACTCTAATTTGCGAACCATTTTCTCCGTTATGAAGCTAATTACGACCTCTACAATTCTCCATATAGTGTCGCCAAAATTTAACACTCCAGCTCGATACTATATCCATCTCTAACTCCGATGGTACCACAACAACCGATAGCACCAACTATCACTTCTTCTACCTTCAACCAAACATGAATGATTTCCTAATGAGCTCTGGCAAAGCCACCACCCATTGAACTCCACCAAAGAGCTCAGGCAAAGCCCCCACTCGCTAATGAAATGCTGAAAACAACCAAATCCTAAACAGTCCCACCAAAGACTAAAGTGCCGAGGAGAATAAACTAGCACTTACCAAGAAGATAGAACCTCAATATCTCACCGATACTCTTCCCCATCCATAACCAAGCTTCTCCCTCAACCGTGCCACCCCGTGGCACCTAGCACTTCTCCAAGCGAATCAAGTTTGGACAATGCTCGAACTTCCCAACCGACAATGCCTTAGTGAACATATCCACCGCGTTATCCTTTCTATGCTCTTTCCAAAGATATACTTGCTTATCCTCATCCATGGCTACTAAAATTGACTCTCTCACGTCAATATGCTTAGTCCATGAGCTAAATGTCAAGTTCTCTGCCAAGTGAATAACACTCTAGCTATCACATCGAGCATCAATGGTATCATGCCCGAATCCCAAGTACATAACAATCGCTTCAAACAAAGTGCCTCCTTTCTCGCCTCCACCGCGGCTATTAACTCCGCCTCTATAGTGGATAAAGCAACTACGGTCTACAATCTCGATTTTCAACTTATGGTTGTACCCCTAAGTGTGAAGACATATCCAAAAGTTGATTTTCTTCGATCCCTATCACCGGGATAGTCGAATCACAATAACCAACCAACTTGCAATCCAATCTATCACTACCATAAAAAATAGGACCATGAGATGATGTGCCTCTAAGATATCTCAATATGAGCTTCACAGCTTCCTAATATGATTTCCCCGGATTAGCCATATATCGACTAACCATCCCGATAGCATATAGTACTTTTGCCATATAAGCCTTGTCTTTCTCGAAGTTAGGTGATTCTTTACTTGAAAGCTTCATATGAAAAGGTAAAGGTGAATTTGACGCCTTTGCATTCTTCATGCTAAATCGGAAAAGCATTTTCTGTTTGTAATCTTTTTGAGTTAATTTCAACTCAAAATGCTTTCAATCCCTTTTAATTCACATGCCCAATATCCTTCTTGCTTCTTCAAGATCCTTCATTTCAAAGTCTGATTTCAAACTCAGTTTTTGATTTCATTCTTTCCTTAGAAGCAATGAGCATGTCGCCCACATACAAGAGTAAATACACCCAACAATCATTTTTCAACTTCTTGAAATAAACACAAACATCCTTGATGCTTCTATCAAAGCCATTTTCAAGCATAAAATGATCAAATCTCTTGTATCATTGTCTAGGTGATTGCTTTAAACCGTATAGTGATTTCTTCAACTTGTAAACCAAATTTGACTTACCATCTGCAATAAAACCCTCTGATTGCTCCATGTAGATATCTTCATCCAAGTCACTATACAAGAAAGCAGGTTTCACATCAAGTTGCTTCAACTCCAAGTCATGAATATCAACTATAGCAAGTAATATCTACGCACAGCCGGTGCCAGTGTCTCATCATACTCCTTCCCCTTCCTTTGTGCAAACCCCTTAGCCATAAGTCTAGCTTTGTACCTTCCACCGTCCTTCACACTGTACATCCATTTGCATCCAATAGCATGGTTTACTTTAGGAAGGGAACCAAATCCCAAGTTTGATTCTTCAACAATGATCGTATCTCTTCCTCCATAGCATAAATCCACTTCGAGCTATCACTCGACTCCATGACGTCATCAAGGTCCATCAGCTCATCTTAGACTACATAAAGAGCATAGTCCAAATTATCACAAAAGCCAAGATAGTTCCAATCACCATATCTTTCAGGTGGTCTTATAGTACGTCAACCAACCCGAGTAGCAATACCGTCACCCAAACCTCCTTCGGCTCCACCTTAAACCGAATCTTCTCTAGTATCATGCACATCACCAACACTACTAGAGGAACCCTATGGATTATGTAATGTAACATCAACCGTTACCTCCTTGCATGCATCTCCAACTACTCTACTCCCTCTACTCCTTGGACAAAATGTGGAAATAACTTCCTTCTCCTTTAATTCACCATGAACCAAATCCTGAACATCCGATGAGCTTTTAATCTCCTTGAAAAACTCTAACTCATCAAAAGTAACATGAAGATAATTCATTACTTTGTTCATTTTCGGATTCCAAATCCGATAGCCCTTTACTCCATCCATATAACCAAGCAAAATCCCCTTGAAAGCTCTAGGTTCAAGCTTATCATTTTCCGTATCATGCATATAAACCAGACTACCAAACATTTGAAGATAGCTCAAGTCAATGCTCTTTCCCTTCCACACTTCCTTTGGAATTTTTTCACCAATAGTTGAGCATAAAATTCGATTAATAATATGCACTGCGGTTGATAAAGCTTCAACCCAAAATCCTTTAGCCAAACCCGATGTCAATATCAAGCATCGAGCTTACTCAAGTAGAGTACAATTCATCCTCTCCACAACATTATTCGACTGCGGATCTCCAGCTGTAGTAAAACGTCTTCGAATACCATGATGCTTGCAAAACTCCAAAAATCCGAAAACATACTCACTGCCATTATCGGATCTTAGAACGTTCAAAGAATTGTCACTCTTATTCTCAAAAGAGCTTTCCATGCTTTGAACTTTGCAAATGCCTCCAACTTGGCCTTCATTACATACACCCAAACTTTTCTAGGAAAATCATCTATGAAAGAAATATAATAGCGAGCTCCACCCAAAAAAGCTACTGATGTCGGTCCCCAAACGTCCGTGTGAACATACTCAAGAACCCATCTCGAATTATGTTTTCCATCACCAAATGAAACTTTAGTTTGCTTCCCCATGACACATTCTTTGTGAAAATTTAGCTTGTTGAAACTCTCTCCATCGACCATCTCCCACTTCCGAAGAACGTACAAACTCCTCTCCGAGACATGACCTAACATCAAATGCTACAACCTTGTCGCATCCAAGCCACGAGAACTATTAACTCCTATACAAGTTTCACCTTCTACTGTTACTCCTTGTAACAAATAAATACCATGAGTCCTAGCTCCCTTTATCACCACAAGCACGCTCTTTGAAACCCGCAAGCTAGCACTCTCAATAGTGATTTTACAACCTAAAGAATCCAGCTGCCCCAAAGAAATAAGAGACTTTCTATGTCCCGGAACATAGCGCACATTAGTAAGAGTATGAACCGCTCCATCAAACATTTGAATTTGCATGGAACCAATGCCTTTCGACTTACATATAGCACCATTTCCCATAACAATTGAATTTCCTTCTTTGTCGATGTAAGAAGTAAGACAATTCTTATTTGGTGTCATATGATAAGACGCCCCCAAATTGAGCACCCATTCACTACCTGAAACATCTGATGCTACCGACGATAAAACATCTACGTCTACCTCACCAACTCCACTCTCCACCGATGCTGATGAAGATGTTACTTCCTTATTTTCCTTCTCCCTATCCGGACACTCATTCTTCCAATGACCAGGCTTCTTACAAATATAGCACTTACCTTTTCTTTCCTTCGACTTTCCTCTCCAACCAAGCTTCTTTGATTTAGAACACCCTCAGTTCTCCTTCTTCACTTACGTCTCCTTCTCCATAAACAAACCATGACCATTACTAGCACCACTACTTCCATCACCTAACTCATTCATTTAATCCTGCAACTTCTTACTAAGAAGACATGTTTTGACATCATCAAAAATCAATGTATCCCAGCTATAGGTCAAATAATTTGAGAAATATGTACAGCGGTCTGGCAACGAACACAACAATATCATCGCCTTTTTCTCTTCCTCAATCTTCAAATCTACTGCCTTCATCTTCATTAGTAAATCATCAAAAGTATTCAAGTGCACCTTTAGTGAAGTATCTTCCTTCATCTTATAGGTGAAGAATGCTCGCAATAAGATCAAACGATTAGTCAGTGACTTCTTTATATATAACTCCTCCAACTTGTCCCAAATACCCATAGTGGTGGTCTCACCACTAATTTCAAAGATAACATTCTCTCCCATAGCAAGTTGAAGTATAGTGAATGCCCACTCTTCCATTTCCTCTCTCTCAACATCTGAGATGTCCACTGGCAACAAATGTGTGTCAAACACTACCCGATGCACCTGATTCCTTCTTAGAAGCGCTTTCATCTTCCTTTGCCATTTTTCAAAATCATTATCGCCATTCCACTTGTCTATAACTAATTATAATCCTGAAGCTTCGTACAAACCATGTACATAAGGCACTACACCACTTAGATTACCCATTGAGGAACTGCTTGAGGTATTATTCGATTCTGGCATTTCTACAACCACCTACCAACACCAATGCTATGATACCAAATGTTGGGATGGGATTCCATCTAGAGATCACTTAAATTAATACCCCAAAAGCATAGTGGAAGACGAGATCGTGATAAGAAGTGTAAAAATAACCAATCAATATCTCAATTCCGATCAATCTAATCCAAACACAATCACAATCCCCAAACAAGCAATATAAAAATCATAGCAATAACGAAAAATAAAACACACAACGATTTATAGTGGTTCCACTAACGTTGTGTTAGTGTGCATCCACTTTAAAGAGAGTGCTTTTATTAATATTGATAAGAAGAGTACAAGAGATTAAATACAATGATCAAAATTCTAATAGAATTGATTTGTGCTGAAAAGAATTGAAGAAAAATTAGGTTTTGATAAACCCTAATTAGTGGAGGCTAATCTCTTGCAGGCGCTTTCTATTCCTTGTAGATCTGGAACCTGAAGCTAGCTTATATAGGAGACTAGTAAACCTAGGCAAAGTTTCAAAATTGTCCCTGCAAATATCACAAAACTTCACATCAAGTCCATACCTGAAAAACAAGCGAAAGTTGCCACAGACATCTGTCATAATACGATAGACGTCTGTCTAATGTCGCGGGATGCAGGTTTGCTGAAGCGACGGACGTCTGTCCTTTTTTCACAAATGTCTATCGTTGTCAATTCAACGCCACTTCACCTTTTCCTCCATAACTTCCACCTCCGAACTCCGATTTGAAATTTCTCCATTACGAAGTTATTTCCGACCTCTACAATTCTCCATATAGTGTCACACGAACAAGTGTTAATTGAAGTTGATGTGCAAAACAGTGAACATAGAAAGCAAACTTTTTATCATTCAAAATTAGTGTTTTAAGACCATTGAACATATCTTTATATTACTTTCCCTATCATAACCTTGACCACGTAGCTTTTTCATGCTCAATTTATGTTTGTTGAAAAAAATCTTCAAGTGGCGTTTTAAGAGAAATTGATGCTGTATTGGGAACATGTACCATACCTGTAAATCTTTCAAAAACACCTCCAGTTTCATCCACAAATCTCAAAACAATTTCCATTTTCTCTTTAATTGAAGATTCACGAGATTCATCAACTAATAATGAAAATAGTTCTTTGGAAAGTTGTTTTAATACAACATCTACAACTTCCACTGCAATACAATACACGATATCCTTTTGAATATCCGGTGAAGTCATTTTAAGATTTTGTGGTGCATTTTCTAAAACAACCGCATTAACCTAGGGCTTTTCATTAACTAGCCATTATAGAAGTCCAAGAAAATTTCCCTTATTCATTGATTCTTTTGATTCATCATGACCACGAAAAGGAAAACCTTGATGTTAAAGATATGAATGCAAGCAAGGGTTGAATCTAAATGAATTCGATAATCAATTTGACTTTGAGTTGATTGTCTCTCAACTACCGTCTTAAGATGTTGATTTTGATTCATCAAATTTTCAGCCTTCATGTATGCAGCAATATGAACATTTGTGTTAGCATGAACTTGAAGTTTTTGATAGTTCTTCCAATTTCTAAATGCACCTTGGGTAAATGCATAGCTTTTATTTCTACTCATTGATTGAGAGCGAAATAAATAACATGGTAAGCAATATATTGCATCTTCTTTCTCACTATATTCCAACCAACTTTTATAATCATTAAACCATGATTGATTAAAGCGACGAACTTTTCCACCATTTATTGTTTGTGGTGTTTGCGTAAAAAATGGTCACAAACACCCAATACCGTGAAAGCACCAGTGTATGAATATAAATCAGCGATATTCAAACACAAATCACAGATCTCAGCAAATAACTCAAATACGTTTGCACAAAAGATGGGCAAACAACTCCAAGTTGTATGATTTAGTTGATTTTATGTTGTTCGTAATGATTTAGGTGGTTTATGCAAATACGTAAAAAGCAGGGACTGAACTGTAAAAGACACACAGATTTATAGTGGTTCGGCCAAAATGTGCCTACGTCCACTTTATATGTTATTCTCCTTTTCCAATCCGATTACGAGTACAAAGCTTGTAGTACAAGTGTATGAAAGTTGTTTGAAAGTTCCTTCCAGGTTTGAGCTCTCCAACTCCTCTCCCATTGTTGTACCCCTGCCCCTTTATTTATAGAGTGAGGCTGGGGGCGGAGGTCTTGGATGTATATAGCTGCTGGTGGGCTTGGGCTGATGCAATCTGGCCTTGCAGCATTCTGGTTCGGCAGCGTCTTGGTTCGGCGGTGAGTGGTAACATGGGTGATTCGGCAGGTAGTGGAGATAGGGGTTCGGTGGTAGGTTGGACCGGTGGTAGCGTGGAGATGGAGCTGGACCGGTGGTTGGTTCGGTAGTATGGTAGGTAGAGGAGGTTGGTTCGGCAGTAGTTAGTCCGGCAGCTGGTTCGGTATGGTTGGTTCGGTAGGTAGTGGAGACAAGGGTGATTCGGCAGTGGAATGGAGGCAGGGGTGATTCGGCAGTGGCGTGGAGAGGTGGTGGTTCGGTGAGGGTACTACCGAATGGAGCTTATAGAATGCCGAATGATCCCTTCATATTCGAGAATGCCGAATGAGCCTTCGGATCCGAGAATGCCGAATGAACCAGGGGAAGTTCGAATACCGAACGAACTCTTGCCTCGCTTCCAATCGATTTTCAATCCCGACATCCATCATTCCTTGCCAGTTTGTTGATATTCTAGTTTTGACCAAAAAATGGGATAACACTTTGCCCCCCAAAACATGCCTTGTGATAACAAGGCGTGTTTTGAATAGTTCCGAATCCAATATCCAAGGTCCATAGCCATATCGGCAGAGTAGATCATCCTTGACTGCTCCGAGTCGATATCCAATTCCAAATCCAATAACCAAAGCTTGAGCCAATTCCATGTCCATCCGAACTCGACAACCGAGCCCCAAACCATCCTTATCCAATAGCCAGTAACCGAATCCAGGACCTCTCTGGGTCGATATCCAAATCCATAACCTCTCCAGGCTCTTGCCAAGCGCAATCCACACCTGACGGTCGTGATCCAGTGTCCCTAGACGTTAAGCTAGCCTCCTCGTGTTCTTGTCGAGCGTAATCCACACATGACGACCTTGGTCCAGTGTCCCTGGATGTTGAGCTAACCTCTCCGGGTTCTTGCCAAGCGCAATTCACACTTGACGATCTTGGTCCAGTGTCCCTGGACGTTGAGCTAACCTCTCCGAGTTCTTGCCAAGCGTAATCCACACTTGACGACCTTGGCCCAGTGTCCCTGGGCACTGTACAATGCCATGGCTTAAGTCCTAAGCCGAATCCTGGTCTCTCCGGACCCTTGCCGAGCATAGTCCATACTCGACGACCTGAAAATAACAATTGATAATATAGGGCCTAAGTCCTAGGCCGAATCCTGGTCACTCCGGACCCTTGCCGAGCATAGTCCATACTCGACGACCTGAATGAGTCAATTTACCACGTTCGGGCAAAGCGACTCACCCCTTGCCAGGCATAATCCATACCCGACGACCGTTTATCAAAAATCAGATAAAAATCCAATCAAAATCCAATCCAAAATCCAAATCCAAATCCAAAATTCAAATCCAGAATCCAAATCCGAAAATCCAAATCCAGAATCCAAATTCAAAATCCAAATCCAAAACCAGAAAACTAGAAATCCAAATCAGCATCCAAAGTTGAAAATAATCGTCCAGAGGAAAATCCAAATCAAAAGGCGAGAAAAACCAGGAGCTCAATCCAAGCTCCAAAACCGAAAACCAAAAAGAAAAGCAGTGTCCAATCCAAAAGCAAAAGATAAATTTCACAAACCATAGCATCGCAGCTTATTATCATTCAGAGCATGCCTAGGGGCCATCTCCGTCCCCGTACATGTGTAAATGACTTGGTTGCTTGCCAATAGTTTGCTACTTATTTCATATTAACCTGGTCAAGGGACGATCAACCGACCATCATTCCTGGGCCTCCCACCATCGTAGCTTGAGGCAGGCGGCGGTTGCTCCTGCCTCGCTGTTGCATTCCGAGGTCCAACATATTGTGGCAGCTGTCCATTCCTCACATGCTCCTCAATTATGTCCTTTAAGTGCCTGCAGCTGTTGGTGTCGTGTCCATCCAAATCATGGAAGAGACAGTGCCTTCCCGATGTCCTTTCCCGTTCTGTTGGTTCTCTCCTAGCCGGCCTCCGGTAGTGAAGGCGATTTCGAGTATCCAGGTATATCCGCTCCAGTGTCTCGTTCAATCCTGTGTATGTGGAAAACTTTGGATCCTTCCATTGCTTCCTAGCATTTCCAGAATCACCGTCCAACTTCCTTTTTCCTTTGTCTTTATCCGAACCATTGCTGGATGGTCCTCCCACCTCAACTGCATTAACCTTTTTCAATTTTAAATCCGTACTCGCATCTTCTTGTCGAAGGAACCTTTCTGCCTCATGAAAGAATTCATCGAAATTCCGTGGGGGATCTCGTATCAGAGATACCTTGAAATCCGAGTTCTCCCTGACTCCTGATACTGCTGCCATTAAAACCATCGATGGATCGGGCCGATCCACCGAAGCAACTGCGGCACTGAATCGAGTTAGAAAAGCTCTAAGCGATTCATCCATCATTTGCCTTACCGATGTCAATGTCATCACATTCTTCGGTCTCTTGACATGAACCCGAAACTGTCCCAAAAACCTTTCCACCAATTCCCTCCAAGTCCTGATAGATCCTTCTTCCTGCTGCCTGAACCACATCGCAGCTAAGTCCGTCAAGTACAAAGGGAAGCATCGGGCCATCACCTCCTCTGATGCCCCCAGCACCTCCATGTGTCTGGTGTATCTCATCAAGTGATCCGTAGGGTCTTCCTTGCCATTGTATACCTCCATGCTAGGTAGCTTGAACTTAGGTGGATTCTGAGCCATCCTTATTTCCCGAGTGAACGGACTCCTGTTTACTCCTTCCAAGTCTTCGTTGGTCAAACCACCTCGCACAGTCTTCCTGATTGTATCTACCAATCCACCGTTGTCTGTCGGAGGTTGCCCCCGAGGGAACTCCGGTACATACTCTTCGTGTAGCTCGTTAGTAGCAACGTTGGTTCTAGCCTGTTGAACTCCTTCCAAAGGTTCTCCTGTGTTGAATCCTGTGGGCCTGCCCCCAAGCCCTTGTTGATTGCCACCTGGCTCCGTATCCTGTCCTTCATTGGGTTCCGTAACCCTAGCTTCTTGTCCTGCATCCACAGCCGTTGTAGCTGTTCCTAAGTTCTGCATCCCTGCAGCTCTCATTTGCTCCAAGAAAGTTTGCATCATTTCCTGTTGACTTTTCAACAACCTCTCTTGCAGTGAATTTGTTATGGCTTCCATTTCATCCCGGGTTATGTAGATCGAAGCCGGTCCTTCCTCACCTCCGGAGGATGCTTGTTGACTTCCTCCTTGTTGGCTTCTCTCAGTCCTTAGCCTTCTACTGTTTTGCCTAGTCATTGTCTTCCAAATCCAAACTTCTATCCGATGTAGCGGGTGCTGGTCCTTCTCAGTGAAAGCACCAAAATGTTTGCGTAAAAAATGGTCACAAACACCCAATACCGTGAAAGCACCAGTGTATGAATATAAATCAGCGATATTCAAACACAAATCACAGATCTCAGCAAATAACTCAAATACGTTTGCACAAAAGATGGGCAAACAACTCCAAGTTGTATGATTTAGTTGATTTTATGTTGTTCGTAATGATTTAGGTGGTTTATGCAAATACGTAAAAAGCAGGGACTGAACTGTAAAAGACACACAGATTTATAGTGGTTCGGCCAAAATGTGCCTACGTCCACTTTATATGTTATTCTCCTTTTCCAATCCGATTACGAGTACAAAGCTTGTAGTACAAGTGTATGAAAGTTGTTTGAAAGTTCCTTCCAGGTTTGAGCTCTCCAACTCCTCTCCCATTGTTGTACCCCTGCCCCTTTATTTATAGAGTGAGGCTGGGGGCGGAGGTCTTGGATGTATATAGCTGCTGGTGGGCTTGGGCTGATGCAATCTGGCCTTGCAGCATTCTGGTTCGGCAGCGTCTTGGTTCGGCGGTGAGTGGTAACATGGGTGATTCGGCAGGTAGTGGAGATAGGGGTTCGGTGGTAGGTTGGACCGGTGGTAGCGTGGAGATGGAGCTGGACCGGTGGTTGGTTCGGTAGTATGGTAGGTAGAGGAGGTTGGTTCGGCAGTAGTTAGTCCGGCAGCTGGTTCGGTATGGTTGGTTCGGTAGGTAGTGGAGACAAGGGTGATTCGGCAGTGGAATGGAGGCAGGGGTGATTCGGCAGTGGCGTGGAGAGGTGGTGGTTCGGTGAGGGTACTACCGAATGGAGCTTATAGAATGCCGAATGATCCCTTCATATTCGAGAATGCCGAATGAGCCTTCGGATCCGAGAATGCCGAATGAACCAGGGGAAGTTCGAATACCGAACGAACTCTTGCCTCGCTTCCAATCGATTTTCAATCCCGACATCCATCATTCCTTGCCAGTTTGTTGATATTCTAGTTTTGACCAAAAAATGGGATAACATGTGGAAACAATTGCAAAGAAGGCTAACAAGGACCTTTCAGTAAATATGCTCTTCGAACTATGTCTTGATCATTTGGATCATAGTCCGAGATTTGATGGCAAAAACTAGGATCAGAAGGAAGATACAGTAAATCCATTTGAAGACAACTTCGATTTACTAAGTTCGAAATATTAATGTTTCGGCTATCATTCTTCAGGACACTATTGGTAAGCAAAGAAACTGTAGAAGAACCAACTTCGTTTGAAATTTTTTCAAATGATCTTCTGAAAATATTTCGCCAATCTAAAATAAACAAATTAATTCATTATAACTTCAGGAAATTTAGTACCATTTCATTCGGCAAATTCATTGCCATTTTAGTAAATTTTTTGCCATTTCAACTAAGTATTTTAGCAAAAAATTACATTTCAGCAAAATATTTTAAAAAAAAATTCATTTCATCAAACTATTTCATTATGTTCGTTCATTTTAGCAAAGTATTTCAATGAAAAAGTTCATTGCAGCAAAGTATTTAAGCAAAAAGTTCATTTCAGAAAACTCTTTCAAAAAGTTTCATTTTCGTAGAGTATTTAAGCAAAATAAATTAATTTTGGCAATCTATTGCAACAAAAAAGTTTAATTCAACAAAGTATTTTAATAAAATAGTCCATTTCAGCAAATTATTTCTGCAAAATAGTCCCAATTTAACAAATTCAATTCATCAAATCAGCAAAAAATCGATAGCCATATTTAAATCTATAGCTCCATTCAAATCAATAACTAGTTTAATCAAACCATAAATAACTATGTTCAAATTAATGCAGACGAAAATTAGGATTAGTAGATTACCCATTACCGTCGGTGCGTTGTGAGGAAGGAAGGAAGATGACGTGAGAGGGGGGCGAAAATCTGATGCCGTAGGGTGAAAAATCTGATGTGAGAGGAGGGCAAAAATCTAATATGAAGGAAAAATATGGCAGAAGAAAAAGAACAAAGATAAATGCTAGAAGAAAAGGAACATAGCGCTCTTTTTTTTTTCAATAAATATGCATTTCTGGTGAGATCATGAGACCTCACCAGGCGTACAATGCCTCCGTCCCTGAGTGTAATATGCAATGGGTTCCAATAGGAAAACACATACGAGTGCATCATATAATAACAATTCAAGCATAGTCCCTTATATTCTTGACATAGTGAAAAAAAATACTACATTTACTTATACCTAAACAACATATGAACATGTAGCATCTATCATAGTGAAATAGATGTTAAAAAGTCAAATGATAGTAAGATAAGGATGAGATAATAACTAATCACACGAGATAGATCGAGCATCATCCAAAGAACAATCATGTTAGTTCTACAACGTCAATACAAGGATAAGAAAAAACACGCCTTTCTTAGCACAAAGATAAGGGTCATTATTTGGAGGAATAGGACACCATCCATATAATTGTAGATAACGAAGATTTAAACAATGTGGTAGTCAAAGCAATCCATCACTTTCAACAGTGAAAAAGCATATCGATAAGGAGCACTATCCAGACAATGTCAACCTCATTGAAGTTTCAAGAGATAAAGAACAAGAAGAAAACATGCACAACACACTACAAAAGGAGCATCATATAGTAAAATCCAATGCTTTCAATAGTAATGAGGCATACATATGAGGAACATCATCCATTGTACACAATGCCAACCTCATTGAAGTTTGAAGAGATATATCACAAGGAGAAAACATAAACATTAAGCTACAAAAGGATCATCACATAAAGCAAACACCATCATCTCCATGGACTCATCATTTGCAGCAATTGAGCCCATACTAATACCTATCAGAAACAACACACAATCTACTTTACAGTTGATATATTTGATTACGACGAGGATAATAATATTACATCAATTTATAATAATTTTATCTCGCTGGTTCCAAAAACTGAGGCATGCAACCATTATGCTTACTCTAAGGAGGAAGCAGACCTTATAGATGTGCAACAACCCATACATGCTTGGTAATAAATTATAATCAATCGCTTAACTAAAGATTTAACGAACTAATGATTTGATTGTAATTTTTTTAAAGATAAATGAATTAGGACTCAAAACTTATTCCATTGATTTCGTAATTGAAAGAGTTAGGGGTGTTCCATCGAGGAAATTATTGAATTGTTATATATATCTAACTCCGTGTTCAATCTTAAAAAAGCTATTAGTTTTTCAATTATTATAGCCTGAAATAAGTAAAGGTTTATATAATTAAGGAAATCCTTAAATAAAATGTTATGTGATCGCAGTTGAAAATAGTTGCAATCCACATAATGAAATAACATTTTGTACTAATTATTTCTTGTTAGGGTCGAGGTTTGAGGTTTCGATCGAAACATCGAGATTCGGTCGTCTGTTTCAGTCTTAGTTGGAACAAAAATGAAACTAAAATGAAATTTGGATTCAATAAAGAAGCCACCGAACTTCATATTGTACAGAAGAAACATAAAACAAGTATTAATTTGAATTTTACATATATGAATATTAGATTATGAAATTTTAACTTAGTAAGCGTATAGAATCACAGAAACTATAGACGATGTAACTAAAGAAGTTGAAAATAAAGAAAGAATAAACATTTTTAGCGGTGTAAACATTTATAATTAATCGACGTTGTTTGTTTGTATTTGATTTTTGAATTAAAGACGTATTATAAATTTTATTTCAATAAATTAAACAAATATACGTGTAAATATATGGAAAATAATCAATGAAATCTGAAACCAAAACTAGAACCAAAATTTGTTAATTAAATCAAAATTTCTAAAATTTCAAAAGTTCATAATCGAGACAAAAACCGAGATCTTCAACCTTGGTCGGACGTTTTGAGAAAGGAAACCGGTACATTTGTTGAGACTAGCGTGTGTAATGCTTTCCAAACATTAGGCAATGTATTAGTCGTAGCTATTGGGAGTACCAAGGGTTTACGTGCTTATAGTCATTAGATAACTATGGAATGACTCATGCGAGAGATTCTTGTTTATTAATAATAACTAGGTCAAATAGGAAACCTTAGGGTGACAATGTTACGTAGCTCCCTCAAGTTAAGAATATTATGGAGCTTCAATGCGAATACTTTACTTTGATTATAGTTAAACCATGACAAGAAGATCCTTTGAGTAACTGTAGTTAGGTCTAAGTGAAGCATTAGGAGTTGAACAGTATTCAATAGAGAATTTGTCTCCTCGGTCGTATGTAGATAGTATCATGGTCAACTATAGTCAACTCAAAGTTAAAATCTTTGGCCAAATTAGTACAGTTAATAATAAATGTTAATATTAAACCAAGGACTATGTTTTTTATAACTCGAGTTAAAGTGGATACTATTGGAATTTTTACTAGCACCAAATTTCATATATTTTACAGTGATATAGTTTTGATGAAAAGAACGTGTGCAAATTATCATTATTAAAAGGTACCGCAAAAGAAAATGTAAAACTGGAGTTTACCAAAAAGTTCTTTAAGTGATGAATTTGGCCAAATTGTCACATGGCTAGCTAAGGTGACATATGAACGTTAAAATTTGAATTGTTTAATATTAATTGCTGATTGAATTCACACCTCCGAGTCTTATAATTGCATTCGTGAATTTCCAAAAAACCACACGATCTAATTAGTTAATAAAATGTTATAAATTAATTAACATCTAAATAATATTTATTATTATTTTATTTTATTTTTTAGGTGTTGTTACTAATTATTTGGATGTGTATATAAAAATTTATATACATACATATCAATTTATGATGTCGTTCTATATTTAAATGGGTTTCAAATATGGTCAATTGCTTATCTGGAAATAACTATACATGTAATGGAATGATGTGGCCTACCATACAAGAGAGAGAGAGGAAGATATATGGATGAGATTTGATCGAGAATTAAAGGGAAAGTTTTAATGAAGACAACAGGAAAGGCTTCGTTCTCTTAATTAAAACAAAATCCCTTGATTTTCTCTCATTTTTGAATTTTCTTTTCCACTTCTTCCTCCTCTTTCACGGCCACTTCTTTTTCTTCATTTTCTTCTCATAACCAAAATTATCATCGACATAATGTCAAATAAAATAAAGTAATTTATTCGATTCCAGCAAGATTGGGTAGTGATTCAAGGAGTCTAGGAAATGATTCATAAATAAAGTTGTCATAGTGGGTTGGATCTACAAAGGTAAATTCAAATTTATTTCATTCATTCACATATGTCACTTGACCCTATTTAATGTATGTAACATATATTTTAATTTGTTTTATATATCGTTTATAAATAGAATCCAAATGAAAACAACAATGAAATTTTATATGTTTTTTTAACCACGTTTTTATATATGTAAATTAATCCTTTTACAAACATCTTATGAATATTAAGTAATATATATATTAATAACATATATATATATATAATCATTTATTTTTGGCTATAATTAAACATATGTATATATATATATATATGCATCTAAAATTGATGTTTCGAAATTTAAATCGTGATCATTCGTGTTTATTTGATAAAGGAGATAAATTTGTAATTTATCATGCTAGCTATTTTGGATTACTAATCATAGATTATATGTATATATATATGAGTGTGTGTGTGAGTATGTGTGTTTACATGATTGATATAGACTAAATTTATGATTGTATGAATACACACACACATATGTATATACATACATACATACATACATATATATATATATGACTGTGTGTGTATTATAGTTATATAATATTGTTTATTTATAAACAAAATAAAAATGGAACATATATGCATATCATAAAATTTTGATACATTATTTACACTTAATATGTATTTGTTAATTATCTCATACAAATTATAATTTATATAATATTAAGTATTTGTTTATAACCAATCATTTATTTTTAGCTACGATTAATTATGAAATATACAAATTATAGTTTATTGTTTAGATTTACATATAATTTTGTGTTTGCAAGAGAGGAAGTTGGAAGGCTAATCCATTTACCTTAGATAATATTTTAATGTTTCCTTGATTAGAGATAAATTAGAAATTTATTTCATTAATTATTTTTGGATTATTATTTACATAAACTTAATTTAATGGTAATAAACACGCATATATATTACAAACATACGTATATGTCCAAACTATATACATATCACCATCAATACGTGTTTACAAAGCCTATACATATATTATAGTATATTCAAATATATGTATATACTTAGGCATTTGTGTTTGTCATATGCATATGAACTTGTCATATGTATATGCAAGTATAATATGTATGTATATACAATAGATATAAATCCACATATATATACATGTTTATATATCATTTGTTATCATGTCATGTTATGAATATATATATGATATATCTACAGAAACATTTAATTAAGTTAATTAATATGATTTATTAATTAAAAATAAAATATTTTAAAATATAATATGATTTTATTTTAATAAATAAATTATATCTAATGCTAGTTAATAGATTACATAGGTCAATTAAAATCCAAATAGGAAATTTTTCTGAAAATCGCCCATTTCACCTGCTACAAAACAGACCAAGTTCCAATAGTTATGAAATTTATGTATGAAATACATATAAAGTTTGTTAAATTAGATAACATCACAAAATGGAAAGAAAAGAGGAATAGGGAAAAGGTGGTCATTTGGCCATAACTTATCTTTATAATTCTTGACATGGATCTAACTTTCATTATTGTTCATCTTCTCTTCTTCCTCTTCATTTATTTCTTAAGTAAGAAAATGGTTTTCTAAACTTCAAATCCACATAACATCTTCATACATCATAGGAAAATGTCGAATTAAATATATAAATTCAAGCTAGAAGATTCTCTACAAATTCATACCTTCAAGTTTGTATTTCGAAGAAGATAGAATTCGAATTTTAAAAATCAAAGGAAGGCTTCAAATTGGGTTTCATCAAGATTGGATTCTAAAGGCTATGGTGAGTGGGATCTCTTCTTTAAGCTATATAATCATTTGATATGTTAAAATCATGGTTTGATGCTAATGTTGGTTGTCCTTGAGTAATGTACTTGATTAAGGATTTTTGAGACAAGAATCATGTTTAATGAATGTATTAAATTATAAACAGTATAATTTGATACGTTAGGAATTGATAGAAATTGAATGATATTTTATATGAATATGTGGTTTGATGTTGATTGAATCATTGACAATGATATTAAGATTATATTCAATGATATTTGAAGTTGTCAATGAATATTGGAATATGGAGATGGCGTGGTTGATCGAGTTGTTAAATCATATGGTTAATAAAGCATTTGAATTCGAGGACGATTCGTCGAATTACCGTGCAGTGGTATTCATAATTATCGAAGATGTGAACTCAAGTGCGAGGTGTTGTAAGCAGGCTGCCCGAAAACAGACCTAAATTCTAACCTAGAAAATGCCCATCAAAACTTATGCTCATTCCAAAGCTGATTGTTGGTTAGTCAAAAGAACAATATAGAGCTATTTATCTACACATTTAGGTCTCATAGTGGAAGGATAGAATATAATAATAACAATAGTTTCCGTTTTATTATAAATATAAAATGTCATAAAAACCATAACAGAAAAACCAATAATAACCATTACATACTCGTGGTACATCATATTCAAAATACAATAATTTCCAATGGGTACATATGAAAATAACATAAATAAATACATATACCGCCATAAGCTCTCTCCATTCCTTCATCTTCAACATCATCATCTTTCCTAACCTTTGTTGTAATGAGGGGGGAGTCAGAAAACATATGTCCTATGAATAAAATTCTCAAGCCTTATTATGTAGTACTTGGGCAGTATAATTTAAATAGGAATATGTCTTTCGCATTTTATCTACATCCTAGGTCTTTTCAAATATAACTCAAAAAGGCTTTTCAAAAATAAGCCCCATAGCCATCTCTCTTTAACCTAATAACCTATATATATCGTTAATAATGTCGTATCAATGTAAGAAATAGTACCTAAGTTAGTTAATACCTTTTAATGGGTATGTAGGCTCTGACAATTTACGTAACGACCTGCAAATTTATCACTTTGATAAATTATATTTATTTTAAAATTATTTAAATAAATAGTTGATAATACGAATAATATTGTTTTAAGTGATAAATAATAATAATAATAATAATCCTATTTTGAATAAATATTTACAAAAATATTTTCCTCGGGAATCAAATCGATAAATTGTTCGAAAATCGTTTTCTACATAATCAACTCTATAGTCGTAAAACGTCACATACAAAGCTGGATCCATACACTTATTTTTACTATTGAAGAAGAATATGAAATAAAAAATTCATTGTATTTTCGGAAATTAAATGTATTTATGACATTGTTAGTAATGCCCTTAAATATAATAACTGATTTACTAAACTAAATTGACATTTAGTGATTTAATAATTATCCAAATAATTATTTGTAAATAATAATAATAATTCATTTTAATATTAGGAAAAAATTTATAATAATTTTATAAAGAACAAACAATTAGTTTGAAAATATAAGAAAAATCGATATCGCTTTATTGAAATAGTAACAATTATTGTAAATAATTATTAATATTAGTTTATATGATTTTATAAATGAAATGTAATCGTCTTAATTTATTAATAATGATAAAAAAATCATTTTCAAATTTTGTTTACAAATATAAGTACATGAATTGATAGTGAAAATGTGGCCGATAATTGATTTTCCGGTTTTCAACGATTTAACAATCAAAAGTTATTCGAAGTCATTTGAAATGTTGTTATTCTCTTGTGCACATACATATACATACATACATATATATGTATATATATATCACATGCATATGATAACATATATATGTGTACATGAACACTTAACTATATACATATTACAAAATAATTAAATAATTTCGTAAGAATGAACACTTAAGCAACCAAAAAAACAAACATCAACTCAACTTATCAACACCATCACCTCACATCAACAACTCTAGGCAAGGGGGTTGCCTTGCATGTGTAGGGGGTCGGAGGATTATGGGTTAAGGGCATTTTTGTAATTTTTCCATTAGATATTTTTTTCTAAATTTTATCCTACAAATGCCCATCCACTTTCTCATATTTTTCACCATATTCTTATCATCTTCTTCTCCACTTCAAGCTTCTTTTCATGGATTTCATGCTAAACAAAATTGTGGCACAATATTTAGCAAAAGGAAATTAAAATTGTATAATACATATAAAGTTATTAATTCCACTTTAAACGAAGACGAATCTCCTCCATTCCTCTTCCTAAACCCATGGCCAACTCCTCCGATCATCAAGGCCATGAGCTCCACCTCTATAAGGGTAGGACGAGCCCTTCTAAGGATCTCAAGCTCGATTTCACTAACTTTGATTCGATCATAGCAGAGCTATAGCCAATTTTAGCCTAGCTCAAAGGGAAAATGAAGGTGAGAAACTCTTACTTATATTGTATTTTTGGATGATGATATGATATTTGCAATGGATGTTTAATATTCTTTAATCACCAAGTTTGGTTGTTTAATATAAATGTTGAATATATATGCAAGTCATGAAAATACACAACAATAAGCACAAAGGAAATTACTTTCCTCTATTAAATGAATTGGTGTATAAGGAATGTTAAACCTCTTTAAAAAAGTTTAAAAAATGAGTGTAAAATGTTATATAAACATATGAAAGTGTTTTGGTGAATTTTGAAAAGTAATTGAAAATTTTAGTCAAAAGTAGATGCATCGCGTAATGGCAGTTCGCGATTCCGTGCCATATAAGTCAAACGAGTATATAGAATGGAATATAGTTAGGAATTCTTCAAGATAAGAATTTTCTGAACTATCATATCTGTAGTTTTCAAAAAAAATAAAGAAAATAAACATTTCGATAGATAAATTTTGAAATACGAGTAAAACAATTTTTGGGAAAATCGTGCTTTTGCAGTTCGATATTCATAACATGATTTCTTCGAAAATGATATTTTAAAATTGTTTAAAAATATGAAATAGATTCTAAAAGTCATTAAAAATATTCTAAAGTGATTTGGATTATAAAAAATAAATTTCTAAATGATAGAAAAGTCGTCTTGATCAATATAGCTTAAAAAGCACTTTTTGCAGCAACTTCCACAACACTTTTCTATAACCTTTGAAATATAGCTTTAAACTTAACAATTCTTTTCATAATCCTTTATAAATATTTTCAAATGAATAATTAAGTGTTTTAATGTTTATTTGGAAGTTTTATAGTTTATTTAAAAATAATTTAAATAAACGATATAAAGGGAAGTTATTACAAATTAAGTGGTTTAATTTTGGCTCTAAAAGCCGACGAGTAGATTGACCTTTTCTTTTCATGAGATCCAAACGTGATGTGCTTAAACTAAGGAGACATTCAGGAGTAACCAATGCCCTGGCTCACCTACCCTCCTCCCTGGGTGAGGTATAGATAAGGTCGAAATGTCGGAAATGAGTTAAGTATAAAATGATTTAAAATTTTCTAATTTAAATTAAATACAACTTTGAATGTATAGAGATGATCCTCTTATACTTAGTATTAAAGCCCATAAAGGGAACTTCTAGTATAAATGGAATTTAAAATCTAATTTCACTGTTATTCCACCCATATTATTTGTTGAATGTGGGAATTGATATTGAGTAGAATTAGATGATTACTATTGATTCTGCTCATTTAATATTTACTGATTTTGGATTAACATCCTAGATAGCATAGTTTTAACTAAATAAAATTTGGAGTTTTGAATTAAGAAATCTTTGTTATGATTTAAATGGAATGATTTGGAAATGTTTTCCTAAGTTAAAATGAAACGATTCTGAATTATTCCAAGTTTAACAAGGTTTTAAGAAATCAAAGGATTTGATAGGAGAAGTTTAAATGATTTCATATATACCAAAAAGAAGTGTTTTAAAATTATATATCTCTAAAAGATATTTTTGATAAAAGGAATGAATTGATTAAATATTATTCACATATTACTTGACTTCTTTTACCGAAGATTGGTTCGAAGGAACCTGGGTTGGATTTGGGTAATTCCTATCCGATGACCACTTCGAACCAATTAACATATTCGAAGTGAAGACATGGAGATGATTTGGAAGATGGAAGATAGGACCGCTTATCATTGACCCTCAGGGGAAATTTCCCATATCATATTATGTGGCAGTTGTTCTTCAGTTGAGATCTTCGATGCAAGGACTTCGTACTACTAATCCTAGGGGTAACTTCCGACAGGATGTGGTAGGAGAGTGCATTCGGTTTCTTTCAATCCTAGAATGAACTTGTATAGATGAATATTTGATGTATTTTAAAATCACTTTGATTGATCTCTATAAATGTATCATCTGTTTAGTGGCAGAGAAGGCAACTTCTCTTAACTTAACACCATTTCCTTAAACATACGAGCTCAGGAGTTATACGTTTGTAGAAATCAGTTGTATGATTATGGAATGGTAATGTGGCATTCAAAGAGGAAAGATGATGTGCTATGTGAAAGGTAATCATTACCTCAGGCCTCACACCGGAAAATGATCGAAACATGGTAGATGCAGCAAGGCTATGTGATTCACATCCATTTGGATATGATCATCCCCTTCTAGATATATTTATTCCCGCTATGATATCATGTATTAAATTAATGTGGTGTATGTAAAGAGTGCTCTCAGATAGGTCAGTAATGACCGGGGTGATGACATATTCGGTACTACCATGGAAGAGGTAGATCAGTATTGTGTTGGTAGAGGACCATCAGTTGGGCCCCGGTTCATTTCTCTAGAGATGTACTGTCGAAAGATAGTCCCTTCACTTGATCATTTGTATGGAAATCCATTCTCCAATAAGTTCTTGCCATTTTGTTTGTAAAACCCATTTTGTGGCTAATATGCTGGAATTTAATCAATGTAATAATTTCGACTAAGATTAATAAGTTTACTTGTAAATGTTTTCAAAGAAAGTCACTAAAAATAATATCAAATGTTATTTTTGCGTAGCAATTGTTTGGTTATCATAAGATTAAAACTCGTTCTGTGTTTATGTGCGGCTATAAGATACCTTTCAAAACATGTGTTTGAGTTCTCACATCAGTCCCATGACTGATCCGGAGTTTATTTTCCTTTTCCTTAAACTCTGAATGCCCTAATTTTCCCGGGCAGCCTAGTAGTCAGGTTTAGCTTATAAGAAATCTAGATGAATCTCAAAGCATGGAGTCAGAATATTTTTTTGAAGATTGTTATCTATTTCCACCACACTTTTATGCTATAGTATTCCGCATTTGTTAGGACAAAAATTTATAACTGTCCATGTTTGACTCTAATAAACGTATTTAAATTTCCCCTGCAAAGTTTATGTTGAAATAACATATGTTATTCCAATCATGCAAGATTCTGTTCTGTCATTATTTTCTTTCTTACCCTTAAGAATCCGCCTCTCCGATTCTTGGATTTGCAACACGTGAATACCGAGGATGTATTAATGTTGATTTTCGAGAGTCAAAGAAATAGGTCCCCACGGTTTAATACCTCTTTTAAGGCAGTCCCCATCCTTTGATACCTATCGCAAAGTAGACTTCTCTCTAGTAACTATCTAACTGACACTGCACGGCTTCAGCCTCTTAATACTTCATACCGAAGTGGGTTCTTTTCTAAGACATCCTCTATCGTACCTAACGCATAACCTAGACCATTTACTACTTCCTATATAAGGAAGAGGTAGGCCATCACATGACCACTTAATACCTTCGATCCCCAAAGCAAGTACTCCGTATTATGACCTGCACCCTACGAAGACGTCTCGCATTAGTCCAACTATTCGTAATTACTAGTAGCCAGATTAGCTGGGAAAATTTAGCCAAAAGAATTTATGACTAACCTCGTGCCATTTGTGGTTACTTATTATAGACGATGTTTTACATCAGTACTAAAGCCACTCTGTTGTTAGCTAGATTAGCTTTGCAGACTTCTGTGTGCTTTTGACTGACCTTTCATCCCTATAACTTAGTCATAATCCGTAACACACTTCACATATATTATCACACATCTCACCGCATTCTATATCAATTCCTTATAAGAAAACTTTTATTTTTCCTTTACAATTAACTTCTTTCCTAAAGGGGATTTAATGATAACTAATAGTCTATTTACTGTGCAATTAATAATTATGATTATACGTTATTTACGCTAATATATGTACACAGAAGCGCGCACGCAAGCCTACAAATTTATAAGCATGCAGGGTTTACATCCTAAATAATGTTTAAATGTTAACTCTTTCAAAATTATATAAATTTCATTTTGATATTATCAAAATACGATTAATCTAATATCCAAAAACTAAATCAACAGATTTGTATAGAAATAAAATTCAAACTCAACCTATTATATTAAAACAATGGAATAAATAAATAAATTTGCAATTTTAATTTCTTTTTACACTCTATTCAACTTCTTTTTACATGAAATTGGACACAAGGAATTTCTACTAAAATTTTGGAATTAAACGGTGCAAACTACAAACAAGAATTCATACCTCATACACCATTTCCTAATCAAAAGCCTTAATCAAATCCAAGAAACAGAATAAGAAGTGGAATAGAAAGTAAAAACACTAAAATTGCAAATCTTCATAATTCCCATTATTTTAATATATAAACAACTAAGATTCCAACCTAGAGTTGACATTTCATTTTGGGGGAATTTAAATAATTTTTAATATGATGTTTTCGTGAACTAAAACTCCCCAAGGCATAGTTCAAATTCAAACCACGGTAATCAATAACTAAGATAGAATGACTAAGATTTGCACACACAATGGGTCCTTAGCCTTGTCTTTTTTTGAATTTGGCACACCTTCATGATCTCATTCAGACCTCTTCTTTTTGATATATATAGTAAGGAATATATATATATATATATATATATATATATTAGGTTTAGAAAATTAAATGTTTGGAAGTGAATTGTTTAAAAAATAAACAATAAAAAAATTAAACATATAAGATTTCTTACCTGAAATCCCAAAGAAATTTTTTGAATCTTGGAAGAGATGAAGTAACAAAGCTTCGCTGGGTTCTTAGAATAATTTGTGAAGAAAAGTGAAAGGGCTAGGCTTTTATTTATATTAGTTGAAATGCACCAGAACAGTTGGATTTAAGTTAATTTAAAATAACATAATCCGGTAAGTTCAAAATGCACAAAACCCTAGTCATCATAAACAGAGATCGGTCAACCACCCAGTACTACCGGTTGACCACTAGCAGTCAACCGATATATGTAGGCAGTCGACTGGTGGTCCTTCTCGAGGAAGGTTTTTTTACCATTGTTGTAACGACCCGTAAATTAATCACTTTAAAATATGGATTTAATATATTTTAAATAATCAATTAATGGATTTTATAACTAACTCTTTTGAATAATAACTAGGGATGGTGAAATGATTTTAAAAATTATTTTCAAAAATAATTAGTTCGAAGAAAAATCGAAAATATGGCCGGAAAACGTTTTCCAAATTTTGGACTTTTCTTCATTTAAAAGTTGCTGGAAATGTTGTGAACTCTAATGTATATATATTCACATTCATTTATAAATAAGATAACATAATTTTGAAATATAACTACATAATTAAATACAACTACATAATTAAGTTTATTAATATTTGATATGACATTTTATGAAAGTTTAATTAAGTTTAATATATTAAAAATGGAAATTTTCATAACCTACCACTTCATTACAAACATTAAGTACAAATGGGTACAAGACATATTGGCCATAAGGGGGACCAAGAGGGGATTGCGCATGTACTCTGAGAGAAGGAGGTGGCAAGGTTATGATGTGGCATGATGGTTGTGGAGGTTATGTACTTTGAGGGTGATTTGGTAATTTAACTTATCCATTTGTATATGTATAAATTTCCAAACATTTCCTTCATTTTTTATTTTCATTTCTACTTTCTACATCTTCCTTCACATCTTCATGAACACTTTAATGGCCCCCAAAATAAATTCTTATGTTTGAAAATCTAATTTTCATACACTTTTAAGTTTTAAATCTCCGTTAAAACCATTTCCTTCTACCTCTACACTTCTTCTTCACAAAACAAGCTTATACACACCCCCATACCACCTTGGCCGATCCACACATACCCTAGACTGAGCCATATGCACCTTAAGCCATTAAAAATCAAGTCCTTCCAAAGAAAAACCAAAATATAAGGCCGATCCAAGATTTAGTGAAAGTTCCTTTTGATATAATGGTCATTTCGATGAGTAAAGTTCGTCTTTTTAACTAAAATTTTGAAATTTATTTTCTTTATAATCTTGGCATTCATTTAGTTGTGGTTAGTTATATTTGGATGTAATGTTGTTGACTTAGTATGTGCTCTGAAAAGACATTTTGGTAGTTAGTTAGTACCTTTAACTAGTTATGAAGTTTGATATAAATTGTTTGAGTGATGCTTTCTTTTTGTTCATGAATATGTTTACCATTCTATATATGTCATACCATTTTTAAGCGATGTTTGGATGTAAAACAAATGACATGAAAGTGGTTTTAGAAGTATCCATATAAAGGCTATCACTATATGGCACTTTTGAGAAATATCATCTCTTTCAAACCATTTGGTTTAATCTTGTTCTTGGATTTATTTTGCCAAGTTAATTAAGTTTTTGAATAATGATGATTTTGAAATTAATTAACCATTTAATGATGATTTTTAGATTTAATTAATCCTTTTAATTAATGAGGATTAAGGTTAATTAAGCATCGTAATAACAATGTGTTTAAATTAGTTAATTACTTTTTAATGATGTTTGAAATTAGTTAATGATTTTATCTAATGCTGATTAATTTTAATTAATCTCCTAAATAATGATGGATTAAAGTTAATTAATTATTTAATTAATCCTGTTTAAAATTAATTAACCCTTTTTAATTAACGACTTTTAAAATTAATTAATTAGTTTAAACTTAATTAATTTTTTCCCTTAATGATATTTTAAATTAATTAGTCATTTTTAATAAATGTTATTTTAAAATTAATTAATCACTTTAATTAATGATGTTTGAATTTAATTTACTAATTTAATTAATGATGTTTTAAAGGTGATTAATCCCTTTATTTGATGATACTTAAAGTTAATTAACCAAATTAATTACCGAAGTTCTAAAGATAATTAATCATTTTTATTAATGATAGTTAAAGCTAAATAATCAATCTAATTAGGATGTTTTAAGTTATTAAGCCCGTTTAATAATGTTGGTTTTAATTTAACGAACCATTTTTACAAAGATGTTTAAAGTTAATACTTGTGAAGTGAAGCCCAAGTATGAATTTGGTTTTAAAAGCAAAAGTTTGATTTATTTACGGAAATATATTAATTACCATAAAGCAATATCACTTATATGGAAAGCATTTAGTTGTCTATTTAACACAAAACACTGAAGAAGGAGACCCGCCTCTATCCCGGAAGTTAAGAAAGTACACCGAGACATGACTTTGAGGTAACACTAACTTAACTTGCCCGGTATCATTGTTACCCAATGGATAATACAAGTTTGAAATTAACGAGTGGTGATAGGTATACAAGATTTAATTTCTATATACGATTATTTTATTATCTTTGAGAGTCGGTTTGTCGACTATCGATTACCTCATCCTTCTTTGTATTTCGTCATTCTAAGCTGATGTGTTGCTCATTTGAGCTTTGCTATTCTTTATCGAAAATGACTAAACCTAAAGAGAAAGTGGGGGTCAAGCTATGTGGGATTGCTCATATTAGGGTATTTTAACGTCTACTCTAGATTGGTTCAGTTTTGCGCATTGACATGTGAAATACTCAAATTCTTCGTAGTAGCTGACTGGGTCCAGCTTGGAGGTTTTTGAGAGCCATGGGAGTTCTCAAGTATGTTTATAGAGGTATACTTCCAGCAGGGGTGTGCACCCTCCTAGTCAATGTTGGAAAATTCCCTTTTCCCTTGTTGATTTGAACCTTTGAATTTGTTTTCCTTAATTACATCGGGAAGAGTCCAGAACTATTTACAGTTTTTAATTATTTTTATCCATTCTTTATGTTTGAATATTGTTCATATGAGAGGAAACCCGTTCCACGTTTGGCGGCATGGTCTCACATGCTGTTGTTCAATTACACCTATTCTTTTAAAGTTTTACTCACACCATGTCTGACCAGAGTTGTCATTTTCCCTAAACTCTTGGATATTCATTTTTATTTGAGTAGTCCAAGAGTAGTAAATCTTTTATGGGCTCCTTTGAAGATGGTGTCCGAGCAGGAGGTGCTTATCTATTTAGTTGTCTATTTCTGTTGTTTGTTTAAATCATGTAAGTGTATTTTTTTTCAGCATGTGTAAAGGCAAGTGTTATAACTACCTAAGCTGATTGTAGTACTTTTGTGTAACTTTGATAACTCTATGTTAGGGAGAAAACTTATGTACTATCTTACTGTTGTGATATATTTACTAGTTCTGTTGTGAGATTTTCTATGCTATTCTTTTAGTTTCACCCAATGACAATCCATCTTTCAGATGCTTGGCAATGACACACGAATACCATATTTGTATTAAGTGTTGTTCCAAGGGGTCAGAAAGGAGAGTCATTACACTTAGTATCAGAGCTTTGGTTGAGTAAAAATCTTAGCCTGATTTGGGTACCACTCATTAGAAATAGGGTGAGAAGAGCCATAGAATGAGTTAATCATGAGAGAGATTTCTTATCACCCCTCCAAAAGTCTAGGTTTAGACCATTTGGTGTTGTTTCCCTTAAATCATTTTAGTCCTATCTTTATATTCTAATAATACTTTCCATCGTTTTGGTAATTGAAAATGAGTGCAAGAAGAAGAGGGAGAGGATCTGGAACCCGCACGGCTACAAATGGTAGATCTAGTAGAAAAAGGCTAGTTGTAGAGCTGGTACAAGTTTTGCCGCTTTAGAATTTTGCTACTCAGAGCAAAAATTAAATTGCTTTGGGTGGTGAACCATTCTTTCAAATTGAAGATATTATGGGAGTTCAGACATGGATCTACTCTTGTGAAAGGATATTTAGGGTTCTTTAGTTGGAGGATGCAAGAAAGTGATTGTTGGCATCGCGATAGCCCCAATAGTTAGCAATGAATTAGTGGGATTCAGTGACAGTTAATACCCCAAAGGAAGATTTTACTTGGGCACAATTTAAGGAATTTTTTGAAGCTTAATTTATTCAAAAGGTGGAGAGGGCACGGTTGTTCAGGAGTTTCATGGATTTGAAGCAAGGTGATAAGATAGCGGCGCAGTATGAACATAAATTTAATGCATTGTCTCGCTTTAGACTAGGATTAATAAACACCCCACTAAAAAAGAATGAGTTGTTGTAGAAGGACCACAGCCAAAATTTCATCGCGAGATGACCAATCTTGTTAATGGTACCTTTACCAATGTTATCAGTATGGCTTTGAGGTTTGAAGCTTTGGATATTAAGTAGGGTTTTAAAAAAGGTGTAGTGCACGTAGTTAGTTCCCAACCTTTATCATTTATCCTAGTTGCAAATAAGCCAAATTTCAAGTGCAAGTTTAAAGGGAGGAAGTAGTAGGCATGAACGAAACCCAGGGATGGGGCTCCAACTAAGAAGAAGCAGCCCAACATGGCCAATGTTCTTTGTTTTAAATGCAGAAAGATGGAGCACTTTGCAAATCAGTGTCGAAGTGTCTCTTGTTTCAACTGCGGTCAGCTGGGATGCATGAATATTGAGTGTCACTTCCCAAAGGAGGGGTCTCAAGGACAAGCTTATACTACTGAGGAGATACCATCTGCTTCTACAGATCAAAAGAAAAAGCAGGTGTTGCAAGGTACATTATCCATTTATGATATTACTATTAGAGTGTTGTCCAATACCCATCCACCTCATAGTTTTATTTTAGTCGACCTTGTAGATAAACCTAACCTTAAAACCCATCCTTCAAGATAATTCTCTTTGTGTGTTGAACCAAATTGGGGGTCCAACAAATCTCGAAACTATGTGTCTAAGTGTACCTATTTCTTACCTTAACCATTTCTTTCATTTTGACTTGTTTGTTCTTAGGTTTATGGGTTGTCGGGTGTTGTTAGGGATAGAATTGTTATCTAAGTTTAGGGCGATCATAGATTGTGATTGAAGGATTGATAGAGCGAGTAATGCTAGAGAAGTTGGTGTACATATAAACTATAGGTGGCCAAACGAGTTAATGAGCAGTTTTCCCTATTCGCTTGAAGCGACTAAAGAGGTTATAAAAGATATACTGATTGTTCAGGATTTCAAGGATATTTTTGATGAAGTACAAGGTTTAACTCCTCACTATGAAGTGGAGTTCCGTATTGATTTGATTATAGGAACTAAAATAATTATAAAACCTCCTTGGAGGTTGGCTCCAAATGAGAGAAGCATACGTTTGACTTATTACAGAAGGGTTTAATCCGGCATAGCATATCAAGTTGGGGATTGCTGGTAGTTTTTGTTACAAAGGTGGATAGTTCTCCTAGGTTATGTGTAGACTATTGGGAGTTAAATAAAAGGACCATCAAGAATAAGTATTCTTAACCTGGGATCGATAATATGTTTGACCAACTCCATGGTGCTCGGCTATTTTCTCAACTGAATCTTACCATTGATTTTCACCAACTCTATGGCCTTGCCTCTACATGTGTGACCATAGCTGTATCTAGGGGGAGGTGATCGGTGCATGGTGATGGGAAAAGGAGGTAGTGTGGTGATGTACAGTGATGTAAGAAGGAGAAGTTTACACTCTTCTATTTTCCTGTAAATACCACTTCACTTTTTCACTTCATTCATTCATTCATTTTCTTCTTTATTTTTCCAAAAGCTTCCCCCATATTCTAATAGCTTCCATCTAAGAAAAAATATAAAGAAAATTATATTTAAATTTATACATGCACACACATATAGCACTTCAAATCTCATCCAAACTCTTCCTCTTTCACTTCAAACCCATGGAAAACCACCCTAACCGAGACTACCACCCTCACAAACCAAGGCCATGAACCCCTACCCCCTTCAAAAGCTAGGCGGAGCCCTGTAGGAGTCGGGACGGGTGTTCGTGAGCTCCATTTCGAGTTAGAGAGGATAATCCATTTTCTAGTTAATCGTTTTATCTCAAGGTGAGAAAACTCTATTTAATTTATGTATGTGTATGTATGACGTGAAATGATTGCCATGAATTCTTATTTATAAGTTGTACATCAAGTATTGATTGTTGAATATGGTTGTTTAATAAGTCATTAAATACGCATTAAATACACAAGGAAATCACTTTATAAAAGTAAATATGGAATCATTAAATGCCTAAATGATTGGAAATGTTTTATAAACATTTTATAATATTTAAACTTTACTTGACAAGTTTTAAATGAAAATGAAAAATCGAGTAAAAACTAGGTGCGTTGCGTAATGGTAGTTTGCGATTTGGCGCCATAGACAAATGAGTATATAAAGTGGAATATAGTTCAGAATTCTTCATAGTAATAATTTTCCAGTTATATCCATAATTTTAATCAAAGAAAGAAAACCAAGTTTTCATCTTATAGATTTTCAAATAAGTCCAAAACAAGTTTTTAATAATATCGAAGTTTTGCAGTTTAATGACCAACGTTTAAACATGATTTAAAATGGATATTTTAAATGTTTAAAATTATAAAATAAATCTTATAAATCTTTTAGAATGTTTTAAAAGAGATTTGAGTTATATATATAAATTTTCAAATGATATCAAAGTCGTTTTTAATCAATATAGCTTTTAAAACACCTTTCACAACACTTTTTGCAGCACTTTTTCAATAACTTTTAAAATATGATATCAAACTTCACTATTCTTTTCCGAACTTTTATAAATGTTTTATAATAAGTAAATAAGTGTTTTGAAATGATTTAAAGGTTTTATGATTTATTTAAAAGAGTTTAAATAAATTAATTTGAAGAAAAGCTGTTATAAGCAAATGAGTTAATCTTGGCTCTAATAAGCCCGACGAGTACACTTGATTTTTCTATTCATGAGATTTGGTTCAGGTGCTTAAACTAAGGAGTGTTCAGGAGAAACTAGTGCTCTGGCTCACTTGGCCTCCCCCAGACGAGGTATATATAAGTTTGAAATTTCAAAAACAAGTTAAGTATAAAAGATTACACTTTTCAAATTTAAACAACTTGGATCATGTAGAAATAATCCTTTTATACTTATTAAATTTCTAAGAGGGAATTGTACTATTCATAGAATTTAAAAGGTGATTTCACCCTTTTTTTGCCCATAGTACATGTTGAATATGGAAATTAAAATTGAGTAAGAGTAGTACCGATTATATTTGACACTATTTTACTCAATAATGTATTTTAAAATAATTTATGAAAATGATTTAGTAAATTTTCGTAAGGAGGCTTAACGAATTTTGTATATGCTAAGAAGAAATGGTTTTCAAAAATATAAAATCTATAAATGATATCTTTGGATAAAAAGAAAATTAATAAATGGAATATTTATTATCTACCCACTTAACGTCATTATATCGATGATTGGTTTGTCGAAATAGGAGTCATATATAGGTAATCCCTATTCAGAAACAACTTTGAACCAATTTACGCCTTTGAAAGTGAAGAAGATATATTGAATACCATGATTTTAAAAGATAGGGGATCTTCATTTTGGAAGGACTGCTTATCGATAATCTTTGGGTAGGTCCCGAGATAAATAAATAGCAGTGGCCCTTCGTTTTGGAAATGTCTGAAACACAAGGATTATTTGCTACTAATCCTAGTGATAATTCCTGACAGGTGGTAGGAAAGTGCCTTCAGTTTGTCCTGTTCTTGTAGAACTTGTATTGATAAATTTCTAACGTTGCATTTCTAGATATAATGATTGATCTCTATGAATATATCATCTATCTGGTGGCGGATAAGGCAACTTCTATTAGCTTAACACCCTTTCCTAAGACGTGCGAGTTCTGGAGTTATATATTTGTAGAAATCAGTTATGTGATTGTGAAATGGTAAAATGGCATTCAAAGTGGATGATGTCTTATAAGAAAAAGGTAACCGCTACCTCAAGCCTCACATCCGAGAATAGTGAAACATGGATGTTTTAAGGCTAAAGTGGGTCGCAACCAATCAGTGTATGAAATAACCTTCTAGATCTATGAAAAATCTACCCGTTATAACGTTGGGTTTAAATTATAAAGTGTATGCTTGGAATCCCGGATAGGTTGGTAACGGCAGGATGATGTTATACTCGATGTTGTTTATGTAATTTTCGGATAAGCCAGTCTTAATTTACATGAGGATCAACATAAGGGCCTTGAGTGCATTCCTTTAGAAATGTGTTGTACAAAGGTAGTCCCTTACCTTGTTATTCAGCTAGAAATCCAATTCCCAATAAGTGTCGTACGGACTTAGTTGTAAAAATACTAAAATGTGGGATGCAAGCACTTCGGCTAAGATTTATATGTTTATTTGATAATATTTCAAAAATGTCATTACAAATAATATTTTAAAAAAATTTGTATCATAGGTTTTGGTTATCATAAGGTAAAAATTCGTTCCTTGTTTGTGTGTAGCGTGGTTTTATAAGACATCCTTTCATTTTCAAACTTTTGTATTTTGAGTTTCTCACACCAGTCCCATGACTGACCTGCAGCTTATTTTTCTTTTCCCTTAAACACTAGGTGCCTTTTTTTCGACCAGTCAAGTAGTAAGGTAGCTTGAATCATTTTGGAAGGAGCCGAGAGTATGAAGAATAGAGGGCCCTTTGTTTATAATTATCTATTCCCAACTTTTCTGCTGTATTGTGTACCATGTATTTTGTATCTACCATCCCATATAAGGATATGCAGTTATAAATATCCTAGGCTGGGTTAGTACTTATCGTAACTCTGGATCACTTGGAGTGATTATATGTACTTTCCACATGTATACTTATGTTGTTTAATACGATATGAGATTCTGTTATGATTCTATTTTCTACCTTTATTTCTTTTAAACCCCCGATTATCTGCCTTTCTGGCATTTGAATTTGCGGCTCATAAATACCGTGGATGTACTTGTGTCGATCTTCAAGGGTCGAAAATGTGAGTTGTCATAGTAAATATATTCATATTCATTCATAAATAAGGTAACACAATTTTGAAATATAAATGCATACTTAAGTTTATTAATATTTGATATGACATTTTGTGAAAGTTTAATTATGTTTAATAAAATAAAAGTGGAAATTTTCATCACTTATCACTTCATTACAAACATTAAGTACAAATGGGTAAAAGACTTGTTGGCCGCAAGGGGGGCCTAGGGGAGCTTGCGCATGTGCTTGGAGGAGGGAAGGAGGCAAGGTTGTGTTGTGGCATGATGGTTGTGGAGGTTATGTACTTTGAGGGTGATTTGGTAATTTGACTTGTCCATTTGTATATATTAAAGTTTCCAAACGTTTCCTTCATTTTCTACTTTCATTTCTCTTTCTACATCTTTATGAACACTTTAATGGCCTCTAAAATAAATTCTTAGGCTTAAAAATCTAATTTTTCATTCACTTTTAAGTTTTAAATCCTTGTTAAAACCATATCCTTGCACCTCTACGCTTCTTCTTCACAAAACAAATCCATACACACCCCCATACCACCTTGGGCAAGCCATACATACCAAAGCGGAGCCATATTGCACCTTAAGCCTACAAAAATCAAGTTAGTCCAAAGCAAAACTAGATCTAAGGCCAATCCGAGATTTAGTTAAAGTTCCGTCTGATTTACTAGACATTTCGGTGAGTAAAGCTCGCCTTTTTAACTAAAATTTTGAACTTTATTTTCTTCATAATCTTGTCACTAACTTAGTTGCTTGGTTAGTTATATTTGGATGTAACCTTGTTGACTTAGTATTTGCTCTAAAAAGGTGACGTCTTTAGTAGTTAGTTAGTAACTTCAAGTAGTTATAAAGTTTGATGTAAATTGTTTAAGTGATTCTTTCCTTTTGTTCATGAATATGTTTACCATTTTGTATATGTCATAACTTTGTTATGTGATGTAATGTTGGATGTAAAAAAATTGACATGAAAGTGGTTTTATAAGTGTACATACAACAACTATTGTTATATCAACACTTTTGAAAAATATCATCTCTTCAAAACATTTAATTTAATCTTGTGCTTGGATTTTATTTTACAAAGTTAATTAAGTTTGTGAATAATGATGATTTTTAAATTAATTAACCATTTTAATAATGATATTTAATTTAATTAATTGTTTTAACTAATGAGGATTAATGATAATTAATTATATGAATAATGATATGTTTAAAATTAACTAATTACTTTATTAATGATGTTTAAAATTAATTAATCATTTTATCTAATGATGATTAATTTTATTAATATCTTAAATAATGATGGCTTAAAGTTAATTAATTATTTAATTAGTGGTGATTAAAATTAATTAACCCTTTTTACCTAATGAATGTTAAAGTTAATTAATTAGTTTAAATTTAATCAATATTTTCCATTATTGATATTTTAAATTAATTAATCATTTTTAATAAACAATGTTTAAAAATTAATTAATCACTTTAATTAATAAATTTTAAGTTTAATTAATTAAATTAATTAATGATGTTTCAAAAGCGGTTAATTAATCAAATGAATTAACGAAGTTATAATGATAATCAATCTTATTAATGATAGTTAAAGCTAATTTCAATTTAATATGGATATTTTAAGTCATTAAGTCCTTTAAATAATGCTGGTTTTAAGTTGATGAAAGCTTTTTGACAAAGCTGTTTAAGTTTAATACTTGTGAAGTGAAGCCTAAGCATGAATTTGGTTTTAAAAGTAAACGTTTGATTCATTTACAGAAATCAATTAATTTCCATAAAGCGATATCACTTATATGGGAAGAGTTTAGTTGTCAACTTAACACCAAACGTCGAAGAGGGAGACTCGTCTCTATCCTGAAAGTTAAGAATGTACGACGAGACATAATTTTTAGGTAACACTACCTTAACTAGCCCGACATCATTGTTACCCAAGGGATAGTACAAGATTGAAATCGACGAGTGGTGATGGTATACAAGATTTAATTTCCATGTACAATCATTTTTTTTATCTTTGATAGTCGGTTGTCGACTATCGATTACCTCAGCCTTTTTTGTGTTTCCTCGTTCTAAGACAATGATTGTTCATTTGAGCTTCGTTATCCTTTGTCGAAAATAATTAAACCTAAACAGCGAGTGGGGCTAGCCATATGCAGTTGCTCCCATTAGGGTATTTTCACCTTCACTATAGATTGGATTTGGTTTTATGCATTAAGATGTGTAGTACTTGGATTCTCGGTAACAATTGGAGGGGTTCGGCTTGGAGGTTTCGGAGAGCCATTAAAGTTCTTAATTATATTTCTAGAGGTATACTTTTGGTGTTGCATCCTCCTAATCATTGTTAGAAAATTCACTTTTTCCTTGTTTATTCGAATTTTCGTATTTTTTTTCCTTAATTGCATCGGGAAGAGTCCAACATTCTTTGCGGTATTTAATTATTTATATCCATTCTTTATGTTTGGATGTTTTCCTTGTAAGAGGAAACTCGTTCCGTGTTTGACGGTGTGGTCTCACATGTTGTTATTTAATTACACCTATTGTTTTAGAGTTTTACTCATACTATTTTCTAACCCAAGTTGTTATTTTTTTTATAAACTCTTAAGTATTGATTTTTATTTGTGTAGTCTGAGCGTAGCAGGCCTTTTATAGGCTCCTTTGAAGACGATTTTGAGCAGGAGGTCTTTGTCTATTTAGTTGTCTATTTCCGCTGTTTGTTTAAACCATGTAAGTGTATTTTGTTTCAGCACGTGTAAAGGAAGGTTAGTATAACTGCCCAAGCTGATTGTAGTACTTTTGTGTAACACTAATAAATCCATGTTAGAGAATAACCTTATGTACTTTCTTATCGTTACAATATATTTAACAGTTCCATTGTGAGATTTTTTGTTCCATTCTTTTATTTTCACCCCACGACAATCCATCTTTCGGATGCTAAGACAATGGCACACAAATAACGTGGTTGTATTAAGTGTCATTCCTAGGGGTCAGAAAGGTGGGGTCTTCATAGTTGTTTATTTTATTTTATTTTCTTCCTTAAGTATTGTTAACATTAACATTAGTTTTAACAATTACTTAACCCCTAAGTCTAATTAGTATTAACTTTCAAATTTCAAATTTAAGAATCATTTAATTATTTGAATTGGAATTATATTTCAAATTTTTTGAATTCAAAAGCTTCGAACGTTCATAGCTTTTCTGTTTGAGCTTCGTTTTCAACATATTATAAATGGAAATTGATCAGAATTTCGCCATGAATACAATGTCATAACTTCCATGGTTGAATTCTGACTTTTGCAAAATTTTCATTTTCATATATATTTAGTAATTAATCTACCTTATTTTATTTATTTATTATTAATTTTTGGAGTGTTACATTCTCTCCCTTAAGAGGATTTCTTTCCCGAAATCTTTCAAGAGGCGACTAGCATAATGTATAATAAACATCTATGTTTTGCATCCAAGTTGTCTATACAACCATCTACTCAACCAAAAGTGTAATATGATTATGTGTGCAGACATACTATAGGTGAGGTCAATCCTAGCTTGAATGCAAGTGTCATGATATATATGTATGTATGCGAATACCCTAAACATGCATAGATTTTCTACATAAATGCAAAGTGAGTGAAAACTATAGCAACCATCTCCATCATCCAATATAACAACCACGATGCAACTAAAATCTAATTTTAGAGAGAAAAGTTTGCCAGTGAAAAACTCTGGATGAAAAGTCCTCTTGCTTTCCACTGGATTTCCCCTCAATTGGACTCGAACCAGCCTGATTTCTTAATTGCGGAGCTTTCTAGTTCTATGCTCCATAATGCATGCAGCGGCACGGGAAGCAATTGGCTCCATCTTAGTGCCTCCCAATTGATTAGGCTCTACCATAGTGGTTGTGCTATAAAAGAATTTCCTCAAGTGTGAAACGTGAAAAATGTCATGGGCTCCTACCAACTTATTCGGTAGCTCCACACAGTAAGCAATTTCTCCTATGTTTCCTAAAATTGGGAAGGGCCTAACAAATTTTGGTGCTAACTTTCCCGTCTTCCAAATCTCACGTCCTTTCTAAGAGGGAAAACTTTGATAAACATCATGTCCTCTACTTCGAATTCTAACTTTTTCTTCGCTTCTCCGCGTATGATTTTTGGAGATCTTATGTGGCCTTCATCTACCGCCTAATCAATTCTATCCTTTTCGTTTTGGCACATCAAACACCCAGTGGAAAATTCCGTTACCTTATTCTTCATCCCTGTCTAATAGAAAATTTTCTTCATTTCCCTATTCATCTTGTCTCCTCTGGGGTGAATGGTCATCCTTGAATGGTATCTTCCTGCAAGCTAACTTTTTTCCAAAATCCAAAATTTTTGGGATTAAAGCATTATTTATTTTTAGTTACTAACCTAATTTGCTCATTAACTTATTACCTATAGTTTTTCGCTAGTTAAGTGTCGTTACGAATTTTTTTAATTTATTTTGTTTGGCTATATATATATATATATATATATATATATATATATATATATATATTTGGCATTCTAATCTAATCCGTAAAATCAACCCAATAAAAAAATAGGAACATATCTTATACTATATTATACACTTTTCCAATAACCTAAGGGAGAGAATTATCGATAACAATCCCAAAAACTCTAAAAGAAAATTTCACCGGAAGTTGCTATTTATCATTAACTGGTGTTAATGATGTTAAGGCCCTAATACTCCTTAGTAAATTAAGATGAATATTCTTAGCACATCATTCCACTTAATTTTCCATCTTCCTTAGTTTTATTTCTTGGTATCTAATAAATATGGTTCATTCTTTACTTCAGCTAATATACCCTTAATAATTGATCACTATTGACAAAATTGGACCAACTCTAATAAATCCTCATTTATTCCCTTTTATTTCTACCAATTTCAAAATTCCTTTACTACACCGATTCAATTCCTCCATAAATACAATGTTAAATTCCTTTTAATTCTCTATTATTTACAAATTTATTACCCATTAAATTTGTAATTAATGTCCATAAATTCTAGTCCTGTAACTACTATTTTGTTAATAACTAATATGAATATTATCATAAATTACACTATTTATATACTTCAATTTTTGTACGTTAACCACGATAATATATGTGTGTGTGTATTTCTTATTTCTAATTATTAATTTATAAACTAGAACATTCTTTCCCCATTTTGATTTATCAAAGCTATCGTTCTAAAAAGGATTACCATTATAATTTTTCATAAATTAACCAAAGTGAGATTTTTGCTTCATTTGAAATTACAAGGAATTATTTCTTTTCTTTTATTGAAATAGACACTATAAACTAAGGGAAAGAATATCCATATCTTGCACATCTCTTTCTCTTTTTGGTACATCCCTTATTAATTTAAATGATACGCTTTTATACCTATTTTGGAGCTGGATAATTTAAGGAATTTGCACAGAACCTGCTTCAATAAATCAAAACATAGAAATTTACATTCCACGTCAACTACGGCAACCTAACTTACAATCCTATTATAAATCTAAAATATCTTCACAACTTTACTAATATTGAACAATTAAATATCTAGGACTGATTTCAAATCTCCAAATTAGGGTGTGCATACTATTCCTATTTTATTCATATCTTAAAATCTTTACTATGTCTTACCTAGGTAGTGATACCTATCTATTTTGTAAAAAAAATTGGTTTAGTCCATACCAATCTTAAAACTAAAATATCATAATAATATAATACCTTATCCAAAACCTTTATTTTTAAAAATATAAACTTGGAAACCTCTTTTGTAAATTTTCAAAACTTGCGTAGTTCCCAAAAGGAACTATGAATTTTTCCTTTTCCTAACCAACTTTTCCCTTTTAAGGATTTTTTTTACAACAAAGATTCATTTCTTTGAAAGTTGAACTTTTAGTTCAAAATATTAAACAATTATTAAACCAAACTATTATTAAATCAATAATTCAAAAATTGCTTAATTCCATAAAGGAGAAATTTAAATTCCCTTCTCAAAAATTTTCTACAACATACAAAATATTTTTTAATAAATTGCTTTCATACAAATAAAATTATTACATTAAATTCAAAATCATCTATTACTCTATGAAATTATGGCTTGTACTTAATAAAAGTTCATTGACACTATTTTAAAGATATATATATTTTCTAGATTTAACTCTTTTTAAATCTATTACAAAGACAACATCTCAAAATAATAGAATTTCCGTTATTAGACATTTATGATTTCAAGGATATTTCTGGTTACAAGAGTATTATTTTAGTAGACTTCTAACCACAATCTACTCACATGACTGCCAATTTTCTAATTTCAAGCTGTTATATTTTAAAAAAAATATGCATCAACATCTATTGCTTTATTACTCAAAATGTATTATCACTTAACTAAATACTTTTTATAACTTTATTAAAGTCTTATTTAAACCCTTATAATCTTTCACTCAACCAATATTAAACTAGAATTTCAAAAATAAAAATTCCTTTTTACCAAAAACCTTTTAATCAGAAACTTTTGACTCAATAAAATTGTTAAACTATGAATTTCCAAGTTTTCTTACGATTTCAAAACATTAACTTCCCAATAAATCCTTAGAGAAACCTATTCAAAACATTTTAAGGAGCTTTCCAAAAATATTTTATCAAATTCTTTACCTTGGATTTGGATTTAGAAATTGACTTTAATTATTCTTTCCTTCTTACCTACTCAGTCCGATTATCTTCTTGTGTTGATTAATGTATACCTTCTTATGGGAACTTGCTGTAATGAACCACCTTGTCAATACTCAGAAGTCGACACTAATACATCCACGGTATTTACATGTCGAGCATCCGAGTGTTAGAAAGGCAGATTGTTGGAGAAAGGAAAGGAACAGATAGAATAGAATCTCACATCGTGATGAGTAATATACAATATGATACAAATCTTTACAATAATAAAACTTTAATATACATACAAACACCAATCAGAGTACACTAATCACTAATCATTGGCATGGACAGTTATAGCAACCTGTCCTTGCAAATGCTGATAAATGCAGGCAATAAATGCATCGAAAATTAAAAATGTACATGAATATGACTTGGAGTCCTCCAGCTTGACCCCTGAAGCTCCAAAGCATCCAAACTAGACCTTCAAATATACTCGGCCTGAACCGAGCATTATAAGAAAACAACGCACGGATCAGTCTAGTAAACCTATGTGAGAAACACACCTCGATTGGATTTTTAAAGTTATAAAAACATTTTAAAACAAATGGTATCTCGTAAGACGATGCTGCAAATAAACATGTATGGGTTTTACTCACGATAACAAAACCATTTTATAGAAAATCCAGTGACATTATAATAATGTCTTGGATACAATTACATATTAATCATAAACGAAATTGTTACATTAATTAAATTCTAGCATAATAGGTATAAAACTAAGTATCTAAAGGCACGTACTGGAGAATAGATTCCAATAATGACAAGGATACTGGAGTACCACCCATCACAGTCTACCTCTAGAAAAATGTACCGAGGTCGATAAGAATGTCTTGCATCCTTACTTACAGGACCCACCTACCACTTCCTGGATAGTATCAAATATATCGTCCCCCTGGTTGCTTTGCAACCTTTACCGAGAGCACTCATGCACAACCAATCCATAAAATGAATGCATATCTAGAAAGGTGATGATACACCCTAATGAGAGCAGCCCACTTAGCCCTGCGACATATCCCCTATTTTAGTCATTCTCAGTTGATAAGGCAAGAGGCTAGATTTTATCTTTAATATAGCAAATCCACCTAGAATGCTACACTGCCTCCTAGGAAGAAATATAACGCCATAGTCCATCCATTAAAGTTGTTCAAGATATGAACAAATCAAAGGCACTACTACTACTACATCCATTTTGGAATCACCCTCAGGATTAGTAGCAAATAGCCTTTGCGCTTCAAAAGCTCTGTCTTCAATCCCATCATCTTCGAGATATCTTCATTATGACACTTGAGTTGGATCGAAGTGGTTTTCAGAGAATTTATATTTATCTGATCTCGGTCTCTTCAAACCAACATTTGACAGTTTTCGATAAACTCAACTCTAGTTCTCTTGGAAATTAACAGACAAGATAAGAGTGGGGATCACCCGCTAACCATTTAAGTGGATGGTTCTCCTTATGATTTGTCCTAGGAGAATAAGATAAGAATTATACATATAGTACAACATCATCAAAGAAAATTGTGTCAAAGAACTCACAGATTTCTCCTAGATATCTAGAGTTATATTTTTGGCAAAGATTTGATAGTCGGTTATTTAACTATCAAATAAACACACAATTAAAATATAGGTTTATAGATCCCTAAGTGAAATAACACTGGTTAAGCACAAAGCAACTTTGGACCTCTTAAATTAATCATTTCATCAATTTAAAATTACTCTGTAAACATTTGTATTAAAATACTTTTACGAAGATATATACATTTAACACCTTCTTTACTCTTTCCCTATCTTAAAAGATATTTTACATACTTATCTCAACTACATAACAATATTCACAAACCATTTTATTTTAAAAAGTTAGGAAAATCTTCCCATATACTTATTCTAACAACATAAGTATATTCACAAACACTACATTTTCAATATTTAGAAAATATACTTATACATTATCTCAACAGTATAAGTATGTTTATAAATCCTAAGAATGATTTTTTTTTTCAAAACCGCACTTAAAATGTAACGACCCAAAATTTCAATCATTCCAATTCGGAATATTTAATTGGTTTTAAATATTGAAACTTAATTTTATATGTTAAATAACTTATATTTCAAATATAGCAATTTATTTGACAATTAAATTGTTAAATTTAAATATTGAAATTGCTTAAATAATTGAATCTTGAATTTAATGTGAACAAAAATGATTTCAAAACTTGATTTAAATTCTATTTGAGTAAGAAGAAGGATAGTAAGCTTTTAAATTTGATTTAAAAGCGATTCAACTGATTTTGAAAATTACTCATTTTAATTAACGCTATCTCGAATTTTTACGAAACCCATTTCATCGGATCCGTAATAGTAAATTATCATAATCGGACATATCGTTTGGTCGTGCGAGTTCAAACACATAGAAATTATTAAAGGAGTTAAAATTAATATAATTTGATTTTGAAAAGCTATCTTCTATATATGATGGAACTAGCTTCTGTTATACATTACATTGTGTTCGGAATATGGGCATAACATATAGAACGTCAAGCGGCACACTTCGTTTGGAGTTTAAAATTTTCACGGAAGAATAGTGCTTAGAAAAATTTTCTATGCAAAGGCCATCCACTACAATTCCTAACCCTGAAAGCAATTTCAGCCACCATTAAAACATAAACATCTAACGACGATGACGATCGGAGCCGCTAGAGGCCAATTAGCCAACGACTTTAACTAGGAAAACATAGAGTGTGATGATACGAAGCTAATCTACGGTTGAATCGTTGATTGATGAACCAAGGTAGAGACAAAGTGCCTCTATTCGCAGTAGTAAATATGGGTTTGGTTGTCACACTTTGTCACGCACGCTGGAGCGGGCGAGGGTGGAGCGACAGTCGAGGTGGCACGACAGGGCATGGTCGACGGCGCATTCTCCATGGTGGTGCGATTCGGAAACAAAATGAAAAAGAGAAAACAAATGAAAGTCGCGGCATGGGAATGGAAGTGCGCATGAGGGTAGGAAGCAGAGGGAAGAAACGGAAAGGTTTAAGTTCAAATTAATTTAATTAAGTTAATTAGAATTTTAATTATATCAAAGTTCGCTAATCCATATTTAATTCATACGAGGTCCGTTTCGAGCGCGACTAGTTGCATTGCATTTGTATCAACGAGCACTACGCTATGGAGTTGGATTGGACAAATTCGAAACTAGTAGGAATTTTGGGTTAAATTGGACGACCGTTCAATTTCAATCCAAATCAGAGCACTTTGGTAATTTCTGGCATTTTTGTGAACAAACTCACCTCTCTGTCCTGCTTATATTTTTATATAAGTGGGCATTATTTTATTTATGGTGATTATTGCTTGTTTGGATGATATACTATATTTTAGTTGGTTTGGATATATTCCCATCTTTTGGAGTGGATGAGATATTATACGTTCCCATGTAAGAGCGGATGACCCCTTGTACGCAAATTCCGCCTCAAAACGGTTGATTTTTATATTATTTTATTATATGCTGTATTTAATGTAGGGGGGCCGGTTGGAGGGATCCAATAGTGATGGATGGTGTATTTGATGACATGGATTGTGTTTGCTTATTTTGTGCTATGGTAGCATTAGGCCTTATTTCTGGTATTTTCAAATACAATAAAATAGTGAGTTTGATTTGTAATGATTTTCAAAGTGATTTCGGAAGTATATATGATTTAACATGTTTTAAATTATTAAAAGGATTGGATTTGTTTTTAAAGAAATAAAAGTTATGATTTTTATATTATAAAAGTATAGCTTGTGAAATATTCTTAAGTTGAGATTAGTTTATATCAAGTATTTATATAATGTGATATTTTATGAATAAAGAAATAGATTTATAATTGGGATTTAGAAATATTTTGTAAATGGTTTTGAAATTGTTGCTAAATGGATTTGTAAAGGGAATTTATAAAATAAATTAGATTTATAAAGAAATGGATTCTGATAGTAAAATTAGCATTTATAAAAGATGATTTATTAATAGAATTTTATAAGTAAAGAGATTTTATAAAATAAAAGTTTTTAAAATTGAAAGGATATTTATAAACATAGTTTTATAAATTTGGAAATGATTTATGCTGAGATTTAAATATGGAATTTTATATGAAGGTAATATATTCAAGTTTTTAAGAATTAAATAATCTTCTAAAAGAAAGTTTTGAAAGTAATCTTTTTGATAAAGTTAATTAGAAGTAATTTATCTTTTTAAGGTGATGTTTTGGAAGGTAATAATTCCAAATGGAATTTAAATGATTTTGAAAATTGTTTTAAAATATGATATGTACCGAAAACATAGATTTCAACGTTTATTATTGTAAAAGACGTTTATGGAACGCATGGACTATAACACAGCTGTTATAGTAAATGATTTCCGAAAGAACATATTTTATATAGTATATGGGACACACACACACACACAGATATATATATATATATAATTGGTTGAATCCCTATACTAATTTTTTTGGGTCGTCGTAATGATGTTTTACCGCAAAATTTGTTTTGATCCAATAAAGCGTGTGTTGGAAAATATGAAGCTTTCCTAAAATGATTTGTAAATGTGCTTATATGAATTTAAGCATACTGAAATATTTTCTAAGTGTTGAAATGAAATGGTTTGTTAATATACTTGTACCATTGAGATAAGTGTGTAGAAATGTTTTCCAATATCGAACGATTGAAATAGTTTTGAGAATATATCTTTTTAAAGATAATTTGAAGTAAATATTTGAAAATTGATTTAATTAATAAAAGAATTATTAAATAGGCCTAGTGACTTTTTATGTGCTAGATATTGTTTGTTGCTTTGATAGTTAAATAACCAACTATCGAAATTTAGCCATTTTTGGTTCCTTGACTTAATGTGGGAACTAATTAATTGCGACTTAGCATGAAGCTGACTGAGTTGGCTTGATGATCATTTGGATTAAGAATGTTGATTCAAGTAGTGCGAAGTGTCTATGACACTTCAATCAGCTAGGCTTCCTTCTTGGCCAAAGGATAGCAAGTTGAGAGTTGGAAACGTGATAAATCTATAAGACTTGGTTTTCCTATAAGGCTAAGAAACTCTTTATCGTGTTGGTTAGGAGAGAACAGGGTCGGATTTATCCGAGAACCACTTCGGACCAATGTATGCATTCGAAAGTGCCGGTTTATGATTATGATTTTGAAGATGGAGATCTTCATGACGTAGGGCTACTTGCCACTAGTACCTCGGGGTGAAATTTACCATATCATGTATGTATGGTAGTAGTAGTGCTTTACTGTGAAAATCTATGATATGCACGGACTTCTCGCTACTAATTCTAGGGATAACTTCCGACAAGATGTGGTAGGAGAGTGCCTTCGGTTTGTCCTGTTCCTAGACAATTTGTATGGATGGATGTCTGACATTGCATTTTTAAAATTACATCATTTACTTTTATAAATGTACATCTGTTTGGTGGCGGAGAAGGCAACTTCTCTTAGCTTAACACCCTTCTTTGAGACGTATGAGCTCAGAGGTTGTATGTTTTGAAACTCAATAGTCATTGGAGGAATGACAATGTGGCACTCAAAGTGGTATGTGCTATATGAAAGGTAAATGTTACCTTAGGCCACATCACCTGGTGAATGGCTTAAACAGGGTACGTCATGAGCCTATATGGTTCGCAACCATTAGGGTATGTTAATCACCTTTCTAGATAACCCTATATATGTCGGGTATGTGATGTATGCTATGAGATGTCTTAGACAGGTCGGTGACAAACGGGGTGATGACATATTCAGTTCTATCCAGTCCATGTATGAGTGCCAAATAGAGATAGCCTGGTCTTATTAGATGTGAAGGATTGTTCTTGTATCTTTAGTACATTCCTCTAGAGATGTACTATACGGAAGGTAGTCCCTTACCTGCCATTATATGGAATCCATTCTCCCTACGTTCCTGCCATTTTGTTTGTAGAGCCTAACATACCGAAAATTAATATGGTAACCATTTTAGCTAAGATTAATTATTATTTGTATACTAGACACTAGTATAATTTTAGATGATTAGAGGTGAAACGTTTTAGTTATCGTAAGGTAAAAGCATGTCTATATTTATGTGTGGCGTGGTCTTATGAGATACCTTTGTTTTTGATAAAGGAAAGTTTTATAACTTTAAAATAAATTTGAGATGTATTTTCTCATGCTGGTTTACCAGACTGATCCGGGAATTCTTCACTTTCAATGCTCAGGTTAGTCCGAGTATACTTATAGATTTAGATTTGGATGCTTTGGAGCTTCAGGAGACGAGCTGGAGATCTTCAGGTCGTATTCCATGTATATGTTTATTTTCTGTTGCATTGTTATTTATATTGTCAGCATTTGTGAGGACAGGTTACTATAACTATCCAGGATAATGATTGATGACTTGATTATTGTACTCTTATTGATGTATGTATATTAAAGATTATAGTTTCTCTTTTGTAAAGCTCATTGATATTGTATTATATGTTGTTCCGTTGCGATTGTGGGATTCTGTGTTTGTTTTTAGTTTCTTCCTCTCTCTCTCTCTCTTCTTCTTCTTCTCTTCTTCTTCTTCTTCTTCTTCTTCTTCTTCTTCTTTCTCTCTTCTTCTCTCTTAATTCTTTCCCCGTTAACCATCCGGTTTTCCACTCGGTTTGGGCTGGACATGTGCGGTTTGTTGTGAGCTCGAACTATGCGTAAATCGTGGGCCGTCATATAAAATTGGTTCAAAACAAAGTCATTTAAACAGAGATAATAACAATCCAAAACACTATTCCTTTGGTTTTAAGTAGGGAAAGAATGTTGCCTACCACCATAATTAAGAAGGTTATTTTGGAAACTCAAATCTCTATTATAAAAATAACTTTTTTTATAAAAATCCCCTTTCATAATTATAAGATCTAAAATTCATTTATCGAATTCCTTTCATAAAATATTATTTATAAATGTCTTTATATATATAACATAATTACAACCTCCTTTGATAAGTTCCAAATTAATATCTCCTTTATAAACACCCCTCATATTATTTATAAAATCTCTTATAAAACTTCTTTTATAAAGTACCATTTATAAACTTATTAATAATCCTCGACTTATTTCCAACTCTTTTATAAATTTTCCAAATATAATTACACATCCCTTTTTAGAAAATCTCTAAATATAACACCAAAAACCAAATATTATCCAAAACCCGAATGTCAAACAAACACCAGATATACGTATAAAGCTCGTCTTTTTCATATATTAAATAAATTCACAACTGGACTTACTTATCCCAATTTATCAAAAGATATTGATTTTATATTTCATAGGATAATATTTATAAACCATTCTTTTACTTATAAACACTATTTATAAGACTATCCTCCATTTATAAACTAATATTTATAAATCCATACCCTTATACACCATTTTTACACAACGATTCTCAAATATTTATCCCTAATATTTCTATCTTATTTAAAATGGAAAATCCCATTTAAAATAAAAGTTAACCGTTTTTAAATTTCTTTTAAAATATAAATGTAACATTCCCCTACTTGAAGGTCTAAAACTAATGGCTATGGATGCTGTAGTCATTCATAGTTATTAATCTTCGGCGACCAAATACGACGGTGCTAGATTCATTGATACACAGACCACAACAATATAGAAAAATTTTAACAATTCAAAAACATATTTCCACATTCCATTCAAAAAATTTCATGTTCATCACATAATCCCAAAAACATTAACCACGTTCAGCAAAATATAATTATTACACATATGCCAAGAGCGAAATATGAAGATGCCCCATTGGTAGATAAGAGTATATACAAAGGCCAATAAATCTGCCTTTACAAACAAAATACACAGTGGAAAAAGATATCTCTAAATAACTATATGCCTCATGCTTGCCTCCGAAACCATTATTCGTCTAAGAAGAGAACTTGAAAACCCTAATCCTCAAACTATTCAAAATCAATTGAGTACTCGAGTTCAAGGGGAGAACAAAAACTTCAAGTCAGATATAAAGCCTGGTATGAATAATAGTCTATCATCTCAAACCAAATAAATATCTAGTGAGACCATGCCACATAGCGGAACGAGTTTCCCCTCACTAGTATCTCAAAACCATTATAAAACCATATACTGTGCTCCTGTATCCACAATGGTTAAAACAATTCAAAATGGTATAACATGATGATATGCAAAATAATTGAATTAATTCTGGATTACCCATCCCTATTTAATTTAGACCATCTGTCTCAGTTATAGTTTTAGGATTACTATTAACCAATTAGTTTTCATGGGCTGACTAATAACCGGTTAAACATTTAAGACTTGCTGTCCAATTACATACTTTTCACGGACTTACTATGAACCTTTCTATCTGACATCTTCATTTACATATAGTTTTCATGGGTCAACTATGAACCTGTCTATATGATATCCTCTTTTATACATAGTTTTTATGAGCTAACTATGAACCTATTGGCCCCCACCAATATCATACTGTTTTCATAATCTTACTGTAAACCTACTGGCCCCTGCCAATATCTTTCCTTTATATTTTAGCATCCTATATTCTTGTCTTCCTGACCTCTTGGATGCAATTCTACCCATTTAGGAGTTTATTCAATTTATATTCACTACTAGGTTAACCTAACTATTTCTCCTACCATTTTTCACCAAAATGCAATTATAGGTCCATTATAAAGTGAATATATTCATACTAGAAAAAAATACCAATATAGCAATACCACTCCTGTGGTTTAATTTATCAAAGATGGATTCTTCTTAAACCATTATAAAAACTCCTTTAAAATAGCCTTGAGTTTTTCCTCTAAAAATAGAGTTTCGGTCGTAAACCTTTCGATACCTTCAAAACCTAGCTTTCGACTTCATAGGATAACCTCCTTTGAAAGCTCTTAAAGACATTAGGCTCCTTCCTTATGATACTTTAAATTTTACCTTTTGGATATATTAAAGTATTAGCATTTAACTTTAGAAGCTTAGCTGCAGAACCAGTTAAAAGTACCCCTTTCGAAAGTATAAAACTTGGTTAAAAGATTTTATTTTTTACAACCCCTTTGAAAGTATCCCCTTTGAAGGCAAAGAAAACTAAGCAAACATATTCGAAAGCAAAGAAATCAACTCCTTCAAAAATATAAAACTTTGTTTTAGCTATAACATTTTATAGGTGTAGAATTAAGACCTCTAACCTATTCCATCATGTTCAAATGATGATTTCACTTTCATTAGAGTAATCATAATAGAAAAAAGGGCTTACGGTTAGAGAGTTATATCTATTTGAAGTTTGCAAACAAAGCTGTAGAAAACTACTATAAAAGGTCTTCCGCTACATTTACAACTACTGTCGAAAGGAAGCTTTCGAGGGAGCCGAATGGTGCTTCCGAAAATGCTATAGAAGGGTACAGAACTACTGCAGAATGATGCAGTCGAAAGGTTACCAAGCAGTCGAAAGGTGCTTTCGACAAGGTCGAATGGCAGATTCGTAAACAACTTGAAAACTGTTATTTTGCTAATTAAAGTATATTCTTTTCACCAACTCCTATTATTTGTCAAATTTCTGTTGGTTAATAACACACTTTTACATTTTCTTTGTAGAAAAAATGTTGTAGATCAGATTTTATCACTTCCAAAATTATTTTCAAAATAGTTAATTATATTAATATTTTGATATAATTAAGCTTTTTTAGCTTAGAAAATTTATAATAAATCGAAATCACTTGAGAAAAATCTCAAAAATTCACCAAAAATCTATTTTTACATCATATAAAAATTTCAGAAAAAAATTCATTATTTATTATTTTTAATAATTAAAACTTGAAATAAATGCCTTTTTCACATTACGAAATTCATAAAATATACTTATTAACTCCGAAATTATAAAAATTAAAAACCCATCTCCAAAATTACGTTTTACATAACATATTCGAAAAAAAGTCATTTGGAGGTCGTTTAATATGGTTTTTACTTTAAAATGCATCATTTTAGTTCCATAAAAATTCCAATAAATCACCATAAATCATTATTCTATCCAAACAATGATTATTAGATCCAAAGATGATCAACACAGCCAAATACATTCAGTTACTATCCATAACCAAATCAAAACAAGGAAAAATGAGATGATTTACACTATTATTCACATTTATTAAGTTGTTGGAATTTGAGATTTGTCCTACCTTTAGTCTTCTAGCTTTCTCTCTTGGATCTTCCAAGTTTAATGATCTCCTAAGGTGTTTTAATGGCTAGCTATAACGTCTCTTTTATGTGTATTTTGATTTATGAAATGGTAGATGAGAATAACGGAGGGTTTAAGGGTATATAGGTGTGGCTATTCCCATATTTCCCTCCTCTTATTTTCCTAACTTATAAATTATAAATCATACATATACATTCATTAGTTTAGCCGCGGCCAAGTTAATTAACAATTAAATCTCAAATCTTTAATCAAGCACATTATTTTATTTAATTTATCTAATTAAATGTCCTTAATAATGTTAACAAAAATTATGGATGTTATAGGCTTTCCCCCTTAACGAATTTCGTCCTTGAAATTCGTTACGAACTACAAACAAGCATAACAACCATGCAAACAAACACCAGTACGTCCTACCAGCCAATAAGTCTATATAAAATAAACATAGAACATACCCTCATAACAGCCCTGAATAAATATCCCTAATACTGTCTCCTGTTTCTCAAGTACAATCCTTCACGTTGTTTCTCTGTTGAACTTTCACCAACTTGACTGTCTTGTTTCTTAACCTCTTCTCATATCTCACTACAACTCGAATAGGTTGCCTAACAAAAGTCAAATCAGGCTCTACTACCAAGTCCTACGAATCTGAATGAGGAATAGTAGCCTCTAGGTTATGCACATACTTGCGAAGGTGAGACACACGGAATACATTATGGACACCTACCATACTGCTCGGCAACTCTACTCTATAAGCGAGCTTTCCAATCCATTCTAAAATCTGAAATGGCCCAACATATCTTGGGGCCAACTTTCCTGACTTTCCAAACCATACCACACCCTTTATTGGTGATACTTTAATCAAAACCATGTCTCCCATTGAGAACTCTAAGTATTACGCCTCTTATTTGCATAACTCTTCTACCTGGATTGAGCTTCCTTCATCCGTACTTAAATTAACTCAATCTTTTCTGATGACTAACCAAATCTGGACCTAAGATCAATCTATCTCCAGTCTCCAACCAACATGCTGGTGATTTGCATGGCGTTCCATACAAAGCTTCAAAAGGAGCCATTTCTATACTAGTCTGATAACTAATATTATAGGAAAACTCAATCAAATGCAGTTGATCTTCCCAAGATCCAGCAAAGTCCAATACACAAGCTCTCAATAAATCCTCGAGTAAATTATTGACCCTCTTTGTCTGCCCATCCATATGTGGGTGATATGCTGTACTCATCTTGAGCTTGGTATCTAATACCTCTTGTAGACTCCTCCAAAATTCACTAGTAAATAATGCATCTCTGTTGCTGACTATGCTACTAGGAATTCCATGAAATCTAACTATGTTCTTTAAGAACAACTTAACCAAAACAGGTGCTGTCTTGGTTGAATTTACCAGAATGAAATAGGTACTCTTAGTTAGCCTGCCTATAATAGTCCATATGCTTTCATTTCCTCTACTTGACCTTGGCAATTCGTTAATAAAATCCATCAATATCGAATCCCATTTCCAGATTGAAATATCTAAAGGGTGAAGTAACTCACTTGGCTTTTGATTTTTGGCCTTCACTTGTTGAAAGTTAACGCACTTCTTAACCCATAAGCCAACATCCCACTTCATGCCTTTCCAATAAAAGCTTCTCTTCATGTCTTGATACATCTAGGTCCTTCCAGGATGAATCATAACCTTTGATGAATAACATTCCTCTAGTACTTCTCTCCTTAGTTCTCTACATTTGGAACGTATAATTGTCCCTTCTTTCTCAACCATCCTCTTTAGTCAAGACTAAAATCCTTTAGGTCATCCATCTCTAATCCGACCTCATGCCTTCTAATCCTCTCGGCTAAAACTGGATCTTGTCTCTGCTAAGAAACTATCTTCTCAATCAGCATCGGTCAAACTTCTAAGCAAGATAACATGGCAGTACCCTGACTAAACTAGCATTAGATCTAAACTACACACCACAACTGGCTAAAGCTTCTAGATCCTTCCATTCTGCCTAACATCGCTAACACTATATTTTGATGCTTCTACTAAGAGCATCTGCTACCTTATTTCCTTTTCCCGGAGGATAATCTATACTAAAATCATAAGTAGCCAAAAACTCCAGCCATCTCCGCTGCCTCTTATTCAACTCCTTCTGAGAGTATAAATACTTTAACGACTTATGATTGGTATACAACTCAAATCTCTCTCCCAAAAGATAATGCCTCCAAATTTTCAAGGAAAATATCACCACAGCTAACTCCAAGTCATGAGTAGGATATCTAACTTCGTGCGGTCTAAGCTGTCGAGATGAATAAGTAATAACTTTGCCCTTGTGTATCAATACTGCTCCCAATCCGGTACCACATGCATCAATGCATATTACCAACCCTTGGCTACCATCAGGAACTACTAATACTGGAGCATTGGTCAACAAATGCTTTAACTTAAGGAATGCTTCCTCATATTTGTTGGACCAAACAAACTCCACATCTTTCCTAGTCAACTTCATCAAAGGTTCTGCTATCTGCGAGAAGTCCATAATATAACTACGGTAATATCCAGCAAGCCTAAGAAAACTCCTGATCTTAGTTACCATCTCTAGCCACATCCAATTGTTGATAGCTTCGATCTTAACTGGGTCGACTGCCAATCCCTCTTCTGAAACCACATTTCACATCAGCCACATTTTTTTCGTTAAACTCTATCTTTTCTTTAGCCAACCCTATGCTCGTGCCTACATATTCCTTTTATAACACGCTCCCTTCTTCTTCTTTTAAAAGACAACGGTTTATTAGAGTATACAAAAAAAGAGACACTTCAAAAATCAATTTCTCTAATTCCATTCAATTAAAAAATAGGAAATAGGTCTTAAAAATCTTGTTTTGACCTTAGCTTTGATCTGATATTTTTTGAGGTGCGACTTCAAATTGAATATTTGATAGTAAGTCGCGTAAGAGAGCTCAAAACTAGGGTCTAGGATTTTCAAGATTTTAGCCATCCCTCGGGATATGGAGGGGTGATTTGAGTTCGTCATCGAATTTAGCAGTTGCATGTGGTTTTTTTTGGGTGGTGCGGTTGCTTGGTGGCGATCGCATGGTGACAGGGAGGCATGGTGGACTGTCAGGTCACGATCGAAACAGGAGAGTCATGAGCTTCATGAGGGAGTGCGATCAGACGAGGGAAGGGAGAGCAGTTGGATGGTGGAATCGATTGGGCGATTCATGGTCCCCTTCTTCGTATTACCGTATGCATTCGTACATGTTTTGGGTTGTGCATGCTATTGGAAGAGGAGAGATGTTTTATGAAGAAGACACTGTTCATTTTGGGCAGGGTTGTGTAGTGAGGGTGAGTTGGGTTGTTTATAAATTTATTTATTAATTGTGATTTAAAAATGGATTGACTTATAAATTTAATAACCTTCCCATACGAGGTGCAATCAAATTGAAATTTTTTGCGTTATGATCCAGATGACGACAGCTTCGGAATGAAATTAGTTTGGATGGATATGGAAAATGTGAAAATTTAGGCTAAAATCAGACATTGTTTGATTTTAGTTTCAAACTGGAATGCCTCAGGGACAATAGAAAATAAATGTGAGTGTTTTATAACGCTCACAAGTATTAGAATATTTTATGCTAGTCAAATTTGAGATTATGAAGTGATAAAAAATTATTGATCGTTGTTTGATAAATTTAATTATCATCTAAATTGTCATTTGAATTAACCGTTAAAAATTTAAATGGACAGTTAAATTCGAGATTGGAATTTAATTGCCAGTAAAATACACGATTTTAATAACTATAAAATTGTTGTGAATTATTTTGACTGTTTGGATGATTATGGTGATGGATGCCAATTGATTGATATTTGGATGATTGGATGTTTATTTATTTTTATATGTATCCTGTTATCACCTGGTAAATTATTTACAGTATATAAAACTGTAAATTTAGTCATTTGAATTAAATTAAGAAATAGATTGAAATGATATATACCTATGGCACTGTTTTGGATTGAAATGATATATATCCATCTCGAAAATTAAATTAAATAACCAATCTCTTGGCCGTAGGATAGAAAATTATATACGGACACCAGATTGGTTAAATCAAAGGATTTTAAAATTTTTGATTTGAAATTTATCCAACTGATCTTGGTTTAAAGGAATAAAAATCAAATTTATACAAATAAAATAATTTTCAAATTTGATCTCGGAATTGAATTACTGTAAAGATTTGAATCTTAAATTGAGTATTGTAGTTAAATTTAATTTAAGTGATTTAAATCGATATTTTGGAAATCGAACTCGAAATTATATAAATTGTAATGGTTTAAATTTGAGAATTGAACCCAAATTTATTCAAGTTGGAATTGAAATCAACTGGGACTGAAAGTGAAATTGAATTAATTCGAAATCAAAATCGGATTTATTTGAATTGAAATTGAATAAGTTTGACTTTGAAACTATGTCAAATAAATTATTTTAATATAAACTACTTAAAAATCTATTTTTTTAACTATTAAAATTCTTTTGATTTCCAAACTATTTTACCTTATAAAACATTTTAAAAACTTGAACCATTTTATATCAAACTATTTTAATCATTTAAACTATTTTTAATCAATTTCATTTTTCAAACTATTTCTCTAAAATTCAAACAGGTCAAAGGCTGGAAGATTTATATTTAAATCATGAATTTAAATACGAATTGGGTTAAGTTGAAGTTATAATCCAAATGAAATTCGAAGCAATGTTGAATTGGAACCGAAATCGAGATGTTAAGGCGAAAATGATTTTGAAATGAAATGGTATATTTTGAGCGAATATGATGATTTCAAAATGAATTTGATTTTGAAGCTAGTATGGTATTTTGATATCAAGTATGAATTGCTTCAAAATGTAAAAGAACCAACCGGTATGTAAAACGACGTTTGGTTGTTAAAGAGATTTGGGCCTCTTATTGGCGCACTCTCTGTCAATATTGAAACCATTTTAACAAATATCTACATGCAGTGATGGTCCAAAACGAAGTGGTTGAATTTGGCATCGTTTGCTGGATTTGAAGAAAGAAAACAATGATGGATTAGCCTGGCACTTATGACAAATTGAAATGACTAAAATTGGAGCCGTACCGGCCAAGCGGGCTAGCTACCCTGAGCGGACACACTTCTTCGTATTATCATCATTTATATCGTGATTGATAGGTGTACACCCTCGGATTTTAGGAGTATTGAACGTGGTGGGCCGCCATAGCTATGATGCGTTACCGCCAGATGAGAAGGGTAAACTAATAGTATCCTACCTTGGACATTGCCTCATGTGCCTTGTTATAGTTTTATCCTTATACGAGACCCCTACGATTTTGATTTAGTGTTGTCATATCACGGTGCATCACTGACTACCAACGTTCTACTGGTGGCGTCAAATGAAAACTGTACGACAATGCTTAAAAATGCATTAAGGAGGATTAATGTAAAGCCTTAGTGCTAAGAAAAATATTTATTTTACTGATTAGACATTATATATATAGCGTATTCTACTACATATAAGTATTTTGCGGATTCTTAAGAGATGGAAAATCCCGTAACATCTCTTGAGTTATTGCACGCATGTTATACACTGGATAAGAGATTTGAAATCTCATAAACATCTCTGATGCTATTACACTCATGTTGTATGGGATATTGATTTGACTTGCATAAGGATATTTTAGTCCCGACTCGAGTGTTTTGTCTTTACATTGCGCTCGAGTCAGCCCTGAGTTTTCAGCTTATCAAAGATTATTCTCTGAAGGACGAAGACAAAGATTTGGTAAATTATTACTATTATTATTATCTACATCATGTTGTTCTGCTGCATTTTTTTGTTTGACCCTGTTGTATATATAACTCTGATAAATGTTGAATAAAAATTATAATCAAATGTAGAGTAAATAGCTTCATGAACTGTTTATTTGATTATTATATTTTATCGTTCCGCTGCGAGATTCTATGTATGTTTTCTTCTTCTTTTCATATTTTTCTTATTTAACCCCATTGATTATCTATGTTTTGAATTGTTTAAGTTGGACATGTGTGGATTATTGTCGATTTAAGCCTTTCGAAATGTGGGTCGTCACATGCCTCCAAACCCTTAACTTATCGAAACCAATTTATTGGAAAGGATTTTTAAATTCTCTAAGTCTTTAAATCATGAAATTTTTTGGCAGTGTCTCCTATGCATGTTTCGACTACAAATTGCTAATATGGGCCCAAAACAACAAAATAAAACAAAAGCCAAGTGGTCTACCATATCTGGGATAGAAAACCATCAATCCTAATAAAAAATATATAAAATATACCTATTTGTTGGGCAACCAAACTCTACTCATGAAACCAAAAGCATCAATTAGCTTTTGCTTCCATGAACCTACATCTTACTTATAATAGTATCCAACTATATAACTCATTGCCATAGCATTTTCATTTTCCAAAATTAAACATAAAATAAAAAGACCCCATGATGTAAATATATCATCCATATGCAATATCAAATTCGACCGCTCGCTCGGTTATACAATATCACTTTCAAACTAATGTTATGCACTCGACCACTCTAATGCGGACTCTGATCCTATTCCTTGATTAGAAACCACCGTTCTCCTTGCATGTCCATAAACTATGATAGAAAACTTTAGAATCAAATCAAAAATCCATATCAAGAGTTCATCATCCAGAATTGAGCGGAAAATCCTAACTCGGATCGGTATACATCACCTCAAAATCAAGTACTCGAACATAGATATAAATAGTTATGTGAATAAAATGATCTATGAAAAACTTATGTACTTATTCCATTGGTTTTCATAACTGTACTAATTTCCTTTTTATTCACATTTATTGTCACTTAGTATAATTCCTTTTGATCCTAATTTCGCCTATGAACTATTTTATAAAAACCATTTTATAAAACTATTTCATTTAACTTTGCTTATGTTAAATCTCATCTCATAGCTCAATTTATAAAACACATTTATGTTAATTCAATCATTTTAAAACTTAACTTCATATTTGTATCACATTATTTTACGTCCTAAGAGTATATATACCAACCCATTAAAACACTTAAATTTCCATTCTTATATTAATTTTATTTCAACAAATGAGAATTTCCAATCAAAACTTCTAAAAACAAGATGTACAAACCAAAGTATCAAAATAGATAGAATACATGAGTCTATACTATCACTTAACTAAAAATTTAAGAACTAAACACCTGGTTTTATTTTCAAATCATTTTTTTGAATATACATATTATATTTGTATATCAAATCAAATTTGGAATTTAAATCAAAATTTGACTTTTACGAAAAAAGCATCCTTGGTAGCTATTTGTCATTTAGAAACTCGAAAATGAAACCCGATGTGCTGTAGTCATCAGCAAAATTATTTTTCAGCGACCGAAGTGAGTTGAATGCTTTTTATCTCCTTTAAAATTCATTTAAATATCTCTGTTAATTAATACCTTCCAAATAATATTATTATTATATTCCTTAAATGTTTGGAAATAATTACCAAAAATACTGGGATTCAAGTTCTCAAAATTTCAGTTCAAATCCTTATTTATTTATAAAGCTCATCTTTATAAATCGAACTTATATAAAGTTACCGTGGACGCTAAAAATGGGTATCAACACCCAATAGAATCTAGTAGAGATTAAATGAAGAATGAAACTAAAACAAAGTAAAAAATCAAAAAGGAGCACACAGATTTTTATAGTGGTTTGGCAACCTTGGCCTACGTCCACTTCATAATTTTATTCATGTTCCACTTGGTTATGATTACAAGGGTGTTTGGATCTATGATCCATTAGTACAAAAGTGAGGAAAAAAATGGCAGAGCCTTGGCAAAGAAAGCAGGGTCTCTTTTCTAACGCTATGCCTACTGATTTATAGAGGAAGACATGAACGGATCAGACTGAAATTTTGGCAAATGGTTAGGGAGACCAAGATGAGCCCACCTAAAAATTTGCAGGCCCATCGAGGCCCACTATAGGGATCGATACAATCCTTATAAATGCATCCAAATGGGCTGCGATCCCCATGAGGGATGCTCCATGATGTTTTTAGCTACTTGCTCCCTAAATTTTGTGCAACTTCGATGTACGGTTTGTGAGATATTGTATTTTCTGTAAAGTAGTGTTGTTTGAATTCTGATTTCTACCGATCCCTATAGAGGGATAGGTACCAATCCCTCCAACTTGCTCCAAATGCCATGCGATCCTTAGTGGCGTTCTACATGTCCTGATTAGCTTATACTCCAATTTTCATGTTGATATCATATGTACATTTTGAGCTATTGATCGATTATTGTTGCAATATGTAGTGAAAGGTAAATATGGACGATCCCTCTTATACTGATCCTATTTATACAGATCCCTTTTGATAGATGAAGTAATTTGCTCATAAGTTGAGCATATGAACTATAAATGACTTGAAGCTTGAAATGTAGCCTCATTGGGCCTTCCTTGTTACTCTCTATCGATCTTACCAAGTTCGGGACAAAAATTGAGGATATGTACCGATCCCCTAGGGAAAGTGATAGGCATTAATCCCCTACCTAGGGGTGGCATTGTTCCATACTTAGAATATTCTAATGGTCTATCTCTTGGCCTCGGTTGATGATCGCTTCATATCATTGCCTACGCTTGATCTCTAAGCCTAATAATCATCTCTCCACACCGACTTCCTCGATGATCTTCTAGTTTAACTTTCCTAGTTAATCTGAATATAGCCAAGCCAAAAAGCTGGATAACACTTGCCCCCAAAGTACGTCTTGTTGCATACATGGCGTGCTTCGAATCGAAGCAAGTTAGAGTCGTCGAAAAGAAATCCATCCAGTTTCCTGAATAATCGTTATCCTTCCGTTGAATTATTTTCCCAAAGCGTTGTATCCCTCTTTGATCGTCGTGACGCTTGGTCGATGTTCAATAGTATAAATTCAAGATAACATTCCATTAGTTGCTATTTGTGTCTAGTTCCACTGGGCTGGTAATCTTTGGCTATCTGATCCAGTCTTTTCTTTAATAACTCTCGGTGAAAATTCAATTTCTACCAATATCAATAAGTTGAAGTTTTGAATATACACGCGCATATTTAGATACACGTAATTGTCATTATCTCCCGGATGTGTTTTATACGCTCACTTGCCATTACCAATTCCTTCTAGTTGCAATTTGATTGCAATTCCTTGTTTATATTTTTTTTTTTGTGAAATAGGGGTTGTAATCAACCACTCAAAGAGAGGGGACTTCAAGTTCTATAGGATGTCGACTTCGGAGCTGTAAGCAAGGGTGAATGGAGTATGGCTAGTCGCAGACAGTGGGTGGTTCTGTAAGCCCATAATGTTGTTGGGAGTTCATCCACTCATTTACCTCTATCCTTTTTCAAATGTTTCTTCAGAATGGACTTTATGATTTTGTTCATATCTTCAACCTGTCCATTTGCTTGAGGGCGAGCAACTGCCGCAAATATCTTTTCAATATGACGCCGATGGCAGAAGTCCTTAAATTTAGAGCTGTCAAATTAGGTACCATTATCAGTTATAATGGTTTATGGAAGCAGATGATGTTTCAGATAATGAAGTTGATTATTTTCTTCATCGCGATCGTGGTATAAAGTTCTTCTTCATCTCATTTGGTGAAGTAATCACTGCTACAGTGGCGTATTTCGCATCATCTTTAGAATCGACAATAAGCCAATGACGTCAATGCCCCAAGTGGAAAATGGCTATGACTGGCCATTTGAGTAATTTCCATCAGTAGGGATCTTGGAATTTTTGCAAACATCTAGCACTCACCGCATTGTCTAGCGTGATCAACTACATCCCGATTGACTGTTGTCCAACAATACCTATAGCTGAGTATTTTCTTTATCAGGGTTTTCCCCTAGGTGTGATCACTGCATTCTTCTTCATGGACTTCTCTCAAGACTTGTTTGATTTCATTATGGGCGATACACCAAAGCAGGGGAACAAAGGAACCCTCTCTTTACATGACTCCTTCTTGGATGACCTAGCGTGAAGTTTTTTAGAAGGATCTGTCGATTTTCATTCCTCCATTCAGGAAGAACTCCCCATTGTAGATAGTCCTTGATAAGAGTCATCCATGACTTTTTTTGGCTCCATCTCCAAGATCTAGTCGATCTCCATCTATCAGTGCTTGGAATGTTAAGTACTTCAACTGAACAAAGTATATTTGTTGCGCATCCTCAGAAATGGTCAGCATGGCTAGTGACTCGGCTTTTTCATTTTGTTCTTTGAGGATGTGTGTAATGGTGTAACACTCGAAGTCGACCAGTAGCTCTTGAACCCGGCCGAAACCAGGAGCAAGTTGATGCCCCCTAGCTTGATAATCTCCCTTTACTTGGCATACCAATAACAGAGAATCACAAAAGAATTGTAAAGTTTTCACTCCCATTTTCAAGCAAGCTTGAGCCTAGCATCTGAGCTTCATATTCAGCTTTGTTATTTGTTGCAGGGAAGTCGAGTTTCAAGGCATAACACATCGATCGTTCCTCAAGAATCACTAATATGACTTAGTGCAAGATCATTGATCGTTGGATGCTTTATTCATGTACAGTTTCCATTGGTTGGTTGGCTCTCCACTACTCTCTTTGGAGAGTCATCTGGTGCAGTGAATTCAGCTACGAAGTCCGCCAACGTCTGTCTCTATACAACCCTCTAAAGGAGATAAGTGATATCGAATTGGCTTAGTTTGATATTCCATTTGAGTAGTCTTCTAGACATCTCGTGTCATTGTATGACATGTCGTAACGGTGGGCCGACATTGACGTTAGTAGGGTGAGCCAGTCAATCGCGTGTTAACATAATATACTAGCCTCTAGATCTAATTCTCTTCATGTAACTGTATGACACTTATGGCATGTACCGACAACACTAAATAGATGCATAAGTCTTTATGATCCAGTGGCTAGGATAGGATGGAAGTTCTCTCTAAGTGATCTACCAGAGCTTGAACTGCATCTGTGCAATCCAGCGTCCATTCAAAGTTCCTCCTCCATCTCCTAATCAAGTCAAAGAAAGGAATACACTTTTCGGTGGCCCTGGAGTGCCTTAAGGCGACAACCTTCTCATTTAAGCTCTATACCACTTAACCATCATCCGTACCTAGATGTTTCGAGTTGCTTGAATTTTCTTAGGGTTGGCTTCAATTCTGCAAGATTTGAACATTAAACCCAGGTACTTCCCTAACGCAAGGCTAAAAGAGCATTTCAAGGGACTCAGTTTCATTCCATATCTTTGGATGAAACTGAACATCTCTGCTAAGTCATTGATGCGGTCGTTCGATCGTCGTAACTTCACAAACATATCATCCACATATACTTCCATCGATCACCCGATCTGGTCTTTGAACATCCTATTGACCGGTCTCTGGTAAGTAGCTTCAACATTATTTAGTTCAAACGACATCACAACATAATGATATAGCCTTAGATTGGTAATAAAGCCGGTATGCTCCTGGTCAAGGACGTGCATCAGGATCTGGTTGTATCCGAGTACACATCCACAAATGAAAGTAGTCCATATCCATCGGTTAAGTCTATCAGGTGGTTGATCCTCGAAAGTGGAAAGATATCTTTCGGGCATGCTTTGTTCAGGTAAGAGTAGTCGGTGCATGTATGCTACTTTCCATTAGCTTTTCTATCAAGAACTAAATTAGATACCCATTTTGGGTTCAAGGCATCATTGGTACACCTATTGTTTTTGAGATTTTCCACCTCCTCTTTAAGTTCATCAGATCCCTCTAGATCAATGTCACGTTGCTTTTGCTCACTGGGACATGCCTCGGGTCGTTATTCAATGCATGGCCCATGATAGTCGACGAGATCACATGTATATTAGAATGAGTCCAAGCGAACACATCAAGATTTATCCAAAGAAAGCCAGTTAATTCCTTCATTATCGCTGCTTTGAGCTATGATCCGATCTTCAGTACTTGTAATGGGTCATTGTGGCTGACAGTAATGTCGAATTTCAGCTCGATGGGTGCATTCTTGGATTCTTTGAGTTCAAATGTAACTATTTTGTGTAACAATCAATGTGGAATCTTGTTGGGATGGTCAATGATGACGGTTACTCTGGTCGAACCCCAAGGTCTTTTCATGAGTTATTAAAACTGATAGTGAAGGGCTCTAAATGCTTTGAACAATTATCAACAACTGGCCAAAGATTAGGCTTAGAAGCACATTAAATCAAGTGTCGAGTAGGGTTTAGCCTCATGTTGCATGTAACTGCATAGCTGTCACTTGCTTTGAGTTTGACTCTACTTTTATATTTGAGTAACGCGCTTTCCATTCAACGTATTCATGATCCTTTACTTGTGTTCGGGTTAGAGTGATGATCAGTTGCCCTTGAGCTTAGGCATTGATTCGATGATTCTATCTTTAGGCATCCTTCTGGTTGTAGCCTCGAGTCGTTGTAAATACTAGACACAAGTCACAGTATTGAGCCATCGCGGTCATTCTTTAGATGATCACGCTTATACCCCCAGTCTCGGGTTGATAAATGTACTACATGGACGTTTGAGTCTAATCATAGTCGTGTTTATACTGCCACCTAAGCTTCAAAGACATAGAGTTGATCGATGAATGGTCCGTTCACATTCATCTTGTTTCCCACTCGTGCCCCTAAATCTAGGCTTATAACGATAAGTAGGAAGGTAAGCCATGTCCACTTTATCTCTATACTCCTTCCCGTTGAATTGTGGGATCAGATTAGTCGATGGAAGGCTGAGTCTCATCTATCATGGATTATATTCTAGTTTTTCCTTGCAAAGGGAATATTTTGATGCTTCTTCGAATTTTGAGCATGAGTCGGATACTAAATGGTCAATCACGTCCACTTTCAGCGCATATGTCGCCATACTATGGGTGAGGACCTGAAGAATAGATGATCGAGTCACATTCAATCAGTGATTGATATTCTCCCTATCGGACCAAGGTCAAGACAATGTGCAGACGGTCGAGCCATGTCTGTTTCATATTACTGTTCTAGTCGGATCATGGTAAGATTCAACTAATTAATGGCCACGTCGCATTCATTCGAAGTTGGATGGTCAGTTGCATTCATTTTTATTCATAGTCTCCTACCAGATCTAGTGGTAGAGATGGCTCAGGTGTAGTCTGGTCATGCTCATCAGTTTCATTCTCCTCCTGATAGATCGAAGGAAGATGTTGGAGAATTGATGATCAAGTCACACTCAATTGTGGTTTATTCTCCCATCCACACTCCGGTGATAGGTTATTCAAAGGACATTCCGGTAACATTCATCTATGTTTGATGTAGATCGATGTTGATCGTTGACCCAGTGATACGATATAGAAAGCTCAAATCACATTGCCTGTCAATTCGGTGGTATGATATTGCTTGTCGCCTGTAACTTCGGACATTTTCCTAATTGGTTTTATATTAAGACCTCCTTTTGGTCGTTGCCTTAAGTCGTAAAGAACACCAAGGAAGAGCTATATGAATTGTCGTATTTAGCTTTTAGTAGTTTGTATTCCTACCCCAAGTCTTGGGTTAGCGGAGTTAGTTCGTGGATGGTCAGATTCTATCCGTAGTGAGTTTATACTCCACCTATCATTTTCAGGTCGGAGCTTATGAAATAGAGAACAGTGGAACTCTACTCATCTATTCATTCATGTTTGTATCCATACTTTAGGGATATGATTTAGTTAGTGGGTGGTTTGATCACACCTAATTTAAGTTTATATTTTAGTCCGCGGTACAGTGACTCAGAATTGCTTTGCGGGCAGCCGTTTAATCCATTCGACTTATGTTTATACTCCAATCCGCGCTCTCAGGAATCAGAGTTGTTTTACGGACAGCTGTTTTCTCCATCCAACTTAAGTTTATACTCTAGTCCGTGCTTTTGGGGACTCAGAGTTATTTTGCAGGTAGTCATTTGTTCCACTCGAATTATGTTTATACTGTAATCCATGCTCTAGGGACTCAGAGTTGTTTTGTGGGCAGTCGTTTGTTCCATCCGGCTTATATTTATACTCCATTCCATGCTTTGGGGACTCAAAGTTTTTTGCGGGCAGTGCTTTGCTCCATCAGGTTTATGTTTATACTCCAGCCCACGCTCTGGGGCCCAGAATTGTTTTTTCGACAGTCGTTTATTCTACCCGAGTTATCTTTATACTCCATTCCATGCTCTAGGGACGCAGAGTTGTTTTACGGGCAGTCATTTATTTAGTCCGATTAACGTTTATACTCCAGTCCGTGCTTTTGGGGCTCAGAGTTGTTTTGCACGTAGTCGTTTGTTCTGTCGGACTTATGTTCATACTCCAATCCACGCTTTGGGATCTGAATTGATTTTTCAGGCAATCGCCATGGGACTTATGTTTATACTCTAGTCCATGCTCTAGGGCCTCAGAATTGTTTTACGAGCAGTCGTATTTCCGCTCGATTTATTAAGTACTCCTCCTAGAAAATCGACGAAGAGTTTTCGGGTCAACGATCAAGTCACATATGCCTCAAGCTGCAGTCGTGTACATGTGTTGAGAGTGGTGGTTGATGAGTGGGCAGTTAGTCATGGCTACTTTAAGTCGAGCTTCCGAGCTACTTCCTATGTCCAGGGAAGGAGTCGATGTGTGGACGATCAAATCACATCCACTTTAGTTGGAACCTTGCATTGCAGAGCTTCGGGAGAGGCATATGTATTTTGGTGAACTTCAAGTATGAGCTGAGGCGTGGATCGTTAGGTTTCATCCACTCCAAGTCTTTTTCTGGTCTCCAAGTCAGGAGCGGAAGTTGATGAGTAGACGATCAATCATGTCCACTTTTTGCTGGATCCTGACTTTGTCGGGTTTTTCCATTTCGAGTCTTTGGCCTTAAGTCAAGGGCATATGGTAGTTGATGAGCGGTTGAATTACTCTTATTTGGTGAAACTCCAAAGGTCCTATCATGGTCTGTAGAGATTGGTTAGCGTCCAACTCTAAGTACATGGTCACTTACATCGTATGGAAGTAGTTTGTTCAAGTTGGTCATAGTTCACAACACAATTGAAATAGAAATAAAATAATTCGAAGAAGATCAGAATAAATCTTATTGATAAGTGAAGCAATGTCGTTTGCTTGCTATTCCACTTTTCCCCTAGCTCCTTTCAGTTGAATGTTGACCATTAGCGGTCTGATTGATAATCAGAGTTCTTTACTGATATGCATCAGATGTTCGCTACCGCCATTCTACAGGGCTTACACATATTGTTGAAGCTTTTCTTTTCGAACTAGCTTTCCGATCACATCTTGGAGGTGTTTGCAATGCCAGTGTTAGGACCGTGTGCATCTTGGAACCTACAACATTCCCAGGATTTTCTTTGGGCTTCGGTGGACTCTCTTAAGGCCAGTTTTCGGTACTGCTCTAAGTCGTGAGTCTCCAAGCTGAAGTTATCGATTTTCGTTCAAATAAGTAATTGAGTAGAATTTTTAGATTTTGGTCGCCTCTTGGAATCTGATTCCTTAGCCAACGGGCCTATATTGTTCTTTCTTCTAGTCTGCTCTACCTTCTCCTTACTTTGGTTCTGATTCACATTGTAACAGAAATGATCCAAGGTCGTAGGAGGCTCTCCAGCTAACTAGCTGCCAAAATCTATCTGGAGGGTCGATTCCCCTCATCAACGCCATCAGCATGATATCCTCACTAGGATTTCTCGCTTTTGTGACGATGACAACGACATTGAATCTCTACAGGAAGTCTTTGAGTGGCTCACCTAGCATTTAGAATAATTTGGATAATGACATCACATCCTTGGTGTGAGTTACATGCATTATGAACTACGCGATAAACTTCTGATCCGGTTGATTGAATGAGGAGGTGGCTTTTGGCAATAATCGCATAAACCGCATGATCAATATACCTTCAAGGAATATAGGAAAGCGTTTGCGTTTAATTTCACATATCGCTCTGGCGGAATTCACATGCCACTTGAATTTCATGAGATGTAGTCCAGAGTCAGTTTTCCTAAGTAAACCAATATGATTGGTACACTTAATTTCCTTGAATATTCTACACACTGACTAGCTTCAATGAATAGGCTTCGACTGTGGAGATGCTTCAGTCGTCATCAATTTTTAAGTTACAGCTACTTTTTATGCTTGTGAATGATGTATACATAACCGAGATATGAGCAAAGCAAGATGGTCTGGTATTGATGGACCATTGGTAAGTTACTTGGAGTCGGATTTGAGAAATTTTGCTATTTACTTGGAGAAAATCTTGGTTCTACCCATGTTTGTCCTTGGGCCAAAATTTCTTGGGTTTTCTTAGAGTCACATCACCCAAGTTCTCCCAACTTTAGGAGTATCGTTTAGGTAGCGGTTGCTTGTCCATTCCTTGGTTGCAATTCAGAAGCTGCCGCTTGATCCTCTATGCCCCGGTTAGTCACAGGACATAAGAGAAGTGGACCGAATGTACCTTCTTTAAGTTGATTTCGAATCCAGAATGTAGGGACACTGCGCTTCGGCACGGGTTTAACCAATTTTAAAATTTGGTTTAATTTCCGTTCTCTCAAATTTAAATTTTGTAAAACTTATCTTCTTATATTTTCATTAAAACACTTAACTTTCCATTCTTATATAAATTTTATTTCAAAAAATGAGAATTTCTAATCAAAACTTCTCAAAACAAGACGTACGAACCAAAAGTATCCAAATAGGTAAAACACATGAGTCTATAATATCACTTAACGAAAAATTTAAGAACTAAACACCAGGTTTTATTTTCACATCATTTTTTTTGAATATACATATTTTCTTTGTATATCAAATCACACTTTGGAATTTAAATCAAAATTTCATTTTTACCAAAAATAACTTCCTTGGTAGCAATCTATCGTTTAGAAACTCGACAATGAACCCCGATGATGCTGCAGTCATCATCAAAATTATTTTTCAATGACAGAAGTGAGTTGAATGCTTTTTATATCCTTTAAAATCCATTTTAAATATATCCGTTAATTAATACCTTCCATATATATTATTATTATATTCCCTAAAACTTTGGAAACAACTACAAAAATACCGGGATTCAAGTTATCAAATTCTCAGTTTAAATCCTGATTTATTTATAAAGCTCATCGTTATAAATTAGACTTATATAAGTTACTATTGATGCCAAAAATGGACATTAACACCCAATAGAAACTAATAGAGATTAAATGAAGAATGAAACTAAAACAAAGTAAAAATCATAAAGGAACATACATATTTTATAGTGGTTCGGCGATCTTGGCTTACGTCCACTTCATATTTTTATTCATCTTCCACTTGATTATGATTACAAGAGTGTTTGGATCAGCTAGTATCCATTAGTACAATAGTGAAGAAAAAAACGACAAAGCCTTGGCAGAGAAAGCAGAATCCCTTTTTTGACGCCATGCCTGCTGTATTTATAGAGGAAGACGTGTACGGATCGGATTGAAATTTTCGCAGATGGTTCGGGAGACCAAGACGAGGTTACCAAAATTTTGCAGGCCCATCGAGACCCACATTAGGGATCAGTATCGATCCCCTTAAGTGCATCCAAATAGGCAATGATTTCTATGGAGGATGCTCCACGATGTTCGTTAATTGCACCCCAAATTTCTTGTAATTCCAACATATGATTTGTGAGATATCGCATTTTTCGTGAAGTAGTGTTGTTTGAATTCTGATTTCTACCGATCCCTCTAGAGGGATAGGTACCAATCCCTCCAACTTGCTCCAAATGTCATGCAATCCTTATGTGTTGTTCCACATGTCCTAATTAGCTTATACTCCAAGTTTTATATTGATTACATATGTAGATTTTGAGTTATTGACAGATCATTACTGCAATATGTAATGAAAGCTGAATATGGACGATCCCTTTTACACTGATCCCTTTTTATACGTGAAGTAATTTTCTCATAACTTGAGCATACGAACCCCAAATGACTTGAAACTTGAAATGTAGCCTCATGGGGCCTTCCTTATCAGTCTATATCGATCTTACCAAGTTTGGGGAAAAAATTGAGGATATGTACCGATCCTCTAAGGAAAGGGAAATGCACCGATCCCTTGCTTAGGGAAGGCATTATTCCATACTTAAAATATTCTAGAGAGTCCATCTTTTGGCCTCGGTTGATCGTCGCTTCATATCATTGTCTACGCTTAATCTCTGAGCCTAATAATCATCTCTCTGAGTTGTCTTCCTCAATGATCTCTAACTAACTTGCCTAGTCAATCTGAATATAGCTGAGCCAAAAGGTCGGATAACAGTTACTTCTTATAAAAAAACATTTCATAAATAACTTTTATTTAATATTAAATTTTAATCCAATCTTATCACCAAATGCCTTATATTCAAACTATGAAACTAAACTCACAAGGTGTTCATACTTAATTCAACCAAACAATTAAATGCTCATAAACTACTTGAGCACAAACAATAAACAATAAATGATAATAATTGAGTATTTTCATTTCCTAATAATCAAAACACCATATATATATATATAAATTTTTGAAATTTTTTCTTTTATGTATAAAATATAATTTACGTAAAATTGTTTTATTTACCTAATTTTAGAACAATACTATGTCGGTTTACCTTCTTAAGAATTTAGAAATCCCTATCAATATTGTTGTTCCTTCTGTGCGGACCAAAATTCATAGCCACTTAACTGATAAATCAATATAATATAAAACATTATTATAGCACTAACAAATACGCACTTATACACACACACAAACACACACACAAACTCAAACTCATCTTAGGTTATCGCTTACCCTATCTTAAATGAGTTAATTCCTACTAAAGCCTAGGTATTTGCTAAGCCTAAGCTCCGGTACCATGTGTAATGACCCATCTTTTCGATCTTTAGAAGTCGACAAAAATATATCTAGATAATACATGTGCCGAGCATCCGAGTGTCGGAAAGACAGATTGTTGGTGAAAAGAAAAGAACAGAAAAAACAGAATCCCACATCGTGACGAGTAATATATAGATTAAGCAGATCTTTTCAAAAGAAAACAATAATATATATACAGACATCAATCAGAGTACACTAATCACTAATCATCTGCTTGGATAGTTATAACAGCCTCTCCTTACAACTACTGATAAACATAGATAATAAATGCAACATAAATTAAACATGTATGTGAATATGACTTAGAGTCCTCTAGCTCGCCTCCTGAATCTCCCAAGCATCTATACTAGATCTATAAATATGCTCAGTCTGATCCGAGCATTATAAGAAAAGAACGCTTGGATCAGTCTTGTAAACCAAGGCGAGAAACTCACCTCAATTGGATTTTTAAAGTTGTAAAAAGCTTTTAAAACAAAGGGTATCTCATAATACCATGCCATAAATAAACACGGAAGGGTTTTACCTTATAATAACCAAACTATTTAATAGAAAATTCAGTAATATTATAATAATGTCTAGGATATAAGTACACATTAATCATAGCCAAAATTGTTACAATAATTAAATTCCAGCATAACATGTATACAACTAAGTCCATAAAGGCATATATTGGATAATAAATTCCAACAATGACAAGGCTACTAGGGTACCTCCCATCATAGTATACCTCTAGAAAAAGCGAGGTCAGCAAGAATGTCTTGCACCCTATTCACAGGATCGACCAACCCCTTACTGGATAGTATTGAATATATCATTACCCTAGTTGCTGTGCAACCTTTACTGAGAGCGCTCACGCACAACTGGCCCATAAAAAGAATGCATATCTAGAAACGTTATGATGCACCCTACTGGGAGCGACCCACCTAGCCCCATTGTGTATCCCCTATTTTAGTCATTCTCGGTTGATGAGCCTAGAGGCTACATTTTACCTTTTATATAGAAAACCTACTTGCCTCTAGCCTTTTCCAAACGATTCCTCAAAATGGACTTAAAGATTTTGTTAACACCTTCGACTTGTACATTAGCTTGAGGGTGAGCAATTGCCATGAATCTTTTCTCAATATGATGCAAGTCTTTGAATTCAACACTATTGAATTGGGTCCCGCTATTAGTTATAATTGTTTGGGAAAGACCAAAACGAAAAATGATGTTTCGAACAAAAAATTTGATTGTTTTTTCGTAACGATCATGACTAAAGGTTTAGCTTCAGCCTATTTGGTGAAGTAATCCGCTGCTACGATGGCGTATTCCGCACCACCTTTATAAATTGGTAATAAACTGATGATGCCGTGACCCCAAGTGTAAAACGACTATGGACTGACCATTTGAGTAATTACCATTGGCGGGGCTCTCGAAATTTTTTCACAACTGGCACTTGTTGCATCGTCTAGCATAATCAGCTACATCTCAATTGACAGTTGGCCAGTAATAGCTATAGCGGAGTATTTTCTTTTCCAGGGTTTGCCTCTTGGTGTGATCACCGCATTCTCCTTCATGTACTTCTCTCAAGTATTATTTGATTTCATCATAGGTGATACACTGAAACAGAGGAACAGAGAAAATCTTTCTATACATAACTCCTTCTTGGATGATGCAGCATGAAGCTTTGAGAAGGATTTGTCATTCTTTATTCCTCTTTCTGGAAAGGATCACTTTTTGCAGATAATCTTTTATAGGAGTCATCCAGGGTTCCTTTTCCGACTCCGTCTTTAAAACCCAATCAATATCCATCCAGTCGATGCTTGGAGCATATAGCACTTCGAACGAGACTAAGCCCATCTACTATGCATCCCCGAAACTGGACAGCTTGGGCAGTGAGTCAACTTTCTCATTTTGTTTTTTGGGGGTGTAGGTAATGGTGTAACGCCTAAAGCCTACTATTAGCTCTTAGACCCGGTTGAGATAAGGAGCAAGTTGCTACTCCTAAGCCTGATAATCACCCTTGACTTGGTATATTACTAACCAAGAATCGCAATAGATTTGTGAAGTTTTCACTCCCAGTTCCTTGGTAAGTTTGAGCCTGGGGATCAAGGCTTCATACTCAGCTTCATTATTTGTTACAAGGAAGTCAAGCTTCAAAGTGTGGCAAATTGATCGATCCTTTGAAGTTACTAGTACGAATCCGGCCTCAGAATAACAATCGTTGCATGATCCATCTGTGTACATTTCCGTTGGTTAGTCGGTTCTCCACTACTCTTTAGAGAGTCATCTAATGTAGTGAATTAAGCTATGAAATCCACTAATGTCTGTCCTTGGACTGCTCTTCGAGGGAGATAAGTGATATTGAATCGGTTTAGCTAGATATTCCATTTGAGCAACCTTCCAAACATCTCAGGTCATAGTAGGACCTGTCATAATGGTTGGTTCGTGTAGATGTAGATGGAGTGAGCCTCGGAGTAAGGGAGAAGCTTTCATGACGCAATCAATAGGTAGTACGCGAGCTTTTCTAGATTCGAGTAGTTTCTCTTAGCATCTATCAATCATTTGCTAACATAATATATTGGCCTTTGGATCCGATTCTCTTCGTGCAATATTGTGATAATTATGGCATGTATCAACACAGCTAAATCGATGTATATGTCTTCATGACCTAGTGGCTTGGGTAGGATTGGAGATCTCTCTAAGTGATCTAACAGATCTTGAAATGCATCAGTGAAATTCTGCATCCATTCAAAGTTTCTCCTCCCTCTCAAGATTAGATCGAAGAAGAGAATTCACATGTCGGTGGCCCTAGCAATGATTCGACTTAGGGCATTGATCTTCCCATTTAGGTTCTGTACCTGCTTGATTGTGTTTGGTACCTAAATGTCTTTAATTTCCTAAAACTTTTTAGGATTGTCTTCAATTCCACGAGAGTTGAGCATGAAACCCAAGAATTTCCCTGACGCAATACCAAAAAAGCATTTCAAGGGAATGAATTTCATTTCACATCTTCAGAGAATACTGAATATCTCTACCAAGTCATCGATGTGGTTGTTTGATTTTCGTAACTTCACAAGCATATCATCCGCATATACTTCCACTGATCGCTCATTCTGGCCTTTGAACAATCGGTTTACCGGCCTCCGGTAAGTAGTATTAGCATTCTTAAGTTCAAATGGCATCATAATATAGCAATATAATCCCGGACCGGTAATGAAGCTGATGTGCTCCTGGTCAGGGACATGCATCGAGTTGTGGTTGTATCCAGAGTACCCATCCATAAATGAAAGCAGTTCATATCCAGTGGCTGAGTCTCCCAACTGGTCGATTGGAAGTAGAAAGGTGTCTTTTGGGCATGCCTTGTTCAGGTCTAAGTAGTCTATGCTTGTCCACTACTTTCCATTAGCTTTTCTCACAAGAAATGGGTTGGATTTCCATTTCGAGTAGAGGGCTTCATGGGTAAACCCATTGTTTTTGAGTTTATCCACCTCCTCTTTAGGTGCAGCAAATCTCTCTGGATCCATGCTGTGTCGCTTTTGTTTCCTGGGACATGCCTTGGTTTGATATTCAAGTCATGGCTTGCGATAGTCGGTGAGATCCCATACATGTCAGAATGGGTCCAAGCTAACACATCAAAATTCGCTCAGAGAATGGAAGCTATTTCGTTTATCATTATTGCACTGGGCTATGATCCAATCTTCAAGACCTATAATTGGTCGGCGTGGCTGATTGTAATGTCAATCGTTAGCTCAACAGGTGCACCGTTTGATTCTTCGGGCTCCTTTTCATTATCTTTTGGGTCTATATCTTTATAGAACCGACTGTGATGTTGTTTCTTAGTATTGACCTTACGTCATGAGCTGAAAAATTCTTAAGTGGATTTACCCAAGCAATGGGATCAGTTCCAATCCCTTGTATTAATGGGACTTAAGTTGATGTTACACGTAGCTGCATAGCTGGCTCTTGATTTGAGTATGAATCTACTTATGTATTCAAGTAACACGCTTTCTATTCAATGTACTCGCAATTTGTTGTTCGTTGTTTAGGCTAGAATGATAGTCAGTCATCCATAAGCCTAGACATCAATCCGATGATTCTATCTCTAAGCATCCTTTTGGCCACAGCCTCGAGTCATTTTAAACACTAGGTATGAGTCGTAGTATTGATTTATCTTAGTCGGTTTTTGGATGATCACACTTCTATCCCTGGGTCTTGGGTTGATAAGTGTACTACATGGATGGTCAAATCTTGTCCTAGTCATGTTTACACTCCCACCTAAGCTCCGAATACTTAGAGTTGATCAACGAATAGTTGGCTCACATTTATCTTGATTCTTGCTCATGCCTTCCAAGCCAAGGGTAATTATTGGTAAGTGGATGGACATGTCACATCTATTTTAGTTTTACTCTCTTTCCCATTGAATCATGGAATTGAGTTAGTTGATGGAAGGATGAGTCGTGCCTATTCTAGATTGTATTCTGGCTTTTCCTTCCTGGGGGAGACTTCAATGCCACATCAGATTTCGGGCATGAGCTGAGCATTGGACGGTCTATCTCATCCACTTTTATTTATGTCCTTCTATCGAACCACGGTATAGAATTAGCTCTAGAGTAGTCGGGTCATGCTCATCTGGTTTCTTACTCCTCCTGACGAATCAAATGAAGGTGATGAAGAATAAACGGTCAAGTTACACTCATTTGTGGTTATTATCCTATTCATGCTCTAGTGACCGGAACTAGTCAATGGACATTCGGTTCACATCCATTTTTGGTTGGTGCGGATTGTAACCGACCTTCAATCCAACGACGTGATATAGAACATTTGAATATTTATTGTCTATCAATCCGATGGCATGATAAAGTCGGTTACCCGTAATTTCAGATGTCATTACAATTGGTTCTGTATTAAGGCCTTCTTGTAGTCATTGCCTTAAGTTGTACAGAAAACCAATCTAGAGCTATAGTGAGTTGTCATATTCAGCTTTCAGTAATTTGTACTCCTGCCCCCAGGCTTGAGCTAGCGGAGTTAGTTTGTGGATGGTCGAATTCCATCCATAGTGAGTTTATACTCCTCCTGTCGAGTTCGGGTTGGAGTTAATGGAATAGTGAGTGGTCAAGCTGCACTCATCTATTTATTTATACTCATATCCATGCTCTGGGGATAAAAGTTTGTTGGTGGATAGTCGAATCGCACCCAATTTGTGTTTATACTCAAGTCCACACTCTGGGGATTTAGATTTATTCCCAAAAATGGTCGAACCATATTTTCCTTAGTCATTTCTTCTATGCCCAAGTCAGTGGTGGTAGTCGAAGAGTGGTCAGTCCTATCACATTCACTCTTACTTGGAGTTCTTCACATTGAATTATAGGAAGGAGTTGATTAGTGGATGGTCAAGTCACATCCGTTCTATGTTTTATACTCAGCCTATTGGTTTAGAGGGGACTGCTATTGGATGAACAGTCGAGCCATGTCCATTTTAGAACCTATACTCTTATCTGCGCACCAAGACCTAGAGTTCGTTGACGGGCGATTAGTCACACCCATTTGGTGTTTATACTCCAATTCACATGATCAGAGTTATTTGCAGGATAGCCAAACCACATCCATGTATTGATTTAGATTTTAGGCTTGCCGATGTCTATGCTAGGCTGGAATAATTCGATGTACTTCATGTGCGAACAAGGCCGTGGATGGACGTATCACATCCTCCTTGGATTAGATGGTCGAATCATATCTAATTTAGCTTGGGCTCTCAAACTGCCCCTGCATCTGGGGTAAGGTTGACACATAGATGGTCGTACCATATCTACTTACATTTGGATCTTGCTTCTGCCGAGCCTTGGGAGTATGACGAGTGTTCTTGCAAACTTCGAGCTTGAGCAAAGGAGAAGATGGTCAGATCGCATCCACTTTGAGTCGTGTGTTTTCCTCTAAGTCAAGGTCAAGAGTTGAGGAGCGAGCGGTCGAAACACTTTTACTATTTATTGTATTTAAACTCCAGAACACACCAAGGGACTAGAGTTAATCAATGGACAGTCGAATCACATCCATCTTTTTATGTTTATACTCTAGTCCAATCTTCATGGACCAAAGTTTTATAATGGGTGGTAAGTTACACATGTTTGATGTTTATACTCCAGTCCATGCTTTATGGCCAGAGTTAGTTGATGGATAGTTGAACCGCATCCATCTTTTTACGTTTATACTCGGATCCACACTCCGGGACCAGATTTTTATGATGGTTGGCAAGTCACACCCATTTGATGATCCTACAAAGTTTCGATCATGGTTTTTGGAGGTTGGTGGTGCCCAACTCTATGTACTTGGTCACTTGCATCATTTGAAAGTAGTTTAGTTCAAGTTGGCCATAGTTCACAACGTAATTGAAATTGAAATAAATCTTATTGATAAGTGAAGCAGCATGCCATTCCACTTCTCCCCAGCCCTTCTCAACTGGAAGTCGATCGTAGGTTATCCAATTGATAATCAAAGTTCTTTATTAATCGAATGTTCCCCGCCCGCCATTATGTAGGGCTTGCACATATTGTTGAAACTTTCCTCTCCATATCAACTTTCCGATTATATCTTAAAGGTGTTTGCAATCGTCGATGCTATGACCATGAGTATCTTGAAATATTCAACATTACATGATTTTTTATAGGTTTTGATGGACTCTCTCGAGGCTGGTTTCTAGTACTGCTCTGAGTCGTGAGTCTCCATGTAGATGTTATCGATTGGATTATTCAAAGGAGTATATGAGCCGAAATTTAGGATTCTGGGTCATCTTCTAAAACCTGAGTCCTCATTTAAGGCCTCAATGTTGCCCTCTCTTTGAATTCCTTTAGCCAACAGACCTGCACTATTCTTTCTCCTAGTCTGCTCTACCTCCTCCTTGCTTAGGTTTGGTTCACTTTGTAATAGAAACGATCCAAGGTCGTAAGAAGCTTTCCCGCTTACCAGTCGCCAAAGTCGGTGTTGGGGTCGATTCCCCTTAACCATGCCATTAATATGATATTCTCACTGGGATTGCTTACTTTAGTGATGATGCCGATGATTCTCTATGGGAAGTCTTTAAGCAGCTCATATGGAGTTTGGAATAAATTGGATAATGACGTCACATCCTTAGTGTGAGTCGCATGCTTCCTGAATTACTCGATAAACTTCTGATCTAATTGATCGGATGAGGAGATGGACCTAGGTGGTAACTAGTAAACTAGATGATCGTTATAATTTTAAGGAATATGGGAAAACATCTACATTCGCAGGCATTCGTCACTTTGGCAGGATCTATGTTCCATTTGTACTTTACGAGTTGCTATCGGGGGTCTATGTTCACAGAGTGCGCTGGCATGGTCAGCACATTGAATCTCCTCGGATATTCTGCATGCTGAACGGCTTTGATGGATAGGTTTCGACTGAGGAAGATGTTCTAATCATCATTATTTCAGTCTGCTTTCAAGTTACATCTTCTTGTAATGTTTATGAACGATGTACACATTATTATCCAACATTTGAATAGTTGATAATTTACTAGGATTTCGGCCCGAGAAAATTTGTTATTTACTTCGAGTCAGCCCCTTGTTTGCTTGGAGTCGTTGAATTTTAAATGTTGCATTGTTGAGGAATGGTCTTTAGAGTCATATTGGTGTTTACTTATAGAAAATCTTGGTTCTACCCTAGTTTGATCTTAGGCCCGAATTTCCTAGGTTTGCTTCAGGTCGAATAGGTGATTAATTACCCTAGTTCGACTTTGGATCGAAACATATAGAGTTTGCTTCGAGTCATATCACCAAGGTTCATGTCATATCACCTTGGTCCTCCAGCCTTTAGGAGTATCTTTTGAGTAGTAGTTCCTTGTCCATTCCTTGGCTTCAATTTAGCAGCTGCCGTTCGATCTCCTATGCCCCGACCAGTCACAGAACGTAAAAGAATGATAGAATGCACCGTTTTGAAGTTGAATTTCGAATCCATTATGCGGAGGCACTACACCACGACAACGTTTTAGAGTCTTTTGTATGATGGATCAGTATGATTCCATTAAGAAAGGATCGTACCCGATCCATTTTTGCTTGGACACTCAGCAAAATATTGGACTAAGAATGGATATGGATATAACTAATCAGTTGTAGATGTTGGAGCAACGATTGGCTGAAAAACAATCGATAGGAAAAACAATCAGCTAAAAAACGATCGGTTGAAAGAATGATATGGTGGAAAAATGATTGGCTGGAAAAATGATCGATCGAAAAAATGATAGGTTGGAAGAACGAACTGTTGGAAGAACAATCGAGTGGGAAAATGATCGGTTGAAAAAACAATCGGTTGGAAAAATGATCAGTTGGAACGATCAATTGCAATACATGCTATATATAGATCGACTGTCCAACTGATCGATTAGATGGACCGGATACGATTCGTTTTAACATATTTCTTCATTTTGGACTTAGCGATTATTCATAGGAAGCTTGTACATCGATAGCTCCCTATTACACTCCGTCTTCCAAAAGAGCGGTCTCCATGTTCTCCATTACTTTATCAGCAGGTCGCAAGGAGGTTGCAAAGGCCTTCTCCTTCCTAGGAGGTGTTGTAGATAGCTTCCTTTTAGGCTATTCAAAGTCTGAGTAGAATAGGAAGCTTTGTAAGATGAAATTGTATCTCTTCCTCGGATTTGTGCAATCCATATGTAGAATAAAGATCCAAAGATGGTAAGAATCATCAATCAATGAAAGCACCAAAATGTTGATGCCAAAAATGGACATCAGCACCCAACAAAATCTTGTAGATATTAAATGACGAGTGAAATTAAAACATAGAAGAAAAAGTAAATAAACACAAAGTTTTATAGTAGTTCGGTAATCTTAACTTACATCCACTTTGTATTTTTAATCTTGCACTTAATTATGATTACAAGAAAGTTTGAATTAGTGGGGATCCATTAGTATAGGACTGAAGAAGAAAATTGGCAAAGTCTGGGCAGCAGAAAGAAGGATCCCCTTTTTGGAGAGTGGCCGTTGTATTTACAGGAGAAGTCATGTATGGATCGGGCTGAAAAAATTCGCCATGAGAATCCCCAGACCAAGATGACTCAACATGCAAAATTTCAAATGGATCGCATGTGATTTGATAGATCGTACCTGATCCATAAAAAGTGCTACGTAGCACTTTCGATCCATGGTATAGGTCCTCCATGGTCTCTAGCTTGTGTTTCCAAAGTTTCATGCCTTTTTAACTTCATATTTTTGAGATAGTGATCAATTATTGTTGAGTTGAATCGTAATAATTATATGGGATGATCCATAATTGGTGAATATGGATCGTACCCAATTCATTTTCAGTAAATGGTGTATTTTCATATTTTTAGCATTTTATTAGGTTCATCTTCCGCTTTTGCTTCGCCGTTGCTTCATATTATCATTTGTACTTGATTTCTGGACCCCACAATCATTGCCTAGGCTATTAGCCTTGATGACATTTGAGTCTAACTTGTCCAGCCAGTTTGAATATAGCCAGGTCTAAATGTCAGATAACAGGATAACTCATAAGTAATAAAGTACATTGATTTGTAATAATTAGTAAATAAAATATACGTACAGTTGTTGAGAATTACATGTATAATGGTTACTACTTGTTACTGAGTGATACATAATTGCATATTGAAGAAACTAACTCAATTGATTTTATTTCCTTGGAAGCAGCAATAGATAGTTTAGTCTTAGAATCAACACAATAGGTTATGAGCTTGAACAAAAGTTGTTCAATTTGCAGGTTCGACCTTGGCCCTACGCTACCTATGCAGCTGCCTAAGGCCTCAATTTTTATAGGCCTCGAGCATTCGATTTTATTTTTATATATAGTAATATATTTTATTTTAACAAAAGTTTGAATAGCTCAGTGGTGAAGTTGCTGGTATTCCATATTGATGTTCCCAATTCGAATCCTAGAGTGTTTAATTATAAGGCCCCTAAATTGATATTTCCTATCCAGGCTTTACATAAGTTTTACTATTGGACTTAATAATCTTCCTTAGCTCTCCAAACCTTCAGTGTTGGCCTTGTCAATCTTTGCAGCAAGTAACTGAAATGCTTCAATCCAAGAATATATGTTTCTTCTTTAAAAATCAACCGATATATAATGTTTATCATATTTGCAAATGTATGCCAACATTATTTTATATTTAATAAAATATTCAAATTTGAATCAGGTTTGCAAAAAGGTGATAAAGGAGGCCTCTAATGTAAATAATTAAGCAGTACTCTATTAAATATGATTGCCATAATAATTAAGGAAACAAACCATGTTTTCCCTTTGAAACACATTTATTCCTTCATTATGCCTTCATTTCACCTTGTAATTAACTGTTATGTGAACAAAAATAAAGGGAAAATATTTAGAATTTAATGTTGACAATAAATATCTTAGAAGTTGGACCACATATGAAGCATAGACCATCCCATGGAACCATTATGCATTTTATGAAAATCAACTATCCATGTAACAAATCTTATTAATACTATATAAAATGAAAAATATATTAGTTAAATACAGGCAATATGTTATTCCAAGTTATATGAATGAAACATGGTACAACGCATAGTCTAAATATTACATTTAGAGTATATTCAAAATTTTAAAGTTCATATGATAAACTGTTTTAATAAAATAGGCAATGAAAACATATGACATTAAAAGAGTTAAATCGGAAGTTTTAAACCTACCATATTTATAAAATAATCCAAAACCTTGATTTTTGTTTATGCTTTCCACATTAATTTAACATTTCACCAGATCAGTTTCTTTCCTCTTGGCATAGAAAATTGTTTCTCTTCATCATTGAATTTCAACTAAGCTTAGAGAAATTTTTCATTAAAGCTTAAGGACCTTTTAGTGGCATTATAAAATTTAATTTCTTATTTTAATAAACCTTTATTAAAAAAATGAAGAGAGAAGAAGATTCACAAACTTTGAAATCAAAAAATCAAACACCATTTAAAGAAATCCGATAACAAAATCAAATCTGAAAGCAAATAAAGACATTCCTTTTAGTTCTCTAATTCAAGGACGTAACTGAATAAAAATGTACTATATAAATGCAAGAGCGAATAAGGTATCGAAAATCTCAACTCAATATCACGTCAAATGCATCAATATTTTATTTTTCTAAATCAAGGGTTTCTTTAAGCTAGTTTTATTCATAAAGATTAAAATATAATTCATGGAATTAAATTAATGTAGTGTATGAATGATGACAGCATATTTTTTCTAAATGGTGTGAAATTTGTGAAATAACAGAAATTGTATTAACAATATTTGTAAAGGTATAAAAGTAAAAAATTACATATGCAATATGTATGTATATATATGTGTGTGTGCATGTTTGTGTCTATACACTTGCAAGTATAATAAAAAATGCTAGACTACTAAACAATCAAACATTAGAAAACTGATCCTACATAACATCTCAAAAAAATTCATATTGTATTATTGAAGCTTTGACACCAATGGTATATATTTCAAAAGTAGCATAAACTTGTTCACCTTTAAAAGATGCACATCATCGATTGTAGAGCCATAAGCCATAAAGAAATCAAATTGCCAATCCATACTTGTATACATGCATGTATTAATGTATCTAGGTATCATATAAAACATGTGTATTTCTATTTATACTTAATCTTAAAAATAAGAAAGACAAAGTGTAACAAAAAATTCTTGAATAATGGAATACTATAACAACTCAAGTTTCCCTTTTATTATATATATATAATGCACACATATATACACATGTATGTGTGTATACAAACATGTACGCACGTTTATGTATATGTACATATCTATGTGTGTGTGTTTTTGTGTGTTTTGTGTAGATGTATATGTGTGTGTAACAATCATCTAATAGTAAGGCATAAGTTTTCACACTTGAATACCTTTTTTATTTAAAACAACGGTTTAAATCTTTTAATTATAAATAATCACGTATGGGTGAAAATAAATTTATGCACCTTGAAAAATGAAAGCTAATACTGTGTTAAAAAAAGACACCTTTCTTAACATTTAGACTTAAAAAGCATAAGAATACAACGATCTTAATCTAACCTTTCATGTTCTTCTTGGTGCAACAATCCTTCTAGTCGAAAAGTTTGAGCCGTTTGGTTCAATTTAGTTCACCAATTTCTCTTCCACAGGCTTCACTTTAGAATCCATGCTACCAAATTTAATAGAGAAGAAAATTATAAATTATAAGATGAAAAAGAGATGTAAACTAGTCAATATGGTGATATTTTTTGCGTAGTAAAAGAGTATCATAAAAACAGAGAATAGAAAAACTAATGTTATATTGATAATTTTTCCTATAAAATATAAGTTATTTGAAGCAAGTTGACTAATATATTATTCTTATTAGAATACAGATCTATATGAAAGAATTACAACTTTGATAGTATAACTTATATTTTACTTGAAGTTTGCACAAAGGAAGAGAGTCATGCCTCCCCTTTGACTAAGCATTTAGTTATACAAATAGTGCTAGAGAATATGGGAACTTAAAACACTTATGCCCTTTATCACATAATAGCTCAAACATTCTTCAAGTTAACATATAAGACATATATTTTTTAACCTTGATTTTAAGTTTATTAACATTGTAAATGAGTTGATATAATGAAAAAAAACCAAAAATGTATTCATTAATGAAATATGAATCCAATTCTAAATATACATAAATTTCAAAAAAATACCCACATTCTCCATAAGTTTTGCCAATACCCTATTTGTAGTTTCACAACTTGGTCCTCATTTATGTATTAAACTCCCTTCACCATCAACATCTTTCCCACTACTTTTTATAGAGACTCCAATGTTCAATTTATGCCTCTGATTTAGATTAGTTTAGTAAAAAATTTATGTATACAAAAGGATTCTAAACTGATATGAAGATGAACATTGATATTATTAGAAAAAAGTCTATCAAACATCTATAAATAAATTCACACAAAATATATGTTAACAAAATTCTTTATTGACCCAGACTGTGAGAAATAACCAAAACTTGGTTAGGAATTGATTAAAGAAGCCTTATGACCATTTTGTAGGAGGCGTGTGCATCCTATGGTGAAACCAATGTCATGTCGTATATATGAGAGTCCAATATAAGTTAAAAGTCAAGTCTCTTTATTAATATGCTATGCAATTGTTAATTATACAAGCCTTGGTTTGCAAAAAGGTCACAAAATTACAATAGACACTAAAATCCCCAAATTGATTTAGGGTTAACTTTAAAAATGTAAGAGAGATAAGAGAATGAACCGTCCCTTTTACGATGCCATGGGGTCCATATTTATAGGGGTTATAGCTAGCGACATAGCTGCCACATGGCACTTCGAGATGCTTGGCATTCGAAATCATTCATTATGTTGATGGCATGCGACATCCCCTCGTTCGTTAATGATTATTAGCAACCATTAGTCGGCTATTGACATGCAATGTCCTGCTTCATTGGAAATCTACGATATTATCTTTAAATTCAGACTATCTTTAACATTAATGTCGCATTGATGACTTGCGTCATCCCTCGAGATATAAGGTTTCATTTTGACATCTTTTGAAGGCTGGTGATCTATGATATCACCTAATATCCAATATCCTTCGCCGAACTGATGGCATGCGACAAGCTTGTGTGCTGTTGGTATGCGGTAACCTCCTTTATTTGCATTGAAGGAAGGCAACATTCCTCATAACCCCCAACATCCAATATCCCAAATGCATTATTGAGATTCGACATCGTTTGTTATGTTGATAGCATACGACATCCTTGGGTATATAGCAGAATTCTGATATCTTTCTTTACATTACTATCATTCGAGATCCTCTTACATATGTCTCACAAAGCTTGGAGTCCTTCCACTTGTTAATATTCAACATCAGCTTTTATATTATAAGTGCGGCATCCTCCCTTGTGGAAAATCTATGAAAGCAACACTCATATAACCCTCTGGCTTTGTTGATAATATACGTTATCTATGCTGCTTATGCTAATGGTATTTGTCATCATTTCTTTCTATTATTTATTTTTGGTAATCTTTGTAGTTCGTCATCCTTAGGGACCCGATATCCTTGTGCGACATGCTTTTTATACTTTTAGCGTTGTGGTTCGTAGTAATATTTGCTCCCTAGTGTAGAGAAAATGTTGACTTTTCAAGTCAATTCATTGATATTAGTGCATGCATCCTATTATATTCCTCTCAAATCTAGGTCGTCTATTTGAATTAGATCAAAAACTCTTATGCTTCCTCTTTCTCTCTATAATACTCGTCATTCTTCTCCATTATCCTTTTACCCGCAACTTCAAACTTGAAGGGAAAATTTTAATTTCCTAAATTTTGTTCTAAATCTTCTTTTCCTTCGGCATCCCAGCATAAATCGAGGTATGATTTTTCATTTTAACCAATTGTATCGACAAATTAGATTAAGAAATTTTGAATTTGAATTACAGCCAGGGTTTTATTTGCGCACTTTTGATTTTGAATCAATATTAGAGTTTACTAACTAGGTTTTGGTCGTTGGTCTTTGAATTATAAGTTAAACCATAGATTTGTTATGCTTATGATTGAATTTAACCATCGAATTATTATATTATTTGGGGCTTAATTGATTAAATAAAGAATGTCAGTATCAATTTAAAAACCTGGGACTTTTTGGTTTAGTTAAAAGTGGGTTACTTACGAGGAACCCGAAACCCGCTCTAGAATCCACTAATTTGTTTGATTTCGAAGCTATTTCCTTATCAAATCTAATATTTAACCTGATGTTCGACGTCATTATTTCGACAACTATTTCAAAGCTTGGAAACAATTTGAATACAAGATCCTTATAATTCCGGTGACCAATTAGGAGTGCGTAAATATTTAGGAATTTGACATGTATTTTAAAAGATTGTCATATGGATTCGGTAACTCCATAATGAGTTATTCCCCCTTTTGACAACTAAAAGTGTTGATAATTCAATATTCTTATCCTAATATTATACAACATCACTAGTTTTTCTTATATCTATCATATAACAGACTTATAAGTTACTTGTATATTTGATAGCATTCTGAGTTTAACAATTGGTTAGAGTACTTCTAAATCGTTCGACATTATCTACTGATTTGGACCATTTCCTAATTCGATATTAGGTCATTATTTCGATATCTCATTATAGTTTTCATAAGTGGCTATTAATGCAACATCCCATTAATATGGTATCAAATTATTGATTTGACATTCCATTTAAGATGTAGTTAACATGATATTTAAATTAGACCTTTTTGACTAGTTGTGAACTTACCATTTCACCATGGATATAACAGTTGTTACATACCCTCAATTTCTTATAAACTTCCCAAGTATTTTATCAATTAGGCATGAGCTATTTAATGCGTTATTGTTAGGACTTGGGTAGTTTCTAGTTAATTAACTACCTTTTCTTTAGGCATTTAATTGCTATTTTGCATATATGAGGATTCTGAAATGTGTAATACTTCCCTAACTTTGTGTAATATCACTTAGTAGGCAAGTGGAAAGCAATAAATTAATTAAGAGCTTTAAACCATCTCCTTTTGCAAAGAAAGGGGACTTCCGACTCAACCAATCTTACGTTGTTACTTATGAGGAAGTAGACACGATTCTTCGAAAATTTGGGATTACAAACATTTAGGCCATGCTTGCAGGCCCCTTTGACAGGATGGACAACCCTCCAAACGGGTTCTTTGCCTTTACTCATATCTATATATGGCATTTGAGGTATTTTCCTTTTTAAGATTTCCTCTTGCATTTCCTGGAACATTTGAACATTGCTTCGATCTAGTTGGCCCTCAATTCATATATTTATCTAAGCTTCCTAGAAGTCTTTGCTAGGGAGGCTAAACTCCCTTCTCTAAACACTAAGAACTCTTTGTTTATTGGAAAATCCTGTGAGGATTGGCAAACAACTAGATAGTGCACCATACCGTCTCCGTCCTTTCCCGAAAAGCTTAATTACTTATCGTTAACAAGATAAAGGAGTAGGAGAACCAATTTTTCTACATCAAATACTGCTCTGTTAAGATTAAGGGAACCTCCTATGTAATTATTAAGTTTTTGTTTTCCATAACTCATGTTATATATGTCATCCTTTTATGATGAATGCTTTCTTTTAGATTCTACCCCCAGACAAACTAGCCCTTCTATCAATGAAACCATTAAGTCTCTAACTCGAGCATCTAGGAGTATGGGTGATAGGCTTACACTATTGACGGAGGCGAATTTCCACAATTATTCTCTAATTCTGTATCCTTACAAGATATTGGGAGAACCCCCGATGATAAAGGGGAATACCCAAGGAAAATGATCATTAGTCGTTGGTAACCATAAGGCTTTCCCTGTCTCCACTACTATCCAACTTGAACCTCCTGGTAAGTTTTCATTACAACTTAAATGGAATTTCTTGTGTTATTATCTCAAAAAACTTCTCATTTTTATTTAGGCTCATCTGCACTTGTCACGGCTTCCAAGTATAGAAAAGCTAAAGATCACACTTCTGCCTTTGCTGGACCGAATAAACCTGCTCTTGTTAGGGATTTAATTACCAAGGCCATTGATGACTTGAAAAGGAAGGCAAGCTTTAGTGATTCAGCTGAGACTTCAACTCTTAGTCCAAGTAAAAAAGCCTAAGCTTGGATCAAACTTCTACTATCATTGCCGAGGAGTAAATATATATCCTAATTTGGTGGCTCAAAATCCAGATGTAATAAATTTTAACTCCCAAGGACGAATGGCTCAGAAGTAAACCAAGGAGGCTCATACTCCTAATTATTTTCTTAATATCTTTTTTCCTACTTAACCAATGGGAATCCGTTGCTTATATGAGGAATTTGGTACGACCCCCTCCCCAATGACACTCTTCCTTTAGAGGCCCAAGCTCAAACTTCTTTTGTAAGCTTTGATAATCTCATTCATTTTGCTACCCAATCTTCGACTTTGGCTTCTCTTATGCCACTGCAGTCTTCAACCTTCTACAATAACCATCTTTACATCATTTATTAACAACTCTTACTGGCATGACCTTTCCTCTGCTTGGTTAATATTGACTTTTAACTTTGTATATTTTGACGTAGCTTATGTTTATCGCTTGTTTTAGACAGCCAAGCCCATGTTTTTCCATCAATAGGCCTATCAAGGGCCTTCTAATCAAGTTACTGAACTCGAGGAGCAAGTTTTTTCGTTTACTATGGAGAAAGATAATGCTATTCTTGATAAGGGAAAACTTACCTCGTCCCTTGATGAGGAGAGGAAAGCCAAACTACAATTGGAAGAGGAGGTGAAAGCCCTAAGTGCAGACCTCGAAAAGGCCAACAAGGAGAAAACTAAAATGGCCGGTAAAGTGAAATTTTTGAAAGACAAGGTGGGAACTACGGAACCTGCCTTGGTTTATGATAAAAATATTATAAAAGATTCCAAGGCTATTTCTCGACCAGGCTCTCACTACCATTATAGAAAATGCTATGACGATGCTCTCTTTGTAGCATATGGTGATAATATTGACAAATGACTAGACTTGGATTTTCCTTCTCTTTATCAACTAAATGATAAATTTAAAGGAAATTTGACCTTATTTTTTGGAGAGCTCAGGGATCGGGTCAAGAGGAATTCACTGAAGAAGAAGCTATCAACCCCAAGAAGTTACTATCTTTTGATAAATTTCCTGCTTGAAGGGGACAAAGATACTGATGGATGGGAAGATTATGATAACAATGATGACAATGATAAAAATGATGATGATCATGGTGGAGATATAGGTGTGATAAGGGTCCAAACGGGCCAAGAGACGGAGGACAAATTAGGTGGTCACAACTTAGTCTCATCCGTTCATGATGCAGATCTTTCTGATTTTCCTGATCTTCATGATACTTTGCAAGAAAATATTTCCCCAAAAGATGCCACCCCCAAATAAATAGTTAAAGGAGAAGGCTCAAGTCCCAGCTCCTTAGATTCCAGTTGCATAGGTATGGAGTTCATTATTAAATATTTAAACCTATCCACCAAACTTTATTTGATAAAATTATCACGTTAGTAGGGAGAAGATCCAAATATTACAATGAGGCTCTTTATGAAAAGAGTTAAGAGAGGTGCATCGATTGAATAGGAAGATAAAAAAGACTAGTCAAAGAGCATAACGAATTATCTAAAAAGTACAGACGCCTTGGCATTCATGCTAAATATTTAAAAAAAACTTCAAGCAGAAATGAGCTGCCTAACTCTTAAAAGGATCCCGCCTTCATAGAGAGAGTTTTGAGAGAAAATGTAGAGTTGGCTTCACTCTTTTGGATGCTTATTGAGGATAGGGATGCTTTAGTAGAGTTTCTTTGCAAAGTTTATTCTAGAAATGTACTTACTAATTTTTCATTTTTAGGGGAAAAGAGTGGTGGATTGATTAGACGTCTCCATAATAGATATTTAAATGAGCATGTATCAGGTTCCCATCCAGGGCACGTTAGAATCTTCCTAGGGTGGCAACCATCCCCTTACCCCAAACACCCTTCCTTCCAAGATAGTTAAATTTAACAAGGGTAGGTTTATTTTTGAATTTTACAATAGATCAATATTGTATGAGCCCAAGTGACTTTGTTTTTAATATGTAATTTAAACAGTTTTATGAAGTTCAGTGCTTCCCTTTCTCATTTCTTTGTTACTTAGCTTGTTTCTCACAAATCATACAGATTAGAGAGTCGTTGTGCATACCCATTCCCAAAAAATTCTTAAGTAAATTTATTATACTAAGGTGGGTAATCAAAGAAAAATCATTAATTCTCAAAAACCCTTGACTTGTGAAATATTGTTTCTTTAGAAATCTCCAAGAAGTTTACACATGGCTTCCACACTTTCAGTTTGATTTCTTACGTGAAGAAAAGGGTAACTTGCTTAGCAAGATACGAACCAAAAATGCCAAATTGTTATGTGGTGAGATCTGCTCTTTGTCCATAAGATGGGTATAACGACCCTGACACGACCTTTGAAAATCGGCACCCATGCTTCATTTGTACTCAAATGTCGCAGATTCAAACGCCGAATCTGGTTCGCCGGAGCTTATAACACATTAAGTACAACAACACAGCGGAAGAAATGAATAATATCATTGGTACACAACAGATACAATGTGATAAAATATGATACAACAGATCCATAAATATTAGAGTAGAATACAATAGCAAAACAAATAACAGTGGAAGACAGAGCCAAAGGACAGAAAAGTCTCCAAAAGAATCCAACTCCATATAGCAACTCCATCTCTAATGTTTCAAAACCCAATAGCTCATCCCAAAAGCTTCGAAGACTCCAATCCAATAAGCTCGAACCACCATCAAGTTGTATTAAGTAAGATCGGTCCCGAATGTGGAAGAGAAGCACAAAGCGATAGCCAAAATCCAAAGACTTCGAAGGCTATCGAATCAACACCTATTATATGATTATCTGAAAAACCCAACTCTAGACTGTCTGTGTGGAAAATTATGGGCGCCTAGAGTTTAGGAAGGGAACAATAAACTCCAGGTCAGTCATGGGACTAGTATGAGCAAACAAAAACAGTTTATCTTTACCAAAAGCAAAACAAAAGATTTTAAAGAAATTCACAATGCTTTTTGGAAAATGAAACTGCCATTAGGCCTACCGCCACACACACAATGAAAGCGCAAACTTGGAGGAGATTTCTCTTTATGACATTCAAAAATGCTTACTACGCAAAATCTGTTTGATATTATTATTATTAGTGAATAGTGCAGAAAACCTTTCGAAAGTATAACATAAATCTTAATCAGCATAGGTACCATTATATTATGCCAGCTATAGCTACCAGCTGAGGTGGCAGGTTATACAATTTCACAAATATTTCACAAAGATTCCTTTATAGCTTTCAAAGCAATTTCATTTTAAATCTTTTATCCAAAGGATATACCTTTAAGATCCTCTTCGATTTCAAAACATGGTTCAATCATTTTTCACAAAGATTAATTCATAGCTTTCAAAACTATTTCTACTCTATTTCAAACTTAAAATCTTTCAACACAAATTGGAAATCCTTTCTTTATATGAAAGCTATTTGATTTGAAAACAAGTAGTTTTCATTTCGGAAAAATCCGATTACATTTGTACAAGTTAATGCCGTTCAAGTATAAAACTTGGGTTATATTCACATTCCCAAAACAATACTTTTAAAATGGTTTAAAACCCATATAAACACATTTATAACTTGTATACCTTTTTAAACCATAATTTCAAAACATAGATTTCAATTTCAAATCATGAATTCAAACTCAAATCAATTATTTAAATTCAAAACTTTATCTAGCTATCCAAAATAACTTTTATCTATAAAATTTCTTTGCAAAAGCTTTTCATATTTAACCCAATTCCATTTCCAAAACTATTTGGATTCAAATTCAATTTTAAAACCATTTCAAAATTTTGTGACTTAACCAATTTTCTCGTGCAATCCATATTTGTGTGCGTAAGTTGTAGTTGAGGGGTTTCACACAATAGTGCAACAACATCAATCATCACAGTCGAACACAGTAATATCGATAAGCGGTATAATCCCAAAACGCTTATCTTTATTCGCAGATCACAAATAATTAATATATATTCATCACAGATAAATAAATAAATTTATATAGCTCAAATCACATAACAGAATATCCTAGATCAGATAGGATAATCAATTCAAAGCATCTCATACGATACAACCATTCATAAGCAATCCCACATTCAATAATCTTTTATAAGCATGATTAATTTAATTATTTAGTCCTTAATTAATTCAATTTTCGATTAATTCCTTGTGAGTTAATTACTTAATCCTGATTAATTAATTACAAATCATTTAATATTAATTAAAGGAATTTATTAATTAATCCTTAATTGATTTATCTCTGATCATTTCTTAATTCACCTTTAATTAATATTATTAATTAATTCCTTAATTAACCTTTAATTAATTATTTTAAGAAATTAAACCTTTAGTTACTCATAATCACTTTAGTTGTTAACCACTAATCATTATTTTTTATCACTAAATTAATTTACCTTAATTAATCTTTAATTAACCTTAACTAATCATCAATTAATTAAGTAATTATTCTTTAATTACTTAACCTAATTCATCCTTTTTAATTACATTAAGTAATTAACTTTTTAATTATTTTTATTAAGTAATTATTCTTAATTACTTTCTTCAATTAATAAGTTACCAATTACTTAAGATCACAATTGATTATAGATAAAACATCTTATCTTTATTAATTACTCAAACTATCATTTAAGCCTTGTTTCATAACCTAGTAATTAATTGCCCTTAACTTCAACCTTTAAGTTAAATTAAGGATTAAGACAAAAGCCTTTAATCATTTACCTAATTAATTTTTAAAACAATTCAAAGACATTTAACGATTTAAAACTTTAAAACTTTAAACCTAGTACCAATTACCTCCAGTTTAAAATCTGTTATACTTAAAAATCCCGGGCTAACCCATTCAAACTCTCGAGCTAACCCCCGAGTTCCCCTCCTTGCATTACTCCTTCGAGGCCACACGATGAAATTTCCGAGCCCAACCCGATGCCCTTTCTTCTTCTCCAACCCAAAATCCAAATATGATACCTAAGTGCACAGTGCACATGCACAGGTGAATCGATCGCCTTCGACCATCGATGCCGACGCCGGCATATCGACCACAATCCCCACTCTCGATCCCGACCACGAAAGCCTCGAACAAACTCAAAAATTCGAATTTAAGCAAATCGATCACAACCTGGAACCAAACTTCCCAACAAAAAATGACTCACTAACGGTGATCCAGTTCCCCAGAACCCATGCCATTTCACCCAGAGACGCATCACGCGACTACGCTTTGATTCCTACCACTCCGGTCGACTCCGGTCAACCATCAATGTTGTAAAAGCCTCGGAGAACCCCTCGACCCAAACCCGATATCGAACCCTAGTTTAACGTCGCTGAGCCACCATGTCCATTTATAAATTTAATTCTTATTTTTTGGTCATCTCCTTCCTACCAGCTATCTTCACAACCAATCCCGATGAACAATTTCAACCCGATCGCCAGGAATCGAAAGAAACCCAAAATCCGAACAATTTAAAATATCTCATGATTTATATAACTGTAAATCCTGATATAAATCTCAAAAATCATAGTTTCCCTATTCGAATCTGATAATATAAACAAAACCTGAAATTTTAATACTTGATTTTTCTGATTTATAGTAATCTTTACTGTAATTTCAAATTTTCAGAATATTTATTCCATGACTATACTTATGATTATTTTTAAAATTTATATTACAACATTACAATCACTTTTCATTTTGAGATTAATATTTAGTATTGATTGGTTTAAGAGATATGGATTTTTTTGAAACACGTTTAAAAACCTGTAACATAAGAACAGAAATGTATTTTGCCTGTGCATACAACATATACAGGCATGCAAACATAATTTCACATTTATGGAAACCACATCCAAATTATCATCATCACAGACTTAAGATAATATGGAAAATCAAGTTAAAAAAAAGGAGTTTGCTCACTGGTTGCACAAAGCAGAGAAGCAGATTTAAACCTGGAAACTTTGTTTTATTTATTGTTGAGCTTTGACCTTTACTTGATTATGTTTTGATCTCAGGTTGATTGACTTTAATTTTTCCATGCTTGATTTCTAGGCTTGAAGAATTTCGAAACGGATTCTTATTCTTTTCCAGGCTGTTTTTTCCTTTTGTACTTTCTGGTTTCCAAATTTTGATTATCTAGATTTAAATTTTTACTTTGGTCTTGGTCTTTTAAAACAGAGGAAACTTGATCTAATCTTTAATTTGTTGAAATAAATCTGAAGCTTGATCCAGGTTTGCTGAAGACTGAATTTTTGATTTCCTGTTTCCAGGTTAATCTTGCAAACATTGAGATGATTTTTTTTACTTTGATCTGGTACTGCTTGTATTTAATTTGAAAACTGATCTGAGCTTTTTCTTTTTCCAAATTTGTTTGAATTGCTTTGAATTTCATTTTCTGGTTTTGATTTTAATCTTTGAAATTTAAAACTGATCTGAATTTTGTTTTGTTATTTTTTTTTTGAAAATAAATCAAAATGAAAATCCTAATGCCATTTGCAATTCGCATGGCACCATTTTCTTACACTTGCATGAGTGCATACTATATAATTTACAAATGTCAAAATGTAAATAATTTGGGTTTAACTCCTTACTTAATTTAATTTACAAACTATATTTTAACCTTTGTTTTAAACGCTCTCTTTATTTTAATTATATTTACATATGTTTATATTTTACAAATTGTTTATCTTATTAATTTCCAAATATATAAAAGAAAAGTAATTTAAACCTTTTATCAAATCTTATTTTACATTTTAAATTCAAGTTATTATGAATGTTTATATTTATGTGTTTTCTATTTAGTTTAAATATGTACAAAACTAATTTATTTCACGTATAAGGGAAAAGTATTTTAAAACTTTTCATTAATTCTTATAATTAGAAATAAATCTTTATTAATTTCAAAATACATAGTTTTAAATCCAATTTATTTTAAAAACACTTATCTTTAAATTTCTTATCCAAATTCTATTTATAATCAATTCATATACACATATATTTTCATTCTGGAAATTTTCAAATAAATTTACCAATAAATTCACAATTAGATTCAAAAATTAATTTAACTACCAATTTACATTTGATAAAAAATTGGGATCATTACAGATTCCGCCTTTAAGACAATTTCGTCCCCGAAATTTGCCAAATGGGAAGATAACAAAGAACAGATGAACACATCTAAGATAGAAAATTGATTTACCAGATCAAACTGAATATCTATTTCTGCATTTGGCTTACCAAATCAGAACATCAATAATAGATATTAGTACAAACTCATTCAATGCTTCACGAAATACTCGGGCCACCAGTCTATGAAATATACAGTAGCATTGGTTAGTTCGAAGGATCACTAACCACTCGTAGAATACATCTGGACCCCAAAATAACAGACAAGCAGATACAATCTTCCACAATTTTCAAGCATTAGGTGTGGAATCCAAACTCGGGACGGAATACGCCAAATTATATATTAACTTGTCCCTCTTCAGACTTTGATTCACATAAGAAATCACAACAAAAGTTTCAAATTTGGTTTTAGTCAAAATCATTTTATCGATACAAATCTTCATATTTTATTAACCAATTTACTTCAATTTAAAATTTAAAATTCATTAGAGTTTAAAACACAAAGCTGATAGGTAATTGATGAAGAGAATACGAAATTTAAACTTATCTACAACGATTCGCAGTAACACCATCGCACCAAAGCTTCTCCCTCGAGCTGCCACGAAGCCATCAAAGAAATTGAAATCGGATCAAAGGAGATTGATAAGAAAGTTGTCTCCACTGTTGCAGGGTATTGACCATTTATAGTGGTACTCCCCTGTCCCCTATCTCGTCATCTTCTTGCACTCATACTCACTATCAGTGGATAGTAAGAGAATTTACTGAGGCATATGGACGGATATCTTAAGGACATAGTCATTCTAGGGTATATTTTACCCTATCTCTAATGAGCTACCTAATATGTTATACTCCTGAGCTAAAGTTTCAACCTTTAGCTCTGATACCAATTATGACGACCCTGATTCGACCTTCGAAAATCGGCACCCATACTTCATTTGTACTCGAATGCTGCAGATTCAAGCGCCGAATCTGGTTCGCTGGAACTTATAACACATTAAGTACAACAACACAGCGGAAGAAATGAATAATATCATTGATACACAATAGATACAATATGATACAACAGATCCATAAATATCAGAGTAGAATACAATAGCAGAACAAATAACAGTGGACGATAACGCCAAAAGATAGAAAAGTCTCCAAAAGAATCCAACTCCATATAGCAACTCCATCTCTAATGTTGCAAAACCCAATAGCTCATCCCAAAAGCTTCAAAGTCTCCAATCCAATAAGCTCGAACCACCACCAAGTTGTACAAAGTAAGGTCGGTCTCGAATATAGAAGAGAAGCACAAAGCGATAGCCAAAATCCAAAGACTTCGAAGGCTATCGAATCTACACATATTATATGATTATTTGAAAAAGCCAACTCTAGACTTCCCGTGTGGAAAATTGTGGGCACTAAGAGTTAGGAAGGGAACAATAAACTCTAGGTCAGTCATGGGACTGGTATGAGAAAACAAAAATAGTTTATCTTTATCAAAAGCAAAACAAAAGATTTTAAAGAAATTCGCAATGCTTTTTGGAAAATGAAACCGCCATAAGGCCTCCCGCCACACACACAGTGCAAGCGCAAACTTGGGGGAGATTTCTCTTTATGACAGTCAAAAATGCTTACTACGTAAAATCTTTTTGATATTATTATTATTAGTGCATAGTGCAGAAAACCTTTCGAAAGTATAGTATAATCTTAACCAGCATAGGTACCATTATATTAGGCCAGCTATAGCTACCACCTGAGGTGGCAGGTTACACAATTGCAATCGTAAAGGGCTCATATTGTTTTGTTTGGATTTCCAATAAATGGTTAGGAAAAATAACTTCCTAAACAAAATGGAACGCCTCCGGAGGGACGTCCCCGAGAACCTAACTGGATCTTTGCCAACACAAGGCCAGGTTATCTCTGTAACTAGGTAACACTGACACGAGTATGCCACCCCCGGTCGTTACCAACCTTTATCCGAGGCGCCTATCAACCAACAACCACAAAGCAATAAGTTTGCAGCATACACATAGGTAAATATCTGGGCTCCATACCATGATACCACCTTTGATCCAGAAGGATATGACATACCCTCAGGGGGCGCTACCCCCAAATAACCTTACTGCCACGATTCATGTTTCTACCATTACCAGGTTGTGAGGCTCGACGAAGTCTCTTCCACAGAGCTACACTTTTTCACAAAGTCATGCTTTGATCAACAAATGATCAGTAGCACTTAATATGCCACATTACCTAATTAGGAATTTATTACTAGCAACCATCAACTACATAACCTCCGAGCTCGTACATCTCAGAGAAGGGTGTTAAGATAAGAGAATAAACCTCCGCCATCAAACAGAAATGTATTTGATAGAAACTAGTTTTACAACTCAAAGTGTAATGTCAGACACACATCCATACAAGTCTCTTCCGGGTTCGAACAGAACCGAAGGCACTTTCAAAGAAACCTTGCAAATCCAGGTATTCACAATCTCGATCGGAGTCCCCATTACATATGGAGATCTCTATCCTGGCGCGACTCAGTGCAGAGACATTCAACAGGTTATCCTATTGTTCTCAAAAATACCCGGTCTTCACCACTGGTCTTCAAATGCTATCCATATCATTGTATCATTATTCGGAATGGGTTATATGACACAAAGGTCCTCTCCCGGCTAAACCGAATAATGAGCTCAATATTTAAGAACATATGGATATTGAGACCTCAGTTAAGTCACACTTATTACCCCAAAACTTTTCTTCAAATAGTTTAAACAAATTACCATTTACAAATCTTTAAACAAAAAGATTCACTTCATAAAGTTCACCAATCTTTCATAAAGATTCATTTACAATATTTAAACAAAAGATCTATCTTTGAGATCCTCTTTTGTTTGGAAACAACTTTCACAAATATTTCACAAAGATTCCTTTATAGCTTTCAAAACGATTTCATTTCAAATCTTTTATCTAAAGGATATACCTTTAAAATCCTCTTCGATTTCAAAACAAGGTTCAACCATTTTTCACAAAGATTAATTCATAGCTTTCAAAACTATTTCTATTCAATTTCAAACTTGAAATCTTTCAACACAAATTGGAAATCCTTTCTTTATATGAAAGCTATTTGATTTGAAAACAAGAAGTTTTCATTTCGGAAAAATCCGATTACATTTGTACAAGTTAAAGCCGTTAAAGTATAAAACTTGGGTTAAATTCACATTCCTAAAACAATACTTTTAAAATGGTTTAAAACACATATAAACACATTTATAATGTAACGTTTGCGATTTTTCTTTGCCGAAAAACCGAAATGTTATGGGTTTAAGAAAGAAAAAGAAAGAGAGAGAAGAAGAGAGAAAAAGACAGAAAATCGAAAGAAAAGAAAATAGAACGGGACAGAACAGAAAAACAACATGACAACAACAGAATCTCACAATTCGCAGCGGAACAACATATAATAATAAATGAATAATCTTTAAACAAAGAACTATATCAGTTATTACATTTTATACATTACATCATATCATCATTACATCAGAGTGTACAACAACAACAAACAGTGCAGCGGAAAAAGAAATACTATATACAAGTAATTACGCCATGCCATCCAGCTTGCCTCCAGCAACTCCAGAATATCCAGAATATCCTGATAAACCTAACTCTTAACTGCCCGTGTGGAAATTGGTGGGCACCCAGAGTTTAGGAAGGAAAACAATAAACTCCGAGTCAGTCATGTGACTGGTGTGAGAACTCAAAACAGTTTATTTACTTTAAAATCAAAATAGAGGAATATTTTTAAATTCAATTCGCAATGCTTTTAAAAATGAGACTACCATAAGGCCTCCTGCACACACACACAATGCAAACGCAGAATCGGAGGAGATTTCTCCTTATGATAGTCAAAGATGCTTGATACGCATTTAAAAGAACATTTGATATTATTATTAGTGCATGGTGTAGGAAAAAATTCATTTCGAAAGTAGAATATAAATCTTAGCCAACATACGACCATTATCGTATGCCTACTATAGCTACCATGTTCAATAGCGGGTTACCGCCATATTTCATGACAGGTTATACAACTAAAACCGTACAAGGCTCGTATTTGAAGAATGGATTTTCCAACAAATGGTCAGGCCAAGGAACTTCCCATTGCCACATGGAAACGCCTCTGGATGGACGCCCTGAGAACCACCGTTCTCCGCTAAACAAAGCCGGGAATCCCTTTTCCCAAGGGATATTACAAACCCTCAGATATACCACCCCCGGTCCTTTGGAACCTTTAAACCGAGCGCTCGTCACCATCATCACACAATCATAAAGTGTTTTCAACATGAGTAAGTATCTGGGCTCCATACCATGATACTACCCTTTTCCAGAAGGAATGGTCATACCCTAGGGAAGCGATCCCTGGAAACCTTGCCGCACAATTCCTGTTTCGACCATTACCGGTTTGTGAGGCTCGACGAAGTCACGTCCACAAAAACACACTTTATACAAAATCCGTGCTTTGGGTCAACAAATGATCATAGAAATGATCACCAAGATAGACGATCAAACAAATGATCCTATCACAAATAATCAACACAATGATCGTTTCACAGCAACACTCAGCATGTCACATTACCAAAATTGGGAATATATCGCTGATAACTTCAACTATATAACCTCTGAGTTCGTACGTCTCAGAGAAGGGTGTTAAGCTAAAAGAATAAATTCTCCGCCATGAACAGAAATATATTTGAAAGAAATTGGCTTTATATCTCAATTTGTAATGTCAGACATACAATCCATACAAGTCTGTTCCGGGCTCGAACAAAACCAAAGGCACTTACAAAGAAGTCCTTGCAATCCGGATAATCTCTAATCACGTCCGGACTTCCCATCACATAGGGAGTCTCTACACCGTAGCTACTCGGTGCAGAGTCAATCGACGAGTTGTCCTTTCGCTTTCAAAAAGATACGGTCTTCAACACCGATCTTCAAATGCAATTCACAACGACGTATCACATATTCGGAATGGGTTATACGACCCCATGGTCCTTTCTCGGTTAACCCGAATAGTGAGCGCTTATTCAAAAATAAGTGTGGCATTCAAATTCAAACAAATCACATCAATTACCCATTCAAAGGGAAATATTGATAGTCGGTTATTGAACTATCAATGGATATGCACACATCACCAGTTTCCAAATAATTTTCCAAATTATTTCTTTTCCAAAATATCTTTACAAGATATATTATTTTCAATACTTCAAAAATAAATCAATATTTATTTTTAAACAAGTTCCCCTTTCTTTTATAAATTCCATAGTGAATTTATATTTCAAAATATCTATGAATATACGATTTCAATTATTCATTTCAATTTATCTTCAAAATGATAAATTCTCAAAATATTCACTTTATATTGGAAAACATTTCCATACTTATTTATTCATAAGTAATTCACAAATTTTATTTATTTTCAACACTTGGAAAATATTCAAATATACTTAAATCAAGATTAAGTATATATTTCATTCTTTAAGGAAATCATTCACTTAAACATATTTATTTGGGCCAAAATGAATGTTACGTAAAACATCGTTACGACAACCCAAAATCACTAGTATAGGGATTCGAAATTAAAATAGATATATAAATCCCAATACTATACAAAACATTTCCTTTCGGAAATCATCTATTATAACAACAGTGTTATAATCTGCTATTTCCTTCTATTTCTCGAAAACGTCTATTTCAACAATAAATGTTGAAATCTATGGTTTCGAATCTCAACACATTTTAAAACATCGTTAGATCGTTTTAATTCAATTTAAAACATCACATTCAAAACAATTTCTTTAACATATTATTCACCATTCAAAAACGTGAATATACTACGCATTTCATCCTTTTATATATTTCATTTCAAAGGATTATTCACAGTTAAAAATGTGAGTATAACTCCATAAATAAGTTTCAACAATTTACTTATCAAAATAAGTCATTGCAAATTTATAAAACAACGTTTATAAATTCCTTTATTAACCTATTCACTTTATATCTTAATTATGAACCAAAAGTCCATATTATAAGTTAAATACTTATAAAACGATTATTTTACAAAATCGTTCTTTTAAACTTCATAATTATAAACCTTATAACTTATAAGATTCAATTATTTATCCAAAACCATTCTTTAATAACTTCACGAAATTTATAAATCTTATTATTTATAAATTTCATTTATAACTTCATCATTTATAATTTTATAAATTCCATTCACTTATGCAATCCATTTTCACTTCGTTCAAACACTTATAAGAAAAACTCGTTTTATAATCCAAAATATTCTAATTTATAAATATCCATTTTATAAATCTTTTATACAAATCAATTTGTATTATTATTCTAAAACGTCTTTAAACTTCTTTATAATTTCATCATTCTCTTGATTTATAAAATAATCAAATTTTATAAATCCTATATTTTCCACTTTTTATAATAAATTCAGAAATCTCGATTAACTATTTTTATAAAATCATCAACCCATATTTTCTCAAAAATCAATCTTTAACCGTATTTTTCAAAATCATAATTTTTATAACCTTAAAAATTATAACATTTATTTATTTAAAATGGATCAATTCCAAAAATATTTTATAAACGTATACTTTCAAAAATCACTCTAAAATCATTTTAAAATCCCAAAATTTGGTTCAATGATGCTACATACCAAATAGTCAAGCACGACAACAACGATATCATATATCGATATGAAAATCAATCAAATATCAAAATATCTGAAATCAAATAAATACTGTTGAGGAATCCAGTTGGATCCCTCCAACTTGTTTCCCTGCATCCACAAACATTAGCACAATACCAATTTCGCTCCAGTACGAAATTATCGCGGTATATGGGATTTTAAATATTATCCGCTTAATAGACGGCGCAATAGGGTCTCATCCGCTAAACAAATGCGGGAAATCAATAACTCCAATATATACATATGCCAATATATATATATATATATATTGCTATTATATATAATACCAATTTCACTGTTTATGAAATATTCGCGGTATATGTTTTTAATAAATAACATCCGCTTACTAACGGCGTATAATGTCTATTTTAACAATCAATAGATAACAATCATCATTCAAACATGCATTCAAATATTTTAAATCTAACTATTTAAAATAAAATCGAAACTGATTCGATTGAGTGAGAAGTTCTCACCTTGATTTCAATTTTGTTTTAGCGATTTATTTCGAATAAAATTAAACGGACGTTTAATTTTACACGAAATTTTCACTAACTCCAAACGACTCCAATCCAATTTCATCGCGTAGTGCTCGTCCATACGATTCCAACGCAACTGGTTTCACGCGTTTTCGACCTCGTATGAAAAAGATATGAATATTTGAAGTTTATACGATTTTAATAACTATAATTACAACATTAATTATATAATTTTATAAACCTAACACATCACTACCGTACATCTCCAGATCCAACGGCCCCCCCACCATCTTCATTCTCATGCAAATGTACAGGTATTAGGCCGAACCCATCTATCTCAATTAGGGTTTCAATTTCCACCATCAACACTCGACGATACTTCATCATACCCTCACCATCTTGAAGCCCTCCACCACCACAACACTCGGCCCAAAAACCAAGGAACTCGGCTGCCTGTAGCTCGAGAATGACGAGCTCGAACGCACGACAGTCGCACCCCCCTAGACGCCACCACATCGCTCCATATTTGATCATGACCGTTGAACTTCAAGCTCTCGTCGTGCTCTACCACTTCCTAGTTGGAAGTTTTCTCTAATTGTTAGTGGATTGGAAGAAATCGAGGGGGAAAGGAGAGAAGTTTCTGGCCGTGGGTTTCATTTCTGGCGGCTAGGCAGTTGAATTAGGGTTTTCTCTTTATTTTTTCTAAAATTTGTGAAAAAATGGTGTATTTATAGGAAATTTTTCAATCACTATTCATCCGGGAATTTCGAACTCCGATTCACGCACCGTAACCAGCGTTTCTAGGGTTTACCCCGCGTTCCGGACACAATGGAACAGGTTTCAGAAGCTAATTCGACCATATGTGCGAGATATGGCAACAAACGTTCAATTTAAATTAAACCGATTTAAGCGATTTTCTAGACGTTTTAATTTGTACCGGACAAACGGTAAATCCAATCGACACGAAATTTGAAACCTTACAATAATATCACATTACGGATCCGATGAAACTGGTTTCGTCGAAATCCGAGACTTTTTGAAAAATGGCTATTTTAACTCGCCAAATTAAAATTAAAAATAATTCGATGCGTTTCGAGTTGCCACGATCAAACGATAAGTCCGATTGATACGAAAATTGAAATCCGGTAATAACTAGCTATTACGGATCTAATGGAACTGGTTTCGTTCAATTCTGAGACTGTTCAAAAATTGACTATTTTCACTAGTCGATTATAATATTAAAATATTCAATTTTCACAAATTAACTTTTAATTCGATTTTAAATGTTCTAAAATATCATTCTAACTTCAATATGATAAAATAAAATTTTACAAATCATTTTCAATCATATTTAACCTAATTTTCAATTATTTCCATAATTTAACGTATTAAATTATTGATTTAATTATTCAATTAAATCCAATTATTCAGAATAAAATTTATTCGACTTATAAATTCACTTATTAATATTTAAAATTAATTAAATATTCAAATTTTAATTAAATAAAATTCCTGGGTCGTTACAATCTTTCCCCCTTAAAAGAATTTCGTCCTCGAAATTACAAAGTAAGAAAAGTTACAGAATCTATTAATTTTCCAAAATCCATAGTTAAATTTCTTATAACAACTTTACTAAGTTTTCCAATCATACTTAGTTATCTTTTCAAAAACAACTACTATTGTTTAACTTTCAATTCTAAATCAAAGTTAAGGGTTTCAAAATTTTCCCAATTTTCTCAAATTTTTTCTAACGCCTTAAATTTTCGGAAAAATTCGCCATAGTCTCCTTTGCGCGGCTCGATCCGAAAAAAAAATGACAGTATATATATATCACAAATATACATCTCATCAAGTAATGAGGCATCCCGAAGAGAAAAAATGTAAAAGTACGATATTTAATCCGAGATATGTACCTTATATTTTATTAGCAAGCATATACGGCTAATATAGCGCGAAAGCGAGCTCCAAATACGAAGCAAACGCGATCCGCACCTACTAATCACTCAACAAACAACATGAGAATCATGCATATAGATAATAGTATCGATATACAACATATAGCAACATAATAACTATATATGTTAACATAGCAAATGCAACTAAAGCAATATATTCAACCATCAACCAACTATCATCCATAACCAATAATTATTCATTCATACTCTCATTAATATTCAATGAATTGGTTTTCAATTTAATCACATTTGATTCATTAATAGTGGATGTTTTTACTAACATTCATTTTCAATTAGTTTATATTCACTAATTCATATTCAAGTTGGTTCACTTCCACATCAAATTCAATTCTATTTAAGATTCACTTAACTTCCAATTGAATTTCAATTACTTTAGCTTTCAATTTCATTAACACTTAATGAATTATATACAATCAACTAACTAACAACCATATAACAACCAATGTATATTAATTGCAACCAAATTCCTTTGCTTATATTCATTCAATTTAGTTTCAACACCATCATTTTCAATTGGTTTAATTAATTGATTTTTATTCAACTATTCAACTTCCAATAACATAAGATTTTAATGAATTACACTTACATTCATTATTTCATATCAATTTAATTTACATTCAATTGATTAACATTCAATCCATTAATTCAATTCAATTTCTAAAGTTGAATTTCATTTACATAACTTAAGTTCATGTCCATCTTATAAACATCACTTGGTTTTATTTAACTTAAATTCATTTTTATTTACAACTCATATTCATAAATATATTCATATAGTTTCACTTCTCATATATATAAGTTTATTTCACAATTGTAATTCACTTTAATTATAATTCATTTCTTATAATTCATTTTACTTATACAATTCTTCTTTTATTTAGATTATTCAAACAACTAAACAATCAACTTATATACTCTTTAATAATTCTGAAAAATTATTCCTTTATATATAAAAATATAATTAAGGTAAAATTATTTCATTTACCCAATTTTAAAACAATACTGTGTCGAATTGTTCTGTACAAGTGTTTAGAGATCCCTATCAACAACGTTAATTACTCGTATTAACCAGAATCTATATACCACTCAACAAACCAATCATCACAATATAAAACAATTTTATATTCACTAACAAATACGCTCTCATAGCTATTATTACACTCAAACTCATTCTAGAGTACTACTGACTCTATCTCTAATGAGTAATACCCAATAGAACCATGGTTGTCGCTTAACCATATGCTCTGATACCAAATGTAACGTTTGCGATTTTTCTTTGCCGAAAAACCGAAATGTTATGGGTTTAAGAAAGAAAAAGAAAGAGAGAGAAAAAGAGAGAAAAAGACAGAAAATCGAAAGAAAAGAAAATAGAACGGGACAGAACAGAAAAACAACATGACAACAACAGAATCTCACAATTCGCAGCGGAACAACATATAATAATAAATGAATAATCTTTAAACAAAGAACTATATCAGTTATTACATTTTATACATTACATCATATCATCATTACATCAGAGTGTACAACAACAACAAACAGTGCAGCGGAAAAAGAAATACTATATACAAGTAATTACGCCATGCCATCCAGCTTGCCTCCAGCAACTCCAGAATATCCAGAATATCCTGACAAACCTAACTCTTAACTGCCCGTGTGGAAATTGGTGGGCACCCAGAGTTTAGGAAGGAAAACAATAAACTCCGAGTCAGTCATGTGACTGGTGTGAGAACTCAAAACAGTTTATTTACTTTAAAATCAAAATCGAGGAATATTTTTAAATTCAATTCGCAATGCTTTTAAAAATGAGACTACCATAAGGCCTCCCGCACACACACACACACACAATGCAAACGCAGAATCGGAGGAGATTTCTCCTTATGATAGTCAAAGATGCTTGATACGCATTTAAAAGAACATTTGATATTATTATTAGTGCATGGTGTAGGAAAAAATTCATTTCGAAAGTAGAATATAAATCTTAGCCAACATACGACCATTATCGTATGCCTACTATAGCTACCATGTTCAATAGCGGGTTACCGCCATATTCCATGACAGGTTATACAACTATAACCGTACAAGGCTCGTATTTGAAGAATGGATTTTCCAACAAATGGTCAGGCCAAGGAACTTCCCATTGCCACATGGAAACGCCTCTGGATGGACGCCTCGAGAACCATCGTTCTCCGCTAAACAAAGCCGGGAATCCCTTTTCCCAAGGGATATTACAAACCCTCAGATATACCACCCCCGGTCCTTTGGAACCTTTAAACCGAGCGCTCGTCACCATCATCACACAATCATAAAGTGTTTTCAACATGAGTAAGTATCTAGGCTCCATACCATGATACTACCCTTTTCCAGAAGGAATGGTCATACCCTAGGGAAGCGATCCCTGGAAACCTTGCCGCACAATTCCTGTTTCGACCATTACCGGTTTGTGAGGCTCGACGAAGTCACGTCCACAAAAACACACTTTATACAAAAGCCGTGCTTTGGGTCAACAAATGATCATAGAAATGATCACCAAGATAGATGATCAAACAAATGATCCTATCACAAATAATCAACACAATGATCGTTTCACAGCAACACTCAGCATGTCACATTACCAAAATTGAGAATATATCGCTGATAACTTCAACTATATAACCTCTGAGTTCGTACGTCTCAGAGAAGGGTGTTAAGCTAAAAGAATAAATTCTCCGCCACCAACAGAAATATATTTGAAAGAAATTGGCTTTATATCTCAACTTGTAATGTCAGACATACAATCCATACAAGTCCATTCCGGGCTCGAACAAAACCGAAGGCACTTACAAAGAAGTCCTTGCAATCCGGATAATCTCTAATCACGTCCGGACTTCCCATCACATAGGGAGTCTCTATACCGTAGCTACTCGGTGCAGAGTCAATCGACGAGTTATCCTTTCGCTTTCAAAAAGATCCGGTCTTCAACACCGATCTTCAAATGCAATTCACAACGACGTATCACATATTCGGAATGGGTTATACGACCCCATGGTCCTTTCGCGGTTAACCCGAATAGTGAGCGCTTATTCAAAAATAAGTGTGGCATTCAAATTCAAACAAATCACATCAATTACCCATTCAAAGGGAAATATTGATAGTCGGTTATTGAACTATCAATGGATATGCACACTCACCAGTTTCCAAATAATTTTCCAAATTATTTCTTTTCCAAAATATCTTTACAAGATATATTATTTTCAATACTTCAAAAATAAATCAATATTTATTTTTAAACAAGTTCCCCTTTCTTTTATAAATTCCATAGTGAATTTATATTTCAAAATATCTATGAATATACAATTTCAATTATTCATTTCAATTTATCTTCAAAAAGATAAATTCTCAAAATATTCACTTTATATTGAAAAACATTTCCATACTTATTTATTCATAAGTAATTCACAAATTTTATTTATTTTCAACACTTGGAAAATATTCAAATATACTTAAATCGAGATTAAGTATATATTTCATTCTTTAAGGAAATCATTCACTTAAACATATTTATTTGGGCCAAAACGAATGTTACGTAAAACATCGTTACGACAACCCAAAATCACTAGTATAGGGATTCGAAATTAAAATAGATATATAAATCCCAATACTATACAAAACATTTCCTTTCGGAAATCATCTATTATAACAACAGTGTTATAATATACTATTTCCTTCTATTTCTCGAAAACGTCTATTTCAACAATAAATGTTGAAATCTATGGTTTCGAATCTCAACACATTTTAAAACATCGTTAGATCGTTTTAATTCAATTTAAAACATCACATTCAAAACAATTTCTTTAACATATTATTCACCATTCAAAAACGTGAATATACTACGTTTACACATTTCATCCTTTTATATATTTCATTTCAAAGGATTATTCACAGTTAAAAATGTGAATATAACTCCATAAATAAGTTTCAACAATTTACTTATCAAAATAAGTCATTGTGAATTTATAAAACAACGTTTATAAATTCCTTTATTAACCTATTCACTTTATATCTCAATTATGAACCAAAAGTCCATATTATAAGTTAAATACTTATAAAACGGTTATTTTACAAAATCGTTCTTTTAAACTTCATAGTTATAAACCTTATAACTTATAAGATTCAATTATTTATCCAAAACCATTCTTTAATAACTTCACGAAATTTATAAATCTTATTATTTATAAATTTCATTTATAACTTCATCATTTATAATTTTATAAATTCCATTCACTTATGCAATCCATTTTCACTTCGTTCAAACACTTATAAAAAAAACTCGTTTTATAATCCAAAGTATTCTAATTTATAAATATCCATTTTATAAATCTTTTATACAAATCAATTTGTATTATTATTCTAAAACGTCTTTAAACTTCTTTATAATTTCATCATTCTCTTGATTTATAAAATAATCAAATTTTACAAATCCTATATTTTCCACTTTTTATAATAAATTCATAAATCTCGATTAACTATTTTCATAAAATCATCAACCCATATTTTCTCAAAAATCAATCTTTAACCGTATTTTTCAAAATCGTAATTTTTATAACCTTAAAAATTATAACGTTTATTTATTTAAAATGGATCGATTCCAAAAATATTTTATAAACGTATACTTTCAAAAATCACTCTAAAATCATTTTAAAATCCCAAAATTTGGTTCAATGATGCTACATAACAAATAGTCAATCACGACAACAACGATATCATATATCGATATGAAAATCAATCAAATATCAAAATATCTGAAATCAAATAAATACTGTTGAGGAATCCAGTTGGATCCCTCCAACCTGTTTCCCTGCATCCACAAACATTAGCACAATACCAATTTCGCTCCAGTACGAAATTATCGCGGTATATGGGATTTTAAATATTATCCGCTTAATAGACGGCGCAATAGGGTCTCATCCGCTAAACAAATGCGGGAAATCAATAACTCCAATATATACATATGCCAATATATATATATTGCTATTATATATAATACCAATTTCACTGTTTATGAAATATTCGCGGTATATGTTTTTAATAAATAACATCCGCTTACTAACGGCGTATAATGTCTATTTTAACAATCAATAGATAACAATCATCATTCAAACATGCATTCAAATATTTTAAATCTAACTATTTAAAATAAAATCGAAACTGATTCGATTGAGTGAGAAGTTCTCACCTTGATTTCAATTTTGTTTTAGCGATTTATTTCGAATAAAATTAAACGGACGTTTAATTTTACACGAAATTTTCACTAACTCCAAACGACTCCAATCCAATTTCATCGCGTAGTGCTCGTCCATACGATTCCAACGCAACTGGTTTCGCGCGTTTTCGACCTCGTATGAAAAAGATATGAATATTTGAAGTTTATACGATTTTAATAACTATAATTACAACATTAATTATATAATTTTATAAACCTAACACATCACTACAGTACATCTCCAGATCCAATGCCCCCCCCCCCCACCATCTTCCTTCTCACGCAAATGTACAGGTATTAGGCCGAACCCATCTATCGCAATTAGGGTTTCAATTTCCACCATCAACACTCGACGATACTTCATCATACCCTCACCATCTTGAAGCCCTCCACCACCACAACATTCGGCCCAAAAACCAAGGAACTCGGCTGCCTGTAGCTCGAGAATGACGAGCTCGAACGCACGACAGTCGCACCCCCCTAGACGCCACCACGTCGCTCCATATTTGATCATGACCGTTGAACTTCAAGCTCTCGTCGTGCTCTACCACTTCCTAGTTGGAAGTTTTCTCTAATTGTTAGTGGATTGGAAGAAATCGAGGGGGAAAGGAGAGAAGTTTCTGGCCGTGGGTTTCATTTCTGGCGGCTAGGCAGTTGAATTAGGGTTTTCTCTTTATTTTTTCTAAAATTTGTGAAAAAATGGTGTATTTATAGGAAATTTTTCAATCACTATTCATCCGGGAATTCCGAACTCCGATTCACACGCCGTAACCAGCGTTTCTAGGGTTTACCCCACGTTCCGGACACAATGGAACAGGTTTTGGAAGCTAATTCGATCATATGCGCGAGATATGGCAACAAACGTTCAATTTAAATTAAACCGATTTAAGCGATTTTCTAGGCGTTTTAATTTGTACCGGACAAACGGTAAATCCAATCGACACGAAATTTGAAACCTTATAATAATATCACATTACGGATCCGATGAAACTGGTTTCGTCGAAATCCGAGACTTTTTGAAAAATGGCTATTTTAACTCGCCAAATTAAAATTAAAAATAATTCGATGCGTTTCGAGTTGCCACGATCAAACGATAAGTCCGATTGATACGAAAATTGAAATCCGGTAATAACTAACTATTACGGATCCAATGGAACTGGTTTCGTTCAATTCTGAGACTGTTCAAAAATTGATTATTTTCACTTGTCGATTTTAATATTAAAATATTCAATTTTCACAAATTAACTTTTAATTCGATTTTAAAAGTTCTAAAATATCATTCTAACTTCAATATGATAAAATAAAATTTTACAAATCATTTTCAATCATATTTAACCTAATTTTCAATTATTTCCATAATTTAACGTATTAAATTATTGATTTAATTATTCAATTAAATCCAATTATTCAGAATAAAATTTATTCGACTTATAAATTCACTTATTAATATTTAAAATTAATTAAATATTCAAATTTTAATTAAATAAAATTCCTGGGTCGTTACATATAACTTGTATACCTTTTTAAACCATAATTTCGAACATAGATTTCAATTTCAAATCTTGAATTCAATTTCAAATCAAATTATTTAAATTCAAAACTTTATCTAGTTATCCAAATTAACTTTTATCCATAAAATTCCTTTTCAAAAGTTTTTCATATTTAATCCAACTCCATTTCCAAAACTATTTGGATTCAAAATTCAATTTTAAAACCATTTCAAAAATCTGCGACTTAACCAATTTACTCGTGCAATCCATATTGGTGTGTGTAAGGTGTAATTGAGGAGTTTCACACAATAGTGCAACAACATAAATCATCACAGTCGAACACAGTAATATCGATAAGCGATATAATTCCATAAGGCTTATCTTTATTCACAGATGATAAATAATTAATATACATTCATCACAGATAAATAAATAAATTTACACAGCTCAAATCACGGAACAGAATATCACAGATCAGATAGGATAGTCAATTCAAAGCATCTCATATAATACAACCATTCATAAGCAATCCCACATTCAATAATCTTTTATAAGCAGGATTAATTTAATTATTTAATCCTTAATTAATTCGATTTTCGATTAATTCCTTATGAGTTAATTACTTAATCCTGATTAATTTGTTACAAATCATTTAATATTAATTAAAGGAATTTATTAATTAATCCTTAATTGATTTATCTCCAATCATTGCTTAGTTCACCTTTAATTAATATTTTTAATTAATTACTTAATTAACCTTTAATTAATTATTTCAAGAAATTAAACCTTTAATTACTCATGATAACTTTATTTATTAACCATTAATCATTAATTTTATCATTAAATTAATTTACCTTAATTAATCTTTAATTTACCTTAACTAATCTTTAATTATTAAATGATTATTCATTAGTTACTTAAGCTAATTCAGATTATTAAATGATTATTCATTAGTTACTTAAGCTAATTCACCCTTTTTAATTACATTAAGTAATTAACTTTTTAATTATTTTTATTAAGTACTTATTCTTAATTTCTTTCTTCAATTAATAAGTTACCAATTACTTAAGATCATAATTGATTAAAGATAAAACATCTTATCTTTATTCATTACTTGAACTATCATTTAAGCCTTGTTTCATAATCTGGTAGTTAATCGCCCTTAACTTAAACCTTTAAGTTAAATTAAGGATTAAGACAAAAGTCGTTTAATCATTTACTTAATTAAATTTTAAAACAATTTAAAGACATTTAACAATTTAAAACGTTAAAACTTTAAACCTAGTACCAATTACCTCCAGTTTAAAATCTGTTATACTTAAAAAACCCGGGCCAACCCATTCAAACTCTAGAGCTAACGCCCGAGTTCCCCTTCTTGCATTATTCCTTCGAGGCCACACGATGAAATTTCTAAGCCCATCCCGATACCCTTGCTTCTTCTCTAACCCAAAATCCAAATATGACACCTATGTGCACGGTGCACATGCACAGGTGAATCGATCGCCTTCGATCATCGATGCCAACGCCGGCATATTGACAGCAACCCTCACTCTCGATCTCGACCACCAAAGCCTCGAACAAACTCAAAAATTCGAATTTGAGCAAATCGATCACAACTTGGAACCAAACTTTCCAACGAAAAACGACTCGCCGACGGTGATCCAGTTCACCAGAACCCATGCCATTTCACCCAACTATGCACCACACGACTACGCTTTGATTCCCACCACTCCGGTCGACTCCGATCAATAATCAATGTTGCAAAAGCCTCAGAAAACCCCTTGACCCAGACCCGATATCGAACCCTAGTTTAACGTCGCTGAGCCACCACGTCCATTTATAAATTTAATTCTTATTTTTCTGGTCATCTCCTTCCTACCAGCTATCTTCACAATCAATACCGATGAACAATTTCAACTCGATCGCCAAGAATAGAACGAAACCCAAAATCCGATCAATTTAAAATATCTCATGATTTACATAGCTAAATCCTGATATAAATCTCAAAAATTATAGTTTTCCTATTCGAATATGATAATATAAACAAAACCTGAAATTTTAACACTTGATTTTTCTGATTTAAAGTAATCATTACTGTAATTTCAAATTTTCAGAATATTTATTCCATAACTATACTTGTGATTATTATTAAAATTGATATTACAACATTATAATCACTTTTCATTTTAAGATTAATACTTAGTATTGATTGGTTTAAGAGATATGGACTTTTTTGAAACAGGTTTAAAAACTTGTAACATAAGAACAGAAATGTATTTTGCCTGTGCACACAACATATACAGGCATGTCAACATAATTTCACATTTATGCAAACCACATCCAAATTATCATCATCACAGACTTAAGATAATATGGAAGATCACGTTTAAAAAAAAGGTAGTTTGCTCACCTGGTTTCACAGAGCAGAGAAGCAGATTTAAACCTGAAACATTGTTTTATTTGTTGTTGAGATTTGACCTTTACTTGATTATGTTTTGATCTCAGGTTGATTGAATTTAATTTTTCTAGGCTTGAAGAATTTTGAAAACGGATTCTTTTTCTTTTCCAGGCTGTTGTTTGCTTTTGTACTTTCTAGTTTCTAGATTTTGATTTTCCAGATTTAAATATTTACTTTGGTTTTGATCTTTTAAAATAGTGGAAACTTGATCTTATCTTTAATTTGTTGAAATAAATCTGAAGCTTGATTCGGGTTCGCTGAAGACTGAATTTTTGATTTCCTGTTTCTAGGTTAATCTTGCAAACATTGAGATGATTTTTTTACTTTGATCTGGTACTGCTTGTATTTAATTTGAAAACTGATCTGAGCTTTTTCTTTTTCCAGATTTGTTTGGATTACTTTGGATTTTATTTTTTGGTTTTGATTTAAATCTGAGAAATTTAAAACTGATCCGAATTTTTTTTGATTATTTGTTTTTGAAAATAAATCAGAAAGAAAATCCTAACGCCATTTGTAATTTGCATGACACCATTTTCTTACACTTGTATGGGTGCATACTATATAATTTACAAATGTCAAAATGTAAATAATTTGGGTTTAACTCCTTACTTAATTTAATTTACAAATTATATTTTAACCTTTGTTTTAAACCCTCTCTTTATTTTAATTATATTTACACATGTTTATATTTTATAAAATTTTTATCTTATTAATTTCCAAATGTATAAAAGAAAAGTAATTTAAATCTTTTGTCAAATCTTATTTTACATTTTAAATTCAAGTCATTAGGAATGTTTATATTTATGTGTTTTCTATTTAGTTTAAATATGTACAGAACTAATTTATTTCAAGTATAAAGGAAAAGTATTTTAAAACATTTTATTAATTCTTATAATTAAAAACAAATCTTTATTAATTTCAAAAAATATAGTATTAAATCCAATTTATTTTAAAAACACTTATCTTTAAATTTCTAATCCAAATTCTATTTATAATCAATTCATATACACATATATTTTCATTCTAGAAATTTTCAAATAAATTTACCAATAAATTCACAATTAGATTCAAAAATTAATTTAATTACCAATTTACATTTGATAAAAAATCGGGATCGTTACAATGGGACTACCGTCAATTCCCTCTCGTTATGCCCCTCTTGGGTTTAATGTTCCTTTTGATTCTACCTGCTCTTTGTTTGTAGGATCTCTTAAAAGCATTCAAACTGCTAATTTTAAAGTTTGAGTGTTGAATGTTTAAAACTTATATTGCTGATGTAAATTTGAATTTATTCATGCTTATAACTCTTTTTCGTTGTTGATAAAGAAAGTATTTCCTTCGTATTGATCTCTCTTTACTCAATTTTATTTAGAAAAAGAAATTAGCTCTTACACTCAGTAGTCCAACTCTTCTCTCTCAATTGGATAGTATCATAGCCAAGATAAGGTCAGTCATTGGGGAGAAACGTTCATTTCGGGATGCTTCAACTTTTTTGTTTCCAAACAACCCAAATGCACAAGAATGACATAATAAATATTATCAATTAAAATCTACATTAAGTGGTATGAAGGAGATGATTTCCAATTTTGAGGGAAAAATTAAGGACAAAAGAATCCTAGAGTTAACGAAGAAAATGGATGTGATGCCCAGTCAGGACCTTTGGTTCAAGGAACATAAGCTGATGCAGAAATTTCCCAACTTCATTAAAAGATAGTGGATCTTGAAGTAAACTTCCTCAAAAGACAAACATTTTGTCAGTCCTTTGAGCTTATTATGAGTGGACATGAGTCCAGCCTTCCAAACCCTACCCCATTGCTTGGCAAAGAAAAGTTTTCTGCTTTGCTAAACCCACATGCAAGTCTGAATGATGACGAGATCGTTCGATGGAGACAAAGGGTTAGATACGAATGCATGCAATTTTTAAACAAACAATGGGATGACAAAGTTTCTTCACATCTCAATAATTATTAAAGTCGGATGGAGAAAACTGAAGCATGAAAAATATGCTTTTGAATAGAAGACCAAGAATTAAATAGCGAAATTCAGACTCTCAAGGAAGCCATTATTGGTGCTCAGCCAAACATTGGAAATTCAAGTTGATTGGATTGACGATGCAGATAACATTTACAAGAAAGGAAAGAAGCTTAAGAAACTTTTAGGCACAAGAATTCATCACATCATTGAACCTTCTTTGGTTATTGAAATTTTGAGAGGAGAAATGTAGAAACTCAATACTTAATGAAAAAGTGTTTATGAATTTTTGAGCAGATGTTACCTGTAATTCTTGTATATAATATGTAAAATAGAAAAATCTGTACCTAAATGATTATGAATGTATCTATTTTCTTCCTTTTGAATTTATTGAATTGCCTTGAGACATATAACTTATTTACCATAGCTTTAGTTTTGATGCAATATGATATGTAGCCTGTGACTGAGTACTGGTGGCCTTCTTAATATAAACTCTATCACTAAAACCTGAAATCTATTTTGATCAAGAGATCAATAACTTATTTAATCAAAATTCAAAAGAACCTTCCTTTATTTAGTTGGGAATTAGTAACAAAGATTCCCGTTCTTAGAAAATTTTAAATCCATTCTGGGAGGATTTAATGAAGCTTTTAATAACTTTATCTTTTGTCTTCATCACTTGGTGCTTTGGAGTTTAGCATTTGTAGTTTTAGTATATAAGGAGCATATATTTGGAAATCTGTCTAATAATCATTGAAGACTAGAAATCCTTATCCATAATGTTATTCAAATAATAGGCTAAAAAATCGTGTAGTAAATTTTTTGAAACAGAAGGTCAAGAAATCACCCAATAAAGATATTTCTTTAATAGAACAGAAGATTGTTTGGCAATTATCTAATAATAGCTTGTATAGAAGACTAGAAACTATCCGTTCTCAAATGGTAGGAAACAAGAATTTTGAATTATAATGGAGATTCTCATTATCGGATAATTTGAATTATTTAAATTTTTGCTTCTACGTTATAAATAGATTTTGATTCTTCTTATGAAGGTTGCCTCCACTTTGACTTGGTGTAGAACTCAATGTGTTTGACTGATCTTCCTCTAGAAGATCACCTCGATCCTTCTTTAGGACAGAGTTCGGTTTGCTTTTGTATTTGATTAATCTTTCTCTAGAAGACTGCCTCTTACTACTCTTTGGGTAGTGATTTAGGCTTTGATTGACTTCTTTTGCTACTATCTTTAGATAATTATCCAAACTTTGATTGAACCCCTTATCACCATCTTAGGTGATGATTTAGATTTTCGTTAATGTGTTCGGTTAGCTATCTTGAGCAGAACCAAAGTCTTACCCATCCTCATTCTAAGAGGTGCTCCGGTCAGGCCTTATAGACGAAACCAAAGGCTAGTTCGGGGCTTTGACCAGGCCATATTAGACGGGACGAAAGGCTTACTCCGTCCTCCCTCTAGGAGGTGCTTCACACATTCCTTATAGGCAAGACTGAAGGTTGGTCGATTCTTTGGCCTGGCCATCTTAGACAGGACCAAATATTTAATCTATCCTCGCATTAGAGGCGCTCTGGCCAGGCCACGTATGTAGGAGCAAAGGCTTGTAGTGCTTTGGCCATGCCTTATAGGTAGGACGAGAGGTTTACTCTGGTCAGGCCATCTTGGCGGGGCTAAAGGCAGTATCCTTTATTTTATAAGTTCTTCCTAGACAAATTTCCTCTTTATTAAGCATTCAATTCTTATAGATACATAGGTTAACTATCTTTAACAAACATTTGAAGCTGTCGTTGACCAAGAAATTCATGATCAATTCCCTTTGATGTTTGACACTGATTGATATCATATCCATTTGTTCTGTGCTATTGGCAACGGGCTTTTCCAAGGTTTCATTCATTTCTTGGTTGTCTCTTCTTAGATGGCTAATACTTTAACCTTTCCTTAGTTAGGAAGTAAATATTCCCGTGGGATGTAGTGAGAGAATGATTTTTAGAAGACTGAAAATTTCTAGGGCCTAGGGCTTTTTTCCCTTGTTTAACTCTCTTGCGGCATGGATTGGCATGTCATATCTAAACTCTATCTTTTGAATTTTGAATTGCATGGAAGGATGATCAGTTACTCCTTTCCACTTCTGAGCAAATTTATCGAAATCCCTTTTTTATTTCCTTTTCAAAAATAGTTCCTTTGGATTGAAACTGTATGGCCCTCCTCATTTTAAGAAATAACTATCCTTCTTTGGGCTCACTTTTCCCAAGGCAAAGATCGGGATAAGTCCTATATGGAATGGGTTTATACTCCATATGTCTGGATTATAAAGAGCTACATGCTTTTTTTTCTTCCATAATTTGCAAGTCAATAACCTTAACACTTATTCTTCATGAAACTAAGGGTTATGAGTGACTTGATAAACTGACTTGGCAAACGAGGCTCAAAAGATCCTTGTTCTGAAATAATCATTATATCGTTAGAAAAGGTTATGTAGAATTCTGAAAAGTTCCTTTATGGAATAAGCAGGTTTGGGTAAATCCTCTATACACTATTTATGCATGTCAAGGATGGTTCTTTATTGGGATACGTCGGGAAATGAAGGTTTGATCCCTCCTTATAGCACAAAATGTTAATAAATTTCTTTGTTAACCCCAGAATGTGTGGAATAAGTTAAACTTTTGTTATAAATTGGTTGCAGAAGCCTTATGACCATTTCCTAGGAAGCGTGTGCATCCCATGATGTTGTATGTAAGAGAGTTTAACGTATATCAAAAGTCAAGTCACTTTATTTATATGTTATGCAATTGTTAATTATAGAAGCCCTTACTTACAAAAAGGTCGCAAAATTATAGTAGGCACTAAAATACTCAAATTGATTTAGGGTTATAAACTTTAAAAATGTAAGAGAGACAAGAGAATGAATCGCCCCTTTTACAATGTCACGGGGTCCGTATTTATAGTGGTTAGAGCTGGGAGCATGGCTGCCACATGGTACTTCGAGATGCCTGACATTTAGAATCATTCATCATGTTGATGGCATGTGGCGTCCCTTTGTTTATTGATGATTTTCGACAACCTTTAATAAGCCGTTGACATGCGACATCATGCTTCTTTAGTAATCTACGATATTATCTTTGTGTCAATTATCTTCATGTCAATTATCTTCCACATCCATGTTGCATTAATAACTTGCGACATCCCTCCAGATATGATACCTTATTCATAAGGTTGTATTTTGACATCCTTTGAAGGCTGATGTTCTAAGATATCACCTAATATTTGATATCCTTTGCCAAACTAATGGCATGAGACAAGCTTCTGTATGCTGTTGGTATGTAGCAACCTCCTTCACTTACATTAATGAAAGGAGACATTCCTCGTAACCCCCGACATTCGATATCCCAATGCATTATTGAGATTCAACATCATTTGTTATTAACATAACATATGACATCCTTGGGTATATAGCAGAATTCCAATATCTTTCTTTACATTGCTATCATTCAAGATCCTCTCATATATTGCCTCATCAAGCCTGGAGCCTACCACTTGTTAATACTCGACATCAACTTTTATATTAATGAAGCATGGCATCCTGCCTTGTAGACAATCTACGACATCAACACTCATATAACACCTTGTGCAACATGCTTTTCATACTTTCGGTATCATGATTTATGGTAACAATATCTATCAAACATCTACAAAAAAATTCAACCTCACTAGGAACGATATAGGGAAAAGATACTCTAGCTTTGAAACTTTGTGCAAATATTGAATACCAATTTTCGAGCAGTAAGGTTTTCTTAGAGAATATGAAACATTCAGATATTGTCTTCTCAAAGTAAATACCATGTCAACATAATGATTCTGCAAATTTTGATTCTAAACATATGAAAATTTCTACTACAATAAGAATTAGATAAGTAAATGATCATTTAGCAAAGAATACATAAAAAAACAAGTTCACATACGTCCTTTATGGGACAATGGTATGTCTTGGTCTGTCTATATTTTTTATTTAGAGGTTTTGACATTACTTCCTAGTTACGTCAAATAACCTTTTAAAAAAGAGAAATGCCAAATCAAATGTATGTACATATATTTTATTACAGAAAAAAATGAACTTATAACTTTAAAATCACATGTTCTAAAAACCTACTTTTGCAACTTTGGGCAATATGAGGGCCTGCCCCTACCCCACCCCTTCTGCTAGGGCCCTCACACTTCATTAATTGATTAATTTTCATTCACTCATAACATGCACAACATTGCTATGGAAGTGCCCACGCTTCATATATGTTCCATATGCCAAGGATACGTGTTGTTACACTTGAAACTCATGTTGTACAAACGTATTTTAAGCACATGATTTCCGATGCAATTTGATGGTTGTCGTTATATTTAATCAAATATTAGCCATGAGAACCTTTGAATTTTAGTAGTAAATTCAAGCACAAATGAGCTAACCTTAAAAATTGAAACATATTATAGTTGAAAATAAATAATGTAACAACTCGTCTTTTCAACCCCTAAAGGTCGACATTATTATATTCACAAAATTCATATGCTGAGTATACAAGTGCCGAAAAGACACATTGTTAAGGTGAAAGAAAGAATTAGAAAAAATGGATTCTCACATCGCGACGAGTAATATATAATATACAACAGATCCTTACAAAAGAAAATGATAATATACGTACATCAATTAGAGTAAACTAACCCATCATTAGCTCGGACATTTATAACAACATGTATTCACAAATGCCAACAAATATAAAACAACAAATGCAGTGGAAATTAATATACGTGAATACGTCTTGGAGCCATCCATCTCATCTCCCGAAGCTCCAAATCATCCATAACTAAATATGAAAATATGCTCGGGCTGACTTGAGCATTACAAGAAATAACGTTCGAAATAGTCTAATAAACCTACGTGAGAAATACACATAATATGGATCTTAGTGTTATAAAACCTTTCAAAATAAAGGTATCTCATAAGACCACATCGCGAATAAACATGGATGGGTTTTTACCTTACGATAACCAAACCATTTCAAATAGAAAATCCATTAATATTATAATAATGTCTAGCGTTTAAAATAAATATTCAACCATAGCAGAAATAGTTACGTTAATTTCATTCCAGCATAATAGGTATATAGCTAAGTCCGTAAGGCACTTATTGGAGAATAGATTCCATATAATGACAATACCACTGAGGTACTGCTTGCCGCAGTACACCTCTAGAAAAATGTACCGAGGCCCTTACTGGGACCCCTTACAAGTAAAGGCCGGACTACCCCTTCTTGGATGGTACCAAATATGTTCACCATCCCGGTTGCTAGTCAACAACCATATCGAGTCACTACCATATATAAATGAGTCAATATTGATCTAGATCGAGTGGTGACCATGCCCTAATGCAAACGAACCACGTAGTCGTGAAGTATATCCCATGTTTTAGTCGATACCAGGTGTGAGGTTCGATGCTGTGTTTTATCTTTTATATAGCAATCCCACTTGGAATTCTAACATTATCCTTTAGGCAACAATGCTTCATCCATACAAGTTGTTCAGGATATAAACAAACCGAAAGCATCACTTCTACAACATCCATTTCGGAATCACCTCAGGATTTGTAACAAGCAGCCCTTACACTTCAAAGAACTCCGTTTTCGATCCCATCTTCAAGATGTCTTCAATTCAATGGCTTATGCCAGTTCAAAATGGTTTTTGGGTAATTCACGTTTATCCAAACTTGGTATTTCCAAACCAACAAATGATAGTTTTAAAACTAGCAAAAATTAGATAGTCGGTCATTTAACCATCAAATAAACAAATAAGCTAATCAAAGATTTACTTTCACAAGCAAACCAAGCCCGGTTAGACACATAAGCAACCACTAAGCCACTTTAATTTATCCTTTCATTAATTAAAATCACTTTGTAAATATTTGTACAAAAATTCCTTTTACAAAGGATATATTCACGTGCCTTCTACTCTTTTCAGTACTAGAAAATATTCATATACTTTTCTCCATGGTATAAGTATGTTCACAACCCGCTTCACTTTTAACACTTAGAAAACTTATTTATACACTTATCTCAACGGTAGAAGTATATTTAAAAAACACTACATTTTCAATACTTAGAGAGTGTAACAATATGCTTATCTCAATGGTATAAATATATTAACAAAAATTAAGGAAGATTTCACTTCCAAAATCATATTTATTTGGGTTAAACAAATGTATTTTAGAGTATTGATAATAATAAACCTTAAACACTTTCCTTTTTGTGTAAGTAAATGGGTTATATGGAAATTAAACCAAATATACTTACCACCACTTTCCGTTTTCAAACTTGTGCTATCCCTTGATTAACAATGTAGGCAGAAAAGTTAGCGTACTATCCTTTCCATGACATATATTCTTAATTCTCAAGATAGAGACGATTTTCCAAACCGAATTTGGTGTTATGTATGAAAAGAATACTTTTCATACCACCATACGTTATAAAGATCATTTATAGCAATCAAATATTGTTCCTTTTATAAAACTCCTTTTCATAATTCACTTTTATATTTACAAACTCCTTTTATAAATCTCCTTTGTATAAATCTCATATACTTTCCATAAAACGATCATTCCAGATATCACTATAAATTCACAAATGTGACGTATTATTCCAATTTATCAAAAAGATATCATTTCCCTTTTATATAATATCATTTATAAATCTATTCCTATATTTGTAAAACACAATTTATAAATCTATCTTTCTATATAACAATCAATATAATGCGTTTCACCAATAGTATTCCAAAATATTTCTATATTCTTTTTTAAAAAATCATTTTATTATAAATGATAAATTCTCCTTTATTATTCTTTAAAATAAACATTCATAATTATATTAATTTTTCCGTAAAATAGGTACTTTTCGAAATACTTTCAAAACATTTCCAAAAGGGTTATAGTAAAATCAAGAAATTTTAAAACTATTTTTAAATAAAATATCATAAAAAATCCGAAAAGTTAGATTTAAAATCATCTTCAAATCTAAGCCAATTTTAAAATCAAAACAGCAATTAATAGTATTTCCAAAATGCTATGATGATGCCGGTAGCTACCATGACACTTAATCAATGCCACCACTGTCTTTATCACTATAAAGGTTCAATTTTTATCATGTATCAATGTCATATCCAATATGACCAACTACCAAACTTTTAACATTCAACAACTTATACAATAAGTATATAAATGAATTAAAATCAATAGTAATGATGAATCCAGATTCCTTTACAAAATTTCCTGTATTTCATTTTATATATCATTTGCTTTTCAAAGAGAAAATTTAACAAATCCAAACCAATAAATCATCAAAACACAAGAAGAAAAATTTATCTCTATTATATATCATAAAGTATTCATCCGAAGGTGAGATAACTCACCAAAATTCCAATTGACGCTTAAGCATTCCGCTCCGATCTTTCGATTTTAGCTTGAAATTCCACTTGTTCGAAACTCAACGAAATGAATTTTAGTGCGTTGATAACGCTCTTACGAGCACAATGCACAAGACCGTATTTCAATTGGACCTCGAACAAAGAAGTTATTCAACTTATAAGATTTTGAATTAATCAAAACAATTAATTATACTTAATCAATTTATTTATATTAATTACCATCCAAGTTCAACTTCCCCAAATCAAAACAACATACACTGTGATAAGTGCACAACCTACCAAAGCCGACCTTCGAATGATGATTTCTCCTCTGTTTCTTGACAAAATGAACCCCCGTCTATTGCAATACACTCCACATTGCGTAAGCATCACTGCCGACCTAATGATTTCGAGCTCGGTCCCCTTTTTTAATTCGCGACCCGACACTTGCCATAACGACAAAGAATTTTTTCGTTTTTATTTATGTAAATTTAATTAATTTTTAATATTTCAATTAATGATTTTAATAAATAACCCTCTTTTAATTTATAACTAACTATAGAAACTTGTTTTTTTATTTGGTTTAGAAAAATAATTAGTTAAAAAGAAATTTGAAAATGCGACTGGAAAGCTTTTTCAAAAATCCTAATTTTTGATCACTTAAAAGTAATTTAAATAGTTCTAAAACCTTAATATATTTAAATACACACTTAAAAATTAAGATGAACTTAATTAAGTGTGTAATGGGGTAACTATATATGTTTACTTAAGTGAATGAAAATGATGTGACAATTTTCAAGTTTAAAATTTAAATAAAAGAAAAATCATGACATGTCAGTTTCATTCTGCATCATGGACAAACGAAGGATTTTACATGTTGGGTAAAGAGGGGTGACCTCTGGTCTAAGAATGTGAATCAAGGTGAGAGGGGTTTGTGGTGATGTGTTCAAATTTAAATGGAGGGCATTTGTGCTAAGGGCATTTAGGTAATTTTATATTTTCACTTTATATAAACTAATTCTAAATTTCTCTCTCCAAACTTCATTTTCCACTTTTAAATTTTTTTATATCTTCTTTCCAAAGCTTCAAAGTCTCATCATTGGCTTCTAAAATATGTTTCTAACTTTTAAAAATCGCTTCTTTCTTACTTTTATTTCTTAAAAACACTTTAAATTCCCTCCTTTCTTCTCCTAAACCCCTCCTCCATCTAAAATAAAACCCATGCTTCCTCTACATACCATGGTCGTGCTCAAGCACTCTAGATCGAGCCCAAGGCACCATGGCTGTGCCTACTTTGCTTTGTTTAGGTCCACAAATCAAATTTTGCTAAAGGGTTTTCAAAGTTTTAGGCTATTTCGAAGTTTAAAAGTTTTGAAAAGATTTTGGTGAGTAAAGCTCACATCTTTAACAAGTTTTAATCCTTTTATTTTGCTTTAGTTATTACTATGTTTTATTGTATGATTGGTTGTCATTTTATGTTGTTTTATGTGATTATACATACGTTTATACGTGCTTGTGTGTGGTGTTGGTTATTGACTTGAAAGAAGTCAAAAAGTTACTAAAGTTGCAAGTTGTGATCTTTATGTGATAAATTTGGATCTTTATATGTGTATATGGTTTTGATATGATTTGTAGGCTATGGACATTAATATGTGGTTATATGTTAAAGGAGTTAACACTTTTATATTGTTGAGCGATAAATAATCCTTGTGTGAAACTATAGTTTTCAGTTTGAAAAATCAAAAATCTTTTTCAATTCTAAACTTTTATAAGTTTTCAAAATACTTATTTTACGTTTTTAAACGTAAGTAGTTTTTTCAAAGGGGTAAGATTTCAAAGAAAACTTAGAAAATAATTTAATGTTATGGCATCCATAGCGATAGTCACTATGGGCGCAATTTTTTGGAAAAAGTTCAACTTCTTACAAACTTGAGTTTTTATACATAAATAAACCCTAGAAATATTTTTCTAAACTTAATAATGATCTTTAAACCTAAATATTTATTATTTAACTAATAATTAATTAAGTTGGGTAATTAAGAATTAGATGATGTTTATTAATTATAATTAAGTGGAGATTAATTACCAATTAATTATCTTTTAAAAGTAAGATCACTTTTAATCAATTATTGATTAAGAAAAATTAATTTTTAATTAATTATAATTAAGCATATGATTTATTTTTAATTAATTATTAATTAAGTAAAGGTTTGATTATTAATTAATTAATTATTAAGTAAGTGTTTAATTATTCTAATTATCAATTGATTAAGGGTTTAATTGGTAGAAAAAATATTCACTAAATGTTAATATTTCTTAATTAATAATTAACATAAGTTAAGACTTAATTAATATTTAATTATGTTTCTAGAAAGGATTAACCTGTAATTATTTATTCAAAAAGAGGTTTAAGTTCTTAATTAAATTGTTATCCAAGGATCAATTTGTCAAAGGCAACTTTCTTTTACAAAGAATAGTTTTAAACACAAGGGATTCTATTATTGATACCATTAAGTAACCATACAAATATGAATAGATTATACTACAATTTGACATTTGTTAGCAGAATAAATCTCAAAGTTCTGTTATAACATAATTAAGTAGATTATTGGACATCTCTTAGCAGAATAAATCCTCGTTCTGCTACATTAAGTTCAATAAATTGTTTAGACATCTATTTAGAAGAATAAATTACCGTCCTATTATTATGTTTTTGGACATGTATTTGCTAGTTAGTTTGTATTGACATGTTATTCCCTAATTTGGTTATAGATGTTATTTACATACAAGTTGGCTTATGTAAATAAATGTTATGTAACGTAAAGTCAAAATTTAATTAAAATGTTAACTTGATTCAGTACCATTGTGATAACTAAACCTCCTTTCAGTTTGTAAAAGTTATGGTTTTTAAATTGACTTTATTTCTATATTAAATTGAGGATAAGTGTTTTAAATGATTTTGTTGGTTGTCCAATTATTTTGATAAAGTTATTCACAAATGATATTTTGTAAATAATATTTTATAAAGATTTTATCTAAAAGAGATTTACAAGTGATATTTGTAAACGATATTTTAAGTAGAGGGAATTACAAATGGAGAATTATAAAAAAAATTATAAATGAATTTGGATATTTATAAAAGAGTTTTATAAATGATTTTGGAGATTTGTAAAAGAAGCTTTTTAAATGATTTTGGGAATCTATAAAAGAGGTTTTCTAAATGACTTCAGATTTTTTTTGAAAAGAGTTTTATAAATGATTTTTGGATATTTATAAAGAGTTTTATAAATGGATTTAGAATTTAATCAAGGGAGATTTCATAAATGAAAATGATTTATGTAAAAGGATTTGTTGAAAGAGTTTATAAAAGAATTGGAAATGGGTTTTCGCTTAACCAACCTTCTTAATTATGGTGGTATAGATAATTATTCCATGCTTAACACTGAGAGAATAATGTTTGGGGTTATTCTTATCTCGAATTTAGATAACATTTGTTTGATCCTTTTAATATGATTTTGAAATGAGAAATCTTTCTGTGATGTCCCGGGATTTTAAGCAATATTTATTTAATAATTTCATTAATAATTATTTTAAAATGTGAAATACTGATATAATAATTTAATTCAAACAGAAATTATCTTTTCAAGATTAATTATTATTTAATTTGATAAATGATATTTATAATGATGATAATAATAACTTTTGGGAATTTATTCTTTTCAAATGTTAAAAATAATTAAGTAATAAAATTATTTTTCTAAGCTGATTTAAAGATATTTATTAATAATGTATATATGTGTATACATTGTAAATATGAGTTTGATTTAAATTTTATAAAGAATATTTTCCAATTTATTTTATATATAAGATGTATGATTTATGAATTGATTAAATTGATTTAAAATCAGTATTGAAAACTTTTCAAAAGATTTTGTTTAAAAGTTTATCTTATGTTTTCATAAAAAAATACTAGTAAATAGTTATTTTGTTTATAAATATATAATAGTTTGTTTAAAAATAAATAGTTTAAGATTGTATTTTATAATAAGAGTTTATTTTGTTTTATTTTAAGAATTGCTTTTCTTTTGAAATAAGATTTAGTTTATTATATTAAGGTATAATATTTTGATTTGGAAACTTTTGAATAAAATTGAATATAACATTTCTTTTCTCTTTAAAATTTGCTCTTTTAAAAAGTTTAGCTTTAAAGAAAATATTATTTTGAAAACATTCAAATAAACATTTAAATTGTGTAATTTTATAAAGAAGGTTTGTATGTAAGCATGTAAAAAACTAAATGTAATTAAACATTTGAAACATGATTAACTAAGTAAGGAATGAACTTAAAACCTTTTTAAAATTTAAAATTTTCATTTTATTATTAAAATGAATATGTGTCAAACACTTAACACATTATAAAGACACTTGTAAACTTATCTATATCATAACATAACAAGTGGCTGTAGTTTATTTTCTTGAAAATAATTAATATAGATAATATAACATAGCAAATATATTTTGTTAAAATCATTCTCTTCAAAAAGGAAACTAAAATCAGATTTTAGAAAAAAAAACTCAAACCCAAAACACAAATCCATCTGAAATCTGCAAATACAATTCTGTAAAATCAAGTCTGCTACATCTACAACATCAATTTGAGTTCAATTCAACTCTAGCCCTAAGCAAAGAAGTATAAGCTGCAGTTTCAAATTCAACTAGTAAAGCACATCATCTAGCAAAAGACAGTTTAATATTCAACTAGAAAATCAACTTCAAACTAGCAATTGCAAGCCTTGATTTCAGCTCAGGATCCTGGAACATGTGATGCAACTCTGAGATTTATTCTCTGCATCTTCAATTAACAGGTGAGTAAGCTTCTTTTATTTAAAAACAGCTTTTCTTTTTAAATCAAAGTTTAACAAATTTATAGAACACAATTTCTAATTCGCATAAATTAGAGACTGCTCTGTTCTTATGTTTAAAACTGTTTAACCTCAAAATGTTAGAATTGATGTTAGCTGTGCATGTGAGTGAACTTCTATGTTTAAAAACAGTTTCCTTGTAAAAATCAGGAGCTAACTTATTGAACTCAAGTTTCAAAAACAAACTGTTATATAAATAGAAATCAATCAACTGCTATTGATAAAAAATAAAAAAGAAGAAGAAAGGCTCTGTCTTCTTTTAAGTGAGTAACCTTCCATATGCAAAAACTTGAGTTATCTATTGCATGTTTATTGATATAAATAATCATGTTTGTATGACTTTATTGTGATTCTGTGTGTATATATATTAATGTATATATATGTGTTTCAGGATTTTATATATCTGTTCTTGGTCTTGAACTAAGATTTTAATAAGAAATCCATTATAAACTAGTTTGACCTCAGTTTGGATTTTGTTATGTAAATAGAAAATTGTTTGTTTAGTTTGAAATTAAGTTTATAAATTATAATTAAGTTAAATTTAAGAAACTGTTGTCTCTGTAAACAAATAAAGGTCAGTAAATATTCAAATCAGCAAATCTGAATCTTCTTAAATTATTAAAACAGTTTTATAATTTAAATACATGATTGAAATCATAAATTTTAAAACAAACACCACAGTTTTAATCAACTGTGGGGTTAGCATTTGGGGATTGAACAGAGTGGGATTTTTTTTGGGTCTATCTGATCATCTAGTGGATTTTGGAGGCTGTATTTCTTCTAGAAGGTGGAGTGTTGATTGGAGAGTGGGAGAAAATTTAGAAGTAGGTGATCAGAGATGGGAGGCGATGGCATTTGGAGGTTCCAGGTTTTAACCCTGGTTTCTGGAGTTGGGGGTCTTTTGTAGCTTCTTGAACTTTCTGTTGCACCGAGTAATGAAGGGCTTTGGGATTAGAAAGAGGAGGCGTAGATGGAGAAATGGCCAGAGTCGCATCGTTCATGATGGTCGGAGTTGGTTTTTGCTGGCCGTTGACAGGTTTGAAGGGATGCAGTGTGAAGTTTTTTCCAGGTTTCAGGTGAACTTGATTTTGATTCAAGTGGCTGTGGGAAGTTTGGTGATGGTGATCATGTTTGGGGGTTAGATGGTGACTTGGAGGAGTTGGTCAGGGTGGTTGATGGTTGTCGAAGTGCCGGTGCATATGCACCGTGCACAAATTTTCTGGTGAACATTTTCTTGGTTGTGCAGGCAGAGTGACTCGGGTACTACTCGGGTGGAATGGGATATTGTCTTGGGGATTAGGCCTTGAAACTCGAAGTAGGATTTTGATGTCTCGGGTTAGTTTTGGTTCAGCTTGTAAAACCTGCAGTTGTTCAGTTTTTTAAAATTTGATGAATTTAAATTTTTTTAAAAATCAGGATTTTGACAAGATTTAAATACCAAGTTAGGATCAAATTGAATTCAGATGAACTTTTAAATTCAAAGTTTTAAAATGAAAATATTTAAATTTAAAAAAGATTTACATTAAGTTTAAATCAGGTTTAATTACTGTTTTCAGGTTATTTAAATCCAGTTTAAATTTATACAGTTTTGCAAATTTTTAAAATATCGATCAAATTCAATGTTTAAAGTAAATTTTAAAGATGAATTTGATTTCAGATATACGTTTAAAACTTGAAGACTTCTTTCTTTAATATTTGAAAAAGTTTGAAATGTTTAACTTGAAAATTTAAGAAGTTTAAATAATCAGTTTATTTTAAAAAAAATTGATTTATTAAATAAACTTAAGTAAATTTGGATTTAAAATTTGCTTACTTAAGTAATGAATGTTTTTCACTTTCATTTTGAAGTTATAGTTTATTTAAATTTGAATAATGCTTAAATAGTAAAACATTTTGAAATCTTAAAGTTTAAAATGGAATTTGAATTTAATTTAGAGATGTATTATTTAAAATACATTTTGAATGTTAATACAATTATTCATAATTAAATATATTATCTTAAGACAATTAAGATAATAAAGGAATTTAATTAAGGAATTTATTTATTTGATTTTAAGTAATGATTTAGAATTAATTTAATTAGAAATGATTAATGATGATTAATCAAAGAAAATTTTCTTAAGGAAATATTTTAAGGAAACATTATTAATTTAATAATGATAATTATCTAAGGATAATTAAGTAATTAATTAATATGATTCAAATTTTGATATTTAATTAGATTAATTAATTTAAGGTAATTAGTTTTAAATTGTTAAGTCTAATTACTTGATAAAAGTAATTAAAGGATTAATTAATTATTGTAATTAATTTTAATAATGTGATTTGTTAAGTTAGTTAATTTAGTTTAATTAATTTAAGTAAATCATTTAATAAGAGTAATTACTTAAGGAAATTAATGTAGCAGGATTACTTAAAGAAGTAATAAGTGATAATTACTGGAATGTAAATAATAAAAATGATTTTAATTAAGTAATTTTGGCAATTACTTCTGTAATTAAACAAGGGATTTATTAATGGAGATAATTAATTGTGAAGATAATTAATTTGTTAATGAGTAATTAAGGGCAGTTAGTTACTGGTTTAATATTAATCAAAGGTGATTAATAATTGTATTTTAATTTTAGATTAATTACTAAATGTAATTGATTTTTAAATAGAGTTATTAATTTGAGTTATAAATCATTAATTAATATAATTAATGATGTAATTAAGGATTGTTTAAATAAGAAATAATTAATTATTAAGTGATTATATAATTGTAATTAATTAAGGATAAATGTAATTAATTATAGTTAATTAATAAATGAGTAATTTAAGGTTAATTACTTATGATTAAGCTTAATTAATTTATGAAATTAATTAAGGATTAATTACTTATTGTAATTGGAGGATGATTAATCAAAAGTTGTTTAATCAAGTTATATACTTAGTGAATAATTAATTAACTGGGTTAATTAATTAACGAATGTTAAGCAGGATTTAAATGAGTAATTAATTTAAATTAATTTAAATTAATTAGAGATGGTTGTAATTAATTTAATTCATTTTATATTAATTATAATTGATGGTCGATAAATCATTGCTTATGGATGTTATTGATTGAATGGTTGTGATCTCAGTAATGAGATGAGTTGTATTTGTATGATATGGATGTTTGGTTAACGTGTGATGGTTTGTGATGGATTATCTGAGTGTGATGATTATCTGTTGTGATGTTGATACAGGTTATCTATTTATGATAAGGATATGATTATCTATTGTGATATGTAGTTTATCTATCTTGTGAAATAGATAATAATGAAATGAGTTAATTGTTTTAAAACCCTTAAGTACAACTTGGACATTAAGATGGCGTTTGGTTTCGGTGAGACCGGGACCGGATTTCCATATTTGGATATCCGAAAACCACATCGATTCCAATTAAACGTTAGGTCGTTAATCCAAGTGGAGCAAGTGAAGACTCGAGGTGTAAGGGTTATACGTCAGTATAACTCTGTGGGTGATTCCGTAATGAGTTTGACGGAATAGTACTTATAGGTTCAAGATGGTGATTTAGAGTGCAAGGGCTATGGTCGTTGACTCTGAGGGTGATTCCAAAATGAGTGCAACGAGAAAGTGCCTTCGGTTTCGTTCGAACCCTGAACGAACTTGTATGGATTGAATGCTTTCAGAACATCGTCGGGTGGACGATGAGCATTCTAAGATTGATATGTTCTATTAAGGTAATCGTGGCCTCAAGCCTCATCAACCGGGAATGGCTAAAACAGGGGAGGTGCAGCAAGGCTTCGTGGGTAGCCCCCACTGGAGAGCGAGATTTACCCCTGTCTAGATGTCCCTTTTTATTTCGGCTGTGTGGGGCGATTGCTAGCTAGAATCGCCGGGGTAGTCTTGTTCGGAACTGTTCAGTAAGGAATGGGTCCGGCTTTGTGTTGCAGGGGAGTGGGAGTACTCCTCGGTACGGTGATTTAGGCCATGTACTGTGACGGGCGGTACCCCAGTAGCCCTGCCATTGATGGAATCCAAAATCCAATAAGTGCCTGTACGGTTTTGATTGTGCCCAACTATGTTGGAACGTGAGATGTAAGCATTCCAGCTATTTCTGTATTTTATTTTGAAAACCCTAGACCCTATTATAATATCACTGGATTTCCTATCAAATGTTTTGGTTAGCGTAAGGTAAAAACTTTTCCATGTTTATGTGTGGGAAGTCTTACGTGATACCTTTTGTTTTCAAAGGATTTTCTAAAAGTTAAGCAAATTTTAACCCCGTTTACTCACGCCAGACCCCTGTCTGACCCGAGTGTTTATTTTCTGTTTTATTAAACTCTTGGGTACTCATATTACGTATGAGTAGTCAAGTGTTTTAGGATTTCTTTGACGAGTTCTGGAGGAGATAATGGAGCAGGAGGCTTCAGCGCGTAAATATATATGGTGATTCCGCTGTGTTCGAGTTGTATCTGTTTTCTCTGATGTACTTGAATTGTAATTGCTAGACAGAGGATTATAACTGTCTAGTTTGTGTTATATTAGCTGTAAAACTCTGATGTATATGCTACTATGTAAAATTTTATGTGATATAATATAATTTATTCGTTCCGCTGTGAGATTCTGATGTTGTCTGTTTCTTTCTTTTCTTTCTTTTCTCTTTTCTATCCCTTTCTTTCTTCTTAGCGATGCGACTTCCTGGTATTTGGAAGTTGGGTCGTTACATTGTGGTATCAGAGCTCTAGGTTGAGCGAATACCTAGACTCTGGAGTGGTGTCCTTCTTGAGAGAGCGTATTTGTAATTTTGAATATATATATATATATATATTTCTACCTATTAGATTGTGTTACCCGTTCAGGTATTCCAATATAAGTTCTAGAGGTAGATAGGGTAGTAGTGTGTGTAACACAACTACAAGTGGTTGGAATTCTAGTGTTTGAGATTGGTAGTGAATCTGCTAGGGCTGTTTGGGCATCTTGAGTAGTTCTGCAGTTTGGTGTGAAGGATTTTATTGATCTATGAAGGAAATCTTTCTAAGGTTCGGAGTTTATCTTTGGATTTTAAGCTTGGTTGCACTAGTGTGAGTGGATTTTCTTGAGTTTGGATCAGTTGGGAGTTTTGAAGCCCGCATTGGTATCTTGGCAATTTTGGCAAGGAGTTCTGTCTGTATTTGAAATGAGACTCAGTTTGACAGAATGTTTTATGCTTGGTTTGAAGTCAAGTTTCTTGAGGGATATCTGTCTATCTGGAAAGCTCTACTGTGGAAGAGGCTGGTGTAGCTTTGGGATTCGATGAGCTTTTAGATATTATTGGCAACAGTAGCAGCAGCAGCAGTGAGTGGCATGTTTCTTCGTTGGTTCGTAAGTCTCTGTGCTTCTTCTATTAGTAGTCCGGGCAGATGGTGGAGCTTGTCCATTTCTTCTGGAAGCTCAGTTGGATGTGATGTTTGTGGTTGGAGGTTGACCACTAGTTCTTATTTTGGATAGAAGGCTTTAGCTGTTTTGATTTTTGAAGAGAGAACGTTTTCTTGGGATCTGAACTAAGGAGAATCGCAAAAGTGATTTGCGATGGTTTGGAAGTTCTCTGAACAACCTTTGTTTGGATTGAAGCATCTTTTGAGGATGTTTGAGTTATCTGGATATCTTCAAAGTAATTAAGATTTGCATCCATCGAGAGTTTGAGTTCTGTTTTGACTTGGCTCTTGAAGCTTTTCAGGTGAATCAGCTTAGTAGGAAATTCTTTGAGAGGAGATCTGTTTCAACTGGTAGGATTCATCGGATTTAGTTTTCTGGTTGAATTTTTGCTGTGGAGTTTGTGACTGAATCGGACAGGTCACTGAAATTTTATGGAATTTGATGAACAATGTTCTGAGATAAATTGATCAAGTATACTTGTGTTCATCAATAGAATTTCCAGATCAGAGTTGTGCAGTGGAAGCATGGTGGCAACTATTCCAGAATTGAAGCAACGCTTGATTCTTTGGAAATTTGAGTTTTAACTTGGATCAGAAGATTTCTACAAGAAATATATTTTGGAATCTTCTGATGTTGTGTAGTAGAGTCTGTGTGGTGGATTTTGATGGATCTTGAGAGAACCATTTTGTTAAGTAGGATCTGGGGATCGTTTATTTCTCTGTCTAGATTTGTTCTGTGTAGCATCTGCGAAGATCGGATTGATCTAGAAGGTTGAAGGCAGCCCAGGATCGTCAGGAGAGATTTGTGGATAAGAGTATTGGATATTTCTGTATTCTCTTAAGGATTTAAGTGTTTGGTCAGGGTTGAATTGCCAGTTTGGATGTTTGGAATTGGTTATGTATTTCATGTATCTCTAAGGGAGTATGTGTATGGTTTATCACTGGTCTTAGAATCAGTAGTTCTGAGAGATTTGGAAGTTGATCAGGACTTGCCTGTGGTCCTGTATTCTGTTTAGATTTGTAGATCTAGATATATAGAAGCTCTAGATCTGTGTGGTGTAGTTAGTTTATATTCTGTAGAGCGAGTGTCCCGGTGTTTGTACCTGGGAAACTCTAGGGAATCCTATCTGGAATTTTTCTGGATAATTAGTATTGTTTGTTAAAATTGGTTGCTATGGTTACTAGTATTTGATTGATAGCATATGTTGCTATTTTTAATTTAAATCTGTATGGGATTATCAAATTACCTTTGCTTTTAAATTTCGAGGACGAAATTCTTTTGAGGGGGGAGGAATGTGATGTCCCGGGAATTTAAGCAATATTTATTTAATAATTTCATTAATAATTATTTTAAAATGTGAAATATTGATATAATAATTTAATTCAAACAGAAATTATCTTTTCAAGATTAATTATTATTTAATTTGATAAATGATATTTATAATGATGATAATAATAACTTTTGGGAATTTTATTATTTTCAAATGTTAAAAATATTTAAGTAATAAAATTATTTTTCTAAGCTGATTTAAAGATATTTATTTATAATGTATATATGTGTATACATTGTAAATATGAGTTTGATTTAAATTTTATAAAGAATATTTTCCAATTTATTTTATATATAAGATGTATGATTTATGAATTGATTAAATTGATTTAAAATCAGTATTGAAAACTTTTAAAAAGTTTTTTTTTAAAAGTTTATCTTATGTTTTCATAAAAAAATACTAGTAAATATTTATTTTGTTTATAAATATATAATAGTTTGTTTAAAAATAAATAGTTTAAGATTGTATTTTATAATAAGAGTTTATTTTGTTTTATTTTAAGAATTGCTTTTCTTTTGAAATAAGATTTAGTTTATTATATTAAGGTATAATATTTTGATTTGGAAACTTTTGAATAAAATTGAATATAACATTTCTTTTCTTTTTAAAATTTGCTTTTTTAAAAAGTTTAGCTTTAATGAAAATATTATTTTGAAAACATTCAAATAAACATTTAAATTGTGTAATTTTATAAAGAAGGTTTGTATGTAAGCATGTAAAAAACTAAATGTAATTAAACATTTGAAACATGATTAACTAAGTAAGAAATGAACTTAAAACCTTTTTAAAATTTAAAATTTTCTTTTTATTATTAAAATGAATATGTGTCAAACACTTAACACATTATAAAGACACTTGTAAACTTATCTATATCATAACATAACAAGTGGCTGTAGTTTATTTTCTTGAAAATAATTAATATAGATAAGATAACATAGCAAATATATTTTGTTAAAATCATTCTCTTCAAAAAGGAAACTAAAATCAGATTTTAGAAAAAAAACTCAAACCCAAAACACAAATCCATCTAAAATCTGCAAATACAATTCTGTAAAATCAAGTCTGCTACATCTACAACATCAATTTGAGTTCAATTCAACTCTAGCCCTAAGCAAAGAAGTATAAGCTGTAGTTTCAAATTCAACTAGTAAAGCACATCATCTAGCAAAAGATAGTTTAATATTCAACTAGAAAATCAACTTCAAACTAGCAATTGCAAGCCTTGATTTCAGCTCAGGATCCTGGAACATGTGATGCAACTCTGAGATTTATTCTCTGCATCTTCAATTAACAGGTGAGTAAGCTTCTCTTATTTAAAAAAAGCTTTTCTTTTTAAATTAAAGTTTAACAAATTTATAGAACACAATTTCTAATTCACATAAATTAGAAACTGCTCTGTTCTTATGTTTAAAACTGTTTAACCTCAAAATGTTAGAATTGATGTTAGCTGTGCATGTGAGTGAACTTCTATGTTTAAAAACAGTTTCCTTGTAAAAATCAGGAGCTAACTTATTGAACTCAAGTTTCAAAAACAAACTGTTATATAAATAGAAATCAATCAACTGCTATTGATAAAAAATAAAAAAAGAAGAAGAAAGGCTCTGTCTTCTTTTAAGTGAGTAACCTTCCATATGCAAAAGCTTGAGTTATCAATTGCATGTTTATTGATATAAATAATCATGTTTGTATGACTTTATTGTGATTCTGTGTGTATATATATTAATGTATATATATGTGTTTCAGGATTTTATATATCTGTTCTTGGTCTTGAACTCAGATTTTAATAAGAAATCCATTATAAACTAGTTTGATCTCAGTTTGGATTTTGTTATGTAAATAGAAAATTGTTTGTTTAGTTTGAAATTAAGTTTATAAATTATAATTAAGTTAAATTTAAGAAACTGTTGTCTCTGTAAACAAATAAAGGTCAGTAAATATTCAAATCAGCAAATCTGAATCTTATTAAATTATTAAAATAGTTTTATAATTTAAATACATGATTGAAATCATAAATTTTAAAACAAACACCACACTTTTAATCAACTGTGGGGTTAGCATTTGGGGATTGAACAAAGTGGGATTTTTTTTGGGTCTATCTGGTCATCTTATGGATTTTGGAGGCTGTATTTCTTCAAAAGGTGGAGTGTGGATTGGAGAGTGGGAGAAAATTTGGAAGTAGGTGATCAGAGGTGGGAGGCGATGGCATTTGGAGGTTCCAGGTTTTAACCCTAGTTTCTGGAGTTAGGGGTCTTTTGTAGCTTCTTGAACTTTCTGTTGCACCGAGTGATGAAGGGCTTTGGGATTAGAAAGAGGAGGCGTAGATGGAGATTTGGCCGGAGTCTCATCGTTCATGATGGTCGGAGTTGGTTTTTGCTGGCCGTTGACAGGTTTGAAGGGATGCAGTGTGAAGTTTTTTCCAGGTTTCAGGTCAACTTGATTTTGATTCAAGTGGCTGTGGGAAGTTTGGTGATGGTGATCATGTTTGGGGGTTAGATGGTGACTTGGTGGAGTTGGTCAGGGTGGTTGATGGTTGTCGAAGTGCCAGTGCATATGCACCGTGCATAAATTTTCTGGTGAACATTTTCTTGGTTGTGCAGGCAGAGTGACTCGGGTACTACTCGGGTGGAATGGGATATTGTCTCGGGGATTAGGCCTTGAAACTCGAAGTAGGATTTTGATGTCTCGGGTTAGTTTTTGTTCAGGTTGTAAAACCTGGAGTTGTTCAGTTTTTAAAATTTGATGAATTTAATTTTTTTTTAAAATCAGGATTTTGACAAGATTTAAATACCAAGTTAGGATCAAATTGAATTCAGATGAACTTTTAAATTCAAAGTTTTAAAATGAAAATATTTAAATTTAAACAAGATTTACATTAAGTTTAAATCAGGTTTAATTACTGTTTTCAGGTTATTTAAATCCAGTTTAAATTTATACAGTTTTGCAAATTTTTAAAATATTGATCAAATTCAATGTTTAAAGTAAATTTTAAAGATGAATTTGATTTCAGATATACGTTTAAAACTTGAAGACTTCTTTCTTTAATATTTGAAAAAGTTTAAAATGTTTAACTTGAAAATTTAAGAAGTTTAAATAATTAGTTTATTTCAAAAAAAAATTGATTTATTAAATAAACTTAAGTAAATTTGGATTTGAAATTTGCTTACTTAAGTAATGAATGTTTTTCACTTTCATTTTAAAGTTATAATTTATTTAAATTTGAATAACGCTTAAATAGTAAAACATTTTGAAATCTTAAAGTTTAAAATGGAATTTGAATTTAATTTAGATATGTATTATTTAAAATACATTTTGAATGTTAATACAATTATTCATAATTAAATAAATTATCTTAAGATAATTAAGATAATAAAGGAATTTAATTAAGGAATTTATTTATTTGATTTTAAGTAATGATTTAGAATTAATTTAATTAGAAATGATTAATGATGATTAATTAAAGAAAATTTTCTTAAGGAAATATTTTAAGGAAACATTATTAATTTAATAATGATAATTATCTAAGGATAATTAAGTAATTAATTAATATGATTAAAATTATGATAATTAATTAGATTAATTAATTTAAGGTAATTAGTTTTAAATTGTTAAGTCTAATTACTTGATAAAAGTAATTAAAGGATTAATTAATTATTGTAATTAATTTTGATAATGTGATTTGTTAAGTTAGTTAATTTAGTTTAATTAATTTAAGTAAATCATTTAATAAGAGTAATTACTTAAGGAAATTAATGTAGCAGGATTACTTAAAGAAGTAATAAGTGATAATTAGTGGAATGTAAATAATAAAAATGATTTTAATTAAGTAATTTTGGTAATTACTTCTGTAATTAAACAAGGGATTTATCAATGGAGATAATTAATTGTGAAGATAATTAATTTATTAATGAGTAATTATGGGCAGTTAGTTACTGGTTTAATATTAATCAAAGGTGATTAATAATTGTATTTTAATTTTAGATTAATTACTAAATGTAACTAATTTTTAAATAAAGTTATTAATTTGAGTTATGAATCATTAATTAATATAATTAATGATGTAATTAAGGATTGTTTAAATAAGAAATAATTAATTATTAAGTGATTAATTAATTGTAATTAATTAAGGATAAATGTAATTAATTATAGCTAATTAATAAATGAGTAATTTAAGGTTAATTACTTATGATTAAGCTTAATTAATTTATGAAATTAATTAAGGACTAATTACTTATTGTAATTAGAGGATGATTAATCAAAAGTTGTTTAATCAAGTTATATACTTAGTGAATAATTAATTAACTGGGTTAATTAATTAACGAATGTTAAACAGGATTTAAATGAGTAATTAATTTAAATTAATTAGAGATGGTTGTAATTAATTTAATCCATTTTATATTAATTATAATTGATGGTTGATAAATCATTGCTTATGGATGTTATTGATTGAATGGTTGTGATCTCAGTAATGAGATGAGTTGTATTTGTATGATATGGATGTTTGGTTAACGTGTGATGGTTTGTGATGGATTATCTGAGTGTGATGATTATCTGTTGTGATGTTGATACAGATTATCTGTTTATGATAACGATATGATTGTCTATTGTGATATGTAGTTTATCTATCTTGTGAAATAGATAATAATGAAATGAGTTAATTGTTTTAAAACCCTTAAGTACAACTTGGACATTAAGATGGCATTTGGTTTCGGTGAGACCGGGATCGGATTTCCATATTTGGATATCCGAAAACCACATCGATTCCAATTAAACGTTAGGTCGTTAATCCAAGTGGAGCAAGTGAAGACTCGAGGTGTAAGGGCTATACGTCAGTATATCTCGGTGGGTGATTCCGTAATGAGTTTGACGGAATAGTACTTGTAGGTTCGAGATGGTGATTTAGAGTGCAAGGGCTATGGTCGTTGACTCTGAGGGTGATTCCAAAATGAGTGCAACGAGATAGTGCCTTCGGTTTCGTTCGAACCTGGAATGAACTTGTATGGATTGAATGCTTTCAGAACATCGTCAGGTGGACGATGAGCATTCTAAGATTGATATGTTATATTAAGGTAATCGTGGCCTCAAGCCTCATCAACCGGGAACGGCTAAAACAGGGGAGGTGCAGCAAGGCTTCGTGGGTAGCCTCCACTGGAGAGCGAGATTTACCCCTGTCTAGATGTCCCTTTTTATTTCGGCTGTGTGGGGCGATTGCTAGCTAGAATCGCCGGGGTAGTCTTATTCGGAACTGTTCAGTAAGGAATGGGTCCGGCTTTGTGTTGCAGGGGAGTGGGAGTACTCCTCGGTACGGTGATCTAGGCCACGTACTGTGACGGGCGGTACCCCAGTAGCCCTGCCATTGATGGAATCCAAAATCCAATAAGTGCCTGTACGGTTTTGATTGTGCCCAACTATATTGGAACGTGAGATGTAAGTATTCCAGCTATTTCTGTATTTTATTTTGAAAACCCTAGACCCTATTATAATATCACTGGATTTCCTATCAAATGTTTTGGTTAGCGTAAGGTAAAAACTTTTCCATGTTTATGTGTGGGAAGTCTTACGTGATACCTTTTGTTTTCAAAGGATTTTCTAAAAGTTAAGCAAATTTTAACCCCGTTTACTCACACCAGACCCCTGTCTGACCCGAGTGTTTATTTTCTGTTTTATTAAACTCTTGGGTACTCATATTACATATGAGTAGTCAAGTGTTTTAGGATTGCTTTGACGAGTTCTGGAGGAGATAATGGAGCAGGAGGCTTCAGCGCGTAAATATATATGGTGATTCCGCTGTGTTTGAGTTGTATCTGTTTTCTCTGATGTACTTGAATTGTAATTGCTAGACAGAGAATTATAACTGTCTAGTTTGTGTTATATTAGCTGTAAAACTCTGATGTATATGCTACTATGTAAAGTTTATGTGATATAATATAATTTATTCGTTCCGCTGTGAGATTCTGATGTTGTCTGTTTCTTTCTTTTCTTTCTTTTCTCTTTTCTATCCCTTTCTTTCTTCTTACCGATGCGACTTCCTGGTATTTGGAAGTTGGGTCGTTACACTTTCATAATTTTTTGTGAATATACTTATTCTAGTGTGATAAGTATATGAATATATTGGTAATATTTTGAAAAGAGATTTATATAAATGAGAACTTATTTTTAGGTATTGCTATAGGAAAATTAAATCTTTGGATTATTGTTTGAGTGTATTTGATAGTTAAATAACTAACCATCAAATCTTGACCCGTTTTAACTCAAGATGTATGTGGTGTATGATCAACTTACCCAGTGAGGATTCGAATACTTCTTGCATACTTCCAAAGAACCAGAATTGAGTAAACCGGGAATTACCGCTTAGCGGGGAGACATGGGTTTCAGATAAGTATAATTTATCCAAAACTCCAAACTAATAATAATCGTGATGGATCATTATGATGCATGCTATGGAGTTATACTTTTCTTCCGAAGGGTGATTCTAGAAGCATCTCATATGATACAACCATTCATAAGCAATCCCACATTCAATAATCTTTTATAAGCAGGATTAATTTAACTATTTAGTCCTTAATTAATTCAATTTTTGATTAATTCCTTGTGAGTTAATTACTTAATCCTGATTAATTAATTACAAATCATTTAATATTAATTAAAGGAATTTATTAATTAATCCTTAATTGATTTATCTCCAATCATTTCTTAATTCACCTTTAATTAATATTATTAATTAATTACTTAATTAACCTTTAATTAATTATTTTAAGAAATTAAACCTTTAGTTATTCATAATCACTTTAGTTGTTAACCATTAATCATTAATTTTTATCATTAAATTAATTTACCTTAATTAATCTTTAATTTACCTTAACTAATCATTAATTAATTAAGTAATTATTCTTTAGTTACTTAAGCTAATTCACCCTTTTTAATTACATTAAGTAATTAACTTTTTAATTATTTTTATTAAGTAATTATTCTTAATTACTTTCTTCAATTAATAAGTTACCAATTACTTAAGATCACAATTGATTAAAGATAAAACATCTTATCTTTATTAATTACTTAAACTATCATTTAAGCCTTGTTTCATAATCTGGTAATTAATTGCCCTCAACTTAAACCTTTAAGTTAAATTAAGGATTAAGACAAAAGTCCTTTAATCATTTACCTAATTAAATTTTAAAACAATTTAAAGACATTTAACAATTTAAAACTTTAAAACTTTAAACCTAGTACCAATTACCTCCTGTTTAAATCTGTTATACTTAAAAACTCGGGCCAACCCATTCAAACTCTCGAGCTAACCCCCGAGTTCCCCTCCTTGCATTACTCCTTCGAGGCCACATGGTGAAATTTCCGAGCCCAACCCGATGCCCTTGCTTCTTCTCTAACCCAAAATCCAAATATGATACCTAAGTGCACAGTGCACATGCACAGGTGAATCAACCGCCTTCGACCATCGATGCCAACGCCGGCATATCAACCACAATCCCCACTCTCGATCCCGACCACGAAAGCCTCGAACAAACTCAAAAATTCGAATTTAAGAAAATTGATCACAACCTAGAACCAAACTTCCCAACAAAAAATGACTCGCTGACGGAGATCCAGTTCCCCAGATTCCATGCCATTTCACCCAGAGACGCATCACGCGACTACGCTTTGATTCCCACCACTTCGGTCGACTCCGGTCAACCATCAATGTTGCAAAAGCCTCGAAAAACCCCTCGACCCAAACCCGATATCGAACCCTAGTTTAACGTCGCTGAGCCACCACGTCCATTTATAAATTTAATTCTTATTTTTTTTGGTCATCTCCTTCCTGCCAGCTATCTTCACAACCAATCCCGATGAGCAATTTCAACCCGATCGCCAGGAATCGAAAGAAACCCAAAATCCGATCAATTTAAAATATCTCATGATTTACATAGCTGTAAATCCTGATATAAATCTCAAAAATCATAGTTTCCCTATTCGAATCTGATAATATAAACAAAACCTGAAATTTTAAACTTGATTTTTTTGATTTAAAGTAATCTTTACTGTAATTTCAAATTTTCAGAATATTTATTCCATAACTATACTTATGATTATTTTTAAAATTGATATTACAACATTATAATCACTTTTCATTTTGAGATTAATACTTAGTATTGATTGGTTTAAGAGATATGGATTTTTTTGAAACACGTTTAAAAACCTGTAACATAAGAACAGAAATGTATTTTGCCTGTGCACACAACATATATAGGCATGCAAACATAATTTCACATTTGTGGAAACCACATCCAAATTATCATCATCTCAGACTTAAGATAATATGGAAAATCAAGTTAAAAAAGGAGTTTGCTCACCTGGTTGCACAAAGCAGAGAAGCAGATTTAAACCTGGAAACTTTGTTTTATTTATTGTTGAGCTTTGACCTTTACTTGATTATGTTTTGATCTCAGGTTGATTGACTTTAATTTTTCCATGCTTGATTTCCAGGCTTGATGAATTTTGAAAAAATATTCTTATTCTTTTCCAGGCCGTTTTTTCCTTTTGTACTTTCTGGTTTCCAAATTTTGATTTTCTAGATTAAAATTTTTACTTTGGTCTTGGTCTTTTAAAACAGAGGAAACTTGATCTGATCTTTAATTTGTTGAAATAAATCTGAAGCTTGATCCAGGTTTGCTGAAGACTGAATTTTTGATTTCCTATTTCCAGGTTAATCTTGCAAACATTGAGATGATTTTTTTTACTTTGATCTGGTACTGCTTGTATTTAGTTTGAAAACTAATCTGAACTTTTGCTTTTTCCAAATTTGTTTGAATTGCTTTGAATTTCATTTTCTGGTTTTGATTTTAATCTTTGAAATTTAAAACTGATCTGAATTTTGTTTTGTTATTTTTTTTTGAAAATAAATCAAAATGAAAATCCTAATGCCATTTGTAATTCGCATGGCACCATTTTCTTACACTTGCATGAGTGCATACTATATAATTTACAAATGTCAAAATGTAAATAATTTGGGTTTAACTCCTTACTTAATTTAATTTACAAACTATATTTTAACCTTTGTTTTAAATGCTCTCTTTATTTTAATTATATTTACATATGTTTATATTTTACAAATTGTTTATCTTATTAATTTCCAAATATATAAAAGAAAAGTAATTCAAATCTTTTATCAAATCTTATTTTACATTTTAAATTCAAGTTACTAGGAATGTTTATATTTATATGTTTTATATTTAGTTTAAATATGTACAAAACTAATTTATTTCAAGTATAAAGGAAAAGTATTTTAAAACTTTTTATTAATTCTTATAATTAGAAATAAATCTTTATTAATTTCAAAATACATAGTTTTAAATTCAATTTATTTCAAAAACACTTATCTTTAAATTTCTAATCCAAATTCTATTTATAATCAATTCATATACACATATATTTTCATTTGGAAATTTTCAAATAAATTTACCAATAAATTCACAATTAAATTCAAAAATTAATTTAATTACCAATTTACATTTGATAAAAAATTGTGATCATTACAGATTCCCCCCTTAAAAGAATTTCGTCCCCGAAATTTGCCAAATGGGAAGATAACAAAGAACAGATGAACACATCCGAGATAGAAAATTGATTTACCAGATCAAACTAAATATTTATTTCTGCATTTAGCTTACCAAATCAGAACATCAATAATAAATATGAGTACAAACTCATTCAATACTTCATGAAATACTCGGGCCACCAGTCTATGAAATATACAGCAGTATTGGTTAGTTCGAAGGATCACTAACCACTCGTAGAATATATTTGGACCCCAAAATAACAGACAAGCGGATACAATCTTCCACAATTTTCAGGCATTAGGTGTGGAATCCAAACTCAGGACGGAATACACCAAATTATATATTAACTTGTCCCTTTTCGGACTTTGATTCACACAAGAAATCACAACAAAAGTTTCAAATTTGGTTTTAGTCGAAATCATTTTATCGATACAAATCTTCATATTTTATTAACCAATTTACTTCAATTTAAAATTTAAAATTCATTAGAGTTTAAAACGCAAAGCTGATTGGTAACTGATGAAATACGAAATATAAACTTATCTACAACGATTCGCAGTGACACCATCGCACCAAAGCTTCTCCCTCGAGCTGCCACGAAGCCATCAAAGAAATTGAAATCGGATTAAAGGAGATTGATAAGAAATTTGTCTCCACAGTTGCAGGGTATTGACCATTTATAGTGGTACTCCCCTGTCCCCTATCTCGTCCTCTTCTTGCACTCATACTCACTATCAGTGGATAGTAAAAGAATTTACTGAGGCATACAGACGGATATCTTAAGGACATAGTCATTCTAGGGTATACTTTACCCTATCTCTAATGAGCTACCTAATATGTTATACTCCTGAGCTAAAGTTTCAACCTTTAGCTCTGATACCAATTATAACGAACCTTATTTGACCTTCGAAAATCGGCACCCATACTTCATTTGTACTCGAATGCTGCAGATTCAAACGCCGAATCTGGTTCGTTGGAACTTATAACACATTAAGTACAACAACACAGCGGAAGAAATGAATAATATCATTGATACACAATAGATACAATATGATACAACAGATCCATAAATATCAGAGTAGAATACAATAGCAGAACAAATAACAGTGGAAGACAGCGCCAAAAGATAGAAAAGTCTCCAAAAGAATCCAACTCCATATAGCAACTCCATCTCTAATGTTGCAAAACCCAATAGCTCATCCCAAAAGCTTCAAAGTCTCCAATCCAATAAGCTCGAACCACCATCAAGTTGTACAAAGTAAGGTCGGTCCCGAATATAGAAGAGAAGCACAAAGCGATAGCCAAAATCCAAAGACTTCGAAGGCTATCGAATCTACACCTATTGTATGATTATTTGAAAAAGCCAACTCTAGACTGCCCGTGTGGAAAATTGTGGGCACTAAGAGTTAGGAAGGGAACAATAAACTCTAGGTCGGTCATGGGACTGGTATGAGCAAACAAAAATAGTTTATCTTTATCAAAAGCAAAACAAAAGATTTTAAATAAATTCGCAATGCTTTTTGGAAAATGAAACCGCCATAAGGCCTCCCGCCACACACACAATGCAAGCGCAAACTTGGGGGAGATTTCTACTTATGACAGTCAAAAATGCTTACTACGTAAAATCTTTTTGATAATATTATTATTAGTGCATAGTGCGAAAAACCTTTCGAAAGTATAGTATAATCTTAACTAGCATAGGTACGATTATATTATGCCAGCTATAGCTACCACCTGAGGTGGCAGGTTACACAATTGCAATCGTAAAGGGCTCGTATTGTTTTGTTTGGATTTCCAATAAATGGTTAGGCAAAATAACTTCCTAAACAAAATGGAACGGTTCTGGAGGGACGTCCACGAGAACCTAACCGGATCTTTGCCAACACAAGGCCGGGTTACCTCTGTAACTAGGTAACTACTGACACGAGTATGCCACCCCCGGTCGTTACCAACCTTTATCCGAGGCGCCTATCAACCAACAACCACAAATCAATAAGTTTGCAGCATACACATAGGTAAATATCTGGGTTCCATACCATGATTCCACCTTTGATCCAGAAGGGAATGACATACCCTCAGGGGGCGCTACCCCCAAATAACCTTACTGCCACGATTCCTGTTTCGACCATTACCAGGTTGTGAGGCTGGACGAAGTCTCGTCCACAAAGCTACACTTTTTCACAAAGTCATGCTTTGATCAACAAATGATCAGCAGCACTTCATATGCCACACTATCTAATTGGGAATGTATTACTAGCAACCATCAACTACATAACCTCCGAGCTCGTACGTCTCAGAGAAGGGTGTTAAGCTAAGAGAATAAATCTCTACCACCAAACAGAAATGTATTTGATAGAAACTGGTTTTACATCTCAAAGTGTAATGTCAGACACACATCCATACAAGTCTCTTCCGGGTTCGAACAGAACCGAAGGCACTTCCAAAGAAACCTTGCAAATCCAGGTATTCACAATCCCGATCGGACTCCCCATTACAAATGGAGATCTATGTTCTGGCTCGACTCAGTGCAGAGACATTCGACAGGTTATCCTATCGTTCTCAAAAATACTCGGTCTTCACCACTGGTCTTCAAATGCTATCCATATCGTTGTATCATTATTCGAAATGGGTTATATGATACAAAGGTCCTCTCCCGGATAAACCGAATAATGAGCGCAATATTAAAAAACATATGGATATTGAGATCTCAGTTAAGTCACACTTATTACCCCAAAACTTTTCTTCAAATAGTTTAAACAAATTACCATTTATGAATCTTTAAACAAAAAGATTCACTTCACAAAGTTCACCAATCTTTCATAAAGATTCATTTACAATATTTAAACAAAAGATCTATCTTTGAGATCCTCTTTTGTTTGGAAACAACTTTCACAAATATTTCACAAAGATTCCTTTATAGCTTTCAAAACGATTTCATTTCAAATCTTTTATCTAAAGGATATACCTTTAAGATCCTCTTCGATTTCAAAACAAGGTTCAACCATTTTTCACAAAGATCAATTCATAGCTTTCAAATATATTTCTATTCCATTTCAAACTTGAAATCTTTCAGCACAAATTGGAAATCCTTTCTTTATATGAAAGCTATTTGATTTGAAAACAAGTTGTTTTCATTTCGCAAAAATCCGATTACATTTGTACAAGTTAAAGCCGTTTAAGTATAAAACTTGGGTTAAATTCACATTCCCAAAACAATAATTTTAAATTGGTTTAAAACCCATATAAACACATTTATAACTTGCATACCTTTTTAAACCATAATTTCAAAACATAGATTTCAATTTCAAATCTTGAATTCAAATTCAAATCAAATTATTTAAATTCAAAACTTTATCTAGTTATCCAAATTAACTTTTATCTATAAAATTCCTTTTCAAAAGCTTTTCATATTTAACCCAACTCCATTTCAAAAAGTATTTGGATTCAAAATTCAATTTTAAAGCCATTTCAAAAATCCGCGACTTAACCAATTTCCTCGTGCAATCCATATTGGTGTGTGTAAGGTGTAATCGAGGAGTTTCACATAATAGTGCAACAACATCAATCATCACAGTCAAACACAGTAATATCGATAAGCGATATAATCCCATAAGGCTTATCTTTATTCACTGATGACAAATAATTAATATACATTCATCACGGATAAATAAATAAATTTACACAGCTCAAATCACAGAACAGAATATCACATATCAGATAGGATAATCAATTCAAAGCATCTCATATGATACAACCATTCATAAGAAATCCCACATTCAATAATCTTTTATAAGCAGGATTAATTTAATTATTTAATCCTTAATTAATTCGATTTTCGATTAATTCCTTGTGAGTTAATTACTTAATCTTGATTAACTAATTACAAACCATTTAATATTAATTAAAGGAATTAATTAATTAATCCGTAATTGATTTATCTCCAATCATTGCTTAATTCACCTTTAATTAATATTGTTAATTAATTACTTAATTAACCTTTAATTAATTATTTTAATAAATTAAACCTTTAATTACTCAAATTAACTTTATTCATTAACCATTAATCATTAATTTTTATCATTAAATTAATTTACCTTAATTAATCTTTAATTAACCTTAACTAATCTTTAATTACTAAATGATTATTCATTATTTACTTAAGCTAATTCACCCTTTTTAATTACATTAAGTAATTAACTTTTTAATCACTTTTATTAAGTAATTATTCTTAATTTCTTTCTTCAATTAATAAGTTACCAATTACTTAAGATCATAATTGATTAAAGATAAAACATCTTATCTTTATTAATTACTTGAACTATCATTTAAGCCTTGTTTCATAATCCGGTAATTAATTGCCCATAACTTAAACCTTTAAGTTAAATTAAGTATTAAGACAAAAGTCCTTTAATCATTTACTTAATTAAATTTTAAAACAATTTAAAGACATTTAACAATTTTAAACGTTAAAACTTTAAACCTAGTACCAATTACCTCCAGTTTAAAATCTGTTATACTTAAAAAACCCAGGACAACCCATTCAAATTCTAGAGCTAACGCCCGAGTTCCCCTTCTTGCATTATCCCTTCGAGGCCACACGATGAAATTTCTGAGCCCATCCCGACACCCTTGCTTCTTCTCCAACCCAAAATCCAAATATGACACCTATATGCACGGTGCACATGCACAGGTGAATCGATCGCCTTCGACCATTGATGCCAACGCCGGCATATTGACCGCAACCCTCACTCTCAATCTCGACCACCAAACCTCGAACAAACTCAAAAATTCGAATTTGAGCAAATCGATCACAACTTGGAACCAAACTTTCCAACGAAAAACGACTCGCCGACGGGGATCCAGTTCACCATAACCCATGTCATTTCACCCAACTATGCACCACACGACTACGCTTTGATTCCCACCACTCTGGTCGACTCCGGTCAACCATCATTGTTGCAAAAGCCTCGGAAAAACCCTTGACCCAGACCCGATATCGAAACCTAGTTTAACGTCGCTGAGACACCATGTCCATTTATAAATTTAATTCTTATTTTTCTGGTCATCTCCTTCCTACCATCTATCTTCACAATCAATCCCGATGAACAATTTCAACTCGATCGCCAGGAATCGAACGAAACCCCGATCAATTTAAAATATCTCATGATTTACATAGCTAAATCCTGATATAAATCTCAAAAATTATAGTTTTCCCATTCGAATCTGATAATATAAACAAAACCTGAAATTTTAACACTTGATTTTTCTGATTTAAAGTAATCATTACTGTAATTTCAAATTTTCAGAATATTTATTCCATAACTATACTGGTGGTTATTTTTAAAATTGATATTACAACATTATAATCACTTTTCATTTTGAGATTAATACTTAGTATTGATTGGTTTAAGAGATATGGATTTTTTGAAACAGATTTAAAAACTTGTAATATAAGAACAGAAATGTATTTTGCCTGTGCACACAACATATACAGGCATGTAAACATAATTTCACATTTATGCAAACCACATCCAAATTATCATCTTCACAGACTTAAGATAATATGGAAGGTCACGTTTAAAAAAAAGGAAGTTTGCTCACCTGGTTGCACAGAGCAGAGAAGCAGATTTAAACCTGGAAACATTGTTTTATTTGTTGTTGAGCTTTGACCTTTACTTGATTATGTTTTGATCTCAGGTTGATTGAGTTTAATTTTTCCATGCTTGATTTCCAGGCTTGAAGAATTTTGAAAACGGATACTTTTTCTTTTCGAGGCTGTTGTTTGCTTTTGTACTTTCTAGTTTCTAGATTCTGATTTTCCAGATTTAAATATTTACTTTGGTCTTGATCTTTTAAAATAGTGGAAACTTGATCTGATCTTTAATTTGTTGAAATAAATCTGAAGCTTGATTCGGGTTTGCTGAAGACTGAATTTTTGATTTCGTGTTTCTAGGTTAATCTTGCAAACATCGAGATGATTTTTTTTACTTTGATCTAGTACCGCTTGTATTTAGTTTGAAAACTGATCTGAGCTTTTGCTTTTTCCAGATTTGTTTGAATTACTTTGGATTTCATTTTTTGGTTTTGATTTTAATCTGAGAAATTTAAAACTGATCTGAATTTTTTTTTGTTATTTGTTTTTGAAAATAAATCAAAAATAAAATCCTAATGCCATTTGTAATTTGCATGGCACCATTTTCTTACACTTGTATGGGTGCATACTATATAATTTACAAATGTCAAAATGTAAATAATTTGGGTTTAACTCCTTACTTAATTTAATTTACAAATTATATTTTAACCTTTGTTTTAAACCCTCTCTTTATTTTAATTATATTTACATATGTTTATATTTTATAAATTTTTTATCTTATTAATTTCCAAATGTATAAAAGAAAAGTAATTTAAATCTTTTGTCAAATCTTATTTTACATTTTAAAATCAAGTCATTAGGAATGTTTATATTTATGTGTTTTCTATTTAGTTTAAATATGTACAAAACTAATTTATTTCAAGTATAAAGGAAAAGTATTTTAAAACATTTTATTAATTCTTATAATTAAAAACAAATCTTTATTAATTTCAAAATATATTATTAAATCCAATTTATTTTAAAAACACTTATCTTTAAATTTCTAATCCAAATTCTATTTATAATCAATTCATATACACATATATTTTCATTCTAGAAATTTTCAAATATATTTACCAATAAATTCACAATTAGATTCAAAAATTAATTTAATTACCAATTTACATTTGATAAAAAATCGGGATCGTTACAATGGGACTACCATCAATTCCCTCTCGTTATGCCCCTCTTGTGTTTAATGTTCCTTTTGATTCTACCCGCTCTTTGTTTGTAGGATCTCTTAAAAGGGTTCAAACTGCTAATTTTAAAGTTTGAGTGTTGAATGTTTAAAACTTATATTGCTAATGTAAATTTGAATTTATTCATGCTTATAACTCTTTTTCATTGTTAATAAAGAAAGTATTTCCTTCGTATTGATCTCTCTTTACTCATTTTTATTTATAAAAAGAAATTAGCTCTTACACTCAGTAGTCCAACTCTCCTTTCTCAATTGGACAATATCATAGCCAAGATAAGGTCAGTCATTGGGGAGAAACGTTCATTTCAGGATGATTCAACTTTTTTGTTTCCAAACAACCCAAATGCACAAGAATGACATAATAAATATTATCAATTAAAATATACATTAAGTGGTATGAAGGAGATGATTTCCAATTTTGAGGGAAAAATTAAGGATAAACGAATCCTAGAGTTAACGAAGAAAATGGATGTGATGCCCAGTCAGGACCTTTGGTTCAAGGAACATAAGCTGATGCAGAAATTTCCCAACTTTATCAAAAGATAGTGGATCTTGAAGTAAACTTCCTCAAAAGCCAAACATTTTGTCAGTCCTTTGAGCTTATTATGAGTGGACATGAGTCCAACCTTCCTAACCCTACCCCATTGCTTGGCAAAGAAAAGTTTTCTGCTTTGCTAAACCCATATGCAAGTCTGAATGATGACGAGATCATTCGATGGAGACAAAGGGTTAGATACGAATGCATGCAATTTTTAAACAAACAATGGGATGACAAAGTTTCTTCACATCTCAATAATTATTAAAGTCGGATGGAGAAAACTGAAGCATGAAAAATATGCTTTTGAATAGAAGACCAAGAATTAAATAGCGAAATTCAGACTCTCAAGGAAGCCATTATTGGTGCTCAGTCAAACATTGGAAATTCAAGTTGATTGGATTGACGATGCAGATAACATTTGCAAGAAAGAAAAGAAGCTTAAGAAACTTTTAGGCACAGCAATTCATCACATCATTGAACCTTCTTTGGTTATTGAAATTTTGAGAGGAGAAATGTAGAAACTCAATACTTAATGAAAAAGTGTTTATGTGTTTTTGAGCAGATGTTACCTATAATTCTTGTATATAATATGTAAAATAGAAAAATCTGTACCTAAATGATTATGAATGTATCTATTTTCTTCCTTTTGAATTTACTGAATTGCCTTGAGACATATAACTTATTTACCATAGCTTTAGTTTTGATGCAATATGATATGTAGCCTGTGACTGAGTACTGGTTGGCCTTCTTAATATAAACTCTATCTCTAAAACCTGAAATCTGTTTTGATCAAGAGATCAATAACTTATTTAATCAAAATTCAAAAGAACCTTCCTTAATTTAGTTGGGAATTAGTAACAAAGATTCCCGTTGTTAGAAAATTTTAAATCCATTCTGGGAGGATTTAATGAAGCTTTTAATAACTTTTTCTTTTGTCTTCATCACTTGGAGCTTTGGAGTTTAGCATTTGTAGTTTTAGTCTATAAGGAGCATATATTTGGAAATCTGTCTAATAATCATTGAAGACTACAAATCCTTAGCCATAATGTTATTCAAATAATAGGCTAAAGAATCGTCTAGTAAAAATTTTGAAACAGAAGGTCAAGAAATCACCCAACAAAGATATTTCTTGAATAGGATAGAAGATTGTTTGGCAAATATCTAATAATAGCTTGTATGAAGACTAGAAACTATCCATTCTAAAATGGTAGGAAACAAGAATTTTGAATTATAATGGAGATTCTCATTATCAGATAATTTGAATTATTTAGATTTTTGCTTCTACGTGATAAATAGATTTTGATTCTTCTTTTGAAGGTTGCCTCCACTTTGACTTGGTGTAGAACTCAATGTGTTTGACTGATCTTCCTCTAGAAGATCACCTCGATCCTTCTTTAAGACAGAGTTCGGTTTGCTTTGTATTTGATTAATCTTTCTCTTGAAGACTGCCACTTACTACTCTTTGGGTAGTGATTTAGGCTTTGATTGACTTCTTTTGCTACTATCTTTAGATAATTATCCAAACTTTGATTGAACCCCTTATCACCATCTTAGGTGATGATTTAGGTTTTCGTTAATGTGTTCGGTTATCTATCTTGAGCAGAACCGAAGTCTTACCCATCCTCATTCTAGGAGGTGCTCCGGTCAGGCCTTATAGACGAAACCGAAGGCTAGTTTGGGGCTTTGACCAGGCCATATTAGACGGGACCAAAGGCTTACTCCTTCCTCCCTCTAGGAGGTGCTTCACACATGCCTTATAGGCAAGACCGAAGGTTGGTCGATGCTTTGGCCAGGCCATCTTAGACAGGACCAAATATTTAATCTATCCTCCCATTACAGGCGCTCCGGCCATGCCACGTATGTAGGAGTAAAGGCTTGTAGTGCTTTGGCCATGCCTTATAGGTAGGGCCAGAGGTTTACTCTGGTCAGGCCATCTTGGCGGGGTTAAAGGCAGTATCCTTTATTTTATAAGTTCTTCCTAGAAAAATTTCCTCTTTATTAAGCATTCAATCCTTATAGATACATAGGTTAACTATCTTTAACAAACATTTGAAGCTGTCGTTGACCAAGAAATTCATGATCAATTCCCTTTGAGGTCTGACACTGATTGATATCATGTCCATTTGTTCTGTGCTATTGGCAACGGGCTTTTCCAACATTTCATTCATTTCTTGGTTGTCTCTTCTTAGATGGCTTATACTTTAACCTCTCCTTAGTTAGGATGTAAATATTCCCGTGGGATGTAGTGAGAAAATGATTTTTAGAAGACTGAAAATTTCTAGGGCCTAGGGTTTTTTCCCTTGTTTAACTCTCTTGCGGCATGGATTGGCATATCATATCTAAACTCTATCTTTTGAATTTTGAATTGCGTGGAAGGATGATCAGTTACTCCTTTCCACTTCTGAGCAAATTTATCGAAACCCTTTTTATTTCCTTTTCAAAAATAGTTCCTTTGGATTGAAACTGTATGGCCCTCCTCATTTTAAGAAATAACTATCCTTCTTTGGGCTCACTTTTCCAAAGGCAAAGATCGGGATAAGTCCTATATGGAATGGGTTTATTCTCCATTTGTCTGGATTATAAAGAGCTACATGCTTTTTTTTTCTTCCATAATTTGCAAGTCAATAACCTTAACACTTATTCTTCGTGAAACTAAGGGTTATGAGTGACTTGATAAATTAACTTGGCCAAACGAGGCTCAAAAGTTCCTTGTTCAGAAATAATCATTATATCGTTAGAAAAGGTTATGTAGAATTCTGAAAAGTTCCTTTATGGAATAAGCAGGTTTGGGTAAATCCTCTATACACTATTTATGCATGTCAAGGTTGGTTCTTTATCGGGATACGTCGGGAAACGGAGGTTCGATCCCTCCTTATAGCACAAAATGTTAATAAATTTCTTTGTTAACCCCAGAATGTGTGGAATAAGTTAAACTTTTGTTATAAATTGGTTACAGAAGCCTTATGACCATTTCCTAGGAAGCGTGTGCATCTCATGATGTTGTATGTAAGAGAGTTCAACGTATATCAAAAGTCAAGTCACTTTATTTATATGTTATGCAATTGTTAATTATAGAAGCCCTTACTTACAAAAAGGTTGCAAAATTATAGTAGGCACTAAAATCCTCAAATTGATTTAGGGTTATAAACATTAAAAATGTAAGAGAGACAAGAGAATGAATCGCCCCTTTTACAATGTCACGGGGTCCGTATTTATAGTGGTTAGAGCCAGGAGCATGGTTGCCACATGGTAATTCGAGATGCCTGACATTTAGAATCATTCTTCATGTTGATGGCATGTGGCGTCCCTTTGTTTATTGATGATTTTCAACAACCTTTAATAAGCCGTTGACATGCGACATCATGCTTCTTTAGTAATCTACAATATTATCTTTATGTCGATTATCTTCCACATCCATGTTGCATTAATAACTTGCGACATCCCTCCAGATATGATACCATATTCATAAGGTTGTATTTTGACATCCTTTGAAGGGTGATGTTCTAAGATATCACCTAATATTCGATATCCTTTGCCAAACTAATGGCATGAGACAAGCTTCTGTATGCTGTTGGTATGTAGCAACCTCCTTCACTTACATTAATGAAGGGCAACATTCCTCGTAACCCCCGACATCCGATATCCCAATGCATTATTGAGATTCAACATCATTTGTTATGTTTATAGCATATGACCTCCTTGGGTATATAGCAGAATTCCAATATCTTTCTTTACATTGCTATCATTCAAGATCCTCTCATATATTGCCTCATCAAGCCTGGAGCCTACCACTTGTTAATATTCAACATTAACTTTTATATTAATGAAGCATGCATCCTGCCTTGTAGACAATCTACGACATCAACACTCATATAACACCTTGTGCGACATGCTTTTTATACCTTCGGTATCATGGTGTATGGTAACAATATCTATCAAACATCTACAAAAAAATTCAACCTCACTAGGAACGATATAGGGAAAATATACTCTAGCTTTGAAACTTTGTGCAAGTATTGAATACCAATTTTCGAGCAGTAAGGATTTCTTAGAGAATATGAAACATTCAGATATTGTCTTCTCAAAGTAAATACCATGTCAACATAATGATTCTGCAAATATTGATTCTAAACATATGAAAATTTCTACTACAATAAGAATTAGATAAGTAAATGATCATTTGGCAAAGGACATAAAAAAAACAAGTTCACATACGTCCTTTATGGGACAATGGTATGTCTTGGTATGTCTATATTTTTTATGTAGAGGTTTTGACATTACTTCCTAGTTACATCAAATAACCTTTAAAAAAAGAGAAATGCCAAATCAAATGTATGTACATATATTTTCTTACAGAAAAAAATGAACTTATAACTTTAAAATCACATGTTCTAAAAACCTACTTTTGCAACTTTAGGCAATATGAGGGCCTGCCCCTACCCCACACCTTCTGCTAGGGCCCTCACACTTCATTAATTGATTAATTTTCATTCACTCATAACATGCACAACATTGCTATGGAAGTGCCCATGCTTCATATATGTTCCATATGCCGAGGATACGTGTTGTTACACTTGAAACTCATGTTGTACAAACATATTTTAAGCACATGATTTCCAATGCAATTTGATAGTGGTCATTATATTTAATCAAATATTAGCCATGAGAACCTTTGAATTTTAGTAGTAAATTCAAGCACAAATGAGCTAACCTTAAAAATTGAAACATATTACAGTTGAAAATAAATAATGTAACGACCCGTCTTTTCAACCCCTAAAGGTCGACATTAATATATTCACAAAATTCATATGCTGAGTATACAAGTGTCGAAAAGACACATTGTTAAGGTGAAAGAAAGAATAGAAAAAATGGATTCTCACATCGTGACGAGTAATATATAATATACAACAGATCCTTACAAAAGAAAATGGTAATATACATACATCAATTAGAGTAAACTAACCCATCATTAGCTCAGACATTTATAACAACATGTATTCACAAATGCCAATAAATATAAAACAACAAATGCAGTGGAAATTAATATACGTGAATAGGTCTTGGAGCCATCCATCTCATCTCCCCAAGCTCCAAATCATCCATAACTAAATATGAAAATATGCTCGGGCTGACTTGAGCATTACAAGAAAATAACGTTCGAAATAGTCTAATAAACCTACGTGAGAAACACACATAATATGGATCCTTAGTGTTATAAAACCTTTCAAAATAAAGGTATCTCGTAAGACCACACCACGTGCAAACATGGATGGGTTTTTACCTTATGATAACCAAACCATTTCAAATAGAAAATCCATTAATATTATAATAATGTCTAGCGTTTAAAATAATATTCAACCATAGCAGAAATAGTTACATTAATTTCATTCCAGCATAATAGGTATATAGCTAAGTCCGTAAGGCACTTATTGGAGAATAGATTCCATATAATGACAAGACCACTGAGGTACTGCTTGCCACAGTACACCTCTAGAAAAATGTACCGAGGCCCTTACTAGGACCCCTTACAAGTAAGGGCCGGACTACCCCTTCTTGGATGGTACCAAATATGTTCACCATCCCGGTTGCTAGTCAACAACCATATCGAGTCGCTACCATATATAAATGAGTCAATATTGATCTAGATCAAGTGGCGACCATGCCCTAATGCAAACGAACCACGTAGTCGTGAAGTATATCCCATGTTTTAGTCATTACCAGGTGTGAGGTTGGATGTTGTGTTTTACCTTTTATATAGCAATCCCACTTGGAATTCTAACATTATCCTTTAGGCAACAATGCTTCATCCATACAAGTTGTTCAGGATATAAACAAACCGAAAGCATCACTTCTACAACATCCATTTCGGAATCACCTCAGGATTTGTAACAAGCAGCCCTTACACTTTAAAGAACTCCGTTTTCGATCCCATCTTCAAGATGTCTTCAATTCAATGGCTTATGCCAGTTCAAAATGGTTTTTGGATAATTCACGTTTATCCAACTTGGTATTTCCAAACCAACAAACGATAGTTTTAAAACTAGCAAAAATTAGATAGTCAGTCATTTAACCATCAAATAAACAAATAAGCTAATCAAAGATTTACTTTCACAAGCAAACCAAGCCCGGTTAGACACATAAGCAACCACTAAGCCACTTTAATTAATCCTTTCATTAATTAAAATCACTTTGTAAACATTTGTATAAAAATTCCTTTTACAAAGGATATATTCACAAGCCTTCTACTCTTTTCAATACTAGAAAATATTCATATACTTTTCTCCATGGTATAAGTATGTTCACAACCCGCTTCACTTTCAACACTTAGAAAACTTATTTATACACTTATCTCAACGGTACAAGTATATTTACAAAACACTACATTTTCAATACTTAGAGAGTGTAACAATATGTTTATCTCAATGGTATAAATATATTAACAAAAAATAAGGAAGATTTCGCTTCCAAAACCATATTTATTTGGGTTAAACAAATCTATTTTCAAATATTGATAAAATAAACCTAAAACACTTTCCTTTTTGTGTAAGTAAATGGGTTATATGGAAATTAAACCAAATATACTTACCACCACTTTCCGTTTTCAAACTTGTATTATCCCTTGATTAACAATGTGGTCAGAAAAGTTAGCGTATTATCCTTTCCTTGACATATATTCTTAATTCTCAAGATAGAGACGATTTTTTAAACCGAATTTGGTGTTATGTATGAAAAGAATACTTTTCATACCACCATACGTTATAAAGATCATTTATAGCAATCAAATATTGTTCCTTTTATAAAACTCCTTTTTATAATTCACTTTTATATTTACAAACTCCTTTTATAAATCTCCTTTGTATAAATCTCATATACTTTCCATAAAACGATCATTCCAGATATCACTATAAATTCACAAATGTGATGTATTATTCCAATTTATCAAAAAGATATCATTTCCCTTTATATAATATCATTTATAAATCTATTCCTATATTTGTAAAACACAAATTATAAATCTATCTTTCTATATAACAATCAATATAATGCGTTTCACCAATATTATTCCAAAATATTTCTATCTTCTTTTTTAAAAAATCATTTTATTATAAATGATAAATTCTCCTTTATTATTCTTAAAATAAACATTCATAATTATATTAGTTTTTCCGTAATATAGATACCTTTCAAAATACTTTCAAAACATTTCCAAAAGGGTTATAGTAAAATCGAGAAATTTTAAAACTATTTTTAAATAAAATATCATAAAAAATCCGAAAAGTTAGATCTAAAATCATCTTCGAATCAAAGCCAATTTTAAAATCAAAACAGCAATTAATAGTATTTCCAAAATGCTATGATGATGCCGGTAGCTACCATGACACTTAATCAATGCCACCACTGTCTTTATCACTAAAAAGGTTCAATTTTTAACATGTATCAATGTCATATCCAATATGACCAACTACCAAACTTTTAACATTCAACAACTTATACAATAAGTATATAAATGAATTAAAATCAATAGTAATGATGAATCCAGATTCCTTTACAAAATTTCCTGTATTTCGTTTTATATATCGTTTGCTTTTCAAAGAGAAAATTTAACAAATCCAAACCAATAAATCATCAAAACACAAGAAGAAAAATTTATCTCTATTATATATCATAGAGTATTCATCCGAAGGTGAGATAACTCACTAAAATTCCAATTGACGCTTAAGCATTCCGCTCCGATCTTTCGATTTTAGCTTGAAATTCCACTTGTTCGAAACTCGACGAAATGAATTTTAGTGCGTTGATAACGCTCTTACGAGCACAATGCAAAAGACCGTATTTCAATTGGACCTCGAACAAATATGTTATTCAACTTATAAGATTTTTAATTAATCAAAACAATTAATTATACTTAATCAATTTATTTATATTAATTACCACCCAAGTTCAACTTCCCCAAATCAAAACAACGTACACTGTGATAAGTGCACAACCTACCTAAGCCGACCTTCGAATGATGATTTCTCCTCTGTTTCTTGACAAAATGAACCCCCGTCTATTGCAACACACTCCACATTGCGTAAGCATCACTGCCGACCTAATGATTTCGAGCTCGGTCCCCTTTTTAATTCGCGACCCGACACTTGCCATAACGACCAAGAATTTTTTCGTTTTTATTTATGAAAATTTAATTAATACATAATCATTCAATTAATGATTTTAATAAATAACCCTCTTTTAATTTATAACTAACTATAGAAACTCGTTTTTTTAATTTGGTTTAGAAAAATAATTAGTCAAAAAGAAATTTGAAAATGTGACCGGAAAGATTTTTCAAAAATCCTAATTTTTGATCACTTAAAGTAATTTAAATAGTCTAAAACCTTAATATATTTAAATACACACTTAAAAATTAAGATGAATTTAATTAAGTGTGTAATGGGGTAAATATATATGTTTACTTAAGTGAATGAAAATGATGTGACAATTTTCAAGTTTAAAATTTACATAAAAGAAAAATCGTGACATGTCAGTTTCATTCTACATCCAGGTACAAACGAAGGATTTTACATGTTGGGTAAAGAGGGGTGACCTCTGGTCTAAGCATGTGAATCAAGGTGAGAGGGGTTTGTGGTGATGTGTTCAAATTTAAATGGAGGGCATTTGTGCTAAGGGCATTTAGGTAATTTTATATTTTTCACTTTATATAAACTAATTCTAAATTTCTCTCTCCAAACTTCATTTTCCACTTTTAAATTTTTTTATATCTTCTTTCCAAAGCTTCAAAGTCTCATCAGTGGCTTCTAAAATATGTTTCTAACTTCTAAAAATCACTTATTTCTTACTTTTACTTCTTAAAAACACTTTAAATTCCCTCCTTTCTTCTCCTAAACCCCTCCTCCATCTAAAATCAAACCCATGCTTCCTCTACATACCATGGTCATTCTCAAGCACTCTAGATCGAGCCCAAGGCACCATGGCTGAGCCCACTTTGCTTTGTTTAGGTCCACAAATCAAATTTTGCTAAAGGGTTTTCAAAGTTTTAGGCTATTTCGAAGTTTAAAAGTTTTGAAAAGATTTTGGTGAGTAAAGCTACATCTTTAACAAGTTTTAATCCTTTTATTTTGCTTAAGTTATTACTATGTTTTATTGTATGATTGGTTGTAATTTTATGTTGTTTTATGTGATTATACATACGTTTATACGTGCTTGTGTGTGGTGTTGGTTATTGACTTGAAAGAAGTCAAAAAGTTACTAAAGTTGCAAGTTGTGATCTTTATGTGATAAATTTGGATCTTTATATGTGTTTATGGTTTGTGATATGATTAGTAGGCTATGGACATTAATATGTGGTTATATGTTAAATGAGCTAACGCTTTTATATTGTTGAGCGATAAATAATCCTTGTGTGAAACTATAGTTTTCAATTTGAAAAATCAAAAATCTTTTTCAATTCTAAATTTTTATAAGTTTTCAAAATACTTATTTTATGTTTTTAAAAGTAAGTAGGTTTTTCAAAGGGGTAAGATTTCAAAGGAAACTTAGAAAATAATTTAATGTTATGGCATCCATAGCGATAGTCACAATGGGCGCAATTTTTTGGAAAAAGTTCAACTTCTTACAAACTTGAGTTTTTATACATAAATAAACCCTAGAAATATTTTTCTAAACTTAATAATGATCTTTAAACCTAAATATTTATTATTTAACTAATAATTAATTAAGTTGGGTAATTAAGAATTAGATGATGTTTATTAATTATAATTAAGTGGAGATTAATTACTAATTAACTATCTTTTATAAGTAAGATTACTTTTAATCAATTATTGATTAAGAAAAATTAATTTTTAATTAATTATAATTAAGTACATAATTTATTTTTAATTAATTATTAATTAAGTAAAGGTTTGATTACTAATTAATTAATTATTAAGTAAGTGTTTAATTATTCTAATTATCAATTGATTAAGGGTTTGATTGGTAAAAAAGTTTATTCATTAAAGGTTAATATTTATTAATTAATAATTAACATAAGTTAAGACTTAATTAAGATTTAATTATGTTTTTAGAAAGGATTAACTTGTAATTATTTATTCAAAAAGAGGTTTAAGTTCTTAATTAAATTGTTATCCAAGGATCAATTTGTTAAAGGCAACTTTCTTTTACAAAGAATAGTTTGGAACACAAGGGATTCTATTATAGATACCATTAAGTAACCATACAAATATGAATAGATTATATTACAATTTGACATTTGTTAGCAGAATAAATCTCAAATTTCTGCTATAACATAATTAAGTAGATTATTGGACATCTCTTAGCAGAATAAATCCTCGTTCTGCTACATTAAGTTCAATAAATTGTTTAGACATCTATTTAGAAGAATAAATTACCGTCCTATTATTATGTTTTTGGACATGTATTTGCTAGTTAGTTTGTATTGACATGTTATTCCCTGATTTGGTTATGGATGTTATTTACATACAAGTTGGCTTATGTAAATAAATGTTATGTAACGTAAAGTCAAAATTTAATTAAAATGTTAACTTGATTCAGTACCATTGTGATAACTAAGCCTCCTTTCAGTTTGTAAAAGTTATGGTTTTTAAATTGACTTTATTTCTATATTAAATTGAGGATAATTGTTTTAAATGATTTTGTAGGTTGTCCAATTATTTTGATAAAGTTATTTACAAATGATATTTTGTAAATAATATCTTATAAAGAATTTATCTAAAGGAGATTTACAAGTGATATTTGTAAATGATATTTTAAGTAGAGGGAATTATAAATGGAGAATTATGAAAAAAATATAAATGAATTTGGATATTTATAAAAGAGTTTTATAAATGATTTTGAAGATTTATAAAAGAAGCTTTTTAAATGATTTTGGGGATCTATAAAAGAGGTTTTATAAATGACTTCAGATTTTTTGAAAAGAGTTTTATAAATGATTTTTGGATATTTATAAAAGAGTTTTATAAATGGATTTAGAATTTAATCAAGGGAGATTTCATAAATGAAAATGATTTATGTAAAAGGATTTGTTGAAAGAGTTTATAAAAGAATTGGAAATGGGTTTTCACTTAACTGACCTTCTTAATTATGGTGGTATTGATAATTATTCCATGCTTAACACTGAGAGAATAATGTTTGGGGTTATTCTTATATCGAATTTAGATAACATTTGTTTGATCCTTTTAATATGATTTTGAAATGAGAAATCTTTCATAATTTTTTGTGAATGTACTTATTCTAGTGAAATAAGTATATGAATATATTGGTAATATTTTGAAAAGAGATTTATATAAATGAGAACTTATTTTTAGGTAGTGGTTGCTATAGGAAAATTAAATCTTTGGATTATTGTTTGAGTGTATTTGATAGTTAAATAACCAATTATCAAATCTTGACCTGTTTTAACTCAAGATGTATGTGGTGTATGACCAACTTACCCTGTAAGGATTCGAATACTTGTTGCATACTTCAAAAGAACCAGAATTGAGTTAGCTGGGAATTATCGCTTAGTGGGGAGACATGGTTTTCAGATAAGTATGATTTATCCAAAACTCCAAACTAATAATATTCGTGATGGATCATTATGAAGCATGCTATGGAGTTATACTATTCTTCCGGAGGGTGATTCCAAAATGGAAGATAGTAAATGTTGAATGTTTGTTCGATCCTAGAATAACTTGTATGGATGAATGTTAGCATTGCATTTCTGCATGGAGGATAGTGTTAATTTTCCAAGATGGTCTGCTATGAGGAAATGGCAATCATGGCCTATCAAAGCCTCACAAACCGGGAATGGCTTAAATAGGGTAGGCTGCAAGGCTATGTGCGTCGCTCCCATTAGGGTATGGTATCAAGATTCGGTATCCATGATTGTCTTTAGGGTCCATTTCGGTTATTGATCACAATCTTGAGTAATCATATTCATTACTATATAGTAAGAGGTAGGCCACCTTGTCGTAGTTTTCGGTTTAAATGTTTTCGATCTCACAATACATTTATCTAGAGGTGTACATAATTCGGAAATTAGTCCACGTTGTCGTTGTTGGAAATCCATTCTCCAATACGGGCCTTGTAACATCCCGCCTTTTCGCACGATTTGAACCGACACACGTGCCAATTCAAACCATACGGAAGGGCGGATTGTTATGGGGTAAATAAGAAAAAAACAGAGAAGAAAAAACTAAACAAAATCTCACAGCGGAAGGATAAAATATAATAATCAAATATACATTTTATAAATCTGTTTACAAAACCATTTATATAATACATATCAGAGTTACACATACCAATAACAATGCAGCGGAACAGTGTGTAGTGCACTAGTATAAATAATAATATTATAAATCTTCGTCTTCGTCCTCCAGAGCTAAATCTTGCAATCCTGAAACGCTCGGACTGACCCGAGCGAATTTGAAAAGACAAAAACACTCGAGTCAGAACTAAAAGATCTTATGTGAGTTAAATTAACAGAAATAAATATGAGTGCAGTAACTCAAGAGATGCTCGGGATTTACATCTCCTAAGGATCCGTTAAACTATTTACTATGTAGTATATTGCGCTATTATAATAGTGTCTATTTATAAAATAAACTTACTTTTAAATAGCGTTAAGGCTTTACATTTTTCACCTTAACACATATATATATTCCCATAGTCTATACAGTATCGTAATCTCCCCCGTACTAGGCATCGTCAGAGGGCACTCCATAGGTATGGTACAAAACATAACTCGTAGTAAAGGCTCGGTATGGTAGGTGACACGGCACAACAAGGCAATGCCAGGGTAGATATACCAATTGCGTACCCAGGCTGACGGAAACGCGTAGCCGCAGTTACCGCCCACCTCGAACAAACTCCCCAAAATCAAATAAAAGTGGCCACTGAATCAATCCAAAGTCATAGTATAATATCGAAGAGGAGTGTCCGATCAGAGGAATGACCTCATTGGCCTGGGAATAGCTCCTGTTTTAGCCACCTTATGCCAACTCACGGGAGTTGGGTCCACGTATTTACCTTACAGGAAACGTCGCCACCACCTACTTCATTCTGGAATCTCCACCGCGTACACAGTTAGTCAAAGTGGTTTTCGGTATCGACGGAGAGTATGTCCATATCTGATCCCGGTCTCTTTGCCAACGCATCGTTATTATAACACCGCGGTCATTTAAAAATAGTTTATACTTTAAAACCATAATAAACATTTCCATCTTAAAATTATGAATACGATATCATTTTAAAACCCAAAACAATATGATATCATTTATCCCAAATATAAATCTTTTCCAAAAATCATAATGCTTTAAAATTTATAACGTCTGAAAGCCAAATATCTTTTCAAAGCATAATTTTTCGAAATTCATAATTTAAAACCATAACTTCTAGAACTTGAATGGTTTGGATATTCAACGGTATATGAATTAAATGGTTTAACTTTACTGTTACTTTGTAAAGAAAATAATTTACATGGTTTTACAAATATATTTCTTTATTTAAAATCTAAACTTTAATTTAAATATCACTTCAAGTTCCAAAAACCATTTCAATTTCTATATATATATAAATCCATTTGGAGTATTAATATTCAAAACTAAAGTTGGAATTTATTCTTTCAACAAATTAAATGTTTTATTATTTAGGTTTGAGTATTTACATAAAATCTATAAATAAAACTCCAATTTCTAGAAATTAAATATTTTATTCAATTTAATTTATAAAAATATTCCATTTAAGTAAATCTTGGAAAATCCATTTATAAATATCATACCTTAAAATTTCCAAACTTAAACATATAAGATAAATTACCAAATTCCATTTTTCTCAAATTTTTATCATTTTATTCAACAGGATTATACACAGCTTAAATTTAAAATTTTAACTTCATATGTGTATATATCGAAGAATAATATTTTATAAAATATCAAAATTAAATTTTTATAAACCGTATCCCATCCAAACCATAGAAATCACTTTTACAATAATTTATATATAGACCACGGTGCCTGTATATAATTTTCTATCCTATGGTCAAGTGATACGGATATTTATCATTTCAATCCGCAATTTAAAGTAAAATTTTGCGGTTGTATATCATTTCAAACCACAATCCCGAATGAAATGAAATATGCACGATAACTTGCAGTTTAAATGATATAAAATAAAAACATCCATTCATCCACATCATCCACCATCCAAATCACAATCATCATCCAAAATAAAACAATATCAATATATATCTGATAATAATATGCAGGTAATAACTGGCAGTTATATTCAAAATAATTTAACAACTATCAAACTAACAGTTTATATTCATTAATAAATTTTATAACTGTTAACTAGCATTTTATAGGCGAATAAATAAATTCTAACTGTCAATTAATATGCAATACATAAACTAAATTAACAATTAAATTAAATAAATGCGAATTAACAGATATGCTGAATAAAACACGCCAAACATTCATAAAGAAATTCCTACTCATATCTAAAATAAATTTAACAAACATAAAAACATTTAGAAGTTGTGAGTGGGTTAAAACACTCACCTTTTTGAATTTAAATTGAATTCAAATCCAATTTAAACCCAAAATTTGGACAGTCTCCAAATTCATCCAAACTAGTGCCAAAACGTCAGAAATTCTGATACAATCCCATCAAAACAAACCGCGCGCGAATCCGAGCTCGTATGCAAAAGTTATGAAAATTTGAAAAATAGAAAATTCTGGTCCTGGGTCGACTTCGGGTTCGACTTCGGTGCGCCGCCTCAATTCCCCGGTGCTTGCTTGGAGTTTTCGCCAAAACGACCCGGAGCGACCCGAGTCATTTTCTTCCTGACCCGAAGTTGCTCTAGGGTTTTCTCCCCTGAAACCCGAAGCGCGACCAGAAGCTGCTGCAGATCCGAATTTATTTATTTATTTATTTTTTTTTGAAATTGAAATTATTATTTTTTGGAATTTGAGAATTAGGTTTTTTTTTCTTCCATTAGAATGAGGAGTTGAGAAGGAGATCTACGTATAGAAAAATGAAAATAAGGAGTGGCTAGGGTTTATTACAGGTTATATATAGACAAGGCTGAAAAATAATAGATGGCTCGGATTGGATCTAAACATAAGTTTAAATTTAGGCATAAACATATATGTAATAAACTAGAATTAAATTTTGAAACGTGAATTGATTTAATTGGAAATAAATTACCCAAATGTTCTTATTCCATCAAATTTTATTTACTGAAGGTTGCACTTAATCTAATTTATACATCTTGCCCCTTTTGTCTTTAAATCAATAAATCTTATATAGTATATAGATTTATCATTAATTTTATCTATTCTTCCTTTTTAGACAATGTTCTATATATTAGATTTCATTTAAATGCAATAAATCATACTATCGTAGTTATATCCAATTAAATAAATAAATGTTGATTCCTACTCTTTTTATCCAACAATTGTTTACGTTTTATTCCATAAATACTTCTACACACATCTTGGATTTTGTATAAATGGTTGTAACGTTAAATCTTGTCTACTTCCCATTTTATATTTAAGGTTTCTAAAACCGATTAATATTATTCCCTAGTCCAAACACCCTTTTGCCCAATTTATATTAACATATCCTTAAATTAGATTAATTCCTATTGATGTAATAGTTAAACATAAATTTCACTTATTTGAAATAAATCCACAATTTAATTTCAAATAAATCAATAAATTTTGGTTTATCACTTCTTAAATACCCAATCGTCATAATTTAATTAAAACTACATTTATCACATTTTATAGAATTTACCATCTTAAGTGACAAATCAAAACTACCCTAACTGCACAAATTTAGGGTAATCAATTTCAATTGCTTTCCCATTAAACTACATAAATTATCCAAATGAAACCTAAGTGAAACATTTATTTATTTAAAAATCTTACTGTTTAAATGAATTTATCCTTTACGATATAATTTACATTTGACTTGATTTCTCATTTATTTTGCAAAACGGTAAATTCCAATTGCTACCAACATTATATTTAATATAAATTTGAATCCAAATAATTGGTATTGCACAACCTTATTGCGTACATTTACATATAGTTACAACTAAGTCAATACACTGATTTCATGAATTCATAAATTAATCCACAAATTTCCATTGACTCTTTATATTCAAAATCAATTGCAAAGGTTTAAAAGTTGCTAAATTTCGATTTCAGTAATTCCTTTAATTCCATTCAAAATCAGCAATTATCTATTAAATGTCCAAAATTTCTATTAAATTAATCTAACGAATCTTTAATATAAATTAGATGAATTAAATATTGCATTCAAACTATTGCGTTAACATTTTCCGTTTCACTTTAAAGTAACTAAATTTGCCAATTATAATACTTATTTCAATTTCTTAAAATAACCCTTTATTTACATTGAACCCAATTTAATTAAGTTTCCAATTGATTAGATTCAATTTCAACATTTAACTACCCTTAAGTTTTAGGTTATAAACAATTTATATGTATTCTTTCTTAATTATTACTTTGCAACTTCTCGTATAAATTTCACAATCAAACATAAATTTTAAAGTAACGCTTAATAAATATGCTCCTATAATTTCTCAACTTTTAAACAAACGTTACTCCACTTTCAATTAGTGTAACATTCATTTAATTATTACCACCTATTACCGATCCTAATCCCATTAACAAATAAGCAGATAGATTTTTATGATAGGTGTTACAAATTTTTTTCTTTTTAAATAAATTACTATTCATTACTATTGCCTTAAATTCAGCATTAATTTCCTTGCATTAACATTTAATACTAAAATCTTTGTCCAATTATAATTTATACTCTAAAAAATTTCATTTACATCTTTCGTTGTTTCTTAATTACAATTAAGGCGCATCAACTATCTATATTGGTAAATGATTGAATTTTCTAGTAACCCTACTATTTAATGTTTAGTATATTTGTATATTATTATTTACCCTTTTGTTCTCCATTATAAATATATGCACACATACAAATTAAGATTCTACATCTAATTAATCATTCCACCCAATATATAAATTACTAACCTTAAATTATTGCAATTGATTATCTAACATACAACTGAATCTATTTCTAAATTTTCATAATTCATTAACACCTTACAAAAGTTTACAAATACAGGGCTTGTATTAGATAAAACTTATTTTCATTGATGAATTCAATACTTGCCTTTATTTTATTTATTTCCAACTTAATATCCAATCGCAACAATTTCCACTATTACACTTATTAATTTCAATACATAATTCAATTTGTAAATTTTAATTACCCTTGATACATCTAATTTCAACATTCACTTTCATATAAATAAATAAGATTTCTGTTTCTTTCTAAATTAAAATAAAAATCCTATTAATTAAATTCATTTTAAACATCGTATTTACACGGGTCGTTACAGGCCTTCGGTTTTTGATTTTATACTTATTATTGTTGTGGTGTACACACATCACGGCTACTTGACATATATACTTTAAACCCTTAGACATTATTATAATATCGCTGGATTTCTAATAAAAATGTTTTGCTTATTTAAGGTAAAAACCCATTCGTTTTTATGTGCGGTGTAGTCTTACAAGATATCTTTATTTTGAAAAGGTTTTTCAAATATAGAAATCAATATCATTCGACTTATTTTGAACTTTTCTCACGCTGGTTTTACCAAACTGACCCGACATTATTTTCTTATAATGCTTGGGTCAAACCGAGCATATTTTCAGATTAGCTTTGGATGCTTTAGAGCGCATAAGCCAAGTTTGATGCCCAAGACGTATTTTCTTTTATTTCCCACTATTTCTTATTGTTATAGATATCACAATTGTAAAGACAAGTTGTTATAACTGTTCAAGTTGATAATAGATCAGTGTATTCTGATATTGTATGTATATTAAAGTTGTTTCTTTTTGTAAAGACTTGGTTTATATATTACACATTGCTCGTCACGTTTTTTCGAGATTCTGCTATGTATTTTCGTTCTTCCACCCCTAATGATCTATCTTTCAAATGGCTAAATGATCGACACACGAATACAGAGGATATATTAAGTGTCGTCTTGACTAGTAAAAAAAGCAGATTGATATACCTGCTGCCCCTTTGAATTGTCATGATTCACCCCACCACTTTAGAGCTCGGGTGATTGATTAGGAATGTGCACTTCGATAAGTCGAACACAGTGGCACTCTCCATTCCTCTCCATTCCACTTATCAGCAACAAACCCGAAACCTAGGTTTCCCTTTATCACGTCGGCCAACTCAAAACGATGATATATGCTTCCAAACCAATGTAGTCAAAGCACTCTATCCTAAGGGTTCGATGGAACCAATCTCGTGATTTATCATTGAGTGATTTTTTTTAATTTTCAAAGAGGAAAGTTTGATTTCTTTTGTTCTACAAGAAAAGGAATAAAAGAGGAGTGGGAAGAATGAAAAGTCAAGAATGAAAAAGAAATATAAAGAAAATTCTAAGGTTGATGTTTGTTTTATTTTACAATTTTCGAAACTTCTCTACACAACATTTCGTTCGCATACAAACCGCGAATGATAGAAACAAAAATTTGATCGCGCGCAACAATGCGATACGATCCCAAAACAATAATAAAATATACTGGTTATCTTATTCTATGAAATTTCAAAAATACCATCATTTGCCAAGTCCGTCAAATAATAATTTAATTATTTTTCGAATTAAAAATTATGAAAATAATCTGTAAATTCATTAAAAATTACATCCAAATCAAGTCATTTAATTAAAAATTAGTTTTCTTATTATTTATCACATTTGAATCAGATCTGAATATTTAAATAAATTAAATATTCCAAACGTCAAAAATTGTGGGTCATTACATTCGTCCCCTCTTAAAAGAAATTTCATCTCTGAAATTCCCAAATGAAGAAAAATGTCTATAAACCCATTAGACTAACAATTCTTAAGTTATGGAAAATTTCAGTAGCACCTCCTTTGTGTGGCTTGATCTGAAAAAACTACAACTCGCCAATACTCGCCTAAATCAATAAAGAAAATTAAGGCCTAAAGTGGCCTCCCATATCTAGGACCTAAAATTATCAGCACTAATATATACTTATGACATATCTTATAGCTACGTATGCCGCATAGCAACACACCCGTTACGCAGTAAACACATACCTATTTGTCGAGCAATCAAAATCTACTCATGAAACCAAAAGCAACTAGCAAGCTTTTGCTTCCATGAACTTGTTTCTCACTTACAAACACCATCAAACCATATAACTTGCATTTCTAACTTCGAAAGCATACAATTATATAAATCCACGGTGTACATATGCCATCCACACACAATATCAAATTTGATCACTCATTCGATCACTCAAATTTCACTTTCGAACTAGTATCGCTCACTTAACTTTCCTATTGCGGACTTCGATTAAGTTCCTTGATTAGAAACCTCCTTCTCCTTACATAGCCATATACCATGACAATAAACTTCAGAATCATATCAAGAATCTGTATCAAGTGTTCGCCGTTAAAAATCAAGTGAAAATCCTTGTTCAGATTGGTGTGGATCACTTCCAAGTCATGTACTCAAATCTGGATTAAGAACTATTATGCGAATAAATGTTCTACGTACAACTTTACATATTTATTCCATTGTTCGTAACTACACCAATTGCTTATCATTTAAATCACATTCTTTTTTAATTATAGTATATTTCCTTTAATACTAAAATTATTTATTTTAAAACCATTCCATACTTAAGTTTATATTCGCATAATACTCTTCTACATCTTAAGGGTATATACATAATATCATATTTATTTTACTTAACCAGGATGTTCAACAAATTTAAAACTTGTTTAAATTCTTACAATCTTTACATTCTAGAGTTTCAAAACTCTACTTTTATATCTTCATAAACATTTAGCTTCAAGTTCTCAATTAATTTGGAAGTTTTCGACTGTCCAAAATCGCTGAAATTCCATTTCATTTAAACAAATGAACGCTACCAATAATATATCATAATGAGATGCACACATCAAACTAGCCTAATGCATACGATACATATGTCCATATAATAATTTAACTGAAAACTTCAAAGCTAAAAATCAAGTTTTATTTCAACTCTATTTTGAAATAATTATAATAATATACATATCTTCATTTTTATATCAAATCACACTTTTGGAATTAAATCAAAATTTGTTTTACCGAAACAACTATAAAGCAAAACTATTATGGTAGCATCCACACTTAGAAACTAAAAATTGAACGTTGATGATGTTGTAGTCATTACCAGAATTATTTTCCAATGACAAAAGTCAGTTCAATGCTTCCTATCTTCTTTAAATACTTTTTTTAACATATTTCTATTCATAAATACTTTCAAATAATACTATTAATATTTTCTCCAAAAATTTAAAAAACAATTTTCCAAACACCCGGATTTAAGTTCTTGAATTCTCAGTTTAAATCCCTTGTAAACCATATTTAGATAAAATTGACTTCTTATATATAATCATTTAACAAAAAATAATCAATGCTCGAGTATGGCTAATCAAACAATAAATTATAATAATCAAATACTATCTTTTCCTAACAAATAAAAACATCATAAATAACCATATCAAATTCTAAAAATTATTCTTTTATATATATAATGTAAAATCTAGGTAAAATTATTTCATTTACCAAGTTTTAAACCAATGCTATGTCGGGTTGCCTTGTTTAAGAGTTTACAAACCCCTATCGATACAGTTATTCCTTCTGTATCAATTATAATTCATAAACCATTCAATAGATAAATCAACACAATATAAAACATTTTTATAGCACTAAAAAATAAGCTCTCTTATATATACACACTCAAACTCATTCTAGCATGTTACGAATCCTATCGCTAATGAGTTTACGCCACCAAAGCCTTGGTGTTCGCTCAAACTAAGCTCTGATACCACGTGTAATGACCCACCTTTCCGACCATCGAAGGTTGACACTAATACATCCCCGATATTTACGTCCCCACCATCGAAGTGTTAAAAAGATAGATTTTTAGGTTAAAAGTGAGAAAAGATAGAATAAAATCTCATTTTATGATGAGTAATATATAATATACAACAGACCTTTATAAAAGAAAAAGCTAATATACATACATCAATTAGAGTAAATTAACTAATCATTAGCCTAGACAGTTATAACAACATGTCCTCACAAATGCCGATAAATATAAAACAACAGATTCAATGGAAATAAAATATACGTGAAACAAATTAGAAAGATCTAGCTCATCTCCTGAAGCTCCAAATCATCTACAACTAAATATGAAATTATACACAGGCTGATCTGAGCATTGTAAGAAAATAACAACCAAATCAGTCTAGTAAACCAACGTTAGAAATGCACATTATATGGATCTTTAATGTTAAAAAAGCTTTCAAAATAAAGTGTTATCCCACCTTTTGGCAAGGCCGTGACACTAAGAACTTGATGGGAAACCGGGGATAGTTCGTCCTAGAGATCGTTAATACACAAGTATATTATGGATATCGGTAAATTTTGTCTGAGTCCAGATTGAGCTACAATTGATATGATAGGACCACAAAAGCTATAAAAGCCAACATTTCAAATTTCAAGTCAATCGGAGTTTGTATGCACAAGATATGATCGATGTAATTTCAAAAATCACCTTGTTCGTATCCTTCCACTAAAAGGCCTTGTTCGTATCCATCATGCATCCATCTGTTCGTATCCATCATTTCACATTCATCCGTTCGTATCCATCACGCATCCATCTGTTCATATCCATCATTTCGCATCCATCTGTTCGTATCCATCGCCATGCAACCGTCTTGTTCGTATCCGTCGAAAACACGGCACGAATAGAACAATCAATCGTTACAAACAGTGCAACGATCGATACGAACAGTGAAAATAATGATCGATACGAACAGTGTAAAAGTGTAACATCCCAAACTTTGTTGATTTAAATTTGGTAACTTATTTGAACTTTTGAAATTTAATTTGAAAAGTTCCAAAAGAAATAAAGTATTATTAATGTTAAATATTACAAAAAACATATGGATACAAATAAAGTGTTTGGGTAGTTTAAGCATTAAATAGATAATATTAAAAATTAAAAAAAAACAAGAATTTGTGTTAAACATAAATATATACTGTAACTCATATGGATACATAAGATAATTCTAGTAAAAAAATAACATATGAAATACACATAGATGTGCATGTGAACTATGTAAACAAGGAAATAACAAAAACAAAAATGAATGCAAGGCTAAAATAATTATCTATGTATAAAACAAAAAATGTACATACAAATTCAAATAGGGTTACTTGTAAACAGAAATGGGAACATAAGCATTAAATGCTATCTTCTCAAGCACAAATAAAAATCATTTCAGCCATCAAAAGGAAAAAAAATATCCGATCAAATAAAAAAAAGAAACTGACCAAAAGAAGTAAACTACACCAGAAACACCTACTTGTACAAATTGTTCATATATATATATATATATATATATACATCTATTCAATTTCGTTCATCAACTTAGCAAACCAGAGAATAAGAAGCATCATCATTTAATTCAACAACAAAGCAAGTTTTAAAAGGAAGATCAAAATTGTAGCTTTTATAAAAAAACACAAGCTCTCTGTTTCAAAATCTTTCCAGGTGAGTAAACATAGATTTTAAGATTTAAGTATATTTTAAAAAAGTTAAACAGGTGATTCTTTGATAATATTCTGTTTTATCTTTGAATATAGTTTTGTGTATATATAGATTGTTCTATGAAATATTGATAAACTGTACTTCTCCGTTATTTGTTACAGGGTTGAATATTTATCCAAACTCAAACTATTTTCATCAAATCATTGTAAAGCTTTAAGTTTTCAACAAAACAATATGTTTAGACCTCAATCAAGATTTTTAAATCTGTTTTAAAACAAGTTAGTAAAATATACTCTGGAATCTTGTTTTACAGGTAAAAAAATAATATTTTGATAAATTTGATTGTTGTAAAAAGCTAATTCAATTTCATAACTTGAATCCACACAACAAATTAAGATTTTTAACACAAAAATGGTAATTTTGTGTTTAGTATTTCACGAGTAGTTCATATTTGAACAAAATTTGCTTTTTGACCATTTTTTGATGATCGATCCAATATTGGGTGATGAAATTTTGTTTGAAGCAAGTTTGAACATCTATGATTTCGAGAAAATTGTTGAATAATTTTTCTATTGCATGAATTGAAGGGACGAGGCCATTTTAGGGTTTAATGTTCGATTTTGTTGAGGTTAGAAAACGAGACGAGTTCGTCTCCTTGGTTTGATCGAGCTTCTCGAGATTCAAGGGAATGGAAGAGTGGAGTGTTGACGTGGTGTGGACGGAGTTAGAGCTTCTCCGGTGGTCTGAGCAATGACGGCGAGTTGTTTTTGTTGGTTGGGTCGAGTGCAGTTTTTCGAGCAAACTGCTTAATTTCGATTTCGAGTTTTGGTGTCGAATCGAGTGTCAATTTCGAGGTAGGTGAGATTCGCGACTTGCCGAAGATACTGAAGTTTGCCGGAGCGATGGCGCGATGTCGTGCACATGCATGATATCGTTTGATGTTAGAAGCCTTTGGGGGTGAGCGACTCGAGACGTTACTCGAGTAAAATGGTCGGTTGCTTCGAGTTTTAACCTGAACACGTGAGCATGTTTTCCTGATATATATTTTAAACTTAAATAACTGGAAAAAAAAGAGAAGAATAAGAAGTACATGAGGAAGGGAGAATGTCTCGGGGAAATGAGTGAACAACTCGGGTTATAACTCGAGTAAACTAAGATTTTGCTCGGGTTCTGTTTCAGAAAGGGTTAAACCTAATAAAATTTAAGTTAATGTTGTTAGACAAATTTTAGTACTAATAAAGTAATTATTGTTTGACAACTTAAATAAGAATTTATTTCAAGTTTAATAAATTAAGTAAACACTTAACAATGTTTTAAAATCCAACTAATACTTTAATTAAGTGATTAATGTAAGACAATTTTTAAACTTAATTAAAGTTTTCAAGTTAGAAATAAATTGATTTTAAAAGTTTAAAGAAGATTTTTAAATGTTAATTTAGATAAATAATTATTATTAATCAATTTTTTTGGAAAGCAATCAAGAATGATTAAATTAATAATTATAATTAACTAAGTAATTAGGAATTTATCAATTTGTAATTAAAAATTGGTCAATTAGTAATTAAGTGTCTAATTTATTTGTAATAATGAATTGTTAATTAGATAATTTAAGTTGATTAATTTATAATTTGCAGTTAATCAAAATAATTAATTAAGGAATAATTGGTTAATGAAGTTGATTAAGATTTAATTAATTTATCATTAAGAATAATTAATCATTGATTTAAAATAATCAATAAAAATAGTTATGTGGTTGATTCATTGTAACGACCCAGAATTTCCGATCCCGAAAATTCCAGATAGTTAGTGAAAGAAGAAAGAGAAAGAAGAAGAAAACAGCAACAAGTCACAAAATCCTGACATTCACAGCGGATAAAATATAATATCAAATAACATATCATTTATACAAAGAATACTATATCTGTTAATTTACATTTAAATACATCAGAGTTACACATATACATAAACACTGGACAAACAATCATATCCAGATACTACAATATCACAGTGGACACTCTCCATACGTCCCAGCCATTCATCTCGCCTCCTGAGCTCTAGTACGTCCTTACCTGAAAATCTGTAATACTCGGTCTGACCCAAGCATTACATCAAAGTAACACCCGGGTCAGGCTGGAAACCAGCGTGAGTAAACCCATCTAACTTGGAATACAAAAGAATATAATTTATATAAACCCGGGTAACTTATATCAATTAACACTTCATAATTTATTATAGACATCAACCACTTCACACATCAATTTCTAAGTGCCAAAATATTAGATTTAAATAGACCAATTTATTTAAGTCCTTCCACTTCAGCCTATTAGTTTCACATATCAAACTATAAGAATGGAAGTGGTTTCGGGTATTCACTAATACCTGACTCCGGCCTCTTTGCAACTATTATCAACTTAACTTAAATTATTCAAGTGAATTACAATTCTACTTTTAATACAGGATGTCACAGTAGTTCATTATCAATAGATAATCGCACCTTCACGGTTTAAATCCAACATATCATATCACATAGCATCATGAACCACTTATTGGGGATAACAATTAATCAAGGCTTCCAATATCATTCTATTTATCCTTTAATTACATTTAAGTAATTAATCCTTAATTAATTTCATAAACTAATTATTCTTAACTCAATACGGTAATTAATCTTTAATAGATATCAATTCAATAGATATCATCTAAATTCAGACATTCAGCAACCCATCATCCAGAAGCAAGTATTATCAATTCATATCATAATTAATTTAATTACTTAAATTAACTCCTTAAGAATTAATCACTTAATCTTGCATATACAATCATTAATTAATTAGTAACCTAAATTAATTAATTACATCCCTGATTAACTCACTTAATCAATTAATCAATCCTTAATCCAGATTAATTACCCTTTATTTATTAATCAATAATCCTTAATTAACTGTTAATCCATCCTTGATTAACAGATAATTAATCCTTAATTACCATTTTGATTAATCCTTAATCACCATTGATTAATCAATTAATTACCACATAACAACTTCTTAATTATTAGTTAAGTAACCTTTAATTACTTAATTAATTACTCACTAATCACTTGATTAAATTAAGTTTAGTTACACTTAATTACTCAATTAATGAATCCCTAATCATTAATTAATAATCTAATTAATGATCTTGTTAATTACATATTAATTAATCTTAAATAATTAACCTTTAATCCTTAATCATTTATCAATCAAGTAAATTATTTTCCTTCATTAATTTCTTAATCATTCCTTTATAATTTAAACCAAATAATTAAACTTAATTTCTTTAAATTAACTTAATCAAAATTAAGATATTAAAACCTTAATTAAGATAAAACATTCGGCTGGTAAATGCTTTAATTACCCTTAACACATTTCCATCATTTACCTTATGAATATCTAAAAATATGTTTAAGAAAACATTTATTAAGACATCAAGTAATTTATATAAAATTTTAAACCAATTTAATTTTTTTTTAAATATCAAAACAAGTTTTAAAACCCTTAAAAAAAACTTTATTTGTTGTTCTACTATTGCTACTACGGATCTAACCTGTTGCCTACTCGAGTCAAAACCCGAGTTCCCTTTTTTTTTTAAAAAAGCTTTGATTAAATAATAATATTCATAAACTATAGGATACCCAACCTAACATACTCGAGAACAACTCGAGTAAATTTCAAACACGACCTTGAGACTACCCAGACCACTTCGAGTCTTCCCCAGAAGATTTTGCTGTTTGCTTCGAGTCTCTACAAAATTTGACCCGGCTGTACTTTTTCTTCTTTTCAAAATTAAAGTACAGCACGAACAAACCCCAAACTACTTCGAGTTTATGCTCGAGTTCAAAACCCTATTTCCCGATATCTGCTTCGGGTTCTCCCTTCCTTCTCTAAATCGCTTCCCCTGACACAACCAAGGTATGTGCACCTGCACAACTACGTCGGCCACCTCGGGTCAAACTTCTGATCGTCAATACATCATCGATGATGTGCTCAAACCTCTCAAACATTCACTAGTTCGAACCAACCATGATTTCGAGATTCCGTTCCCAAACCCATAAACTGGAACCATCAGTGCCTTAAACAATCACCTCACACCGACACAAGAGTCCACCCGAACACCTGAGCCTCCGGCCACGACTCCATTATCCACCAAGTCATCTCTTCCCAAAGCCATGTGCAACTCGATGCACGCACGAATTCCCAGTGACCAAACTCCCGACCATTGCCTACATTAGGGTTAAAAACCCAATTCCCTCGCCGCCGTCACCACAATGGACTAGGACCCCTCCATGCATTTTTCCCCGACTCACCATAGCTTCTTCCACCTCCAGACCAAGCCACGACCCCCATCATCATGCCAACGACCTGAATTTTGCAAAACCCCCAAATCTGGTTATCTCGACTTATTCCAGTAAGTTCTAACTTAAAAGTTTTGATTTTTTCTTCAAAAATCATAGTTTATGGTAAGCTTTCAGATGGCATATACAAATTAACATTTATCAGATTCGAATTTGAACATGACTTGAATTTTTTTTTCTGTAATTTATTGTGCCAGGTTCTAACTTATGAATATTACCCTTTTTAAATGTTTTGACTTTCAATCTTACATGAATTTAAACATTTTTCTTTTTCAGATACTTAAGTCTAACTCAACTGAAATCAAGGAAATTTGATTCTTGACAGTTTTCATAAAAAAATATATAACAGTAGGACCTGTAGTAAGGACATGCACAGGCAAATGCATAATTTACTTACAGATTTTATTTGCATGCACTCCATATTCAATTTTCATACAAAGTATTCAAACAATCAGATAAAGATCAATTCTATTGAAAGATTTACTCACCTTAATATCCTGAACAAGAAACAGAGTAAAGAGCTCTAATCTGAACTTTCTTTATCCCAAACTGCAGCTTGTTTGATTGCTTGATGTTTAGAAACTTGAATTTATTTGCTTTGAAAACTTGATTGCTTCAGGTCAGTGTTTTATCCTTTGATCTTGATCTTTCATCTTCAGTTTTTTTTTTATTTTGGTTAGAGGAATACTGGTTTTAGATTTAGTTTGTGAGGGGAATTTGCAGATTTATTTTGAACAGAATTTCTGATTTGAATGAAGATGGTTTCAGATTTTAGATCTGAATATTTTCTTATGTTTTGAAGAAGAATAGCAAAAAGAAAATGAGATGAGAAAAAGAAGTGTTTACACAAACAAATTTTTGATTTAATTAAAATAAAAGAAAAAAAATAAAATAAATTAGGACACTTGTTTTCCTTAGTTTAACATTTGTCACAATGATAACTTTAAGATTCAACGCATGTCATTTAGGATGTTAAAAGATTAACACATGCAATTTAAGTATTTTAAATTTTAATTTAAATTGTTTATGAAAGCTTTAACTTATTTTATTTCTTTCTTATGTATATATATAAATAAATTCCTTCCTTTACTTTTATAGAAAAATAAACCAAATTATAAATAAAAGCCCATTCAAATATTTTGAGTATTTATTCTTTTAAATTTCAAAACATTAAACCTAAATTTAAATTAAATTAAAACTCCAATTTAAAAATCAAGTTATATATATGCATATATAACTCTTATTAAAATATAAAAATAACAAAACCTATTTCTATAAAAATCCATTTATGTTCATAAGAACTAAGTATTATAATTATTATTTGAAAATAACAAATTTAACAAATTTAATTGATTTATAAAAGAGATTATAAATTACTTCTATTACTCAATCAATTAAGAGCATTTGTAAATTGTATTTTAAATTCATATATAATTTCAAGTAATATTTTAAAAGGGTAACAAAACAAAGCTTTTATGTTAAACTAATTTAAATTCATATTTAAGCCAATTAAATATAATTTAAACAAATAAGATTTACCTTAAGTATAAACCATGCAGATATTTATTAAATTTCTTTATTTACTAAATTTCAAACCAAAGCTTATATATATTTATAATATATATAGTTACATATATTATAAATAGAAACAATTTATTAGCTTAAAAAAAATCTACCAATTTAAATATTAATTAAAGTAGATTATTAAATCAATTCAAAATTTTATTATCAAAAATTATCAAATCAATTTAATTTATAACACAGATTGTTAAATTTATTTATATATCCAGATATCTATATATATATTAGAATTTCATTTGTTCAACTACAAATAGGTATTTTAACAATTTTAATCCTGTTAATTTCTAATTAACAGATGCCCAGAAATTCGGGTTATCACATTCATTTAAATCACATTCACCTTGATTGGAAAATAATTAACTATTGTTGTGCACTGGATTGATATTTCTGTTGTGGTTGTGATACTATGTGATGTGAGTTGCTCTGTGCTGAACTGTGATTTTTGATTTTATTCTGTATTTATGTGAAAATCCTTTTTGCCCATAAAACGGCATTTAAACTTCGATGCGACAGGGAGTCGGATTTCAATTAGTTATCCGAAACCCACATCGAACCATGAATGTGAATCTTTGTAATTGATACATCCACGTGTCTTAAAATATTTAGTGCTCACTATTCGGTTTAGCCGGGAGAGGACCTTTGTGTCATATAACCCATTTCGAATAGTGATACGTCGAAATGAATAGCATTTGAAGACGGTGATGAAGACCGGGTATCTTCGAAAATGATAGGATAACCTATCGAATGTCTCTGCGCTAAGTTGCTCTGGTATAGAGATCTCCTTATGTGATGGGGAGTTCGATCGAGATTGTGGATGTTAACACCAAAATTGGTCACTAACACCCTTAGAAAGATTGTGTAGAGAGATTAATGAAGAAAGTAAATTAAAACAGGGAATAGAGTGTAAATTTAAATGCAGAGAACAAGAACACCAAATTTATAGTGGTTCAACGTAACTGCCTACATCCACTTTGAAGTTGATTTCCATTGATTTCCTTAATGGATGACTACAGACACAATCCGTTTTTAGTTACTAGAATATAATTGCAAGGTAAAAGAAATAAGTTTTGAATGAGTCTCAAAAATGACAGAGTCTCCCCAGTGTTCTCTAAAATCTGGTCCCTTTTTTTGTGCCCATGCCCCTCTATTTATAGGCGATGGTGGGTTGGACATCCCTGGTGGGCCTGGTAGCTGAATATCTTGGCCCGAGTGAAGTGGTCTCTATGCGCCGAACAAAAGAGGCCGAATGATCGAATGCCGAACATCCAAATGCCGAACGTATCCCTCCATGCCGAACAATCTCCTTTGGCCGAGCAAGTTGAGGCCGAACATACTGAATGCCGTGGGGAGCACTTGTGCCGAACGATGCTAGGAGCCAAACCAGTGTCATGTCATGGCCGAACGATTGCTGGGCCGAACGAGATGAGGCCGAATGCTCTGAGTGCCGAACACTTCCCAATTCCGAACAAGGTGTGGATGCCGATCGATATGGAATGCCGAGCGATGTCTTATGCCGGACCATTCTGCCATGCCGAGCGTGCTTGGATGCCGAGCGTTATGGTGCCGAACCACTTAAAGGCTGAGCGAGGTTTTTGGCCGGACGATGCCTTTGGCCGAACGAAGCCTTTGGCCGATCGAGGCCTTTGGCCGAGCACTCATGAATGATGGTTGCAAAGAAATGCTGGACGACCAAGTTGGGCCGAACGGTGGGTATGCCGAGTACCGAGTTGCCTGGCCAAATCTCCAGGAAACACTTGCCCTCCAAGGTGTATTACGTGACCAAATGTGATACGCTTTGAATTACATATCCTTCATGCTTCTCTTCGGACCATTGTTCATCACTCTTGGGGGTTGCCATCTTGTGAATGCCAGTCATGGAGGTGTGTGCCGAATGTAGTGCAATATGCCAAACGGTCCAGTTGAAACTGAACACTCCTCGTGTGTCAAGCGATACATTTTTGACCGGCTCTACCGGTTATGGCCTCTTCATCTTCTCCTTCTTCCCTATATAACCTGGCGTCTTCCCTCCTATCCTCTTTTCCACTTTTATTACCGCTACTTTGTACTTGCTGATTTTTCCAGTTAACAAACTCCAATGATCCATCAATTCTTTCCAAGTCCTCATCCCACAGACTAGGTATCGATTCTAATTCCTTCTCATAACTTAAAAAAAGGACTTGATGCTCGAGTTCCGTAATCGATAGGGTGAATCGAGCCTAGGTTTAGATATTCTAAGCGTTTTCAGTGTTAAATGATGAGGGTGGTAGGAGGAGTGGATAGAGACGAATCTTCTAGGAAGCTGTTGGGATATGTGTTAGGGTTCGGCATAATCCTCTTGTGCCGAACAAGATTGGAGGAAGAAAGAAAATGGAAAGAGCAGGAGATGGTTGGGATGCCGAATAGCAAAGTTCGACATAGCTTGCCGAACACTCGGTTCTCATTCCCTGGTCGCGGATGGTGGAGGAGAGGAAAGGATTTTAGGGTGGAGTGCCGAACGTTGGAGCTCGGCATAATCCTGGTTCGGTGTGACTAACCACATGTCAGTCGATAGGACGGAAGGTTTGGGAGGAAGCATGAGTTAGCGAGGAGGATGCTGAGTGTTGCTTCGGCCGAATGGGGTTTTGGTCGAACGATACTCTGCCGAGCGCTAACTAGTTCGAATGATGGTTAGGCCGAACGAGAGTTTGGCCGAACAAGTTTTAGGCCGAACAGTAGTTTGTCCGGGCAATCACAAGCGCCGAACCATATCAAGGTCGAACAATCTCTCATGCCGAACGGTATTAAGACCGAACAATCTTACACCGAACAACACATAAATGCCGGACCAAACATGCCGAACGATACTTAGCCGAACAACACATAAGTGCCGAACTAAACATGCCGAACTGTCGTACAACAAGAACAATGACTCTATCATTCTAGCATATCGAATCGATTTGGACTAATAACCTTCTATTTTCAGTAGCTATAAATCTGAACTTTACTTGACGTAATCGGATAACTTCCTCTAACGTTCCCTGAACTTGAAACTGTAATAGCCATGAGGAAGGCTTTTGGAGACGGTCAGCGATGACTGTCTTCGAAGGCGATGATTTTTATAACCTTGCGACTCTCGAATTTTCAATGCTTATACACGATTGATTGCACTAGCTCACACACCACACAGGGGGAAATTTATGTTGTTAAGTCTGACGTTGATCATTTTTTGAGTATAGTTCATACAAGTGCTCTGCAGGATTCGATTCCCGTAAAAAAATGTCTAAAAAATCCAGTTCCGCCACAATCTCGGACAAACCCGGGCCGTCTTCCAAACAAGGGGACATAGATACTTCTAATCTGTCGACCTCCCCTGATCATAACTTAGCTCCTGATGCCCTGGAGTCAACGATTCTCTTGGATAATCCGATCGATTCACAGGCTTCGAAGATTAACGAAGCCGCGCTCCGGCGAATATGTTCGATCCACGGAATCCCTTTTGCCGATGTGTTAGTTCCGTCGGGCCATGATCGTCCACACCTGCCCCCAGTCGGATACACCGCCTGCAATAAGTTTATGTGCTGGGTGGGCAGCGTGCCTCCATTCAATTTATTTCTTCGGGACGTGTTGCAATACATTGACGTCGCCCCCGTCGCAGCTTTACCCAAACGGTCATACGTTTATTTATGGGACCTACCTCCTTTTCATGGCTGTCTTCTCCAGGCCTCCAACTCCCGGCGACATCAGATATATTTATATGATCAAGAAGCGGAGAGATAGCCCCTCCTTCGTGTTCCTCGAGCCGCACCACAAGTGCCAAATTCTAACCGGAGCATGGAGCAAGTTTTCCCTATACAAACAGGAATGGTTCTACGTGCGCTACCCTTCTGGTTTCGCGAGGAGATGGGTTGAAGGAAGTAATTCTTTTTTTTGAAGCGATGCTCATATTTCGGTCGAGGCGATGCTTTTACTAACTCTAGTTTCATTTTTTCAGATATCAATCCACGTCCCGAGGGCCGCGGCTATTCAAAGGCTGTTGAGGCTATTAGAGCTCTTCCCGCCGAGGAACGAGAGATCTGAACCCTTATTTCAAACGAGTCGCTATCAAGGTTCGGGCTGTTAGAAGAAGGTCATCGGGTGAGCCTTCCTGAGGGCATCTCCGTCCCCAAGCCCAAATCCGGTAAAGGGAAGAAGTTGCCTGAATCGTCGTCATGCCACATCCCCGTTGCACAGGAGGAGGAGGAAATCAAAGAGAGTGAAGCACCCAAAACACAAGATGAGAATGCGGGTCCTACTCAGGATCCGCTGGTCGAAGTGCACGATATTGAAACGTCATCTTCCCCTTCGAAGGGGAAAAAGAAAGTGACATGTAAGATTAGGAAGGAGAAGGTTGGCGGAACTTCCAAAGTTACGCTCATCCCGACAGAGAAGGAGGCCTCTTCACAGCACGTTGAAAGTTCGCTAAAGGGCCTCTCGAACCTCTCCATTCCGAAAGATCTGCTCAACTATGACTTCAATGATCCGAAGGCATTCAAGTTCCATTCGCCCATCAGAGGCGATGTGGGCATTCCAACCCAAAGTCAGGGAGAGAAAACCCCTGTTAGCAAGGCTACTGGTCCGTCGGGGGGAAGCACTAGGACACACACGAACATATGCACTTCAATTCGCACTTAGATTTTTGTCGTCACATCTCTCTTTCCTAATTCGTTGTTATTTGAATTTCGTGCAGGTGACATAGGGCGCTCACACGAATTCGATCGTCTTCGCGGTTTGTCCATTTTTCATCAACCAGGACGGGATTCGGGTTCCGAAAGACGTCGAGATGGAGATGGCGATAAAGACTATCATTCCCAGGACTCCTCATCCCGGAGGAAAACTTACTATCAGCCAAAGCACCACCAGGATACTTCGTCTCACGCGGAGCATGGCAAAGACAAGCACGGCCATAAGAGCTCGCAACCCGACGCTCCCCGGGACCAACACTCTGACTCCTCTTCTACTCGACAGTCCCGAGGTTCTCACCGGAGGGGCGAACTTTCAAAGCCGTCACCCCCTGCTCCTACGACAGACCCAACAGTGTCAGAGAAACTAGCCGAGTTTGAAGACAAATTTTCGAGAATCTGCTTCGATGGCCTGAAATTCCTTTCGGCGATTCATCCTATTCCCGGTCATGTTAAACAGGGCGCTCTTGCCTGTACGAATGACGTCTATGTTCAATATGACGCATTTGTTCACCTAGCTGAGAAACTTTCCGAAGTCTCCATGGAGCGCCAGCATAAGATAGACCGTTTGAAGCTTGAGGCTATCCACGATAGAAACATCATTAAGGCCCAAGACAAAGAAATCGCCACTTATAAGTCTGAACTCGAGGTCGCCCAACCTAGTGCCAGGGATACTGCTGAGGCCGTTACTCGCTCAGAATCAACTCATAAGAAAGAGCTTGATGAGGCGGTTCAACGATGTGGGGCTTTGGCCTTAGAGAAGGACTCTGTTCAAAAGGAGAGGGATGCGTTCAGCACCCGGGTCAAGGAACTTGAGGAGCTTCTCCGTAGAGAGAAAGAGGAGAAAAAGGCTGCCAAAGAAGAGTCACAGCGATACTGTGACGAGATTGTCGCCACCCGACTTTTAAAAGAACAACTCGAGGGCGAGCTTTCCAGGGTTGAGATGTTAAAGAGTGAGGCCCGTGAAGAGGGCAAGAAGATGGCATTGACGGGCATCGATTTCCGTCTTGAGGCAGCCAGGGAAGAAGGTAGAGAAGAGATCAAAACCGCGTTCGATCCACTCATCGCCGAATTCAACGCCCGCGTGCTCATGCACCGTGACTTAACTTTTTTGGGTGATGGCTATCTTGAATCATTACACGAGGCATGGAAAACCTTAATTCAGATCAGGAAGGCCGAGCGCGGTGTCGAGGAGGTTGACAAGGGGGCTTTGATAAAAGAATTTCTGAAGGGAAATGAGCTTTCGGACCTATCAGCGGCCAAGGACCTTTATTGCAAAGGCTCCCTTTCTAGAAAAGGGAAAGAAGTTGTCGCCGGTCCATCCGGGGTCGAGCCTCCTGTTCATGTGCCTACCCAGCCGGCTAGTCGGCCGATACTTGATCCTTTTGAATGACACATTGGCTACGATCCGGAAGCCTCCGGCCTAGGCATTCATGTTTTGTCTCCTATCCCGGAGGGTGAGACCCCCCCTAACGGCTGAAATCCAACCGGAACCTAGTAGGAAATTCTTCTGTATTAACATCCCAAGTGTTTCCCTAGAAGCTGTCGTATTCTAATACTTGCTTTTCGTGACTTTGTGCAGGTCGTTCTGACCTTGAACCCACTCCGAGAAGCGATGTCGCCAAGGAGGCAGAGAAGGAAACAAGTGAGGCCCCTTACGCAGGTGAGGCTCTTGGTCCTGATGCTCAGGTGATCGAGGCGCTTGACGAAGGTAAGTCCGATTCCTCCTCTGGGAGTTATGAAGTAGAAGTCACAGGTGCCTCTAAGCATACATCTGAACTGAGCATGAAGGAGCGGCTCGAGAAAGAGAAAAGAGATACAGTCAAGGTCAAGGTTGAGCCGCGTGAAGTGGACCTGGACAATCCCTTGAACAAGCCATCGAAGGTCATCCTTCGTGGTAGGTCCAAGCCCTTGGATGTTCCCCCTACTTCTTCGGTTGTTACTCCTCCATCAAGGAAAGGTTAAGGGTAAACGTTCTAGGGAAGAGCCGTCCAGGAAGAAGTTGAAGAAGTAGAAGAAGTGACTACTGTCCTCGTTCAACGAGAGTCAATCTAAGTCGTGTAATAATTTTTTGTAATTTTTGTAGATAGACTGTTGACTCCGAATTCTAGAGTGCTTGTAGCAGAAAACTTTTCCTGAATAAAGTTTAGTTCCCTTTTTGGTCTTTTCAAAAGATTCTTATTATTCAGTTTTTTTTGTGATTGTGATTCGAATCCATGCTGTTGGTTTGTCTTCACATAGCCCGTTGATTCTCTGAGAGTTATTCGTTTTCCTCCCATGCTTCAAGCACTTAGAACATTTTTAATCTGTGCAATGGGAACTTAGAATATTCCAGTCCGCATTCTGGGGACTTGGAGAATTTTTACAGTTTATACTCGAGTTCACGCTCCGGGGACTTCGAGTACTCCAGTCCGCACTCCGGGGACTTGGAGATCTTGAGTGGTTTATACTCGAGTCCGCACTCCGGGGACTTAGAGCACTCCAGTCTGCACTCCGAGGACTTGGAGATTTTGAGTCGTTTATACTCGAGTCCGCACTCCGAGGACTTAGAGCACTCCAGTCCGCACTCCAGGGACTTGGAGGTTTTTATTCGTTTATACTCGAGTCCGCGCTCCGGGGACTTAGAGTACTCCAGTCCGCACTCCGGGGACTTGGAGATTTTGAATCGTTTATACTCGAGTCCGCACTCCGGGGACTTAGAGTACTCCAGTCCGTACTTCGGGGACTTGGAGATTTTGAATCGTTTATACTCGAGTCCGCACTCCAGGGACTTGGTGGTCTTGAATCGTTTATACTCGAGTCCGCACTCCGAGGACTTAGAGTACTCCAGTCCGCACTCCGGGGACTTGGAGGTTTTGTGTCGTTTGTACTCGAGTCCGCACTCCGAGGACTTAGAGTACTCCAGTCCGCACTGCGGGGACTCGGAGGTTTTTAATCGTTTATACTCGAGTCCGCACTCCGAGGACTTAGAGTACTCCAGTCCGCACTCCGGAGACTTGGAGATTTTTATTCGTTTATACTTGAGTCCGCACTCCGGGGACTTAGAGTACTCTAGTCCGCACTCCGAGGACTTAGAGTACTCCAGTCCGCACTCCAGGGACTTGGAGATTTTGAATCGTGTATACTCGAGTCCGCACTCCGGGGACTTACGGACTTAGAGTACTCCAGTCCGCACTCCGGAGACTTGGAGGTTTTGAGTCATTTATACCCGAGTCCGCACTCCGTGGACTTGGAGGTTTTGAATTGTTTATAGCGTTCGTATGCCAGCTAGAATAATATAATTTTAGTCGCTTACCACGGGACTATCTTACGCAGAAACATTAATCATTCGTGAAAAAGATGGCTTCAAGCCTTTATTAAGGAAAGCAAGCTAAATTGTCTTATTACATGCCAAGAACTAGAAATGAAAACGTACTGGAAATAAATGCAACCACTGCATGAAGGAAATAGACTAAGTGTAATAACGTCGCAAGTGCTCGCTGTTCCATGCTCGGGGGGGTGTCGCACCATCGACGGTCGCTAGCTTGAAAGTTCCTTCTCCAAGCCTCCGTTCGATGACGTACGGACCTTCCCATGCGGGGTTCATATGAGATGGGGCTGGAAAAACTTGTTTCAAAACGAGATCTCCCATGTCAAAGATTCTCGGTTGGACTTTTTTGTTATAATATCTGGCGACCCGATGTCTGTATGAGGCCGCTCTCAAATCGGTTTCTTCGCGCTTTTCATCAATAAAGTCCAATGATTCCAATAAGAGATCCCGGTTCGACGCAGGGTCGTAGTGAGTTACCCGATGAGATGGAACTTCAAGTTCCACGAGTATGACAACTTCCGTACCATATGCCAATACGAATGGAGTGTGGCCAGTCGCGTTCTTGTGGGTGGTTCTATAGCCCCAAAGCGCCGTCGGGAGTTCATCTACCCACTTGCCTCTAGCCTTTTCCAAACGCTTTTTCAATATGGACTTGATTATTTTGTTTACGGCTTCTACCTGTTTATTCGTATTCGGGTGAGCAACTGCTGCAAACCTCTTCTCAATGCCATACTTCTGACAAAATTCTTTGAACTCCTTGCTTTCGAATTGAGTTCCATTGTCTGTTATGATGGTCCGGGGAAGGCCAAGCGACATATGATATTTCATACAATGAAGTTAATGACTTTCTTGGTGGTGATCGTGGCCATAGGCTCTGCCTCTGCCCATTTGGTAAAGTAATCGACTGCAACTATTGCATATTTCGCGCCTATTTTGGCTATGGGTAAAGAGCCGATCAAGTCAATCCCCCATATTGCAAATGGCCAGGGACTAACCATTTGTGTGAGTTCCGTCGGTGGTGCTCTCGGAATTTTTGCGTATATCTGGCATTTGTCACATTTTCTCACATTGTCCGAAGCGTCCCGATTCACGGTTGGCCAATAGTATCCATAGCGGAGGATTTTCTTTGCCAATGTTTGCCCCCCGGTATGGTCACCGCACTCTCGCTCATGGACTTCCTTTAATACTCGTTTTATCTCATCATGGGCCACGCACCGGAACAAGGGGGTCGAGAATCCCCTCCGATACATTACCCCGTCATGTATTACATAACGTGAAGCCTTACGAAGGACTTGGCGTCTTTCGCTTCTCTTTTTAGGCAAATCCCCTTGTAGCAGGTTTTGTTTGATTAGGGTCAACCACGATTCCTTCTTAAGTTCGGTTTCTAACACGAAATCTATCTCCATCACGTCTATACTCGAAGCATGGAGGGTCTCAACAGGGAACAATCCCATTTGTTGTGCATCGCCAGTGCTTGCGAATTTTGCCAATGAATCGGCTTCTCTATTTTTCTCGCGTGGGATATGAGAGATGTTGTAATATTCCAGGCTTACCAGTAGCTCTTGAACACGAGCAATGTAAGGAGCCAGCCTCTGTCCCTTCGCTTGATAGTCTCCCCGCACCTGATACACTACCAGCTGCGAGTCACAGAAAATTTCGATTGACCCCCCTCCTAGTTCGATAGCAAGTCTCAAGCCAGCAATCAACGCTTCATATTCGGCTTCATTATTTGTTGCTGCAAACACGAGCTTCAAAGCATAGCAGATTGATCGGTCTTCAGGAGTTACGAGGATTATACTTGCCCCCGAGCAATGGTCGTTAGATGCCCCATCGGTGTACATCTTCCATCGAACGGGGGGTATGATTTTGTGACTGCTCTGTTCATCTAGCACAGTGAATTCAACAATGAAGTCGGCTAGTGCTTGTCCTTGTATGGACCTTCGCGGTAGATAGGCGATATCGAACTGACTCAACTCAATATTCTATTTTAACATCCTTCCGGAAGTTTCTGATCGTTGGAGTACCTGCCATAGGGGTTGATCAGTGTAGACACCGATTGAGTATGCCTGAAAGTAGGGGCGAAGCTTGTATGATGCGATCACCAAGCAATAGGCTAGTTTTTCAATCTTTGGATAATTTCTTTCCACCATTGTCAAGCGTTTACTGACATAGTAAACCGGCTTTTGAATTCGGTCTTCCTCGCGGACCAAGGCTGTACTGATAGCGTGCTGGGATACCTCCAAGTATACATACAACATTTCATGGTCTATCGGCTTGGACAGTACAGGGGGACTTTCCAAGTGCCTTACCAGAGCCCGGAATGCTTCCTCACGGTCGGATGTCTATTCGAAGTTTCTCTTTCCTTTCTTTATAATGCCGAAGAAGGGAATACACTTGTCTGTAGCTCTGGATATGAGTCGACTTAGCACAGCCACTTTTCCATTCAGGCTTTGCACCTGCTTTATGGTTCTAGGTACTTGTATATCTCAGATAGCCTGGATCTTCTCTGGGTTAGCCTCGATTCCCCGGGCATTCACAATGAATCCCAGAAACTTTCCTGATGCTACGCCGAATGAAAACTTCAACGGATTGATCTTCATTCCATAATGCCTGAGTATGTCAAACATCTCCGCTAGGTCTCGGATGTGGTCGTTTGACTGCCGTGACTTCACTAGCATGTCATCCACATAGACTTCCATTGTTTTAACAATCTGATCTTTGAACATTCGATTCACCAGGCGTTGATAAGTCGCTCCTGCGTTCTTCAATCCAAATGGCATTACTACATAGCAATACAATCCCATGTTCGTGACAAAACTGGTGTGTTCTTGGTCTGGGAGGTGCATCGGGATTTGATTATATCCTGAACACGCATCCATAAATGATAATAACTCATGTCCGGCAGTTGAGTCGACCAGTTGGTCAATCCTAGGCAACGGGAAACTATCCTTAGGGCACGCTTTGTTTAAATCAGAATAATCAACACAGGTCCTCCATTTTCCATTTTCTTTCTTCACTAGCACCGGGTTAGATACCCATTCAGGGTAGAGGGCATCACGGACGAACTCATTGGCTTTGAGCTTGTCCACCTCCTCTTTGAGAGCCGCGGACCTCTCCGGGTCCATGCCTCTCCTTTTTTGTTTCATAGGTACGTATTTCGGGTCTATGTTCAACATATGAATTGCGATCGCAGGAGAAATCCCACACATATCAGAATGTGTCTAGGCAAAAACATCAAGATTTGCTCGGAGGAAATCAGTAAGGTTCTCAGTGGCCAAAAGGTCGAGTTGCGACCCAATTTTAAGTACTCGTGATCGGTCGCTCCGGCTAACTGGGATGTCAATTGTGAGTTTAGCCGGTGCTGCATTGGTTTCCCTAGGTTCCCCATCATCGTCTCTCGAATCTATGTCCCTATAGATCCGAGAATGTTGCCCAAGCCAGGGCTCGGGCGCTACTTGTCAATCATCAGCATTTTGGCTGCGGACGGAGTGGTCCGCAACCTTTCCTTTCTCTCTACGCTGAGCCTCTCTCAGCTCAGCCACATAACAGGCACGTCCGGTCGCCTGATTGCCGTGCACCACACCAACACCGCTGTCTGTGGGAAATTTTAATGTCAGACACTAAGGGGCCAATGCCTCCCTAAATTCTGCCAAGGCGGGACGTCCAAGAAATACGTTATATGGAGAGTCAACGTCCAACACTATGAATGGTAGGATTCACACCCTCCTACGCTCGCCCTACCCCAGTTCAACTGGTAACTCCACATATCTCACTGCATCCGTTGCTGCGCTGTTAAAGCCATGGATTCTGGCCTTGGATGGTTTCAAATCCTTGGTCTCCAGCTTCATTTGGTCGTATTCCTTCTGGAAGATGATGATGACGGAACTTCCGCAATCAATTAGAATTCTCTTCACGAATTCCGGCCCGATGGTCGCAGATATGACCATTGGGTCGATGGTAGGGGCCTCTACCTTGTCCGCATCTCTACTCCTGAATACGATACCATCATTCATCATGCGTTGCAGCTTTGCAGGAGTCCCATCCTCCATGTTCGAACAACACTCATACTCCGCATGTCTTAAGGAGTTAGCATATCGCTCTATCTTCTGCCAATTCTTATCTGCAGGATGAGGTCCGCCAGCAATCGTGTTAATAACCAATCTACCCACAGTCCGAGTAGGTTGTTCTGGTTGGTGTGGGGCTGGCCCACGTCCAGGGTCCGATGTTTATTGCCTCCCGTCCTGTGGGTCTTTGACAAATTCCTGCAGCTTCTTCTGTCTAATTAGTTTTTCTATGGCATCATGAAGGTGTCTGCACTCCTCTGTGTTGTGCCCATAAGACTCGTGAAAACGGCAATACTTCCCGGTCCGCTTCTGTTCTTCCGTCGATTCCTTTGGACGTGGCTTTTTATATTGGAAAGTGTTGCAGGTTGATAGATAGATGTTTTCAAGAGGTGTTCAATGGGGTGTATTCATTGTATATTAGGATCCTTGATTTCCATTTCCCTGTTTCTTTTTTCTTTCCGGGATTTCCACCTTCGGATCCTTTAGAGTGCCCGGGTTTGTTCTGGATGTTAACTTAAGATTTTCCAGAAGTATCTCCGGTTTGTTTCAAGGTGACGTTACTCTTCACAGACTCTTGAACGGGCCATGATGCCTTGTCTCGCCTTGTCCACCGAGGTTCCTCTCTTCTTATGAACTGATGAGCTTTTGAATAAAAACATTCCAGCATAGCTGGGGGCTTCCCCGCCAACCAATCTCCAAACTCAGAATCCGGATCCACTCCATGCATTACTGCCATCAGAATCACGTGGTCGTTAGGATTGCTCACCTCGGTAGCAGCAACATGAAACCTTTGCAAGTATACTTTTAATGACTCTCCCGGAGCTTGGATTACGCTTGATAAGGACATTACGTCCTTCGGGAGAGTGGTGTGTATCCTGAATTATTCTATGAATTTTGTTGCTAATTCGTCAAAGCTGGATATAGGTCGAGGCGGGAGTCGAGTAAACCACATGGTGGCAATACTAGACAAAGTGATTGGAAAGCACCTACACTTGGTTGCGTCATTAGCTCTTGCAGAATCCATCATCCATCCGTACCTCATCACATGCTGCCTGGGGTCAGTCTTCCCTTCGTAGGCTGGAATGGCGGGCATGCTGAACTTCTTGGGGTACTCGGCCTGCAGGATACCATTCGTAAAGGGGTTATGACTTCTGGTCATTCCCCAATCTTCATTGGTCAAGCCTTGGTTTTCTTTCATCAACTGCCTGACCATAGCTGTTAAGTCCGGAGTTTGTATGGAGGATGGAAGGTTGGGTTCCATTCCACGGGACCGTGCGGGTTGATGTCCCGCCTGATTTGGGTCTTGGAGATTCGGGCGTCCGGTCTCTTCATGGGCTTGATTTCTAGTAGATCGATCAGTGGCATCCACTTATGCATTTTTATCCTTACGGCGTCTATGCCTAGGAGGTTCATCACTTGAAGTCGAACTATCATCTTCAGAGTAAGGGACGGGGCTACCTCCAGCGCTCTGATGTTGCTGCTGCTGTTGAGTAAGCTGAGTTATGAGGTTAGCGTTGGCTTGAATTTTCTTAGCAAGTTGCCTCCTACTTTTCTTAAGCTCTTTTATCAAGTCATTGAACTCTGCTCGGGAAACAACTTCCGCTTGGTTTTGGTTGGAGGGCCTTGCGCCTCGAATCGCTTGCTGATTGCTAGTTCCCAGTTGTTGCACACTAGCGGTTTCGTGGGCATCTGCATTTTGAGAGGCTGATCTAGTTCGTGGTCTTCCCATGATAGAGTTTTTGGTTGTAACTCTGAGTAGAATCAACAGATGCCTTATAAATGATTATGGATCTCCTTTGGGGGATTTATGCAATCCAGTAGCTGCAAATTAGATCCTAATAGCCTGAGAATTCAAATTCTCAGTGAAAGAACCAAAATATTAACACCAAATTTGGTCACTAACACACTTAGAAAGATTGTGTAGAGAGATTAACGAGGGAAGTAAATTAAAATAGAGAATAGAGTGTAAATTTAAATGCAGAGAACAAGAATACCAAATTTATAGTGGTTCAGCGTAACTACCTACATCCAGTTTGAAGTTGATTTCCATTGATTTCCTTGATGGATGATTACAGGTACAATCCATTTTTAGTTACTACAATATAATTGCAAGGTAAAAGAAATAAGTCTGGAATGAGTCTTGAATATGGCAGAGTCTCCCCAGTGTTCTCTAAAATCTGGTCCCTTTTTCTATCCCCCTGCCCCTCTATTTATAGGCGATGGTGGGTTGGACATCCCTGGTAGGCCTGGTAGCTGAATATCTTGGCCCGAGTGAAGTGGTCTCTGTGCGCTGAACAAGAGAGGCCAAACGATCGAATGCCGAACGTACCCCTCCATGCCGAACAATCTCCTTTGGCCGAGCGGGTTGAGGCGAACTTACTGAATGCCGTGGGAACACTTGTGCCGAACAATGCTAGGAGCCGAACCAGTGTCATGTCATGGCCGAACGATTGCTAGGCCGAACAAGATGAGGCTGAATGCTCTAAGTATCGAACACTTCCCAATGCCGAACAAGGTGTGGATGCCAATCGATATGGAATGCCGGTCGTCACTTGATGCCGAACGATGTCCTTGGCCGAGCGTAACTTGTATGCCAAGCGATGTCTTATGCCGGACCATTCTGCCATGCCGAGCATGCTTGGATGCCGAGCGTTATGGTGCCGAACCACTTAAAGGCCGAGCGAGGTTTCTGGCCAAACGAAGCCTTTGGCCGATCGAGGCCGTTGGACGAGCGCTCCTGAATGTTGGTTGCAAAGAAATTCCGGATGACCTAGTTGGGCCGAACGGTGGGTATGCCGAGTACCGAGTTGCCTGGCCAAATCTCCAGGAAACAGTGGATACCCGGATTTGCAAGGGCTTCTTTCTTCATTAGACGAAGTGCCTTCGGTTCTTTTTGAACTCGTAACAGACTTGTATGGTTGTGTGTCTGACACTACACTTTGACATATAAAGCATATTTCTTTCAAATACATATTTGTTGGTGGCGGAGAATTTATTCTCTTAGCTTAACACCCTTCTCTGAGACGTACGATCTCAGAGGTTATGTAGTTGAAGGTTATCAGCTACTAGGGAAGGTTTTCTGTGAAATAGAGATTTACTCCCAATTTGGTAGTATGGCATGCTAAGTGCTGCTGTGTATTGATGATCATTTGTTGATCATTTGTGATCAAAGCATGGCTTTCGTGTAAAGCGTAGCTTTGTGGACGAGACCTCATCAGACCTCACACCCCGGAAATGGTCGAAACAGGGAAGATGCGGCAAGGTTATGAGGGTCGCACCCTTTAGGGTATGTCATTTCCTTTTGGAAAAAGGTGGTATCATGGTATGGAGCCCAAATACTTTACCTATGTGGTTGCTGCAATCTCATGTACTGTGTGGTTGTTGCTTTATCGTAGAGGGACCTCGGATAAAGGTCGCAAATGACCGAGGGATGGCATACTCGAGTAGTAGTTATCTAGTTATAGAGGTAACCTGGCCTTGTGTTGGCAGAGAGCTGGGTAGGTTCTCGGGACGTCCCTCTAGAGGCGTCCCCATGTGGCAGTAGGAAGTTCCTTAGCCTGACCATTCGTTGGAAATCCAAAGAAACAATACGAGCCCTTTACAATTGCAATTTGTATAACCTGCCACCTCAGGTGACAGCTATAGTAGGCATAGTATAATGGTATCTATGCTGGCTAAGATCAATATTATATTTTCGAAATGGTTTCACACTATGCACTAGTAATAATATCAAAGAGTTTTCTCGTATTAAGCATGTTTATCTATCATAAGAGGAAATCTCCCCCAAGTGTGCGATTGCATTGTGTGTGTGCCGGGAGGCCTTATGGTAGTTTCATTTTCTAAAAGCATAAACGGTTTTCTTTATGAATCTATTCTATTTAAAAGCAACTATTTTTTTTACTCATACCAGTCCCATGACTGACTCAGAGTTTATTGTTTTTCTTCTTCTAAACTCTGGGTGCCCATCATTTCCACACGGGCAGCCTAGTAGCAGGTTTCCGTGTTCTGGTGTTAGCAGTATTTTGGAGGCTTTTACCTTGGATATATTTTGGAAGCTTTGGATATCAAGGTCTTAGTTTTTGGAAGTTCACTATCGCTTCATTCCTTTGAAGACTTTTTGGCATATGATCATTTGTTATTCTATTTGGAGTTGTGGTATATGTATTATGATACTCTGATGTAGTAATGGATGTTATGATGATGTTGTATCTGTATGTAATGCATGATATTCATTCTGTTTCCGCTGTTTTATATTCATCTAATGTTGTTATAAGCTCCATCCGACTGGAGTTCGACGTTTGAATCTCTGGCAGTCGAACACAAGGGAGGTATTTAGTGTCAATTTTCGAACATTGGATTTCGGGTCGTGACATGTGGTATCAGAGCTAAAGGTTGAGTAAGAACTTTAGCTATGAAGTATAACACATTAGATGGCTCATTAGAGATAGGGTGAAGTATACCTTAGAATGAGTATAACTGAGACTGAAACCTCAAATTTTCTTAGTATATTTCCTTTAACTGCTGATATTCCTTAAGATATCTCGTCCGAATATCTAAATCAATTTTCTTACTAATTATAGATAGTAAGGATGAGCGGACGAAGAGGAAGAGCTGGGGGCAAGGAAATGCCACAGCACCTAGCCAAGTTCCCCTAACAGCAGAAGCAGCTTTACCGACTCAACATCAGCCGAATCTGGCTGATTTGTATAAGAGCTTCTCAAGGCTTGGTGGTAGGCCGTTCACTGGTAAGGAGTCGATTGTTGAGGCCCAAGAATGGATTAGATCATGTGAAATAATCTTTAAAGGGCTTAAGCTGCAAGATGATCAGATGCGTCTCATAGCCTCCTGGCAACTTCAAGAGGAAGCCTTAGCATGGTGGGAGACAGTCACTATTGATGAGCCAGAAGACGAGTTTTCTTGGGAGAGTTTCAAAGAAATATTTGAGAAGCGCTATATGCTATCATCTGGGATTTCTTGAATGTACCAGGAATTCATGGACTTGAAGTAGGGGAGTTTGTCATTCGAGGAGTATCTAAACAAATTCAATCAATTATCTCGCTTCGGTCCAGAATTGGTGAATACACCTTTGAAGAAGAATGAGAGGTTCATTCGTGGGACGAATAAGAAGTTCCACGAAAGGATGACTGGCCACGTCAAAGAATCCTTCTCAGATTTGGTTGATATGGGTTACAGATATGCTACACTTGACATGCAAGAAGCCTTGGTGGAGAAAGGAAATTCAAGCAATCAAAATTGCAAGAAGAGGAAATTTGGAGGCAAGAAACCATGTCACGATAAGGAGAAAAGGAAGAGAAATTAGGGAAGCACAGCATAGAATGTCACTTGTTATAATTGTCTAGAAAAAGGCCACTACTCAAACAGCTGCAAGAAGCCAAATAGAAATCAATCCATTCAAGCAAAGCCCAGGAAATGTTATTATTGTCAGAAAGTGGGACATGAAGTTAAAGACTGCCCAGTTATGAAGCAAGCTCAGACAGCCAAGGTGTACCCAGTCAAAGACAAACCCGCATCTTCAAAAGTAGAAAAGGGGAAAGGAGTTCTAGAAGGTAATCTCACTATTTATAATAGCATTGTTAGAGTTCTTTTTGACACGGGTGCTACACAAAGTTTTATCTCTCAGCAAGCTATTAATGAATTGAACCTTGAACCTGATTTTGTTGATGAGCCTATATGTGTACAGAATCCAGTTGGAGGTCCCACGAATCTCTGTCTTCGATGTAGAGACGTTCCTATCTCATATTCTTGTTACCAATTCCCTATTGGTCTCTTTGTTCTTGATTTTAACGAGTTTGAAGTCTTACTCGAAATGGATTGGCTAGCTAAATATGAAGCCAAATTGGATTGCAATAATTGATTGATTTCAATCAAAACCGAATTTGGAAATTTCATCGAGATTTCTTGTGAGGACCATAGTCCTGAAAGAGAAGGGTTGATGTATAATTTGGGTTATCCTCAACTCGGTCTGGAGTCCATACGCATTGTTAGAGATTTTTCGGACGTGTTCGAAGAAGTGAAATCTCTACCTCCACATCGAGAAATAGAATTCAGGATCGACCTAGTACCCAATGCTCGTCCTGTCGTTCACGCAAGTCGCAAGATGGCACCCAGGGAAAGGGTTGAGTTAGTCAAGCAAACTGATGATTTGCTAAATAAAGTGTTAATTCGTCCTAGTGTTTCTGAATGGGGCTCAGCCGTCGTGTTTGTTGCTAAATCGGACGGATCTTTGAGATTGTGTGTAGATTACCGCGATCTCAATAAGCTGACTCTCAAGAACAAATTTCCTCTACCTAGAATTGATGATCCGTTTGATCAATTGGACATTGCTCGTTTCTTTTCAAAGATGAATCTAGCCCAGGGATTCCATCAACTACGAATCGCCGAAGATTGTATTCATTTGACCACTTTCAGGGGTCCTAATATATTCTACGAATGGTTAGTCATGCCTTTCGGACTAACCAATGCTCCAGCATACTTCATAGATCTTATGACTCGTGTGTTCCAGGAAGTATTGAATAAATTTATGCTTGTGTTTATTGATGATATTTTGGTCTATTCTAAGACTGAAGAGGAGCATGCTGAGCATCTTAGGATCGTTTTGGAGATATTAAGAAGGAATATTCTATTCGCAAAATTTTCCAAATGCCAATTTTGAGTCAAAGAAGTCAAATTTCTCGGCCATATCGTTAATGAAGAAGGAATTTCTGTTCATCCTAGCAAAATTTCCGCTATTCTTGATTGGAGGAAACCCACTACCCCAAAAGAAGTTCGACGCTTTTTGGGTTTAGCAGGTTATTATCGGAAGTTTGTTCAGGATTTTTCTGAGATAGCTAGTCAGTTGACTAAGCTAACAATGAAGAATGCAAAATTCAATTGGACTCCAAAATGCGACGAAGCTTTTCAGGAGTTGAAGAAGAGATTAACAACCGCTCCTGTTCTCGCTATTATCAACAAGAATCAGGGATTATCTGTTTATACCGACGCTTGCGGTGATGGTTTGGGTGCGGTATTAATGCAGAATGGGAAGGTAATTGCCTACGCGAGTAGACAATTACGTTCTCATGGAAGAAACTACCCAACCCATGATTTGGATCTTTTAGCTGTTATCTTCGCTTTGAAAATATGGCGACATTATCTTCTGGGTGAAAAATTCGAATTATTCACCGACCACAAATCTTTGAAATATCACTTCACCCAGAAAGATTTAAATATGCGACTACAACGTTGGTTGGAATTTCTAGCATCTTATAACCTAGACATTCTATATACGTCTGGAAAGGCCAATGTAGTTGTCGACTCCTTGAGTAGAAAGCATGTTATTCTTGCTCACCTTGTCATTGCTCCTATCTTCTTGAGAAAGTCACCGGTAAACAAAAAAGAAGATGAGTTCCTTCATCAAATTTATGAGAAAATGTGTCGTGGTGAAAATACTAGTTTTGAAGTCGACGACAATAAAGTTATAAGATTAAAAGGAAGGATTTGTGTCCCGAACATCCCCAATCTGAAACGTGAAGTTTTGGACGAATGTCACAAATCTAAGCTTTGCATCCATCCAGGAGTTAACAAGATGTATCGTGATATTAAAAGAACTTTCTGATGGAAGACGTTGAAAATGGACATATCTATATATGTGAGTCGCTGTGCTACTTGCCAACAAATCAAAAGCGATCAAAAGAAAATGAAGCAATTTGGATATCATCGACGGTTTGCCTCGTACTCGAAAAGGCAATGAAGCAATTTGGATCATTGTGGACCGTTTGACTAAGACAACCCACTTTTTGCCAGTGAAATCTACCCACACGGCAGCAAGTTTAGCCAAGTTATAAGTGAAAGAAATTGTCCGTCTCCACGGTATTCCTAGCAGCATAGTGATTGATCGTGATACGATCTTCACTAGTAGATTTTTGGAGGCATTTCAAGATGCATTGGGAACAAGACTGGATTTCAGTACTGCTTATCACCCACAGTCTGATGGGCAGACGGAGAAGATTAACCGAATCTTGGAAGACCTATTGCGTGCTTGTATACTTGATTTTGGTGGTTCTTGGGAAGACCATTTACATCTGATCGAATTCTCATATAATAATAGCTATTAGGCCAGTATAGCGATGGCTCCTTTTGAAGCTTTATATGGTCGTCCGTGTCGATCACCCGCATCCTGGATAGAGTCAGGTGATAGACTCGTCCTTGGACCGGATATGATTAAAGAAGCCACAGAGAAAGTTGATTTTATATGGAAGAAATTGAAAACGGCTCAAAGTCGTCAAAAGAGTTATTATGAGCGTAGAAGAAGGTATTTGGAATTCCAGATTGGAGACTCTGACTTTCTTAAAGTATCTCCAATGTGAGGTGTATTGAGGTTCGGGAAGACCGGTAAGCTGGCACCACGATATATTGGTCCTTTTCCTATTCTGGAAAGGATCGATTCTTTAGCCTATCGAGTACAGTTGCCTAGCTAGTTATCTGGCATGCATAATGTGTTCCACATTTCTAATCTTCGGAAGTATGTGCACGATCCAGATAGTATTATTGAAGAAGCTACCCAGCAGGATCTCGACAACACTCCCAATTTAATAGTTACAAGAGAACCAATAAAGATTGTAGATCGTGATGAAAAGCAACCGAGGAGTTATGAAACTAGTTAAAGTTTAGTGGAGTGGCGATCCAAAGGATTGCACTTGGGAAACTGAAGATAATATGCGGAAATCATATCCCAATTGCAGAGTGGATATCTCGGCTTAAATTGGTAAGTCATTTCCTTATTCTTTCTGAATTCGTATATTCTTTGTTTGCTTTTTTCTTTCCTTCAAATTTCGAGGACGAAATTTTCTTAAGGGGGGATATTTGTAACATCCCAAAATTTGTTAATTTAAATTTGGTAACTTATTTGAAATTTTGAAATTTAATTTGAAAAGTTTCAAAAGAAATAAAATATTATTAATATTAAATATTACAAAAAAAACATATGGATATAAATAAAGTATTTGGGTAGTTTAAGATTTAAATAGATAATAATAAAAATTAAAAAAAACAAGAATTAGTGTTAAACAAAAATATATAAGGTAACTCATATGGATGCATAAGATAATTCTAGTGAAAAAATAACATATGAAATACATATAGATGTGCATGTGAACTCTGTAAACAAGGAAATAACAAAAACAAAAATGTATGCAAGGCTAAAATAAATATCTATGTATAAAACAAAAAAATGTACATACAAATTCAAATAGGGTTACATGTAAACAAAATGAGAACATAAGCATTAAATGCTATCTTCTCAAGCACAAATAAAAATCATTTCAGCCACCAAAAGGAAAAAAATATCCGATCAAAAAAAAAAAAGAAACTGACCAAAAGAAGTAAACTACACCAGAAACACGAACCTGTACAAACTGTTCCTATATATATACATCTATTCCATTTCGTTCATCAACTTAGCAAACCAGAGAATAAGAAGCATCATCATTTAATTCAACAACAAAGCAAGTTTTAAAGGGAAGATCAAAACTGTAGCTTTTATAAAAAAAACAGAAGCTCTGCGTTTCAAAATCTTTCCAGGTGAGTAAACATAGATTTTAAGATTTAAGCATATTTTAAAAAAACTGAACAGGTGATTCTTTGATAATATTGTGTTTTATCTTTGAATATAGTGCTGTGTTATATATAGATTGTTCTATGAAATATTGAGTAAACTGTACTTCTCCGTTATTTGTTACAGGGTTGAAAATTTATCCAAACTCAAATTATTTTCATCAAATCATTGTAAAGCTTTAAGTTTTCAACAAAACAAGATGTTTAGACCTCAATCAAATTTTTTAAATCTGTTTTAAAACATGTTAGTAAAATATACTCTGGAATCTTGTTTTACAGGTAAACAAATAATATTTTGATAAATTTGATTGTTGTAAAAAGCTAATTCAATTTCATAACTTGAATCCACACAACAAATTAAGATTTTTAACACAAAAATGGTAATTTTTAGTTTAGTATTTCACGAGCAGTTCATATATGAACAAAATTTGATTTTTGACCATTTTCTAATGATCGATCCAATATTGGGTGATGAAATTTTGTTTGAAGCAAGTTTGAACATCTATGATTTTGAGAAAATTGTTGAATAATTTTTCTATTGCATGAATGGATGGGACGAGGCCATTTTAGGGTTTAATGTTCGATTTTGTTGAGGTTAGAAAATGAGACGAGTTCGTCTCCTTGGTTTGATCGAGCATCTCGAGATTTAAGGGAATGAAAGAGTGGAGTGTTGACGTGGTTTGGATGGAGTTGGAGCTTCTCCGGTGGTCTGAGCAATGGCGGCGAGGTGTTTTTGTTGGTTGGGTCGAGTGTAGTTTTTCGAGCAAAATGCTTAATTTCGATTTCGAGTTTTTGGTGTCAAATCGAGTGTCGATTTCGAGTGTAGGTGAGATTCACGACTTGCCGAAGATACTGAAGTTCGCCCAAGCGATGGTGCACTAGATTGATATTTCTGTTGTGGTTGTGATACTATGTGATGTAAGTTGCTATGTGCTGAACTGTGATTTGCGATTTAATTCTGTATTTATGTGAAAACCCTTTTTGCCCATAAAACGGCATTTAAACTTCGATGCGGCAGGGAGTCAGATTTCAGTTAGTTATCAGAAACCCACATTGAACCTTGAATGTGAATCTTTGTAATTGATACATCCACTTGTTTTAAAAAATTTAGCGCTCACTATTTGGTTTAGCCGGGAGAGGACCTTTATGTCATATAACCCATCCGAAGAGTGATATGTCGAAATGAATAGCATTTGAAGACGGCGATGAAGATCGGGTGTCTTCGAAAACGATAGGATAACCTATCGAATGTCTTTGCACTGAGTTGCTCCGGTATAGAGATCTCCACATGTGATGGGAGTCCAATCGGGATTGTGGATGCCCGGATTGCAAGGGCTTCTTCCCTCATTGGACGAAGTGCCTTCGGTTCTGTTCGAACCCAGAACAGACTTGTATGGTTGTGTGTCTGACACTACACTTTGAGATATAAAGCAGATTTCTTTCAAATACATACCTGTTGGTGGCGGAAAATTTATTCTCTTAGCTTAACACCCTTCTCTGAGACGTACGAGCTCATAGGTTATGTAGTTGAAGGTTATCAGCGATATACTCCCAATTTGGTAGTGTGGCATGCTAAGTGCTGCTGTGTATTGATGATCATTTGTGATCAAAGAATGGCTTTCATGTAAAGCGTAGCTTTGTGGACGAGGCCTCATCGGACCTCACACCCCGGAAATGGTCGAAACAAGAAAGATGCGGCAAGGTTATGAGGGTCACACCGTTTAGGGTATGTCATTTCCTTCTAGAAAAAGGTGGTATCATGGTATGAGCCCAGACACTTTACCTATGTAGTAGCTGCAATCTCATTTACTGTGTGGTTGTTGCTTTGTGGTAGAGCGGTCTCGGATAAAGGTCGCAAACGACCGGGGGATGGCATACTCGAGTAGTAGTTACCTAGTTACAGAGGAAACCCGGCCTTATGTTGGCAGAGAGCCGGGTAGGTTCTCGGGACGTCCCTCCAATGGCATACCCATGTGGCAGTAGGAAGTTACTTAGCCTGACCATTTGTTGTAAATCCAAAGAAACAATACGAGCCCTTTACGATTGCAATTTGTATAACCCGCCACCTCAGGTGACAGCTATAGTAAGCTTAGTATAATGGTACCTATGCTGGCTAAGATCAATATTATATTTTCGAAATGGAATCACACTATGCACTAGTAATAATATCAAAGAGTTTCCTCATATTAAGCATATTTGACTATCATAAGGGGAAATCTCCCCCAAGTATGCGATTGCATTGTGTGTGTGCCAAGAGGCCTTATGGTAGTTTCATTTTCTAAAAGCATAAATGGTTTTTTTATGAATATGTTCTATTTAAAAGAAATTATTTTTGTTTACTCATACCAGTTCCATGACTGACCCTGAGTTTATTGTTTTTTTCTAAACTCTAGGTGCCCATCATTTCCACACGGGCAGCTTAGTAGCAGGTTTTCGTGTTCTGGTGTAAGCAGTATTTTGAAGGCTTTTACCTTGGGGATATTTTGGAAGCTTTGGATATCAAGGTGCTTAGTTTTTGGAAGTTCGCTATCGCTTCATTCATTTGAAGACTTTTTGGCATATGATCATTTGTTGTTCAATTTGGAGTTGTGGTATATGTATTATGATACTCTGATGTAGTAATGGATATTATAATGATGTTGTATCTGTGATGTAATGTATGATATTCATTCTGTTTTCGTTGTTTTATATTCATCTAATGTTGTTATAAGCTCCATCTGACTGGAGTTCGATGTTTGAATGTTTGGCAGTCGAATACAAGGGAGGTATTTATTGTCAATTTTCGAACATTGGATTTTGGGTCATGACAGAAAGTGTGCTATGGATCGTGTAATATGGATATATGATAGTACAGAGTATAATGATGATAATAATACTGTAAATCATGCGGAATAAAAAGAAGTAAAGTAAAATGACACCAGAGATTTTTATACTGGTTCGGAGCATTGCTCTACGTCCAGTCCCAGACTCCTTTTGGAATTTCACTAAAACAATAACCCTCACTTAACTCAGAGGAACAGGTCTATACACCCCTGAGCAGCCGAACGGGGACCTGAGCAAAAGAACAGGATTTCGCCTAAACAGCCGAAGAGGACTTCACACGCCCGAGCAGCAGAACAGGACTTCCACTAATATTGAAAATAGTTTTGACTAATGTACGTTCTGATAACACGGATTTGTGACTTGTAGTACACCCTTCCTATAATCTTCTCCTCGAGTATATGTGTATATATTTATATTTGAAGTATATGAGGAATAGAAAGGTATAGTATTGCTTTAATGTAGAATAATTGAAAGTATGATAGCAAATAAATTTCAGAAAATTAGATCATAGAATAAGAGAATTCGACTGTGATTAAGTGATTTGGAATGAAGTTGGAGTTTGTATTTATAAAGATTAGAAAGCACCGACTGTTGGTGAAGAGTTTCGATTGAAGTGTTGCGTCCAATCTTTTCGTGGAGGTTCGTATCTTTTCACAAAAAATCGTGTCCTTTCGAAAAGTGGCTGTTATAGAAATTCAGCAACTGAGCCTCTGGGTCAGTCGACTGAATATTCAAAATAATTTTAAATTTAAATTCGTATATTTATGTAGCTGTGCATGTTGCACAAAATTCCAGTGTCAGTCGACTGGTTCAGAGGGTCAGTCGACTGACCTGTTTAAATTTGTGCAGTATGCACAATTTACATAAGTATATTAATTTTCATAACTTTAAATCTCTTTTATAATTTAAACGTATGCTTAGATATGTATAAAATATTTGGTAAATATAATGATTAAATATATAAGCTAATATATAATCAAGGAGAGATTTTAACAATATTGACCTAAGACTTAAAAACAAAATACTATAGTTGATGCACCGGTTTTTAAAGTCTCTTCTCCATCTCTGTTTTTGTCGTAGCAGTCGTCAAATCTGTATCTCTGATAGATTTGTGTTATGAATCAAAACCAAGTCTCAACACAGTGTAACAACGATCGATACGAACAGTGCAACAATAATCGATACGAACAGTGCAACAATAATCGATACGAATAGTATAATCGACAGATACGAATAGAACAATAGATCGATACAAAGAGGATCGATACGAACTAAATAGCCTACATAAAATCCAAACTTGCATCAATCATAACTCACAATCTACATTTCAAATGCCACCAAATTTTCACAGGAGCTTGCATACAACCTAAAGAATGTTTGTGATTGATCTCGGCTCAATTGGGCAAGATTTGGATCGATACGAATTTCGTTCGTATCGATCACAAACCGAGTGAAAATCACATAGGATCAATTGCGTGGGTCCACACATGTGCTAGAAGAGGTCTTCCGAGATCTGAGCGAGATATTTACACCTACACCTATAAATTGCATCCCAAAGCCTACAGAAAAGGGACTTTGAATTCTACGACGTCCAGACTCTGCCGAAATCACCATTGTACTCAAACTTCACTGCTTTACTCGAAAATTACTACTATAATCCACTATATCCAGTGAGAAAAGTCAATAAAAGATTGTCTTTTGAAGTGGACGTAGGCCGAAGATTGCGAACCACTATAAATCTTGTGTCTATGTCCACTTCTTTCTTGTGTCTCTGTCCACTTCTTTCCGTTTTAAGTTTGTTATTCTTCATTTTTGTCCTGTACATTATTTAGATCTATAATCTGTAATCATATACTATTGATTTGTGTTCATACACTAGTGCTTTCACGGTATTTGGGGTTTGTGACCAATTTTGGCACAATAAAAGTTATCTCGTAAGACCATGCCACACATAAATATGGATGAGTATTTACCTTAAGGTAACCAAACCATTTCAAATAGAAAATTCAATGATATTATAATAATTTGTACGATTTAAAATAAATATTTAATCATAGCCGAAATGGTTATATTAATTACATTCCACCATAATAGGTAAACTACTATGTCTGTTAGACACTCAATGGAGAATGGATTCCTTACAATGACAAGGCTAATAGGGTACCGCTTGCCATAGTACACCTCTAGAAAAATGTATAGGGGGCCCATTGGAACCCCTTGCGCGTTAGGATCGACCTACCTCGTCCTAGATACTACAGAATATGATCACTACCCCGGTTGTCGGAAACAACTGTACCGAGTCACTAGCACACATAAATGGATTGATATTGATCTAGATTGGGTGATGATCATACACTAATGGTAGCGAACCACATAGCCCTGAAGCATATCTCCTGTTTTGGTTATTACCGAGTGTGAGGCTAAAGGCTACGTTTTATCTTTTATATAGCAATCCCATTTGGAATGCTAACACTACTCTTTAACTAACAATGCAATGCCAACATTCATCCATGCAATTTGTTCAAGATATGAACAAACCGAAGGTACCACTTCTACTACATCCATTTTGGAATCACCTCAGGATCAGTAACAAGTAGCCGTTACACTTCAAAGAACTCTATCTTCGATCCTATCTTCAAGATGTATTCAATTTGAATTCTTATGTCGACTCGAAGTGGTTTTTGGATAACCCTCTTTTATCCGATCCCAGTCTCTCCGAATCAACCAATGATAGTCTCAAAACTAGGCAAGATTTGATAGTTAGTTATTTAACTATCAAATAAATAAACAATCCAATCAGAGATTTAATTTCACAATGAAACCAAGCATGGTTAAGCACAAAAACAGCCATTAAGGCTGTTTAATCAATCCTTTCATTAATTAAAATCACTTTGTAAATAATTGTATAAAAATACCATTTACAAAATATATATTTTTAATCCCTCTTTACTCTTTCCAATACTTGAAAATATTCATACACTTGTTAGCCCGGTACAAGTATATTCACAAGCCACTTCACTTTCAATACTTAAAAAATGTATTTATATCCTTATCTCAACGGTATAAGTATGTCCAAAAAACACTACACTTTTAATACTTAGAGAATGCAACCATATACTTATCTCAATAGTCCAAGTATATTCACAAAACTTAAGGAAGATTTCACTTCCAAAGCCATACACTTTCCTTTTTGTGTAATTAAATGGGTCATATGGAAATTAAACCAAATATACTTACCACCACTTTCTGATTTCAAACTTGTACTAACCCTTGATTAACAATGTAGTCGGACAAGTTAGCATACTACCCTTGCCTCGATATACATTATTAATTCTTTAGATAGAAACAAGTTTCCGTACGTTGGAATTTGGCTTTAAGTATGAAAAAGTGCTTTCCAGACTACTATACATAATAAAGATCATTCATGACAATTAAATCTCGTTCCTTTCTAAAATACTTTTTATAATTTTCTTTTATATTTACAGACTCCTTTTATAAATCATATACTTCCAACAAAATGATCATTCTAGATATCATTATAAATTCACAAATGTGATGTATTATTCCAATTTATCAAAATTATATTATTTCCATTTTATAAAATATCATTTATAAATCTATTCCTTTAATTATAAAATATCGTTGATAAATCTATCTCTTTATACAATAATTTATATAATTTTTTCACCAATATTATTCCAAAATACTTCTATATTTTATCAAAACAGAATCACTTTATTACAAACATATCTCCTTTATTTTCCTTTAAAATTAAAATTATGATTATATTAACTTTTCTATAAAATAGATACTTTTCGAAATACTTCTAAAACATTTCCAAAAAGGCTAGAGTAAAATAGAGAAGTTTATAAACTATTTTTAAATAAAATATCATAGAAAATCGAAAATGTTATATTTAACATTATGTCTGAATCAAAACCTTTTTTCAAATCCAAGCAGCAATTAATAGTGTTTCCAAAATACTATAATGAGCCAATAGCAACCACAACACTTATTAATGTCATATCCAATGCTACTACTACCTTTATCACTAAAAAGGTTTAAGTTTTTACATGTATCAATGTCATATCCAATATGACCAACTACCAAACTTTTAGCATTCAACAACTTATAAAAAAGTATATAATTGAATTCAAATCAATAGTAACGATGAATCTAGATTCCTCTATAAATTCCCTATATTTATCAATCGCTTTACAAAGCAAAAATTAAACCAAACCAAACCAAACCAATAAATCATCCAAACATAAAAAACAATAATTCATCTCTACTTTATATCATATAGTATTCATCCAAAGGTGAGATAACTCACAAAAATTTCAACTGATACTTATGCATTCTGGTTTGATATAAAATCAGACGGCGTTCGATTTTAATTTAAAATCCACTTACTCTAAACATGACGAAATCAATTACAGTTCATAGATAATGCTCCTACGAGTGTAATGCAAAAGACTGCGTCTCGATTGGACCTTGCATGTAGAAGCTATTCAGTTTATAAGATTCTGAATTAATTAAAACAATTAATTACACTTAATCAATTATTTAAATTAATAACCCACTCAAATGTCATCTTCTCTAAATAAAAACTGCATGCATAGTGATATGTGCACATCCCACCCACGCTGACCCTTCAACGATGATTTCTCCTCTGTTTCTCGACGAAATCGACCCTCATCTGTTGAAACACACTCCATATCGCGTGAGCATCACCTGTATGACCTGATTTTTTGGCCTCTAATATTGATACTAATACATCTACGGATCCGTGTGTCGACTACACAAGTGCCGAAAAGATGAATTGTTAGTATAAAAGAAAAGAACAAATATAAAAAAAGAAAAGGGGAAGACAATATCGGAATCTCACAATGGAAGGAAAATATATAATATTAGAGGAACAGTACAAAGAGGGTTATTCTAAATACAGAAATATCAGAGTTACTAAAACCTAAGTACTATTATTAGCCTGGAAAGTTATAACAACTCGTCCTCACAATGCTGATATATTCAACACAGAATTACAATGAAAATAAATGCTAAGATTGATAATCCTTCAACTCCTCTCCATAATCTCTGAAGTGTCCGTAGCTAAATGTAGAAACATACACAAGGCTAACTCGAGTATTAAAAAAACAACACTCAGGCTAGTTTGGTAAACCAACGCAAGAAACACAAGAACATATGTAATGAGAATATTAGTTATTGGGACCATACGGGTACTCATAACGTATTTTCCCCTCAAAGAAACCAACATTTCATTAAGTTTAATATAGTAATATAATAAATAATGCCTATGGTGTAGCACATACATTATATCAAAAAGCCGTGGTGCTTAAATTGGTTACACCACAACATACTTATGGTACAATCAAATTCGAAAAGGTGTGTTCGCATAATGGATTTTCCATGGAGGTCTCTTTGGGGGAGCCAAATTTAAACTCCATGCTCAAGGATTAGAAACCATCTTCCAAGTGTCGTATATCCCTAGATAAAATATACCATAAGGTAAACATAAGCGGCCCATCGTCTGTAACATCCAAATTTTTATTAGATTTAAAATTAGTAATTAATATAAAATTTTGGAATTGAATTATAATTTATTTGAAAATTTTCAAAACAAATTAGATAAGTATTGATTTGTATATATGAATAAGATTGTAATTTGAATTTATATATATATATATATGAATAGATTTGAATTTAAAAATAAATATCTTAGTAAAATAATTTAGATTTGAAAAATAATACATGTGATTATTTTTTGGTACATATATTTTAGTTTCAAATTATTTTCTTTAAAAGGTTATATATATATATATATATTAATAAAGGAGAATGTATTTATTAAATAGAAAATACAATAAAAAAAATATAGTTGAAAATAGAAATAAATTAATAAAGCATATTAATATAAACTAAATGCATTTAAATATATATAAATTATATATATAAAAGACATAAAAGAAAAAAAACCATGTAATTAAACAAATGTACATATATAACATGGGAAGATTAACAAGTGTTAAAAATGTAACATGTAATTAAACAAGTGTAATGATTTTATCAATAAAATTTACAAGTGTCATTCCATTTTTTTTTTGAAATAATTAACAAAAATAGAAATAAGATTATATAATCTCTCTAACTCCTCTCTTCTCATTTCTTTTAACTTCTCAAAACTTTAAAAATCAGAAATCAAAAACCTGTAAACTCTAAAACCAGAAAAATCAAAAACAATTCAAACCAGAGGAAAAGAAATTAATCAAAAGCAAACTCCATTACAAATTTAACAAAGCAAAGATCACGCAACTAAAGAAGATTCAGTTCTATAATCAAGCAAGTTAATCCATCAGAAGCTAAGCAAATCAACGTCAACTACAAGTGGATAAAAAAATCAAATTCAAAGATAATCTCCAGTTTTAGAAATCATTCAACTTTCAGGTTTCCTCTGATCAAAACAAACATGTGAGTAGACTTCTTTAATCTGATTTACAATTGGTTGTTTGGTGAAATGAAGCTGTGAAAAGTATTTGAATGTATGAAAATATGTTTATATACATACAAAAATGTATGTAGATATGTTGTGCATGTCTGTTGTACAGACATGCATCTTTGTTTCCAGGTTTGTAAGGGTTAAACCTATTCAAAAATCAATACTTCTGTCTCTGATCCATTCTAGGCTTCAAGATCTAAACAAACTATGCTTATATAATCAAAATCTAACTTCTAAAAATAGTTTTGAGATAGATTTGAACATAATTTTCACTGGGAAGATGAATATGCAGTAAACTCAGATAAATGTCAAAAATTCAAGTATCGTAAATTCTTGATTCGTTTATATAATATGTTTTACTTTTGAAAATGATGATTTTTAAAATAAAAATCATGATTTTTAATTCAGTAAATCTCAAGAATTTCGAAGTTGAACGTAAAATGGATTCTGGGCGATTTACGGCGATCGGGGGAGGGAGGGGGAGGTAGATCTCGAGATTGAAGCTATAGCTTAGTGGTCAGAGATCATCAGAAAAATATTGGGTAAGGTGATAGTCTACGGTGACGATGGCGTGGCAACGTTTTTGGGTTTAACCCAATTTTTAGTTAAGGTCGGAAAACGTGACGTTGTGACTTCATCAGTGCATCAGACTACACCGGAGCTGGGGAAAATGACGCGTAGTTGAACGGAGAGGCTTTGGTTGTGGTGGCGTAGCTTTTGATGATCTAGATTGTCGGTGCGAGGAGGATTGGTCAATCAAGTTTTGTTCCAAGTTTAGTCAGATAGCTCGATCACGAATTCGACGTTGTTGAGGGGATTTGGATGGTTGGAGGCCTATGGGAAGTTGTCGTCGACTTGTTGACGATCGTAGCATCGATCGGTGGTGACTCGTGTCAGTAATATTGGGTTTGAGGAAGAAAGGTTGTGGCCTCAGGGACGAGCTCGAGATCGATTGGGTTTGACTCGAAGAAAATATGTAAACAAGTTGCTCGGGATAACGTAATTTGGCTTGGGAAAAAATATGTTTTTGCTCGGGTTTCTTTGATGATGTCCAGTTTAAACAAAAACGAAAATACAAGTTTTAAAATTTTAAACTTAGTCAAATTTAAAACAAGTTACTCAACCCATTTCTTTTAAAATATTAAATGTTGGTTTAAGTTTAAGATAAATCAAAGGATTAAGATAAATCATTTTAAAATTTATTAAGTTAAGAAGTGTTTTAATATATACATAACCGCTATTTTAAATTTATTTTTAATAAACTTAATAATGAAATTAAGTGGTTAATTAAGAAAGATAAAAATGTTTAAAAAAAATAATTTACTCAAAGGTTTAATTAATAGGGTAATAATAATTTATTTTCAAAGATTAAATAATAAAGATTTAAACGAAAATTAAAGTAATTAATGGTTTATTTTTTAATAAATTAAGATCTTAAGTAATTAATGATTTACTAGTTAATGTAAGTAATTTAAGGATAATTACTTAAAGAGTAATTATTTAATTAAAGATTAATTAATGGTTAATTAATTACTAATTAAGTGTAATGACGTAATTTTTCAACGCCCGAAAGTCGACATCAATACATTCGCTGTAACAAATGCCGCACAGTCGAATGTCGAAAAACCGAACCGTTAGGGTTTAAGAAGAAGAAGATAGAAGAAGAAACAGAAACAACAATAGAATCTCTCATTTCACCGCGGAACAACATATAATAGATAAATGAATAATCTTTAAACAAAAGAATCATATCACTTCTTACAATACATCATCAGAGTTTATAACAACACAACAAAACAGTGGAAAAGAAGTAATATATGTTATTTATACGCCACGCCATCCAGCTTGCCTTCAGATCTCCACAGCAACTTCTTTACTTCGCTCCTAAATAACTGATAACCCGACTCTAGGCTGCCCGTGTGGAAAATTATGGGCACCCAGAGTTTAGAAAGGAAATAATAAACTCCAGGTCAGTCATGGGACTGATGTGAGATCTTAAAAACAGTTATTTTCACAAAGAAAATAAGATGAAACCTGCTATGCTTTTGGAAAATGAAACTATCATAAGGCCTCCTGCCACACACACAATGCAAACATAGAATTAGAGGAGATTTCTCCTTATGATAGTCAAACATGCTTGATACGCAAAAACTTTTTAATATTATCATTAGTGCATAGTGTAGAAAACATTTTGAAAGTATAATATAAATCTTAGCCAACATACAACCATTATTGTATGCCTACTATAACTACCATGTTCAATAGCAGGTTACCGCCACATTACAAGGCAGGTTATACAACTAAAACCGTACAGGGCGCATATTGTTTCTTTGGATTTCCAACAAATGATCAAGCTAAGGAACTTCCTATGCCACATGGGTACGCCTCTGGAGGGACGCCTCGAGAACCTAACCAGATCTCTGCCAACACAAGGCCGGGTTACCTCTGTAACTAGGTAACTGCCACAAGTATGCCATCCTCGGTCATTACCGACCTTTATCCGAGGATCCTCAACCGCAAAGTAACAACCACAAAGCAATAAATTTGCAGTAACCACATAGGTTAAATATCTGGGCTCCGTACCATGATACCACCCTTTTCCAGAAGGAAATGAACATACCCCAAGGGCGCTACCCCTAAATTGTCTTGCTACATCCGTCCTGTTTCGACTGTTTTCGAGTTGTGAGGTCTGACAAAGTCTCGTCCACAAAGCTACGCTTTTCACAAAAAGCCCGGCTTAGATCAACAAATGATCAGCAGCACTTCATATGCCACATTATCAAATTCGGAATGTATCACTAGTAACCATCAACTACATAACCTCTGAGCTCGTACGTCTCAGAGAAGGGTGTTAAGCTAAGAGAATAAATTCTCTGCCACCAATAGAAATGTATTTGATAGAAACCAACTTTATACCTCAAAGTGTAACGTCAGATACACATCCATACAAGTCCGTTCTGGGATTGAACGGAACTGAAGGCACTTCAAAAAAGCCCTTGCAATGTGGATATTCACTAATCACGTCCGGAATCCCCATCACAAAGGGTGATCAAATCTCTATATCAGGGCCATTCGGTGCAGAGACATTCGACAGGTAATCCTTTCGCTTTTGAAAATACCCGGTCTTCAAGACCGTCTTCAAATGTAATCCCATTTCGTCGTATCATTATTCAGAATGGGTTTTATGACACAAAGGTCTCTCTCGGCTGATCCGAATAATGAGCGCTTATTTTAAAAATAAGTGCCACATTCAGATTTCAAATAAATCACAACAAATTTTCGCTTTAATCTTTTAAACAAAAGATCGATCACCATCACAAAGATTCGAAGTGGTTTTCGAATGTCCATTTGGAATACGACCCCCGGTTGCATCGAAATTCAAACATCGTTTAAAGGCAAATATTGATAGTCGGTTATTTAACTATCAATCAACATTCACAACAATCACCAGATTTTAAAAAAATTCCTCCAATTATTTATTTTCAAAATATCTTCGCAAGATATATTTTCACACTTCAACCATTTGAAAACAAATTTCCAATTACTTTCCACATTTCAATCCTTTGAAAACAAATTTCAAATCATTTTCCATATTTCAATCCTATGAAAACGAATTTCAAATCACTTTTCCTTACGCAGAATACATTTCCAAATATTTATTCGTTTCCTTTGAAAATCTACCGAGTTCAAATACTTTAAAATAATTTAAATTACTTATCCAAACATATATCTGGAAACATTTAAAATAAAACTATTTTAAAATACTTTATTTTAAAACATTAGTTATGAAATTTTATACTCATATCTCATATAAATCTTAAGCCCAAAATAATTTAAAATAAAATTATTAGATAGAGTATAAGTATTTGAATAACCATTTTCCAAATCAAATATCAATTAAATCTTTGAATAATCACTTTTATAATCAATTAAATAAACTTTACTTTAAAGATTTAAAAACAACAACTTAAGAGAATAATTTCTCCAAAGTATCTTTTTAAAACCAACTTTAAAACTTATAATTTATATTCAAAAGCTACTTTAAAAAAAACATACTCGGCTTTCCAAGGAAAATACACTTTCCATTTCAAAGTGGTCCATTTAAATCAATTAATAAATCTTTCTGTATTTATTTTAATTTTTCTTCCAAATCCATAAATTTCTTTCCACACCTTTAAAAATAAACCAATATTTATTTTTAAAACACATTTCCCTTTCCTTTATAAATTCCCATTTTGAATTTAAATTTCCAAATATCCATTGATATACGATTTTTAAATCGATTTCCAAATATTTACTTTCAACCACCAAATCAAATTCCAAATTGATTTTCCAAACATTTATTTAAAACACCAAATTAATTTCCAAATCAATTTTCTAAAGATTTATTTTAAAACGCCAAATCAATTTCAAATCGATTTCCTAATTTATTTTCAAAACACCAAACCAAATTTCATTTTGATTTCCCAAAGATTTATTTTAAAATACCAAATAAATTTCCATTCAAACACCAAATTTACTATCATTTAAAACAGATTCCTTTATTTCTTCCAAACTATTTAAAATCGGAATTTCAAATAAATTCTCCAACTTTTAATCTATTTATTAAAAACTTTGCCCATATTTTGGAATTAATTCGATAAGATTTCAAAATCCATCTTTACCCTTTTAAATTCCTTCTTTTAAATTCACTGAATACTTTAAAATGAATTTATTATAAATTTTCTTCTTAAATTTCAAAAATCCAATTTTGATTATTTCTGGTATCCTATGATACCAGAATAAATTCGGCTGAACTATAGCCATCAACAATTTCAATCAAATATAATCATACACAGATTATAAATAAATCAACACCCAACATTGAAACAAATTCAATATTTCAGGAATCCAGTTGGATCCCTCCAACCTGTTTCCTTGCATCCACGTATATTAGCACAAAAATTAAATACCAATTCCACTTCAAGGTGGAATATCGCAGTATATGGGATTTATATAATATCGTCCACTATTATGCGACGCATAAGGTCTCATCCGCTATATAATGCGGGAAATCAATCACTCCAAATATATACATATATATACACACTACTATATACACTACCACATCAAAACAGTCAATCAATAACAGAAATTTCAATTTATTTTGAGTGAGAAGATCTCACCTTTTATTTGCAATCCGTTTCCAATCCCGACTTGTCTTCTTAACAGTTTTAGACCTTGCATAGACAATTTTATATAGTTGATTAATATTCTAAGTAATCGAATAATTAAATTCCATTTGATAATTTTAATTCAACTAATAATTAAATTTTTAAACTAATTTCTTTTAATAAATATTTTCTAATGACCAACAGTTAAATAACTCTTAATTTACACAATATATTATTTTAGAATTAAACCAGCAAATGAAAAATAGGTATATCTATCTTTTCTTTTGAAACTGCATATACAAATAAGTTATGTGGGTTTTAAATATCTTATATTTATATATATTCTTATTTATTTCCAAAATCTTATAACGATTCCCTGTTTAACATTTTCCTTTTAAATAATTTTCTTAGTAACCAACATAATTGAATAAAATTAATTAAACATGTTAATCATCACTATATATTATTTTTAAAATTAAATTGTGAGTTTAAAATCATGCATAAAATTTTTCTGTTCATACCCTACTGTAATTATTTATGTCTCTACCAATTTGAAATAAATAAATAAATAAAAACTATACCCAATCGAAAACTGAATTTGCCAATCCATCGAACATGAACTCATCGCGCTCAAGTAATCCCTTCCTCTGTGTCGCTGCGAGCAGCCACCACTTGAGTCCCATCTTCCTTGAATCGCACGTTCATCGATCGCCTCTGCCCAGATATGTCGCCAAGACGAATCGCGACCACCATTGCGAGTTTTTCTGTCGATATCGAAGTCCTCTTTGATTTCTCATTCCCAGATTGTGACATCGAGTTGACTGTCCATTGCAAGGCGCTCGACCAGGCGAATCTATCGTAGCCTCACCATGACCAAAACCCCTTATGCTCGCCGACCCTCTCTTCCACGATCGAGATTAGCTTAAAGGAATTTGCAAGCTCAAAGCTCGAAATAGGATTCGCGACAAAAATCAAGGTGAGCGCAACCATTTTTTCATTTTTTCCAGTGAATTGGTTTCCAAAAAAAATCGTGAGAATGGAGGAAGGAAGTGAGAGTCTATGGCCGTCGATTTTATTTCTCTAAAGCCGTTGCTTTAATTTTTTTGTTTTTGAATGAAGAAGACTTCGTTTGTTTGTTTTAACGAGATGTATTTTTTTATAAATGACGTGTGTTAAAAAAATTTGACAAGTGTTAATAAAGAAAGCAACGTGTAAAAACTTATCAATTGCAAAAGAATATTTACATTTGTTTAACTTAAATTCAAATTCAAATTGAAATTGCCTCGGTTCCACAACTCAAAACTTCGATCTCCAATCGAGGCACGTTGTCAGGCTTTTATAATGTTATACACCTATTCCGAACGCAATGGAAAAAGTTTCGAGCCCAAATTCGATCATATAGAGAAGATAGCTTTTCGGTTCAGTTATTAAATTAAATTTTCGATTTAAATTTCCAACGCGTTTGCTTATCGTACGGCCAAACGACAAATTCGAATGCGACGGAAATTGAAATCCAATAATAATACAATATTGCAGATCCAATGGAACTGGTTTCGTCGAATTCCGAGACCGTGCCCCTGAAGGCTATTTTTAAATATCAATTTAAACGACATAAATTCAAAACTGAGCAAAACAGTTTCAAATTCAACTCTGAAGCTTCTATTATCTTCAGTCTCATCAATATAAATTTTCCAAGCCTTGAAAGTATTTTTAACAAGCCTAAAACTAAGTATTTCATATTTTACCCAAGTTTCAATAATTAAATTTAATAATTAAATTGCCAAATTCATCCCGATATTTTAAATTCAAGTTTAAAATATCTTTCAATATTTAAAATCAATTAAATATTTCTTTTTCAAATGTTTTAAATTTTCGGGTCGTCACATCCTCCACCCTCAAAAGAATTTCGTCCCGAAATTACTAGTTAAGAAGAATGATCCTTAACCCGTTCATTATTTTCCCAATCCAAATAGTTTTATCAACTTGCCAAAACAAATCTTTTAATAAAGACCCATTATCGCTTCAACTAACTTTCAAAAATCTTCTCTAAATTCCAAACAACGTTGTTTTCTTTAACAATTCAAATTTAAATTCAAATTCAAATTTCAAACTTTCAAAATTTTCACAAAATTTTTCTAACTCCCTAGATTTTCGAAAAATTTCGCCAGCATCTCCTTTGTGCGACTAGCTCGGTACGAATACAAAATGGCACCACGGCCCCTCAGATATCAAAAGAAAGCAAAGGTCAATCGGTTAGACAAGAAAGTCATCAAATTTCATATAGAAATTCAAATACATATCTTTTTCGAGCACTTTTAAATTTATCTTTGAAATCAAAATCCAATTTATCTTTTGCCTTTAACATACATGTGTATCCCTCTTATCATTTTTTACACATTCCTTTACAAAAGTTTCCATATTCATTCATGCCCGTACGATACACTTGTATCATTCGTACGCAATATAAAATTCGATCGCTTACTCAGTCGCACAATTTCACTTCCGAACTCGTATCGTTCACACAATTTCCTAGTGCGGACTCAGATCTGGTTTCTTGATCAGAAACCGTCATTCTCCTAGCATAGTTCTAAACTATGATAGAGAATTTCCAGAATCAACCGAAAATCCATATCCAGGTTCGTCTTTGAAAATCGAGTGAAAAATCCTAACTCGGATCGATATAACTATCTCGAAGTTCTATGCTCGAATTCTGGATTACATCGCTATGCGAATAAAATAATATATGTACATCCTGCGTATTTATTCCAATTAATTATTAGCTTTAACAATTTTCTTTTCCTTTATTCACATAGATTTTCATTCACTTATTTGCAATTACCTTTTCACAATTTCCAGTTTAATCCTTATCTTATTTTTAATTTAGAATATTTTCTCTACTCCAAATTTTTCTTAAGAATCACATCTTTTATTTCTTGAGTTTAAAACAAGTATTTTACATACTTCCTATATTTATTGCTAATTCACCACTTTGGTTTATATCCACTTATATTTAAACTGGATTTCCAATTCCATATAATTTCAATTTACTTTTCATTTATAATTATTGAATTCAGTTCATTTCAAACTACATTTACTTTATCATTCCTTCAATTAGTTTCACTTACTAATTTTATTTCAATACTTCATTTTGTTTATCACAAATCAAATTCAATTCCAGTTCTATTTACTTACAAATTTGAAATGAATTTCAACATTCAATTTCACTTTCCTTTTCTTGCAATTGTAAATTCATTTATTCATTCATAAGTTTATTTTCCACCTTAATAAATTTTATTCTATAGCTGCTTTTATCAGATTCCAGAGTCTTTCTAATATTTCAAAATCATATTTGAAATCAATTCAAATTATCTTTTGAATTCCCAAAACCAACACAATTTGCAAACAACTTCCATTTAAGACAATTTGGCAGCAATTCCTTTCCTAGATACTCGAAAATGAATACGGATGATGCTGTAGTCATCACCGAAGTTATTTTCCAGCAACCGAAAAGAGTTTAGTGCTTTTATCCCTCCTACAATATTTTTCCAAACCTTTGAAACCCATTTCCAAACTCCAAGGGAATTTAATCTTTTCCAAATTTCAAAATTTTCAAATTTTTTCAAATATTTCTCTGGAATTCTATTTCAAATTATAAATTGCATTTACAATTTATATTTACAAATTCCATTTGTATGTGGATTTATTTCTTAACCTTTGGTTATTTTTTAATTTCTTATTCAATAATCAATGATAATAATTTGATATTATCACTTCCTAACATCCAAACAACCATATATAACTATAATAATTTACGGAAAATGATTTCTTTTCTGTACAAAAATAGTTTGGGTAAAATTATCTTATTTACCCTATTTGAAAACAATACTGTGTCGAATTGTTCTGTACAAGTGTTTAGAGATCTCTATCAATAACGTTAATTACTCGTATTGACTAGAATCCATATACCACTCAACAAACCAATGAACACAATATAAACAATTTTATATTCACTAACAAATGCGTGCTCATACCTATTATTACACTCAACTCATTCTAGAGTACTACTGAGTCTATCTCTAATGTGTAATCCCTACTAGAGCCAAGGTTATCGCTTAACCAAATGCTCTGATACCACTTTGTAACAACCTAATTTTTCGATGCCCGAAAGTTGACTCAATACATCCACTGTATCAAATATCGCACGTTCGAATGCCGAAAAACTGAACCGTTAGGGTTTAAGAAGAAGAAGATAGAAGAAGAAATAGAAATTACAACAAAATCTCTCATTTCGTAGCGGAACAACATATAATAGATAAACGAATAATCTTTAAACAAAAGAATTATATCGGGTATTACAATACATCATCAGAGTTTACAGTAAATGGTTAGGCTAAGGAACTTCCTATGCCACATGGGTATGCCTCTGGAGGGACGCCCCGAGAACCTAACTGGATCTCTGCCAACACAAGGCCGGGTTACTTCTGTAACTAGGTAACTACCATAAGTATGTCATCCCCGGTCGTTACCGACCTTTATCCGAGGATCCTCAACCACAAAGCAACAACCACAAAGCAATAAATTTGCAGTAACCACATAGGTTAAATATCTGGGTTTCATACCATGATACCACCCTTTTCCAGAAGGAAATGGACATACCCTGAGAGCGCTACCCCCAAATTGTCTTGCTGCATCCTTCCTGTTTCGACCATTTTCGGGTTGTGAGGTCCGACAAGGTCTCGTCTACAAAGCTACGCTTTTCACAAAAAGCCATGCTTCGATCAACAAATTATCAATAGCACTTCGTATGCCATATTACCAAATTGGGAATGTATCACTAGCAACCATCAACTACATAACCTCTGAGCTCGAACATCTCAGAGAAGGGTGTTAAGCTAAGAGAATAAATTCTCCGCTACCAATAGAAATATATTTGATAGAAACTAGCCTTACATCTCAAAGTGTAATGTCAGACGCACATCCATACAAGTCCATTCCGGGAACGAACGAAACCAAAGGCACTTCAAAGAAGCCCTTGCAATCCAAATATTCACTAATCACGTTCGGAATCCCCATCACAAAGGGTGATCAAATCTCTATACCAAGGCCTTTCGCTGCGGAGACATTCGACAGGTAATCCTTTCGCTTTTGAAAATACCCGGTCTTCAACACCGTTTTCAAATGTAATCCCATTTCGTCGTATCATTATTCGAAACGGATTTTATGACACAAAGTCCTCTCCCGGATAATCTGAATAACGAGCGCTTATCTTAAAAATAAGTGTTACATTCAGATTTCAAAAAAATCTCAACAAATTTCCACTTTGATCTTTTAAACAAAAGATCCATCACTATCACAAAGATTCGATGTGGTTTTCTAAAATCCATATGGAATCCGACCTCCGGTCGCATCGAAATTCAAACGCAGTTTAAAGGAAAATATTGATAGTCGGTTATATAACTATCAATCAACATTCATAACAATCACCAGATTTAAAAAAAATTCCCCAATTATTTATTTTAAAAATATCTTCGCAAGATATATTTTCACACTTCAACCATTTAAAAACAAATTTCAAATTACTTTCCACATTTCAATCCTTTGAAAACAAATTTCAAATCATTTTCCACATTTCAATCCTTTGAAAACAGATTTCAAATCACTTTTCCTTATGTGGAATCCATTTCCAAATATTTATTCATTTCCACTGAAAGTCTGCCGAGTTCAAATCCTTTAAATTACTTATCTAGACATATATATTTGGAAACATTTAAAATAAAACTATTTTAAAACACTTTATTTCAAAACATTAGTTATGAAATTTTATACTCATATCTCATATAAATCTTAAGCTCAAAATAATGTTAAATAAAATTATTAGATGGAGTATAACTATTTGAATAACCATTTTCTAAATTAAATATCAACTAAATCTTTAAATAATCACTTCTATAATCGATTAAATAAATCTTTACTATAAAGATTTAAAATCAACAACTTAAGAGAATAATTTCTCCAACCTTTAAAAACCAACATTAAAACTTTCAATTTATATTCAAAAGCTACTTTAAAAAAACATACTCGGCTTTCCAGGCAAAATACACTTTCCATTTCAAAATGGTCCATTTAAATCAATTAATAAATCGTTTTGGATTTATTTTAAATTTACGTTCCAAATCCGTAAATTTCTTTCCATACGTTTAAAAATAAACCAATATTTATTTTCAAAACACATTTCCCTTTCCTTTTTAAATTCCCATTGTGAATTTAAATTTCCAAATATCCATTAATATACGATTTTCAAATCGATTACCAAATATTTACTTTCAACCACCAAATCAAATTCCAAACTGATTTTCCAAACATTTATTTCAAACACCAAATCGATGTCCAAATCAATTTCCCAAAGATTTATTTTAAAGCACCAAATCAATTTCAAATCGATTTCCCAGTTTATTTTCAAAACACCAAATCAAATTACAAATCGATTTTCCAAAAATTTATTTTAAAATACCAAATAAATTTCCATTCAAACACCAAATTTATTATCTTTTAAATCAAATTCCTTTATTTCTTCCAAACTATTTAAAATCTGAATTTTAAATAAATTGTCCAACTTTTAATCCATTTATTAAAAACTTTTCCCATATTTTGGAATTAATTCGATAAGATTTCAAAATCAATCTTTACCCTTTTAAATTCCTTCTTTTAAATTCAACCAATTCTTTAAAATGAATTAATCATAAATTTTCTTCTTAAATTTCAAAAATCCATTTTTATTTATTTCTGGTATCCACGATACTAGAATATATTCGGCTAAACTATAGACATCAACAATTTCAATCATAAATATAATTATATACAGATTATAAATAAATCAACACATAACATTGAAACAAATTCAATATTTGAGGAATCCTGTTCGATCCCCCCAACCTATTTCTCTGCATCCATAGATGTTAGCACAACAATTAAATACCAATTCCACTTCGAGGTGGAATATCGCGGTATATGGATTTATATAATATCATCCGCTATTATGCGGCTTATATGGTCTCATCCGCTATACAATGCGGGAAATCAATCACTCCAAATATATATATATACACACACACTACCACATCAAAACAGTCAATCAATAACTAAAATTTCAATTTAATTTGTGTGACAATATCTCACCTTTTATTTGCAATCTGTTTCCAATCCCACCTTGTCTTCTTCACAGTATTAGACTTTGTATAGACAATTTTATACAGTTGATTAATATTCGAAGTAATCGAACAATTAAATTCCATTTGATAATTTTAATTAAACTAATGATTAATTTTTTAAACTAATTTCTTTTAATAAAATATTTTCTAGTGACCAACAGTTAGATAAGTTTTAATTTCCACAATATATTATTTTAGAACTAAACCAGCAAATGAAAATAGGTATATCTATATTTTCTTTTGAAACTGAATATACAAATAAGTTATATGTGTATTAAAAATCTTATATTCATATAAACTCTTATTTATTTCTAAAATCTTATAACAATTCCCTGTTTAACATTTTCCTTTTAAATTAGCAACCAATATAACTGAATAAAATTAATTAAACATGTTAATCATCACTATATATTATTTTTAAATTAACTTGTGAGTTCAAAATCATGTATAAAAATTTTCTGTTAATACCCTACTATAATTATTTATGTCTCCACCAATTTGAATTAAATAAATAAATAAATAAATAAAAACTATACCCAATCAAAAACAGAATTTGCCAGTCTATCGAACATGAACTCAATGCACTCGAGCAATCCCTTCCTCTGTGCCATTGCGAGCAGCCACCACTTGAGGCCCATCTTCCTTGAATCGCACGTACATCAATCACCTCTGCCTAGATATGTCGCCAAGACGAATCGCGGCCACCATCGTGAGTTCTTCCATCGACATCGAAGTCGTCTTTGATTTCTCATTCCTAGATCGCGACATCGAGTTGATAGTCCATTGCAACACGCTCGGCCAGGCAAATCTATCGTAGCCTCACCATGACCAAAACCCCTTGTGCTCGCTGACCCTCTCTCCCACGATCGAGATTAGCTTAAAGGAATTCGCCAGCTCAAAGCTCGAAGTAGGGTTTGCGACAAAAATCAAGGCAAGCACAACCATTTTTCATTTTTTATGTGAATCGGTTTCGAAAAAAATCATGAGAATGGAGGAAGGAAGTGAGAGGATACGACCATTGATTTTATTTCTCCAAAGCCGTTGCTTTAATTTTTGTTGAACGAAGAAGACTTCGTTTGTTTGTTTTAACGAGATGTATTTTTTTGTAAATGACGCGTGTTAAAAAAAATTTGACAAGTGTTAATAAAGAAAGAAACGTGTAAAAACTTATCAACTGCAAAAGAATATTTACATTTGTTTAATTCAAATTCAAATTCAATTTCAAATTGCCTCGTTCCGCAGCTCAAAATTTTGATCTCCAATCGAGGCATACCACCAGGCGTTTATAATGTTATACGCCTATTTCGAACGTAATGGAAAAAATTCCGAGTCCAAATTCGATAGTATGGAGATGATAGCTTTTTGGATCAGTTATTAAATTAAATTTTCGATTTAAATTTCAACGCGTTTGCTTATCGTACGGCCAAATGACAACTCCGAATGCTATGAAAATTGAAATCCGATAATAATAGAATATCATGGATCTAATGGAACTTGTTTCGTCGAATTCCGAGACTGTGGCCCGGAAGGCTATTTTTAAATATCGATTTAAACGATATAAATTCAAAACTGAACAAAACAGTTTCAAATTCTACTCTGAAGCTTCTATTATCTTCGGTATCATCAATGTAAATTTTCCAAGCCTTGAAAATATTTTTAACAAGCCTAAAACTCGGTATTTAATATTTTACCCAAGTTTCAGTGATAAATTTAATAATTAAATTGCCTAATTCATCTTGATATTTGAAATTCAAGTTTAAAATATCTTTCAATATTTAAAATCAATTAAATATTTCTTTTTAAAATGTTTAAAATCTCTGGGTCGTCGCATTAAGGTTAATTAATTGATAATGAAAGTTAATTAAATATTGATCAAAGGTTAATTAATAAGGAATTAATTAATTAATAATTAAGGATTAACTAATTAATAATTAAGGGTAATTAATCATTAATTAAGGATAATTAATGAAGGTAATTATTTGATTAATTAATTATAATCACACGATTAATGAATCATTAGATGATTAATTATTATTGAATGCTTTGTATTGGTTGATGCGTCTGATATGTGATTGTGATACTGTGTGATATGAATTGCTTTGTGCTGAGTTGTGACATCTATAATATATTACCGTGTAAATGTGAAAACCCCTTGGCCCGTAAAATGGCATTTGAATTTTGATGCTACAGGGAGTCGGATTCGAATTGGTTATCCGAAACCCACATCGAATTTTAATGATTAATCTTTGTGACTTGTGTATCCACATGTTTTTAAAATAAACACTCATTATTCGGATTAGCCGGGAGAGGACTTTGTGTCATAAAAGTCATTCCTAATAATGATCCGATGAATTGGAGTGCATTTGAAGATGGTGGTGAAGACCAGGTACTTTCAAGAACGAAAGGATTACTTGTTGATTGTCTCTGCAATGGGTTGCTCTGGTATAAAGATCTCCATATGTGATGGGGAATCTGATCGAGATTGTGGATACCCGGATTGCAAGGGCTTCTTCCTTCATTAGACAAAGTACCTTCGGTTCCATTCAGACCTAGGATGGACTTGTATGGTTGTATGTCTGACATTATACTTTAAGATATAAAGCTGATCTCTATCAAATACATTTCTGTTGGTGGCGGAGGATTTTTTACTATTATCTTAGCACCCTTATCTGAGACGTACGAGCTCAGAGGTTATGTAATTGATGGTTATTAGTGATATACTCCCATTTTGGTAGTGTGGCATGCTGAGTGTTGATCATTTGTTGATCAAATCATGGCTTTTGTGAAAAGCATAGCTTTGTGGATGATACCTCGTTGAACCTCACACCCCGCAAATGGTCAAAACAGGAATGGATGCAGCAAGGTTATGAGGGTCCCGCCCTTTAGGGTATGTACATTTCTTTCTGGATAATAAGTGGTATTCTGGTAGCAGCTTAAATAATTTGCTTTGTGGTTGTTGGTGTTGAGGGCCTCGATGATGGTCGGTTATGACCGGGGGATGGCATACTCGTGTAGTAGTTACCTAGTTACAGAGGTAATCTGGCATTGTGTTGGCAGGGAGCTAGTTAAGTTCTCGAGGCGTCCCTCCAGAGGCGTACCCATTCGGTAAAGGATAGTCTTGACCATTTGTTGGAAATCCAAACAAAACAGTACGAACACTTTACGATGGCAGTTGTATAACCTGCCAGCTCAGGTGGTAGCTATAGCAGGCATAATATAATGGTACCTATGCCGGCTAAGATTAATATTATACTTTCAAAATGTTTTCACATTATGCACTAATAATAATATCAAAAGAGTTTTCACGTATCAAGCATACTTGACTATCATAAGGAGAAATCTCCTCCAATTGTGCGATTGCATTATGTTGTGCGGGGAGGCCTTATGGTAGTTTCATTTTCCAAAAAGCATATCGGATTACTTTTTATAAATTGTTATTGTACAAACAACTGTTTTTTACCTCATACCAGTCCCATGACTGACCCGGAGTTTATTATTCCCTTCCTAAATTTTGTGTGTCCATAATTTTCCACACGGACAGCCTAGAAGCAGGTTATCCGTGTTTTGGAGCTAGCTTGGATTTAAAAGTCCTTTGAAAGCTGTCGGATTTTGGAAGCTTTTGGTTTGGAAATCTTTTGGAAGTCCTTATTGAAATTGAAGGTGCTTATGCTGGATTCTCTCTCTCTTTCTTTTGAAGACTCTATTGAAGTTATTGTAGCTTTATTGTGGTTCTGCTGTGGTGTAATTATCTTTTGTAATATAATGTGTAGCACTCTGATGATATTGTATCGAATGGTATATCCATGTTGTATCTGTGTTGTGATAAATGAAATCGTCTTTTGTATCCGCTGTTTGTATTCGTCTAATGTTGTTATAAGATCCATCGAACTGAAGTTCAACATTTGAATCTCCGGCAGTCGAATACAAATGAGGTATTTGATGTCAATTTTTGAACGCCGGATTTCAGGTCGTGACAAGTGGTATCTGAGGTAAAGGTTGAGTAAGAACTTTAGCTATGAAGTATAACACATTAGGTGGCTCATTAGAGATAGGGTTAGAAATACCCTAAAATGAGTATATCCCTAAGATATCTCATCCACATGGTCTAAATTAAGTTTTTTTTTTTTTACTATTTGAAGATAGCGAGAATGAGTAGTAGAAGAGGATGAGGTAAGGGATGGGGAAATACCACAACAACGGTTAAGTCCCCACAACAACGGAAGCAGCTATTCCCACTCAACCTCAGCCGAATCTAGCTGATTTATATCGAAGTTTTTCCAGACTGGGTGGAAAGCCATTCACATGCAAGGAGTCTATTATCGAAGCACAAGCCTGGATACGATCGTGCGAAAGAATTTTCAGAGGATTGAAGTTGGAGGAAGATTAAATGTGATTGATAACTTATTGGCAATTCCAAGAGAAGGCTTTAGCTTGGTGGAAGATTGTTACAGTGGATGAGCCAGAGGATGAGTTCACTTGGGGTCGATTCAAAGAAGTGTTTGAGAAACGTTATATGTCGTCTGTTGGTATCTCCAGAATGTACAAGGGGTTTAAGGAATTAAAGCAGGGAAGTTTATCATTTGAGGAATACTTGAATAAGTTCAATGAGTTATCTCGGTTTGGTCCAGAGCCGGTGAGCACCCCCCTAAAGAAGAATGAAAGATTTATTCGAGGAATGAATAAGAAGTTCCATGAGAGAATGACTGCCCACGTGAAGGAATCTTTTTCTGATCTGATAGATATGGGTCATAGATATGCCACCCTGGACAAGCAGGAAGTTCTGGAGGAGAAAGGAAGTACAAGCAATCCAAATTGGAAGAAAAGGAAGTTTGGAGGGAAGAAACCGTGGCAAGGCAAGGAGAAGAAGAATAATGAGGAGGATAAGGCAAAAGATATTACTTGTTTTAATTGTTTGGAGAAGAGCCATTACTTAAGTAGGTGTATGAAGCCAAAGAAGGATCAATCTATAAAGACAAGAGCCGGGCAATGTATTACTGTCATAAGCCAGGATACGAAGTTAAAGATTGCCAAAAAATGAAGCAATTTCTCAAGTAGCGAAAGTGTACGCGATCAAAGATTAACCTTCATCCTCTGGAGTGGACAAAGGAAAAGAAGTTTTAGAAGGTAACCTTCTCATTTATGATAAAGTTGTGAGAGTTTCATTCAATATGGGAGCCACACATATCTTTATCTCCCAATAAACCGTAAATGAATTAAGACTTGAACCTGAATTTGCCGATGAGCCCATTTGCATGAAGAATCCAGTTGGTGTCCCTGTAAACCTTTGTCTATGATGTAGAGAAGTTCCTATCTTGTATTCTTGTCATCAATTTCCTATCAGTCTCTTTGTCCTCGATTTTAATGAATTGAAATCTTACTCGAAATGGACTGGCTAATGAAATACGAAGCTAAATTAGATTGTAACAATCGAACGATTTCGATCAGAACCAAATTTAGGAATTTTATTGAAATTTCTTGTGAGGATTCAAGTCCAAAAAGGGATAAATTGATGTATACTTTGGGGTATCCCGAACCTAGTCTGGAGTCTATACCTATTATCTGGGAATTTTCAAATGTATTCGAAGAGGTTAAATCTTTGCCTCCGCACAGAGAAATTGAATTCAGAATTGATTTGGTTCCCAATGCTCGTCGTGTTTCTCATGCAAGCCGTAGGATGGAATCAAGGGAGAGAATAGAACTAGTCAAGCAAACTTAAGATTTGCTAGAGAAAGGATTAATACGTCCCAGTGTTTCTAGTTGGGGTTCAACAGTGGTGTTTGTGGCCAAGTCTGACGGATCCTTGAGATTGTGTATGGACTACCGCGATCTCAATAAATTAACATTAAAAAACAAATTTCCTTTGCCTAGAATCGACGATCTATTCGATTAGTTGCATGGCGCTCGATTCTTTTCTAAGATGAATCTAGTTCAAGGATTCCATCAATTGAGAATTGCTGAAGACTTTATCCACTTAACTGCTTTCAGGGGTCCTAACACATTCTACGAATGGTTAGTCATGCCTTTCGGACTAACCAATGCTCACGCATACTTCGTAGACTTAATGACCCGTTTATTCCCAGAAGTGCTGAATAAATTCATTCTTGTATTCATTGATGATATTTTGATCTACTCTCAAACTGAAGAGGAGCATGTTGAGCACCTGAGAATTGTTTTGAAAATATTAAGAAAGAACAATCTATTCTCCAAATTTTCTAAGTGTCATTTTTGGATCAAGGAAGTTAGATTTCTCGGACATATTGTCACCGAAGAGGGAATTTCTGTAGACCCAGGCAAGTTTTCCGCTATTCTAGACTGGAAGCAACCCACAACTCCAAAAGTAGTTCGAAGTTTTCTGGGTTTAGCGGGATACGACAAAAAATTTATCCTGGATTTTTCTAAGATAGCCACTCCATTGACTAAGCTAACAATGAAGAATGCTAAGTTTGATTGGACTTCGAAATGCGAAGAAGCATTCGAGGAGTTGAAGAGAAGACCAACTACCACTCAAGTTCTCGCTATTATTAACGGGAACCAAGGTCTGTCTGTTTATACAGATGCTTGTGGTGATGGTGTGGGTGCTGTGCTGATGCAAAATGGTAGAGTGATTGCCTACGCAAGTAGACAATTGCGTCCACATGAGAAAAACTACCTGACCCACGATCTCAAACTTCTTGCAGTTATTTTCGCTTTAAAAATCTGGCGTCATTATCTTGTGGGTAAGAATCTCTTTAAGCTTTTTAAAGAAAGAATTTAAAAGTTTAACTTAACTTAATATATATACTTAATGAAACCTTCTTGTTTTAGGTGAAAAATTTGAAATATTCGCCGACCATAAATCTCTGAAGTATCTCTTTAACCAAAAGGATTTGAATTTAAGGCAACAACGTTGGTTAGGATTTCTAGCGTCATATGACCTGGATTTTCTATATACGCCTGGAAAAGCCAACGTCGTGGCCGATGTCTTGAGTAGTAAACATGCTATTCTTGCTCATCTTGTTGTCACTCCTACTCTTCTTGAAAAAGTTGCTAATAAGCAGAAGGAAGACAAATTTCTTCAAGGAATTTATGGAAGGATTCGTCGTGGTGAAGATTCCATCTTTGGAATCGATAATAATGGAATTATAAGACTGAAAGGCAGGATGTGTGTCCCAGACGTACCAGATCTAAAACGTGAAGTTTTGGATGAGTGTCACAAGTCCAAGCTTAATATCCATCAAGGAGTTAATATGATGTATCGAGATATCAAAATAACCTTCTGGTGGAAAATAATGAAAAGAGATATAACTATTTATGTGAGTCGTTATGCTACTTGTCAACAAATCAAAAGTGATCGAAAGAAGATGGCAGGTTTACTTCAGCCGTTAGAAGTACCTAACTGGAAGTAGGATCAAGTGTCTATGGATTTCATAGACGGTTTGCCAAGAGCTCAGAAAGGTAATGAGGCGATTTGGGTTATCATGGATCGTCTAACCAAGACTTCCCACTTCATCCCAGTAAAATCTACCCGAACGGTTGCAAGTTTGGAAAAGTTGTATGTGAAAGAAATTATTCGTCTCCATGGAATACCGAGAAGTATAGTGAGTGATTGTGAACCGACCTTCACTAGCAGATTTTGGGAGGCATTTCAAGCCGCATTAGGAACCAAACAGAACTTCAGTACTACTTACCACCCGTAGTCTGATGGGCAGACAGAAAGGATAAATCGAATCGTAGAATACCTTTTGTGTGCTTATATTCTTGACTTTGCCGGTTCATGGGAGGACCATTGCATCTATAGAATTTTCATATAATAATAGCTATCAGGCCAGTATCAAAATGGCTCCTTTCGCGGCTTTATATGGGCTTCCGTATCGATCGCCTGCATGTTGGATTGAGTCTGGTGATAGACTCGTTATTGGACCAGATATGATAAAGGAAGCTACTGAAAAAGTTGATCTTATTCGAAAGAAGCTGAAAGCTGCTCAAAGTTGTCAGAAAAGCTATGCTGAACGCAGGAGAAGAGATTTAGAGTTCCAGGTTGGAGATTCCGTTTTTCTAAAGGTTTCTCCACTGCGGGGTGTGTTGAGATTTGGAAAGACTGGTAAGTTGGCACCACGATATATTGGTCCTTTTCCTATACAGGAGAGGATCGGTCCTTTGGCATATCGAGTACAGCTAGCCAATTGATTATCTGGCGTGCATGACGTGTTTCATGTTTCATATCTTCGAAAATATGTACACGATCCAGATTGTATTACTGAAGAAGCCACTCAGCATGATTTGGAGATCACTCCCAACTTAGCAGTGAAAGAGAACCATTGAAGATAATTGATCGAGATGAAAGGCAGCTAAGAAATAAAGTGGTGAAACTGGTAAAAGTGCAATGGAGTGGTGATCCAAATGACTGTACTTGGAAAACAGAGGATAGCATGCAGAAGTCCTATCCCAATTGCAGAGTGGATATTTCAGCTTAATCTGGTAAGCCATTTCTCTATCTTTTTATGTACTCATATATTCTTTGTTTGTCTCTCTCACTTTCGAATTTCGAGGATGAAATTTTCTTAAAGGGGGAATTTGTAACATACAAATTCTTATTAGGTTTAAATTTAGTAATTAATATAAAATTTTGGAACTGAATTAAAATCTATTTGAAAATTTTCAAAACAAATTAGATAAGTATTGATTTGTACATATGAATAAGATTATAATTTGAATTTGAGTTTAAAATTAAAAAAAATAGATGTTTTAAAATAATTTGAATTAAATATATATATATATCAGTAGATTTGAATTTGAATTTGAATTTAAAACTAAATATCTTAGTGAAATAATTTATATTTGAAAAATAATACATGTGATTATTTATTAATACAGGTAAATAGGCACAAGGAAGAAGTTGCAAAAAAATTCAGTCTAAGGGACAACAAGTTTGCTTTTTAGCCTGAAGGACACTTTTTAGTGTAAACTGAAAATGACAGTTATAACTATCATTCTGTGATTTACACTAAAAAGTGTCGTTCAGCCTAAAAAACAAACTTCTTGTCCTTCAAACTAAATTTTTTTTCTAACTTTTTACTTTAGCCTAAAAACCCCTTATTAATATATATATTTTAGTTTCAAATTATTTTCTTTAAAAGGTTATATATAAATGTTAATAAATAAATAGAAAATACAATAAAAAACATATAGTTGAAAATAGAAATAAATTAATAAAGCATATTAATATAAACTAAATGCATTTAAATATATATATATATATATATATATATATAAATTATATATATAAGATATAAAAGAAAAAAAACCATGCAAATTACAAATGTAAATATATAACATGGGAAGATTAACAAGTGTTAAAAATGTAAGATATAATTAAACAAGTGTAATGATTTTATCAATAAAATTTACAAGTGTCAATCTATTTTTTTATTTTTGAAATAATGAACAAAAATAGAAATAAGGTTATATAATCTCTTTAGCTCCTTTCTTCTCATTTCTTTTAACTTTTCCAAATTTTAAAAATCAGAAATAAAAAACCTGTAGACTCTAAAACCAGAAAAATCAAAAACAATTCAAACCAGATGAAAAGAAATTAATCAAAAGCAATCTTCTTCACAAATTTAACAAAGCAAAGATCAAGCAACAAAAGAAGATTCAGTTCTGTAATCTAGCAAGTTAATCCATCAGAAGCTAAGCAAATCAACGTCAACTACAAGTAGATTAAAAAAATTAAATTCAAAGATCATCTCTAGTTTTAGAAATCAAATTCAACTTCTCCGTTTCCTCTGTTCAAAACAAACATGTTAGTAGACTTCTTTAATCTGATTTATAATTGGTTGTTTGGTGAAATGAAGCTATGAAAAGTATTTGAATGTATGAAAATATGTTTATATATACAAAAATGTATTTAGATATGTTGTGCATGTCTTTTGTACAGACATGCATCTTTGTTTCCAGGTTTATAAGAGTTAAACCTATTCAAAAATCAATACTTCTGTCTCTGATCCATTCTATGCTTATATAATCAAAATCTAACTTCTAAAAATAGTTTTGAGATAGATTTGAACATAGTTTTCACTAGGAAGACGAATATGCAGTAAACTCAAATAAATGTCAAAAATTCAAGTATCGTAAATTCTTGATTCATTTATATAATATGTTCTACTTTTGGAAATGATGATTTTTAAAAAAAATCATGATTTTTAATCCAGTAAATCTCAAGAATTTTGAAGTTGAATGTAAAATGGATTCTGGGTAATTATGGCGATCGGGGAGGAGGTTGATCTCGAGATCGAAGCTATAGCTTGCTTGGTGGTTAGAGATCATCAGAAAAATATTGAGTGAGGTGATAGTCTACGGTGGCGACGGCGGGGCAACGTTTTAGGGTTTAACCCAATTTTTAGTTAAGGTCGGAAAACATGACGCTGTGACTTCGTCAGTGCATCGAACTACACCGGAGCTGGGGAAAAAGACGCATAGTTGAATGGAGAGGCTTTGGTTGTAGTGGCGTGGCTTCTGACGATCTACATCATCGGTATGAGGAGGATTAGTCAATCAAATTTTGTTCCAAGTTTAGTCAGATAGCTCGATCATGAATTCGATGTTGTTCAGTGGATCTGGGTGGTTGGAGGCCTATAGGAAGTTGTCATCGACTTGTCGACGATTGTGGCATCGATCGGTGATGACTGGAATCATTGCGCATGTGCACAGTTTCGAATTCATGTCAGTAATATTGGGTTAGAGGAAGAAAGGTTGTGGCCTTGGGGACGAGCTCGAGATCGATCGGGTTTGACTCGAAGAAAATATGTAAACAAGTTGCTCGGGAAAAACGTAATTTGGCTCGGGAAAAATATGTTTTTGTGATGATGTCCAGTTTTCAACAAAAATGAAAATACAAGTTTTAAAATTTTAAACTTAATCAAATTTAAAACAAGTTTCTCAACCCATTTTTTTGAAATATTAAATGTTGGTTTAAGTTTAAGATAAATCAAAGGGTTAAGATAAATCATTTTAAAATTTATTAAGTTAAAAAGTGTTTTAATATATACATAACCTCTATTTTAAGGTTTATTTTTAATAAACTTAATAATGAAATTAAGTGGTTAATTAAGAAAGATAAAAATGTTTTAAAAATATAATTTACTCAAAGGTTTAATTAATAAGGTAATGAAAATTTATTTTCAAGATTAATTAATAAAGATTTAAAGGATAATTGAAGTAATTAATGGTTTATCTTTTAATAAATCAAGATCTTAAGTAATAAATGATTTACTAATTAACGTAAGTAATTTAAGGATAATTACTTAAAGAATAATTATTCAATTAACCTTAATTGAAGGTTAATTAATTATTAATTTAGGTTAATTAATTAATAATGAAAGTTAATTAAATATTGATTAAAGGTTAATTAATAATTAGGAATTAATTAATTAATAATTAAGGATTAATTAATAATTAAGGATAATTAATCATTAATTAAGTATAATTAATGAAGGTAATTATGTGATTGATTAATTATAATCACGCGATTAATTAATCATTAGATGATTAATTATTATTGAAAGCTTTGTATTAGTTGATACCTCTGATATGTGATTGTGATACTGTGTGATATGAGTTGCATTGTACTAAGCTGTGACATCTATAATATATTACTATGTTAATGTGAAAACCCCTTCGCCGATAAAATGGCATTTGATTTCGATGCAACAGGGAGTCGGATTCCAATTGGTTATTCGAAACCCACATCGAATTTTAATGATGAGTCTTTATGACTTGTGTATCCATGTGTTTTTAAAATAAATGCTCATTATTTGGATTAGCCGGGCGAGGACTTTGTGTCATAAAGCCCATTCCGAATAATGATACGACGAACTGGAGTGCATTTGAAGACGGTGGTGAGGACCGGGTATTTTTGAGAACGAAAGGATTACCTTTTGATTGCCTTTGCACTGAGTTACTCCGGTATAGAGATCTCCATATGTGATGGGGAGTCCGGTCGGAATTGTGGATATCCGGATTGCAAGGGCTTCTTCCTTTATTGGACGAAGTACCTTCGGTTCCATTCAGACGCAAGATGGACTTGTATGGTTGTATGTCTGACATTACACTTTGAGATATAAAGCTGATCTCTATCAAATACATTTCTGTTAGTGGCAGATAATTTTTTTCTCTTAGCTTAACACCCTTCTCTAAGACGTACGAGCTCAAAGGTTATTTAGTTGATTGTTATTAGTGATATACTCCCAATTAGGCAGTGTGGCATGCTGAGTGCTGATCATTTGTTGATCAAAGCATGGCTTTTGTAAAAAGCGTAGCTTTGTGGACGAGACCTCATTGAACCTCATACCCCGGAAATGGTCGAAATAGGAATGGATGAAGCAAGGTTATGAGGGTCGCACCCTTTAGGGTATGTGCATTTCCTTCTGGATAATTAGTGGTATTCTGGCATGGAGCCCAGATAATTTGCTTTATGGTTGTTGGTGTTGAGGGCCCTCGATAAAGGTCGGTTACGACCGGGGGATGGCATACTCGTGTAGTAGTTACCTAGTTACAGAGGTAACCCGGCCTCGTGTTAGCAGAGAGCTGGTTAAGTTCTCGGGACGTCCCTCCAGAGGCGTACCCATTCGGTAAAGGAAGTTCCTTAGCCTTGACCATTTGTTGAAAATCCAAACAAAACAATACGTGCCCTTTACGATTACAGTTGTATAACCTGCCACCTCAGGTGGTAGCAATAGCAGGCATAATATAATGGTACCTATGCTAGCTAAGATTAATATTGTACTTTCGAAATATTTTCACACTACGCACTAATAATAATATCAAAAGAGTTTTCTCGTATCAAGCATGTTTGACTATCATAAGGAGAAATCTCCTCCAATTGTGTGATTGCATTGTGTGTGTGCGGGGAGGTCTTATGGTAGTTTCATTTTTCAAAAAGCATTATAAATTGTTTTTGTACAAACAACTATTTTTGTTTACTCATACCAGTCCCATGACTGACCCGGAGTTTATTGTTCCCTTCCGAAACTCTAGGTGCCCATTATTTTCCACATGGGCAGCCTAGAAGCAGGTTATCCGTGTTTTGGAGGTAGCTTGGATTTAAAAGTCTTTTGGATGCTGTTGGATTTTGGAAGCTTTTGGTTTGGAAGTCCTTATTGAAGTTGAAGGGGCTTATGATGGATTCTCGCTCTCTTTCTTTTGAAGACTCTGTTGAAGTAATTGTAGCTTTATTATGGTTCCGCTGCAGTGTTATTATTTGTTGTAATATCATGTGTAGCACTCTGATGATATTGTATCAAATGTTATATCCATGTTATACATGTGTTGTGATAAATGAAATCATCTTTTTTTTCTGCTGTTTTGTATTCATCTAATGTTATTATAAGCTCCACCGAACTAGAGTTCAACATTTGAATCTCCGGCAGTCGAATACAAGTGAGGTATTTGATGTCGATTTTTGAATGCTGGATTTCAGGTCATGACATCGTCCAAACATAAACATGAATACTGTGAACCAAGTATTATCAACTCCCATGCGAAAAAATCAATAAGTATCTCTAGATATGGAATTGACAACAAACTAACATGGGTCGCTGACCTTAGATTATGCATCCTACTCTATCTTTAGTCATTTCTAATGTCGAGGTTACATTCAGCATCTTTCACAAAGCCTTCATCACTCAAATAGAAAACGAGTCCCAGATTGGATCGTCCCATCTTGAATAGATGTTGAAACCATACATGGATTCTCATATCTCTACAAATCTGGAATCACACATAGATTCCCATATCCTGAAAGATCATGAACAACATCTATTTGAGCATCTTAAATAGTTTTCGAAACTCTATATAGATTCCGTTTCTTCAACCGCTTCCAAAACGTAGAAACCGTATACTGGTTTTGAAGTGGCATTCGATAAGTAGAACACGTACAGCGTCGAGACTCTTCAAAACCAATTGATGAATTTTCAATAAACTCAATTTCAATTCTTTCGAAAGTAAGTGAAAGCAAGATATGTTTCATACTAATACTCCTCCTTGGTGGTTCTTATTGGTATGCAATCGTGAAGGCCTTTGATTACTTCCTAAATTAATATTAGGTCAAGTTTGATAATCGAATAATCAATTGTCTAATCAAAACAATTGGTATACAAATCACGATGCGTATTCTTAACTCATTTTCCACATTCCAACTTAATTATTCCTCACCCAAGAATGAAACCAATTAAGTTTAGACACTAATTGCTTGAAGCCTTGCCTAGATACTTTATTCTTAAATCTTATAAATAGATAAGTCTACCTCGTCGACTTTTAGTGTTAAGTAAAGTATTAAAGATTTCCATAAACAATAATGAATCATCTCGACTAACACTTTTCCGACATTTTCCACTTTCCTATTCCTCGGTTAAAAGGGAAGCCCAGTACGTTAGATCTTTATTGTTCTATTCCTACTCGACATTAACCTTAACTCTCATAAATAGATAAGATTACTTCATCGGCTTATTATTCCTAAGTGTAGTTAATTACTTTTCTAATAACAAATTTAAACAATCAACCATTTTTCCATTTTGCAATTACTAACCCCTTTCTAAACCTTTTGCTTTTTAATCTAAAACAAGACATTTATACTTTACAATTTGTATAATATATTTTAAGCACTCCTTTAAAATATCACTTGAAAATAACAAGTTTGAAAAATCATTAGAAACTTGAAAACGACATGATTTTAAAAAAATATCTCTTCTTTGAGAATTCACAACTAATTCATAAAAATTCATATAAACCCCAAACTATTTATTGGTTACTCTAATATGATTTAGGAATTTTTTTAGAAGAATGAAACAAATCTCTTAAACTCAAAGGCCTTTTTGAAACATTTGGAATCCAAAAATCAAGCTTAAACGGGGCAGTTTTGCACTAGTGATGTTTTTGCCATTTTCGAGATGTTACTTAAATTTTACTATTCAAGATTTTAATAGTAACAAACATACATATAAAACAATATAAATAAGCAAGAAACCCCAAATGATCTCTCTATGAAGTTCCATAGCAATTGCCAAAACAAAGCAATTTCAAACTACATCTATAGCGACTATCGCTATAAGTGCACTTCTAAATCCAAGTCATATTCCAACCTATTTTCAACTACAACCTATGTGCTTTATTCAAGGCCTAGTCATATGTCATATGTGTCCATTCAAGTCCATTCCAAGTTTGTTCAAGTCCATGCACAAGTATCCTATATGTCACTTACTTTTAAAGTAAGAAGTTACAACCATTGTTTTCAACGTAAGTAAACAACAATTCAGACAACTTTGACACAATCAATACAATATATATGTGGTATATTTTTCATTCAAAGTGAGGTATTAACTCACCTTTAATCCAACAATAATCAAGATCCAAGCTAACCAAGGTCCAACCCAACCTAGCAACGCCATTTCTTCCTTGCTTTCTTGCTTTTGCTTTCCTTCCCTTCTTGATGCTCATGACCTATTGTGATAGGGTGAGATGTGCTTCACTTTTTCACAATCTAACTAGGTAGAAGCTGTTGTTATATAGTGCCAAGGTCTTCCTCAAAGTTTGAGATAATGTGGAGATGGTTTGCAAATTATTTGCTTTAGGAATTTAGAGATAAAGAAAAAGAGAAGCCATTGACATTTTAACTAAAACTTAGGAATATTTGTGATACACTTCCTAAGGATGTACCCCTCCTTATATAGGCTTAGCAATAATTATGGGAAAAGACCAAAAAGCCTTGAAAACCCTAATGACATTAATTACTTTTTATCAGATAACTTTATGTCACTTCTCCTTTACTCGTTATACCATTATACCCTTACCTTATAATATCTCTTATCCAAATAAAACTTTCTAGAACATTCCATGATTTATGAAGAGGAGATTTGTGTTAATTAATTGATAATGTGTTCATTTGATCATTGGTTAAATGTACGATAATTCAAACAACGCATATCAAACGAAAAACTGTTTATCAATAAACTGATTTTCGGTCACAATATCGATTTTTCTTGAAGAATATATTTTTGTAAACACTTTTCAAAAACAAGTTTCTTATCATTATTTATTAATTTAATGATGTTAGACAAGGTTATAAAATCATATTTATAACACTTAAAAATATCTCATAATGTGTCGATATTCGAAGACGAAGTGTTCGAATTTCTGGGTCATTACATTCTCCTCCACTTAGAACAATTCATCCTCGAAATTCAAACAAGAACGATAATAAAAGAAGATAAAAGAACATGATATATATGTATATATATTGCACTACAGAAACTATATACGAACTAAACTGTAAACCAAATTGCATACTGAGCAACTTCACCTCAAGCAATGAGCACAATACAAAAGATATTTGATACTAAGATAAGAAGAAATTCTAGTCTATAAGCAACACTAGATGGATAACCTTCAAATTGTTGTCCTTCTTCGTTGAACCACGAGCATCCTTGCTCCATGGCACTTTTAACCTTAACAAAAGAATAAGCACACAAGCACTCAAATAGCATTCACAATTACTAGCAATCAATGCCCATGGTTTGCTCAGGTTTACAACTCTCCCATTGTCCGAGGATGATAAAATAACCTACTAAGCATACCTTACGCTCAACGTCCTTACGTTCTTGCTTAGACGATTATTCATACTACCTCATAACAAATCGAAGAGTCATTCCCCAAACTCTTCATAAGCCAACATAAGGTATCATATAAATGTACTAAGCCCGTATAATGCACATTTACCATCGATATGCAAGATCTGATCTGGTTACTTGCTCGATCACATAGATTTCTCTTCCCAACAAATATAGATCGCTTGACCTCTCTAATGTGGACTCTGATTTGGTTCCTTGATTATAAACCTCTGTTCTCTTTGCATAGCCATATACTACAATAGAAAACATTAGGATCATATCACGAATCCCTACTAAGTGTTCGCCATCAAGAATCGATTGAAAAATTCTTGTTCGGACCAACGTAAACCATCTTGAAATCATGTACTCGAATACTGCATCAAGAATAATTATGTGAATGAAACGATCTACGTACAACCTACATACTTGTTCTATTGGTTTCTTGACTACCCCAGTATCTTTTATCACTTTAATTTGTCCAAATAGTATGCCTCTCCAATACTAAAATTTATTTATGAATCATTCTGTAAACATAACTTCAAATTTATAATCATTTTATAACTTAAGTTCATACTCGTATACAGTATGTACCAACATCAAATTGTAACTAACAAAATTTTGAAACTGGTTTTAACTTGCTGTCTCAATTAAAGTATTATATAGACTCAACTTTATATTTTCACAAAACACTTAATTAAAAGCCCTATAACTATCTGGATGTTCCTGACTATCCAAAATCATCAAAAATTCCATTTCGTTTTTAATAAATGAAAACTACCAAACAAAATATCATATTATAATGCACATCCATACTTTTCTAATGCGTAAGCTATGTGTTTCCATGAAATAACATAACAAGAGAACATTTGAACTAAATATCGGTTTTCATTTCAAATCATTTTGAATTATTATATACATATAATTTTTGTATATCAAATCTTACTTTGGGAGCTAATCAAAATCTATTTTTCCAAAAAAACTTTGTAGCATCCTACACTTAGAAACTTGAAAATTAATATCGATGATGCGACAGTCATCACCGAAATTATTTTCAAGTGACCATAGTGAGTTCAGTACATCTAAACCATACTTTTGGTACTCAACCAAAATCAGTTCAAAGCGGTATTATATACTTCGAACGTTTCTACTAAGTATCCTAACCTTAATTTCCTAATCCAACATAATATTTACTTTTAAATAATACCATTATTATTTTCCAAAATCTTGAAAAAAAATTTCAAAGCCACCAGGATTTAAGTTCTTGTATTCTCTATTTAAATCCTTTTCATTTTATAAACCATACTTACATTGAATTACTTCCTTGTATAAATCTTTTAATAAATATTAACCTCCAAATATTCTATCTTTCCTTTAGATTATAGTAAACATCTTTTACTTACTTTTCTTTTTAACTTCTAACCCAACATTTTCACTGGACGCCTTATAGTCAAACCATGAAATTAATTCACAAGGTATTCATTTAATGTACCCACAATTACTATCTACCCAACCCATGATGTAGAAAGGTAAAACATAACTAGTTGAGTACAAATCAATCACAAACAATACTTAATGTTCCTAACATGTCGAGCAGGACTAAACAATCAAGGTTATAGGATACTAAACTATGCGAAGCACTAATATCATACCAAACAAGAATAGTTAGACTATAAAAAAATAGCATACCCTTAAGAATCTTCTTCCCCTTCTCAGCTATAGAAGTGGAAGGTGCTGGAGTAAGTGAGAAAACCCTATGTTGTTGTTCTATTCGAAGCATCTGACAATCCCTGACACAATGATCTGGCTGGTGATAGTTGTAACAAGTCCTCGGTACAAACTACACCTTCACTGTCTATGGCTTAACCTTTAGAACCTTAGAACTTGGTTCTTCAGACACTTTCCCTCTCCTACACTCTCTAGCAAAATGATCCTCCTTCCTACACTTGTAGCATTTGAAACTTGAAGTATCCCCCGACGATTAAAACTTGCAGTTGTTGCTTTTGGTTGGTGCAAATACAGATGACTCTAGAGCATAACCCTCGAACCGAAAAGCCATACTTATAATATGCTTGATTGCTCCTTGGATATGATTTGTCATGTCCTTATATACCATGTTGCACAAACCAATCCAAGCTTGGGCCTCGAGGATAGTCTCGGTACCGTTGAACCTCTGTCATGTCCTTATATACCATGTTGCACAAACCAATCCAAGCTTGGGCCTCGAGGATAGTCTCGGTAACGTTGAACCTCTTTTTGCCCAATATCTCAAACTCACGCCATATCGAAGAAAAGTCTTTCCTTGGCCGATTCTACACTACTCCTTCCACTATACTTCCCCCAGTACTAAAATCCTTAGTATCCATAGTTCTTATTACCTAATCAAAGCAAAACTTCTTTCAGGATACAAAAGAATAGATTTCTTGAATAAGATTTTCACCCTAACTCTCTGCCTTTTCTTTTAATTATAGTCCCAACATGAACGTGGGTCTTATATTTGAGTTGGATGTTGTAACGAACGCGAATTTTCGACTCTCGAAAATCAACAGTAATACGTTCACTGTATTATATGCCAAGCAATCGAATGCCAGAAAACCCGATTGCTAGGGGAAAAATAAAAAGAAGAGGTAGAAGAAAAATGAACAACATAGAAACTCACAATCACGGCGGAACAATATATAATAGATAGTAACATGTCTTTATGCAAAAAAACTATAATTGTTACTTATACATTACATCATCGAGTACAACAAATCAATAACTCAATATTGGACAATTATAATAACTTGTCCTCACTAGTTCAATATATGGCCAACAATACACAGCGGAGTATAATCAAGTACGTGGAATACATCTCCATCATCCAGCTTGTCTCTTGAGCTCCATAAACCTGAATCTGTAATACTTGGTCTGGCCCAAGCATTATAATAAAATAGCACCAGATTCAGTCTAGAAAACCAGCATGAGAAAACACACACAATTGAGTTTATTAAAATTATTAAAATCCTTTGAAACACAAAGGTATCTCATAAGACCACGTCACACATAAACATGACGGGTTTTTACCTTATGATAACCAAAACATTTTATATCAAAATCATCTGATATTATAATAGTGTCTATAGAAAGTAAATAAAAAATAGCTGAACTGCTTGCATCTCACGTTTCAGCATAGTTGGGCACAATCGAAACCGTACGATGCTTATTGGAGAATGGATTCCATACAACAACTAGGAACTGAGGTACCAATTATCACAGTACACTTCTAGAAAAAGGTGCCGAGGACCTCGCTGGGATCCCCTACAACACAAGAGCGGTTCTACTCCTAACCTGGATAGTACCGGATATGTTACCACCTTGGGTGTTCCCACCCTTATCGGGAGCTTTTCTTTCCATGCACCACTGTATCCATACTTAATAATATATTCGAGGGTATCTAGAAAGGTGATAACATAGCCTAATTGGGTATGACCCACTTAGCCTTGCTACATATCCCCTAATTGTCAATCATTTTGGTTGATGGGGCTTGAGGCTTCAAGAAAAATTTCAATTAGAATGCTTATTGTCCTCTAATTACGATGTTCTGATAGCATTCCTCCATAAAAATTGTCCTGCGTCTGGACAAACCGAATCACCGTCTTCATTATCTTCATGGTATCCATTCGTAACGCTCAAATTGGATAGAAGTGGTTTTCGGATAATTAAATCCGATCTCGGTCTCTTCAAAATGATCAACGAAATTGGCCAATACTTGATAGTTGGTTATTTAACAATCAATATAACATCCATAAGCAGTCATTAGGCCCATATTATTATTTTCCAAAATTCATTTTCAAAATATCCCTATAAGACATATACTCAAACCCCTTCTAAATTTTCAGTATTTGAGACAACTCAAACACTTATATCCATATGAAGATATTTCAAACCATCTCTTATTTCAACACTTAGAAAATATTTAAAAATATATCTTTCTAAACCCCTTACTTCCTAACACATAGGAAAGTTCCATTTATTTCTCATTTCTCAAAAACCCTTCGCAATTTATATTGCAAATTCCTTAACTTGTTTATAACGAATTCTATATGTTCTGGGTTCCTTAATTAAATTAATTTATTCAAAGGTATATACTTATCTCACCGAAATAAGTATATTCACAAACCATTCCCTTTAAAAATATTTGAAATATTTTAAAATGGACATGGAAAGCACCAAGCGGTATCAACCATGGATTCGCAGCTCAAGGATTACGTCTATATCCTAGAGAAATCTAAACTTAACTGCAGGCAATCTCTGCCTCCTATTTCGCCATGTAAGTATACCATTACTTTTCGAAAAACTTATTTAATAATTAAATTTACTTTTAAACAATTAAAATAATTACATAACTTTGAAACAATAATTAATTCCAATTTATTAATAAAATTCTAATTGATTTACAAGACTTGTTTATAAAACTTATAATTCATTTTGACAATTTAAAAATATTTTAATAACCAACTTTCTGAAAATATTCTTTGCTAAAACATTTTTAAATTACCTAGTTTAATAATTAAAAATCCTCTTTTTAAAACACACTCAACTTTTCGACAACAATATATTTTTCAGTTCCAATATAGCCAGTCTAATATTTATAAATCTCTCTTGATTTATCACAAATTGATTTACGTCCCAATTTCATAAATCCCCGTTTTCACATTTCTAAAAGTAAAATCTATCATTTCTTTTTAAACCAATTCACCCATCTCATTATATATTCTTAGTGTGAATTTATATCTTCAATTTATCAACTAGTAATCACTTCACTTTATTTATAAGCATTGTTTATAAACCTCACAGTTTTCAGTTTCAGTTTATAACGGTTTCAAATCACTTAAATCTATTATAAGTTGATTTCTACGTTAAATTCCATTCATAAATAAATTTTCTTAAATAAATCAAACTATACTCCAAACCAACCAAATCTTAATTTTACTTTTATTTCGTAATTTAGAATCTTATTTAAGATTCAGTATAACCAATATTATATTTTTTTCCAATTTCTCTTTTATTATTCCAAACTATTAAAAATCTCAATTTTAAAACCTTATATTTAAACAAGTGTCCCTTAAGAATTATTATTTAAAATTATTTATATTCACTCTTCGAAAATCTCTATTTACAATATCATGGAATAGTTAAGTACAAATTTAAAAGTCAATCATGTATTTTATCCAAATCAATTTTCTTTTAACTAATCCAAAACTCTATATTTACTTCCAAAATCCCATTTTAATTTCTTTTCAATTTCAAAACATATATTTATGGTATTTTTAAAATACCAACATCTAGGCTAGTGCTACCATCTCATCCAACAATTTCGAATCACACTATAATCTATCACAGATTATTCAAACATATTATATATTACTATATATGAAATTAAATTCAATATTTTTGAAGAATCCAGTTGGATCCCTCCAACCTATTTTCCTACATCCACAGATGTTAATACAACATAAAAATACCAATCCTACTTCAAGGTGAGATATCGTAGTAATATACGGTCATCCTCTATTATGCAGAGCGCATAGGGTCCCATCCGCTCCAATAGGCGGGAAAAAATCAATCCATCTACTAATATATACTACTATATATGTTATAACATCCAACTGATAATAATAACTATCAAATCATCAAATCAACCAACAATTTAAATTTTCAACATTTAAATTAAACTAGCAATCCAAAAAATGAGCGAGATTTACTCACATTTATTTCCTGTTACCGCCTTCATTCCTGAATTACCTAAAAGTTTTAGAAGCTCCAAATTCGCCCAAACCAGTTTCATTTCAAAGCTCTCGTCGATATGTTCCGAACGCAGAAATTCGCATATTGATCGGGTTTGATATGAATGAAATATCTAATTTTAAACTCAGCATGCTTATTTAAACTAATAAATAAAAGAAATATAAATGTTCTCACATTCAAAAGCAACTGGCCCATGGCCCAACAACCCAGACACGCATCCATACTGTTGCATCTTTTTCTTCCTCTTTTTCTTTTCGCGTCTCCAGTAACCCATACACATGGCCAATCGTGCATGTGCACGACCCGCACAACCCACCACCGACCATCTCGACATCGCCCACATGACTGCCTCACCGTCCTCATCAATCTAGCACCACGGCCATGGCCCTTAGCCTCCTCGACCAAAATGCAACACTGCAGAGCATCCTTCGAGGCCGTACAATATTTCGCTCCTCCTTACAAACGACCGCACACCACCAAACTTTTCACCTAGCTACACCTCACCATGCCGAACCCACATCTAAAGTCAAATCTCCAATCGATGACCAAAAATCGAGAAAACCCAAACCTTAGCTTTGACAGTAAACATTGATCATCATAAATCAAAGCCGCACCCTATGGTTTACATATTATAATGAAGAGAATGGAAAAATAGGAATTTAGGAATTTGTTTCATGATTTTTAAGTGTCTATATTGTGAGAAAATAATTTATGAACTTTGACTTTTTTTCTCCTTACTAGTATGTTGCGTGCATTTTAAAAGGGGAGGGAAGTGATGTTGGCTACAGTGGCTAGGTACAGTGACTTGAAGAGAAAGAAAAGAAGCTGATGTGAATATTGACTAGACAATATTTTATTTAAATTCCAAATATCTCGATTTACACAACTCAAAATCTCGAAACCTTATCGAGGAGTGTTGCTAAGCATTCATAATGTTATACCTCTATTCTGAATGCGATGGAAAATGTTTCAAGTCCTAATTCGATCGTATGGTAAAGATAGCTTTTTGAACCCAATTATTATATTGAATTTTCGATATTAAATTCAGTGCATTTCTATTCCGTACGACCAAATGATAATTTCAAATGCTATGAAATTTGAATTCTAATAATAATACACTATTACAGATTGAATGGAACTGGTTTCGTCAAAATTCGAGACTAGGCCTCAGAAGGCTATTTTTACATGTCAATTTATACAAGTTATTTTTAAAATTGAGTAAATCGCTTTTAAATTCAATTTAAAATTTATATTACCTTTGCTCTTATTAATATAATTTTTTAAGCCTTTAATTTATTTTTATCAAGCTTAAAACTCAAGATTCAATCATAAGTAAATTCGAATTATTAAATTATCCAATCAACCATTATTTTTGAAATTCAAGTTAAAAAATTAATTTTATATATTTAAAATTAATTAAATATTCCAATTTTAAATAACCCAAATTCTGGGTTGTTACAAATTCTTGGACCTCTTTACCAACCTAGTCGGGTAAGTAGCTAAGAAGAGTAGGATTCTAGTATCTAACTCAGTTCTAGAGTCTACTTTTCCAGGATATCCTTAAGGTAAAGATGTCTATTAGTTGGCCCAGTAACATCGGATAATTTTTTTAACAAACATGTTTTCTTAATTTTAAAATGTTTCTTCCATAAACCACTTCATATATTACAAGCTAAACACCCATTGCTTGCATTCATAACCCGTACTACGGATTTACAAAATATAGATACAATACTTAACTATAATATCTATCTACAAGATACAATACTAAAGCGAAAGAAAACATCCCTATAAACCACACCCTAACAATCTTACAGAAGGCTTTCTCCTTCAAAGTCCTCTATCGATGGTCCTTTAAAATACATGGTCTCTCTGTCATTATCTGATTCCCAACCTAGATGGTCCATCCCTATAGGTCCTACTTCACTATCGAACAAACAACCATTTATGTTTTCAATCCCTTCAGGCTCTATCTCATCATCGAAATATTCCACCATGTCTTCCTCATTCACCACTAATGGTCCTTCCATTTCCCAAATAATCTCATCGTCATTCTTGAATACAAGTTCCTCATCTTGATCCTTCCTTCTTGGATTAGAAGTTCCTCCTCTAGATCTTCAACTACTAGTTCCTCCTCTGGATCCTCAAATACAAGTTCCTCCGTTAAATTTCTAGATATAAGTCGCTCCATCTCCCATCTATCTGTGGCATGCTAAACCTTACTACAAACCAGCTCTCTCTCTCTCTACATAAGATACCATATCCTAAAACAACAAGAACTCATAGCAATATATATTAAGATTTTTAGAAAACCTAGTGATAGAGTTACTTCAAGGAAATTCTATTAAGAGAAGATTACGAAGGAAGCGACATACCTAAGGAAAGCTAAAAAGGGGTATAGGTTTATAAAAAATACAAACACGCTCTCAAATTTATAATACACACGACTCATTCTAGGGTGTCACTTATCCTATATCTAATGAGCCATACCTAACCAAAGACAAGGTGTTCGCTCAACCTCGAGCTCTGGTACCAAATATAACGACGTAGTTTTTTGACCCTAAATGTCGACATCTACGATATTCATGTGCTGAGCACCCAAGTCCTGGAAAGAAGAATTATCACTGTAAAATAAAAGAAAATAAATAGAACAAGAAAAGAAGAACGTACTATAAGAATCTCACAGCAGAAAAAAAAAGATAATATCAAAGGAACAATACAAAGGAGGTTACTATGAATATAGAAATATCACATTTACTAAAACCTGAGTACTATCATCAGCCTAGACAATTATAACAAACCTATCCTCACAATGTTGATATAGTCATAACTGAATTGCAATGGAAATAAAGGATACAATTGTAGTCCTTCAACTCTTCTCCATAAGCTCTAAAGCATCGTAGCTAAATCTGAAAACATACATGGGGTTGGCCCGAGTATTAAGAAAATACCATGTGGATCAGTCTGGTAAACCAGCGTAAGAAATATAAGAACATATGTAACCAGAACAATCATTATTTAGGACCATATGGATACCTGTAACATTTTTCCCATCAAAGAAACCAACCATTCCTTAAGTTTAATATAGTGATATAATAGATAATGTTAGGGTATAGCACATAAATTATACCAAATAGCTATGGTGCTTACATTAGGCATACTATAACACATTTTGGTACAATCAAATTTGATAAGGTGCGTTCGCATAATGAATTTTCATAAAGATCTCTTCGTTGGAGCCGAATCCAAACTCCATGCATAAGGATCGAAAACCACCTTCCGAGTGTTGTATATCTCTAGATAAAATATACCATAAGGTAAACACAAGCAGCCTAGCGTTTGAACATAAACATGAGCAATGTGAACCAAATATCATCAATTCCTGTGTGCAACATATCAATACGTATCTCTAGATATGGAGTTAGTAACACCCTGACATGGGTCGCTAACCCTAGGTTATGCATCCTATTCTATCTTTAACCATTTTTGACGTTGAGATTTCGTTTGAAATCTTTCACACAAGCCTTCGTCACTTGAAAAGAACACGATCCTTGATTGTATCCTCTCGTCTTGAGTAGATGTCGAAACCTCACATGGATTCCCATATCACAATAGTTCTTGGAATCACACATGGATTTCCACATCCAAAATAGCTCATGAACATTTACATGTGTTCGAGCATCCTAAATAGATCTCAAATCTCCACATAGATTCCCTTTCTTCAACCGCTTCCAAAACATAGATCTCATATACTAGTTTTGAAGTGGTATTCAATAAGCAGAACACTTACCAATCCACGAATTTTCAAAACCAATCGATGAATTTTAGGTAAACTCAATTCCGGTTCTTTCAGAGGTAAGTGAAAGCAAGAGATGTTTCGTGCCACTACCCCTCCCCGAGGGTTCTTATTGGTATGAAATCGTGAAGCCTTTTGATTACTTCCTAATTTAATATTAGGTCAAGTTTGATAATCCACTAATCAATTATCTAGTCAAAAAAATTGCTTATACAAATCATAATTCGTACACTTAACTCATTTTCAACACTCCAACTTAACTATTCCTCGCCCAAGGGCGAAGCCAAGTAAGTTTGGGCACTAGTTGCTCAAAGCCTTACTTAGACACTTCATCCTTGAGTCTCGTAAATAGATAAGTCTACATCGTCAGCATTTAGTGTTAAGTATAATGTTAATGGTTTCCATAAACAATAAGGAATCAACTCGATTAACACGTTTCCAACATTTTCCACTTACCTTTCCTTTGTTAAAAGGGAAGTCCGGTAGTTAGAGCTCTATTACTCCATCTCTACTCGACATCAATCTTAATTCTCATAAATTGATAAGGTTATTTCATCGTATTATTAGTATTAAGCATAACAAATTACCTTTCTAATAAGTAATTTAAATAATCAACCATTTGGCCCTTTAGCAATTACTAGTCGCTTTCTACGCCTTTTGTTTTATAATCTAAAATAAGATATTCATATAAGAAATATCATTATAAACTAGAAAACGACATGTTTTTAAAGAAATATCTCTGCATTAAAAATGCACAACTAATTCATAAAAAATCATATAAATCCTAAAGTACTTTTAAATTGAATATGAGTTAAGAAATAATTTTTAAAAGAATGAAACAAATCGCTTAAACATAAAGTGCTTTCTGAAATATTTGAAGTCCAAAAATCAAGGTCAAATGGGGCGGTTTTACACTAGTGATGTTTTGGCCATTTTCGAGATGTTACTTAGCTTTTTACTATTCAAGCTTTTAACAACAACAAACATACGTATATAAAATATAAATATGGTGAGAAACCCCTATGGTTCTCTCTACAAAGATCCATAACAATTGCCAAAACAAGGCAATTTTGAACTGCATCTGTAACGAGTATCGCTATAAGTGCACTTCTAAATCCAAGTCATATTCCAACCTATGTTAAACTACAACCTATATGCTTTCTTAAAGGCCTAGTCGAATGTCATATGAGTCCATTCCAAGTTTGTTCAAGTCCATGTACATGAATCACATTTGTCACTTACTTTAAGAAGTTACAACCATTATTTTCAACATAAGTTAACAATAATTCAAACAAATTTAACAAAATCAAAACAACATATACATGTTATATTTTTCATCTAAAGTGAGGTATTAACTCATCTTTAATCCAACAATAACCAGGATCCAAGCTAGCTAAGTCCAACCCAACCTAGCAACACCTTTCCTTCCTTGCTTTCTTCCTTTTGTACCTTGCTTTTGCCTTCCTCCCCTTTTTTGATGCTCACGACCTATTGTGATAGGGTGAGATGTGCTTTCCCTTTTCACTATCTAACTAGGTAGAAGATGTTGTTATGTGGTGGCAAGGTTTTCCTCAAATTTTGAGGTGATTTGGAGATGGTTTGCAAATTATTTGCTTTAAGAACTTAGAGATGAAAAAGAAGAGAAGCCATTGAAATTTTAACTCAAAGATTAGAAATAAATGTGATGTTGTAACGACTCGTGAATTCATCACTTTAGAATTTTTTAAAATATTCAAATATAAGGTTTTTTAACATAAACGATAATTTGAAAAATAAATAATCCTGGTAATCTCATTTTGAATAAATATTTAAAAAATACTTTGGAAGATATATCGGTAAAATGATCGAAAACCATTTTATGAATAGATAACTCTTAGACCATCCGACATTGTAAACGGAGCAAGATACATACACTCATTTATATATAAGTGAGAAATGTAATAAAATTATTTATTTTATTTTGAAAATAAAATGTCTTTATGACATCATCAATGATATCTGTATTTTGGAATAAATTATTTTTTGAATTCAAATTGAGTGTAAATGATTTAATGATTATTTTAATTATTAAATAAGCGCTTTTAGTTAATATATATTGATAAACATATTATTTCCAAACTATAATGATCTACTAATTTATCACTTGAATAAATTATATTTAATTATGAAATATTCAAATATAAGGTTTTATAACACCAACTATAAAGTTTTAAACACTAAAATTATGATAAGAAACTTGTTCTAAAATATAATTATGGAATACAATTTCATAAATAAAGCACGTGCTTTGTAAAAAAAAATTCAACGATAAATAGATTTTCAATGGAAATTAGATATTCTCAGCATTTGAGTGCACGAGTCTAGATACATACACTAATGTATCAATTTAAACAAGATTATGAAATAAATTATTTATTTATTTCTAGAAATAAAACGTATTTATGACATCACTTAAGATGTCATCACTTTTATATATTTCTCTGGAAATTCAAGTGAAGTTTAAACAATTTAATAATTGTTTTAATATGCTAATAATTCATCTTAATTAGTTGTAAAGTGATAGTAAATCATTTATAATAGTTTTGAGAAGCTATATACTTGATTTAAAAATATAAGAAAATGCAGAACCCTTTATCGATATGATAACACTTTTTGTAGACACTTTTTCATATCGATATATATGGTTTTATAATTCAAGTAAGATCATGTTATTCCCATTAAAATGATGAGAAACATGTTTTCAAGTTTTTTTTACAAATACATATAGATTAACAAAAAATTGAAATGTGAACAAGAATCGGAATCGAAATTCGTAACGGTTTAACGTACAGAAGTTGTAAACAAATCAATATAACATCATTATACATATAAACATGCAAGAACACATATACAAATGTATACACATATACATTTAATTATGTTTAGGAATTCGCAAATCAAGAAAAGAAAATATCCAAACACATATATGTATATGTAAGCTCCTTATGTGCAAACAAGAGATAAAAACAAAGCACCACATCACAATACAAGTCAAGCATTCATGGTCGACCGAATAGTGATGAAAGGGGATGAGGTGGATTGGTGATGCAAGCATGCTTAAGTAAGGAAATTATATCATGATATTTTTGGTGCAATTTTTTTTTATAAAAACCCACCTCTATTCTCACATTCCTAGACACAAATTCTCTTCATCTTCTTCCTCACAAACTACTTCAATGGCTTTCTACCTTAAAAAACTATAAAGAAAAATATTGTGGAAAGAAATTAAATTAATATAGTGTGTATATATATATGTTAGTAATCCACTTCAAAACAAGCTCGAATCACTCTATTCCTCCTTCACAACACATGACCACCACCCTCCATCACCAAGGATGTACCCACCTCTACTTGCAGGCATAAGCCAAGCTTTCCCCAAATCCCAGGCTCAATTCCATAAGCTCCGCTTCGATCGTAGAGAAGCTATAGTCCATTTTCCTATGTTTGATATCCAATGAAGGTGAGAAAACTTTATAAAACTTTATATATATATATATATATGATAATGATGATGTGATAGTTTGTCATGGATGTTTACTTTTCTTTGATCATCATGTTTGGTTGTATTAATATAGTTGTTTAAATTATGTAAACGAGTCATGTTAATACACGTTGAATATCACAAAGGAAATTACTTTCCTTTATTAGAAGAAATGGTGTATACGAGCTTGTTAAACCTCTTTAAAATGGTTTAGAAATGTTTGGTAGATATTTAAAAGTGCTTCGACAAAGGTTTGAAAGAATATGAAAATTTAGTTAAAATAGGTGCGTCGCGTAATGGTAATTCGCGATTTCGTGCCACAGAAAGTAAAATTCATTCATACGATGGATTCATAGTCGGAATTATTTGAAATAAGAATTTTTTGAACTCTTATGATCATAGTTTTCAAACAAAAAATGATCGTGATTTTGTTTAGTAGATTTTAAAATATGACCAAATCAAGTTTTCGAAATAGTCACGGTTTGACAGTTGGAAAATCAAAGTGATAATTTCTTTAAAATTGATATTTTTATTCTTTAAAAATATGGAATAAATTCTATAAATATATTAAAATGTTCAAAAGGGATTTTATTTATAAATGGATTTCTAAATGATGGAAATGTTGTTTTGATCAAATAAGCATTAAAAGCACTATTCACAGCGCTTTTTGCAGCGATTTTTAATAACCGTTGAAATATGGCTTTAAACTTAAGTATTCTTTCCCAAATCTTTTATAATTTTTTTGAATAAATAAATAAGAATTTTAAAGATAATTTGGAGGTTTCATAATTATTTTAAAAGAGTTTAAATAGAATAAATGAAAAGCTATTATAAACAAGCAATTTAATCTTGGCTCTAAAAACCGATGAGTAGACTGGAATTTTCTATTCATGAGATCCAACTATGAGGTGCTTAAACTAATGAGATGTTCAGGAGGAACCAGTGCCCTGGCTCACCTGTCCTCTTTACCGGGTAAGGGATAGATAAGGTCGAAATGTCAAAAACGAGACAAGCATAAGAAATTTAACTTTTATATTTAATTAATTGCAACTTGGATTGGATGGAGATAATCTTCTTATACTTAGTTTTAAATTCTGAGGAGGGAATTCATACTAATCATATGAATTTGAAAGGTGATTCCACCATTATTCGAAGAATAGTACAAGTTGAATACATGAATTAATATCAAGTAAAATTAGTATAATGTCTATGGATCCGTTCTACTTGAATATAATAAATTTGGATTTACCACCTTAGATAACATGGTTTCAACCTATTAAAAATATATGTGTTGGAAATAAGAAATCTTTGTTAAAGATTTAAATAAATGATTTGGAATTATGAAAAATTTAAAAAGGTTTTAAATTACGAAGGGATTTGATAAGAGAGTTTTAATGATCCCGTATATACTAAAAAGAAATAGTTTTAAAAGAAAGATATCTCTAAGAAGATATTCTGGATAAATGGATACAAATTAGTGGAATATTAATCACCCACATAATATTTTTATATATAATTGGTTCGGAGAAATCGAGGATCAGATTTGGACGATGGATTTGGGCAGTTCCTATCTGAAACCACTTCGAACCAATTTACGAGTTCAAAAGTGAAGATTTGTTAAAGACAATGAAGTTGAAGGCAGTTATTAATGAAAGGACTTCTTGTTGATAATTTCTAAGTAGCTTCCGAGATAAATAAGTAACAATAGTCCCTTCGTTTTGAATCTTCATATACAAGGACTACTCGCTGCTAACCTAGGGATATTGCCCAACAGGATGTGGTAGGAGAGTGCTTTATGTTTGTTCTATTCCTGGACAACTTGTGTAGATGGATGTCTGACATTGCATTTCTAGGATCACGGTGCATTGATTTCTATAAATGTACATTTGTTGGTGGTCTAGGAGGCAACTCCTCTTATGCTTAACACCCTTCTTTGAGATGTACAAGCTTAGAGGTTGTACTTTTGTTGAAATAAATAGTGTGTTGTTGGAAACAGAAACGTGGAAATTTAAGTGAAAATGCTCTAAGAAAAGTAAACGTTACGTCAAGACTCACACATGGAAAATTGTGAAATAGGAGTTTCCTTTATGGCTAAGTGGATCGCAACCATTAGGGTATGATATCACATTTTTAGATTTGTTTATTTCTACCCGCAATAACAATGGGTTTAAATTTTATAGTGTATGCTATGAGACATCTCGAAGTGGTCGGGATAGGCCGGAGTGATATCATATTCGGTGCTATCTGTACCATCTGTTGGTCTCGGGTAGGCCGATCTTAATTCGTAGAGGACCATCTATTGGTGGCATCTGTATATTCATCTAGAAATTTACTACATAGAAGGTAGTCCCTTACCTCGCTATTCATTGAAAATCCATTCTCTAATAAGTGCCTTCAAACTTAGTTGTAAAACTATTATGCCTTCAAATTTAACAGATGTAACAATTTCGGTTATTTAAATATGTTTATTTGAAGGTTTTCAAAGAATGTCATTAAAAATAATATCACTGTATTTTACATAGAAATGTTTGGTCATCATAAGGTACAAACTTGTTCTGTATTTTTGTGCGACGTGCTCTTTTGAGACACTGTTTGTTTCCAAATACTCGTATTTTGAGTCTCTCACACCAGTCCTATGACCGACCCAAAGTTTATTTTCTTTCATTAAACTCTTGGGGCCCTATTTTTCTGGGCAGCCTAGTAGTCAGATTTAGTTTGGAGCATTTTGAAAGAGCTCAAATCATGAAGCTAGAAGATTCTTTTGAAGATTGTTATTAATTTCCACTACACTTACGTACTATTGTATTCCGCATTTGTAAGGATATAGATTTATAACTGATCATATTGATGTTAAGTTAAACTATGATAAATGTATTTAAAATTTTCCTTTGTAAAGATTATATGCTGAAATAATATATGTTATTCCATTCGTGTAAGATTCTATTTTATGTCTTTATTTTCTCTTCCCCATAACAATCCATCTTTTCGTTCATGTTGAGTTGGACATGTGTGGTTTATTGTCAACTTAAAATGTATGGAATTATGGGTTGTCAAAGTGGTGTTAGAGCTTAGGTTGGGCAAACACCTGAGCCTGGTTGTGGTGCGTCTCATCAGAAATAGGTTTAGTACTACCCTAGGGTGAGTAAGTCATTAGAGATAGGGTAAGTGACACCCTAGAATAAGTTGAGAGTATTATATATGAGTGTGTATTTGTTAATGCTAAAAAATGATTTGTTTTGGAAAATTTGGATAAATGAAATAATTTTACCTAAAATGATATTTTATATATAAAGAAATAACTTTCGAAATGTATAATTATTTTATGGGAATAATAATATTTAGTTATTATCATTGATTGATTTATTGCTTGATTAAAAAACATGAACACCTAGTGAATTAAGTTTCATGATCTGACTATATGGTGTTTAGTAATAATATTGGTTTAAAGTTGAGAAATTTATTTAAGATATTTATATTTATGAGCCTAAAAATGTGAAAATAAGATGATCCTAAGAAATGAATGTATAAATCAAGTTTTATAAGTAAAGGAATTGTAAAGAAGAATCTTATTCGAGTGGCTCAGAAGTAACTAAAAATTGGCAGGAAATATGTTCGGATAGTAAATACTTCTCTTAAATATTAAGGTTCTGGTTAAGGGGAGATATGATACTATTAGTAGTACCTAGTTCCTCGGTATCTATTTGGAGTTACTCGATCTAGAAAAAAATCAAGTTAAAAGATAATATGAATCATCAGTTGATAAATTGATTAGTAAGTATAAACATATTTATAAAATTGTTAGACCAAAGATAATTTGTTAGACCAAAGATAATTTGGATCACTAATTGATGAAATAAAATGAAATTTTTGACGATTTTGGACAGTCGAAAATTTCCAAATCACACCTAACTCGGAACTAAGAAATTTTGAATATATAAAAGATAAGAAATTTTGAAATGTTTGGAGTAAATAAAATCATATAAGTATAATTTATAAATGTGATTTATAAATAAAAAGGATTTAAAAGCTGAGAATTTGAGAATTTAAATCCTGGTGATTCTGAAAATCGAGAAAATAATAATAGTATTATTTGGAAGTATTTTTGAATAAAAATATAAGAGATAAGTTTTATAACTTGTGAATTTGAGATGATAGTAAATTACAACAATTTTTAAATTTCTCAAACACCTTAATGTAAGTAAAACCAGTCAAAAATTTAGGATTTGTATATGTACTCTTTGGATGCAATGGAGTATTATACAAATATAGACTTAAGTCGTGAACTATTTATACACTTAAGTAATGTTGTAAGAGGTAATTCAATAATGGATTTAGTATGAAGTGAATGGTCATGAAACTTAAAAGTGTTGATTAAACCAAAAATTTTTTTTATAAATATTTATAAACTTAATAAATAGTTTTATAAAATGGTTCATAAATTTTTTGTGATATAAAATCGATTGTGATTTGGTATAGTTAAGAAAACCAATTGGAATAAATAAGTAAGTATACATAGATCATTTTGTTCAGGTAACTATTTGACCTAAGATTCGAGTACAGAACTTTTAGGTATTTACATCGGTCTAAAAAAGGATTTATCACTCGATTCTTGATGGCAACATTAACGTGGGTTTATGGTCTGATCCTTACATTTTATATCATAGTTAAGAACCATGCAAGGAAAATAGAAGTTTCTAAGCCCGATTAAAGTCCACACTAGAGAAGCGAAGGATCAATACTAGTTCGAAGGCAAAGTGGTATATTCGAATTTAAGATCAAATAAGATGGTGCATACAAATAATCTACAAATATAAGAACAAGTTTATATCCGAAATTTCAAAAAAAATGAATAAAGTACTTCCAGTTTTTTCGTGGTAATTTTAAGGATGAAATTCTTTTAAGGAGAGGAGTCTATAATGAATCGCAAATTTATTACTTTGATAAATGATATTTAATTTTGAAATATTCAAATACAAGGTTTTATAACACCAACTATAAAGATTTTAACCCTAAAGTTATGATAAGAAACTTGTTTTAAAATATAATTGTGGAATATACTTCCATAAATAATGCATGTGCTAAGTACAAAACTTTTCATCGATAAATTGATTTTGAATAGAAAGGAGATTTTCTCAGTATTTGAGTGCACGAGTTTGGATACACTAATATATCTATTTAAACAAGAGTATAAATAAATTATTTATTTTATTTTTATAAATAAAACGTATTTTTAACATCACCAGAGATGTCGTCGCTTTTATATATTTCTCCATAAATTCAATTTAAGTTTAAAAAATAAAATAATTAATTTAAAATGCTAATAATTCAATTTATTTAGTTATAAAATGATCGTAAATCATTTATAATAGTTTTGAGAAACAATATACTTGATTTGAAAATATAAGAAAATGTAGAACACTTCATCGATACGATAATACCTTTTGTAAACACTTGTTAATATCGATATGTATGGTTTTATAATTCAAGTGAGATCGTTTTAACTCAATTAAAATGATGAGAAATATGTTTTCTAGTTTTTTTACTAATTTATATATGTTAACTAAAAACTAGAAATGTGACTGGGAATCGAAATTGGAATTTGTAACAGTTTAACGTGTAGAAGTTGTAAATAATTCCATACGATGTTGTGATATATATATACATACATACATGAACACATATACAAATGTATACACATATACATTTAATCATTTTAAGGAATTAGTCAAATCAAGCAAAGAAAATATCCAAATACACATGTATATATACAAGCTCCTTATGTGTAAACAAGAGATAAAAACAAAGCACTACATAACACCACAAGCCAAGCAAAAGGAGAGAGGAAGTAGGCTTCATGGTCGGATGAAAAGTGATGGGAGGGGATGAGGTGGAATGGTGATGCAAGAATGCTTAGGTAGAGAAATAATATTATGACATTTTTAGTGCAAAACTTTTTTACAAATACCCACCCCCATTCTCACTTTCCTACTTGCAAATTCTCTTTATCTTCTTCGAGCTATTTCAATGGTTTCCTTAAGGAAACTATGAGGAAAATTATTATCGAAAGAAATTGAATTAATATAGTATATATACACTAACAACCCACTTCAAAACAAGCTCGAATCACTCCATTCCTTCTTCACAACACATGGCTACCACCCTCCATCACCAAAGCCGAGTCTACCTCCACTTGCAGGCATAGGCCAAGATTTCCAAAGGTCCCAGGCTTAATTCCATAATCTCTATTTCGATCGTAGCGAAGCTATTGTCCATTTTCCAAAGTTTGATATCCAATAAAGGTGAGAAAACTCTCTCTCTCTCTCTATATATATATATATATATATGATAATGATGATGTGATATGTTTGCCATGGATCTTTACTATGCTTTGATTATCAAGTTTGGTTTTTTCAATATAGTTGTTTAAATTGTGTAAACATGTCAGGTTGACACACATCGAATATCATAAAGGAAATCACTTTCCTTTATTAAATGAAATGGTGATATAAGCTTGTTAAACCTTTTTAAAATGGTTTAAAATGAATTTGAAACGTTTTATAAATATTTAAAAACATTTTAACAAAATTTGGAAAGAATAAAAAAAATTTAGTTAAAATAGTCGCGTCGCGTAATGGTAGTTCACGATTTCACACCACAGAAAGTTAAATCGATTTGTACGATGGATTCGGAGTCAGAATTCTATGGAATAAGGATTTTCCGAACTCTTACAATAATCGCTTTTCAAAAAAGAAAAGATGAAGATTTTGTTTAGTAGATTTTGAAATATGAGCAAATCAAGTTTTCAAAATAGTTGTGGTTTGGCAGTTCGAAAACCAAAGCGGTAAATTCTTTAAAATTGATATTTTTAATTCTTTAAGAATATGGAATAAATTCTATAAATATATTAAAATGTTTTAAAAGATATTTGCGTTATAATAAATGGATTTCTAAATGATGGAAATGTTATTTTGGTCAAATAAGCCTTAAAAGCACCATTCTCAACTTTTTTTGCTGAGACTTTTAATAAACTTTGAAAAATGGCTTTGAACTTAAGCATTCTTCCACAAATATTTTATAAATATTTTCAAATAAATAATTTAGTATTTTAAAGATAATTTGGAGGATTCATAATTATTTGAAAATAGTTTAAATAAATGATTAGAAGAAAACTGTTATAAATAAGTGATTTAATCTTGACTCTAAAAGTCTATGAGTAGACTGAATTATTTTATCTGTGAGATCCAGAAGTGAGGTGCTTAAACTAAGGAGATATTTAGGAGCAACCTATGCCTTGGCTCATCTAGCCTCTTTCCTGGATGGGTGATAGACAAGGTTGAAATGTCAAAAACGGGACAAGTATAAAAGATTTTTTTTTAATTAATTAATTACAACTTGGATTGAATAGAATTAATCTTCTTATACTTGGTGTTAAATAAGAGGGAACTTGTACAAATTATATAAATTTAAAAGGTGAATCCACCATTATTCGATGAATAGTACAAGTTGAATACAGAAATTAGTGTCGAGTAAAATTAGTATAATTTCTATGGGTCCGTTCTACTTGAATATTAACTAATTTGGATTTACCATATTAGATAAGATGGTTTCAACCTATTAGAACGATATGTATTGGAAACAAGAAATATTTGTTAAAGATAAATAAATGACTCGGAAATGATTTGGAATTATTCAAGATTTAAATATGTTTAAAGTAACCAAAGGATTTGATAAGAGAGGTTCAATGATCCTGTATATACTGGAAAGAAGATATATATCTCTAAGAAGAAATTATGGATATAAGGATACAAACTAATGAAATATTAAACACCCACTTAATATCTTTTTATCGATAACTGATTTGTAGAAACCAAGGATCAGATTTGGGAAATTCCTATTCGAAAACCACTTCGAACCAATTTATGAACTCAAAAGTGAAGATATGTTGAAGATAATAAATTGAAGGCAGAGTCTTCATAATGGAAGGACTGCTGATTAATAATTTCGGAGTAGCTTCCGAGATAAATAAATAGCAGTGGTCCCTTCATTTTGGGATCTTCATGTGCAAGATCTACTCACTACTAATCCTAAGGGTAATGCCCAACAAGATATGATAGGAGAGTGCCTTCGGTTTGTCCTGTTCCTGAACAACATGTATGGATGGATGTTTGACATTGCATTTCTAAGATTGCAATGCATTGACCTTTACTAACATACATCTGTTGGTGGTGTAGGAGGTAACCCCTCTTATGCTTAAATCCTTTCTCTAAGACATACGAGCTCAGAGAATGTACTTTTTTTGAAATAAATAGTGTGTTGTGGAAATGGCATCGTGACATTTTAAGTGAAAATGTTCTAAGAAAGGTAAGCGTTACCTCAAGCCTCACGTCCGAGAAATTGTGAACCTGGGGTTGCTTTAAGGCTAAGTGGTTTGCAACCGTTAAGATATGATATCAGCATTCTAGATTTATTATTTCTATCGGCTATTACATTGAGTTTAAATTTTATGGTATAGGCTGTGTGACGTCTCAGAGAGGTCGGAAACGGCATGGGTGCTATCATATTCGGTGTTATCTATACCATATGTTGGTCTTGGGTAGGTTGGTCTTAGTTCGCAAAGGACCATCTGTTGATAGCCTCCGTACATTCCTTTAGAAATGTACTGTATGGGAGGTAGTCCCTTACCTCACTATTCATTGCAAATCCATTCTCTAATAAGTGCCTTCGAACTTAGTTGTAAACCTATTATGCCATCAAATTTGACCAATGTAAGAATTTTCGCTATTTGATCATGTTTACTTGAAAGGTTTTCAAAGATTGTCATTAAAAATAACATCACTAGATTTTACGTAGACATTATTTGATTATCATAAGGTAAAAACCATTCCGAGTTTATGTGTTGCGTGTTCTTATGAGATATCTTTTATTTCCAAATAATCATATTTTGAGTTTCTCACACCAGTCCCATGACTAATCCGGAGTTTATTTTCCTTCCCTTAAACTTTGGGTGCCTTAATTTTTTGGGCAGCCCATTAGTCGGTTTAGTTTGGAGTATTTTGAAAGAGCTTAGAGCAAGGAGCTAGAAGATCGTTATGAAGATCGTTATCCATTTCCACCACACTTAGGTATTATTGTATTCTACATTTGTAAGGATGGAGATTTGTAACTATCCATGTTGACGTTAAGTTAAACTCTGATAAATGTATTTAAAAAATTTCGTTGTAGAGATTATATATTGAAATAAATATGTTGTTCCACTTGTGTAAGATTATGTTATGTCCTTAGTTTCTTTTCCTCATAAATATCCACCTTTTAGTTCAAATTGAGTTGGAAATGTGTGGTTTATTGCCAACTTAAAATGTATAAAATTATGGTTCATGGCAAAAACTTGGTTTACAAACACACACACAATGTATGTATGTATTAAATAAGAAGTGAAAATATGATCGAAAATCAAAATCGAAAAATGTTACAATACAACGTAGAAAAGTTGTACAACGTTGTGGATTCATCCTTAAGTTAACCCAAAGCCAACCTCTTACAACCTAAGTACATGCACATGGCTACACAAATGGGGAGGGGAGACTTCGACCATGGGTGATGAGGTGGGAGGAGGGAATGGTGGTGAGGCAATGGTGGTGAAATGGCAAGTAAATATCATGATGTTTTTATTCACATTTTTGCCTATAAATACCACCATCCATCTTCACTTCATTTACTCATAAATTGCTAAGACTTCTTCACTTATTTGTACTCCAAACTAATGCCCTCTTTCCTAAATAAAATATTGGAAAAAAGTAGCTAAAATCATATATATATATATATATATATATATATATCTGTGTGTGTGTATATATATATATATATGTGTGTATGTATGTATTATACAAACACTTAAAAACCAAAGAAAATCCACGTCTTTCCCCCTTTGAAACCCATGGCCACCACCTCCTACCACTAAAGGCCAAGACTTTCCCCTCTTCCAAACAAGGCTATGTGCACCCTATCACCAATGGCCATGGCCGAGACCATCTAAGAGCTTTATGGGCAAGCTCAGCGAGCTAAATTTTTCGAATAGCGAAGCTATAGTCAGTTCGATTAAGTCAAAAGTGAGAAACTCTTTTTATTTTATGATATTTTGGATGATATATATATATTTTTCTATGCTTGGTTGTGATGATTGTGAAACATGTTTGAGTATGATAATATATTTGTTTGGATGTGTAAACAATTCACGTTTAATACACATCGAATATCACAATGGAAATCACTTTCCTTTAATAAATGAAGTGGTGCATATAATATGGTTAAATCTCTTCAGAAATAGTTTAAAATGATTTAGAAATGTTTTATAAACATTTGAAAGTGTTTCAACAAAGTTTGGAAAGGATATGGAAAATTAAAATAGGCGCATCGCATAACGGTAGTTCGTGATTTCGCGCCATAGAAAGTTAAATCCATTTATACATGGAATCAGAGTCAGAATTATTTGGAATATGAATTTTACAAACTCTAAAATCATAGTTTTCAAACAAAATAAAAAGATCGAGATTTCGTTTAATAGACTTTGAAATATGAGCAAAATAAGTTTCAAAATCGTCATCGTTTGCCAATTCAGAAACTAAAGCGATAATTTTTTTAATTTGATATTTAATTCTTTAAAAATGTGGAATAAATTCTATAAATATGTTAAAATGTTTTAAAAGAGATTTAGTCATCAAAATGGATTTATAAATGATAGAAAATTTGGATCAAATAAGCCTTAAAAGCACTATTTATGGCACTTTTAATACTTTTTGAAATATGGCTTTAAACCTAAATATTCTTTCCCAAATCTTTTATAAATGTTTTCAAATAAATAATTAGGTATTTTAAAGACAACGTGGAGGTTTTATAATTTATTTTAAAGAGTCTAAATAAATGATTTAAAGAAAAGTTTTTACGACAAGTGATTAAATCTTGGCTCTAAAAGCCAATGAGTAGAGTGGATTTTCTATTCATGAGATCTGGGGGAGGTGCTTAAACTAAGGAGATGTTCAGGAGAAACCAGTGCCTTGGTTCACCTAGCCTCTTTCTCAGGCAAAGGATAGATAAGGTCAAATTGTCGGAAACGAAGCAAGTATAAAAGATTTAGTTTTTTCAAATTTAACACAACTTGAATTGTATAGAATAATTTTCTTATTCTTGATATTAAATTTCGAGGAGGGAATCCATACTATCCGTGTGAATTTAAAAGGCGAGTTCACTATTAGTCGATGGATATTAAAGATGTAACGACCCGGATTTTTCATTGTTTGATTTTGAATATTCAAATAATTTTAAATATTGAATTTGAATTGTAGATTGATTTTGAATATGAAAATTTTGGGTTATTTATAAAATAAATTCAGAGTTAAATATAGCAATGTATTAGATAATTTAATTATTGAAGTTTATAATATAATATTGGTTAAAATAGTGAATCTGGAGTTCTAAGCTTGATAAAAATTATTTGAAAGCTTGTAAAATTTATATGAATAATAATGAAGATAATAAAAGTTTTAAAATGAATTTAAAAGTGATCTTTTCTATTTTAAAAATAGTTTGTTTAAATTGACATTTAAAATAGCGATTCGGGGCACAGTATCGGAATTCGACGAAACAAGTTCCATTGGATCCGTAATAGTGTATTATTACCGCATTTCAAATTTTTTAGCGTTTAGAGTTATCGTTTGGTCGTATAGAATGTAAACGCGTTGAAATTAATATCGAAATTTAATATAACGATTGGGTTCAGAAAAGCTATCTACTCCATACAATCGAGTTAGGACTCAAAACCTTTTCCATTACGTTCAGAATCAGGGTGTAACATTATGAACGCCGAGCAGCACGCCTCGATAGGGGTTCGAAGTTTTGAGCTGGGTAAAGTGCGATATTTATAATTAAACAATATTTTAATCTGTTAAATCAGGACCTTGCCTTCTACTACACGCCGCCCTTCGACATTAAATCACGTCTTCTCCCCTCAGTTCAAAAATCAAATCGGGCCATTTCCACTTCAGTTTAATTCAAAAAAAAAATTAATCCATTTTTCCTCTTCAAATCAAAATTAAAAAAAGAGGATATCGAATTTATTTTTGAACGTGTTCTCTTGCAATCAAAACTGAGACAAAGGGGCTCGAAATCAAATCGCGTGTAGTTACAAGAGAAAAAAACCGCGATGATTTCTCATGTTTAAGAGGGCGTCGCTCCTTTGTTCGTTGTTTGATAGTTTTCGGGGAAGCTAAGGCTCGATCGATGATGGAGGGGAGGCGCGGGTGCAGGGAAGGAGTTTTCACACAAGCACTTGTGGTAGGGGGTGAACGATGCTTGGTTGAGATGTTTGGTAGGGTTTGGAGGAGAAGTTTTTTCGTCACGCGTGCGCGAACGCGAGGAGGTGCTAAACGATTGGGGATATGGCTGTCTAGTATTAGGGAAGAAGCTGAACAGGGCAGGCAAAGCCGATGGAGGTGAGGGTTGCAGGTGTTTCGGCGATCGATGTTCAGTGGGTCGCGCTTTTTAGGTAGAGTCACGTTCGAACTCTCTGGGAAGAAGAGCTGGTAATTTAGTTTTTCTAAAATTTAAAAGTAGTATGGTAATTTACTGTTTAAAATTAAGTAATTATCTATTTGATTAAATTGAATGTTAATAAGTTCGTAATGCATTTTTACGACGTTTAAATTGCCCGGGATCGGTATTATAATATTCGCAGCTGCGGAATCTGCGAAATAGAATTTAAAAAATTGAACGGATCACAAACAAAAATCAAGGTGCGAATTTCTCACTCATTTGGACTATCATATTTGAATTTAAAAGTTTAAATTTAAATTGTTGGATGTTTGATTGGATTGATAAATTTATAATTATCTATTGGATGACTATATGCATATATAGTAGTATATATATTCGTATTGGAGTGATATTCCAGCATATTATAGCAGATGAGACCTTATACACCCCGCATAATAGCGGATGACCCTATATACCGAGATATCCCCCTTGAAGTGGGATTGGTATTTTTATTTTTGTCTAACATCTGTGGATGCAGGGAAAACAGGTTGGATGGATCCAACTGGATTCCTCAAATATGTTATTATTTTCATATGTATAAAATGCTGGATTTTGTGTGTTGTAAATTTTTAAATATTATAATGGCATGGAAATTAACAATTGCATATTAAATACCATAAATATTATTTTCAATTTCTAAGGAATGAAAAAGATATTTTTAAGTTAAAAATTATATATATCGAAAATTGGGTTATTTAAATGAGACTGATTTGAATAAGCAAAAACATTTTTTTGATCATACAAAATAATGCAAGAAAAATATTTTAAATAGAGAATTTATAATAAATTATATAAAGGAATTTTTAGAGACAGGATTAAAAATGATATTCAAGGAATATGGAAAAAATAGTAAAAATCGATATAAAAAATAGATTACCAAAGATAAATGGAATTTATAAGGAAATTGAATTTATAAAAAAAAATGGAATTTTATTAATGAGACTATCTTTAGGAAAAACTCAAAGGAGTTATAAAAATTTATAAATGAAGTTTGTGAATAAAGAAAAGGGATATCGGATGATAAATTTAGAATTTAAATTACGGGAGAATTTATATTTGAATATGGAAATAGGATGCGGAAAAGATAGTGGATACTATTTTTAAAGTGAAGATGGTTAAGGGGACCATAATGGGAGCGATGTGATGAAAATCGAGAGGGGTTATAAATTGAAATTTGGTTACCCAGATTTAAAAATCTATTTTTAAAAATAAGTTAAGTTTTAAATTTTAAAAGGGAAAATTTTATTTATTAAAACATGTAATTTTAAAGTTAGTTAGTATTGAAATATTTCAAAAGTGAATTTTTAAATACTTAATATTTATCTTAGTAAAATCCTAAATTTTTAAACCTGCTTTGGAACTGATGTTATAAATAGTATTTCAATATTTTAACTAATTATTTGAATATGTCTTAAAATTGAATTATTATTATTTTCTTTAAAATACTTTTATATATATATATATATATATCTGTGTGTGTGTGTGTATGTATAGAATTTTGAAACGTTTAAATTTATTTATAAACCTTCTCGGAAGTCTGGAAATGGGTTTATTCAGTGGATAGGATTATAAGTAAATCCTTAAAAAGGAATTTGGAAGAAATTAAGGGAATTTTCGAAAGTAGTTAAGCAAAAGTGAACTTTTGGGGAAAAAAAGAAATAGAATTCGTAAAGAGGTACAAAAGGAAATTGAAATTATAAGCGAGTACAATTGACTTTGGAAATATTAAAAAGGGATGAATTAAAGGATTTTGGAATTTATAGAATTCGTGCAAAAGAGTTAAGAAATTTACAAATAAAATTTATAAATGATTTTGAGAAAAGAAATAGGAAATAAAAGGAATATTTTCCAGGTGTTGAATATAAAATGAAGTGGAAAAAATATTCTAAGTATTGGGAACGGTTGGAAATGTCCCGTTAAAAATATAAGTATTTGAAGACTATTTTCAAATGTTTAAGAACTGGAAGTAATATCTTCTAAAGATATTTTGAAATAAATTTTGGAAAATTTATAATAGGGCATGATCATTGTTTATGGATGTGTGTTGATATTTAAATAACCGACTATCAACTTTGGCCAATTTTTCGTTAACCATTTTGAAGAGATCGGGATCAGATATAATTATCTGAGAAGCACTTCGATCCGGTTTGAACGTAACGAATGAATACTATGAAGACGACGAAGATGGTGATTCGGTTTTGTCCAGACCCAGGACAACTTGTATAGACGAGTGCTATCAGAATATCATCATTGGAGGACGATGAGCATTCTAAGTAAAATTGTTCTTGAAAGGTAACACATAGCGTCGAGCCTCATCAATCGGGAATGACTAAAACATGGGAGATGCAGCAAGGCTAAGTGGGTCGCACCCAAGTAGGGTATGTTATCACCTTTTTAGTTGTCCTTAGATATCTTTATATTATGGATATGGTTGTGCATGGAAGGAGCACTAGGTGGTAAGGGTGGGAACACCTGAGGTGTCAGGGTGATAACATATTAAGTCTATCCAGGTTAGGGGTAGGCTGTTCTTGTGTAGTAGGGGATCCTAGCGTGGTCCTCGGTACATTTTTCTAGAGGTGTACTGTAACGGACGGTATTCCAGTGGCCCAATCATTCGTTGGAATCCATCCTCAATATGAGCTTGCGGCTTTGGTTGTAGAGCATAGTATGCTGGAATTTAATTACTGTAACAATTTCATCTATTTGAATAAGTATTTGTATTTAGACACTATTATAACATCACTTCATTTTCTATAAAGCGTTTTGGTTATAGTAAGGGAAAAACCCATCGTGTTTATATGTGACGTGGTCTTATGAGATACCTTTGTCTTTCAAAGGATTTTTATAAAGTTAATAATTCAAATTGAGTGTGTTTTCTCATGCCGGTTTTTCAAACTAACTCGGGTGTTATTTTATTATAACGCTCGGGTCAGACCGAGTATTACAATTTTAGGTTAAAATGCTATGGAGCTCAGGAGACGAGCTGGAAGTGTTCAGATGTATATCACGTACTTGATTATTCCGTTGTTTGAGTTATGTATGTTAGGACTAGTTATTAAACTAGCCAGATTGATTTATTGAATTGTTGCACTCTGATAGTGGCATGTATATTAACAGTACAGTTCTTGAATTTAAAATCTGTTATTATATATTATATTTTGTCCCGCTGTGATTTTGAGATTATGTGTTGTTGTCTCTATTTTTTCTTCTACCTTTTTCTTCTTCACCTCTAATGAACTGGTTTTTTCGACGCTCGACTGTTCGGCGTTTTATATACTGGATGTATAGATGTCGATTTTCGAGGGTTGAAAATCCCGATCTATTACAGTTGGTATTAAAGCTAAAGGTTAAGCGAGAACCTTGGCTTTGGTGGGGATTACTCATTAAAGATAGAGTCAGTAGTGCTCTAGAATAAGTTTGAGTGTATTAATAGATATGAGTGCGTATTTGTTAGTGAATATAAAATGGTTTATATTGTGTTGGTTGATTTATTGGGTGGCTTATGAGCTCTAGTGGGCATAGTCTGTGCAACCGAATCGTTAGTGGTTTCTGAACACTTGAATAGAGTAACTTGACATAGTATTGTTTTCAAATGAGGTAAATGAACAATCTTACCCAAAGATATATTTTGATATAATAGAATTAATTTTCTAAAATTATTATACATATTTGGAGTGTTTGGATGATAATGTATAATCAAATAAGATTATACAACTGGAAATGGTCTATATAACCAAATGAGAATTTATGTAAGTATAAATTATGCAAATGCATTAAAATTGGATTCAAAACCAATCAGGAAATTTAAATCCAGGGAAGTTTGGAAAAATATGTTTTTTCAAAGTGGTGTGGAAAAATAATATGAGTATTATTGTTGGGAATACTTTTGAAGGAAAATTGTTATAAAATGGATTTTTGAAGAGGTATAGCACTGAACTCACTTTAGTCGTTGAAAAATAATTCAGATGATAACTGCAGCATCACCAGTATTCATTTTTGAGTTTCTAAGTGGCGGATTACTATCGTAAAAGTTTGATATGGAGATTTTGTGAAAAGACAAATTCTGTTTTGGAGCTTTCGAGGAAATTATTTTGGATAAAAAAATCAAGTTGGTTTTTGAAGTTGAAGGAAATGATTTGTTAAAACCAGAATTATATATTTATATATGTGTTATATATTATTTCGAATCATTTGATATAAGTACCGGGTGTTGAAATCTAAAATTTCTAATTTAAAAAGAAGTGAAAAAAAGAAGGGAATAAGTTTTGAAAATAAAACTTGGAAGAAGTAAACTTCAAAACGAAAGTGAAAATTTAACTTGTGTAAGTTAAATAAATCGGATTTGTAAAAGAAGATTTGGAGGAATTGGAATTTAACTCAAGTAAATGTTAAACAAAATAAATTAAATAAAGTGACTATAGTAAATTAAATGAAATGAGTACAATGTGATGAAGTTAATTAAATATAAGTAACGAAGCATGGAGGAATTTGAAGTTGGAATCAAACTCTTACTTGATTGAATTGAAGTAAATGGTATGGATAAAAATTTAATGTAAGCTAAGTAAAATAAAGTTTAATTAGATTAGAATTCACATTGAACTGAAGTAAATATAAATTATGAGTGGTAGAATAATGATATACTATAAGTTATAGAAATTTAAATGGAATAAAATTTGAGTGAAAATTTGGGATTGTGAGTACATAAACGTTAATAACTTATAAAAATTTTAAATTAATGGAATTAATGTATATTTAAGTTGCTAGTGATGTAAATCTTGAGTTAAAATTAAATGTGAATATATTCGAGTATAAAATTGATGGAAATGGGGAAAAAATAGTTTCGTGACTTATAAAATTGAAAAGTAAAATAGAAAACCCAAAATAAAAACTGTATGATATTTTGGTAAGGGAAATAAATCCAAACCTGGATTATAAAATAAATATGAACCCAAGTGGATTAAATAGAGTGATTTTTGAAATAAAAGTCAGATATTGAATTATAAAGTGAACTGAACTAATTAGATAATTAATTAGTTAATTGGATATAAAGTGGATATTAACTAGGTTGAATAAATTTAGATTGTGAGTTAGAAATGGAATTTGGAAATGAAACTTGAGTTATAAATAAAATTCAACTTAGTTGGTAAGCAAATTAAATAAAAATTGGAAATGTGTCGAGTAAAATGTAAATAGTTTGAAATGGTTATAATTCAAGTTGTAAATAAATTCAATTGAAGTGTAAATAAATTAATATGGCTTGGGTTATTAAATAAATGGATTTGAGAATGAAATTAAAATTGAAGTGAATAAATAAAGGAACTAATTAATTAATAGAAGGTGAACAAATTGATTTTTTTAAAATCAATTTGAAATGGATATGAGTTGTTTGGTATAAAAATAAAGTGATGCAAGAAAATTGAGTTGTAAATCATTCGGATTGAATGAAATGCTATATAAGTCGATTGGAAATAAATAATCGAATGATGGAAGCCTTGTAATTGCTATAAAACATGCTATAACATGTTTGTTTAAAAATCTATTTGTTTATCCAATTAGACAAGTGAAATGTTAGTGAATTTGGTGTTTTTGGAACTTAGGTGTTTAAATTGAGTAAGCACAGGTACATAGGGACTATTTTGCTAGATTTTGGGGTTGAGAAATTGCTTTTGAAGTTAATGCTTGCTTAATAATGCTTAAAATAAGGTACGCTTTTCGGATTAAATACCGCAAATATATAAATATTGATATATGTTTTTATTTTCCAACCATGCAGGTCGATGTATATATATTTATCTCTCTTGTCATATTGCAAAAGGCTCTCCATATAAAGAAGACTCTATCAAAAAGTTTTGAAAATTTAGGGTGGTAGAAACTTTTTGAAATTTTTTTTTAAAATTTTTTGTTAACGAAATTGTTATTTCGGATTTGCAATCGAAATAAAGGATTTTTGGTTTAGGATGGAAAATAAATTGTTTGATTGAAAACTAAGAGATTAGAAAAGTGGAATGTCAAGTTAGCTAAGTGGGTTTTGGATAAGTAAATGGGTTCGGAGCATTTTCCTACGTTAGCAATTTCGAGGACGAAATTCTTTTAAGGGGGGAGGAATGTAACGGCCCTGATTTTCGTTGTCCGATTTGGAATATTTAAATGGTTTTAAATATTGAATTTTAATTATAGTTTGATTTTGAACATGAAAATTTTGGGTTATTTGTAAAATAAATTCAGATTTAAATATAGCATTGTATTGGATAATTTAATTATTGAAGTTTATAATTGAATATTGGTTAGAATTGTGAATTTAGAGGTTTAAGCTTGATAAAATTATTTAGAGGCTTTAAAATTTATATTAATAATAACGAACATAATAAAAGTTTTAAAATTGAATTTAAAAGTGATCCGTTCAATTATAAAAATAATTTGTTCAAGTTGACATTTTAAAATAGCGATCCGGGGCACAGTCTTGGACTACGACGAAAATAGTTTCATTGGATCCGTAATAGTGTATTATTATCGGATTTCAAATTTTGTAGCGTTTGGAGTTATCATTTGGTCGTACAGAATGTAAATGCATTGAAATTAATATCGAAATTTAATATAACGATTGGGTTCAAAAAAACTTATCTTCTTTATAAGATTAAATTAGGACTCGAAACTTTTTCCATTGCATCCAGAATAGGGGTATAAAATTATGAACACTTAGCGGCAAGCCTCAATAGGGGTTCGAAGTTTTGAGCTGGGTAAAGTGAGATATTTAAAATTAAACAATATTTTAATTTGTTAAATCAGGACCTTGCCTTCTACTACACGCCGCCCCTCAACACTAAATCAGGTCTTCTCCCCTCAGTTCAAAAATCAAATCAAGCCATTTCCTTTTCGCTTCAATTCAAAAAAAAATCTTGGAAAATCCCTTTTTCCCCTTCAAATCAATCGAATAAAGAAGAAAAAAAGAAGATATCGAATTAATTTTTCAACGTGTTCTCGCAATCAAAATTGAGACAAAGGGGTTCAAAATCAAATCACGTGCAGTTATGACAGAAAGAAAACAACCTCGATCGATTTCTCGAGTTCAAGAAGGCGTCGGTCCTTTGCTAGCGGTTCGACAGTTTTCAGGGAAGATAAGGCTCGATCGATGATGGAGGGGAGGCATGGCTGCAGGAGAGGAGTTTTCACGCAAGCACTTATGGGGGGGTGGCCAATGCTTGGTCGAGATGTTATGGTAGGGTTTGGAGGCACAGTTTTTTCAGCACGCGTGCGCGAACGTGAAGAGGCGCTTGACGATTAGGGATGTGGCTGTGTAGTATCAGGGAAGAAGCTGGACAGGACATGCAAAGTCGCTGGAGGTGAGGGTTGTAGGTGTTTCGACGATCGATGTTCAGTGGGTCGCGCTTTCTAGGTGGAGTCGCGTTCGAACTCTATGGGAAGAAGAGCAGGTAATTTAGTTTTTTTTAAATTTAAAAGTAGTATGGTGATTTACTGTATAATTAAGTAATTAGCTGTTTGATTAAATCGAATGTTAATAAGTTCGTAATGCATTTTTATGAGGTTTAAATTGCCTAGGTCGTACTGTATTTAAATTTAAATGTTTAAATTTAAATTATTGGATGTTTGATTGCGTTAATAAATATGTAATTATTCGTTGGATGAATATATATATATATATATATATAGTAGTATATATATTAGTATTGGAGTGATATTCCTTCATACTATAGCGGATGAGACCCTATATACTGCAATATCCCCGTCGAAGTGAGATTGTATTTTTATTTGTGTCTAACATCTGTGGATGCAGGGAAAACAGCTTGGAGGGATCCAACTGGATTCCTTAAATATGTTATTATTTTTCATATATGTAAAATGCTGGATTTTTGTGTGTTGTAAATTTTTAAATGTTATAATGGCGTGGAAATTAATTTTTGGTATATTAAATACCATAAATATTATTTTAAATTTCTATGGAATGAAAAAGAGACTTTTAAGTTAAAAATTATACATATCGAAATTTGTGTTATTTAAAGGAGATAAATTTGAATAAGCAAAAATAGATTTTCGATCATACAAAATAATGCGGGAAAAATATTTTAAATAGAGAATTTAAAATAAATTATATAAAGAAAATTTTAAAGACAGGATTTAAAATTGATATTCGAGGAATATGGAAAAAAAAGTAAAAATCGATAAAAAAATAGATTAGCAATGATAAACGGAATTTATAAGGAAATTGAATTTATAAAAAAATGGAATTTTATTAAAGAGCTTACCTTTTGTAAAAATTTAAAGGAGTTATAAAAATTTATAAACGATGTTTGTGAATAAAGGAAAGTGATAGCGGATGATAAATTTGGAATTTAAATTACGGGAAGAATTTATACTTGAATTTGGAAATAGAGTGGGGAAAAGATAATGGATACTATTTTTAAAGTGAAGATGGTTAAGGAGACCCGAATGGGAGCGATGTGATGAAAAGCGAGAGGGGTTATAAATTGAAATTTGGTTACCCGGATTTAAAAATCTATTTTTATAAATAAGTTAAGTTTTAAATTTTTAAAAGGAAATTTTTTGTATTAAACTATGTAATTTTAAAGTTAGTTAGTATTGAGATATTTCAGAAGTCAATTTTTAAATACTTAATATTTACTTTAATAAAATCATAAATTTTAAACCAGCTTTGGAAGTGATGTTATATAAAGTATTTCAATATTTTAAATAATTATTTGAATATGTCTTAAAAATGAATTATTGTTATTTTCTTTAAATTACTTATATATGTGTGTGTACTGAGTTTTGAAACGTTTAAATTTATTTATAAACCTTCTCGGAAGTTTGGAAATGGGTTTATTTAGTGGATGGGATTACAAGAAAATACCTAAAATGGAATTTGGAAGAAATTAAGGGAACTTCCGAAAGTACGCAAGTAAAAGTGATACTTCGGAAAAAAAAGAAATCGAATTCGTAAAGAGGTACAAAGGGAAAATGACATTATAGGCGAGCACAATTGGCTTTGGAAATATTTAAAAGGGATTAATTAAAGGATTTCGCAATTTATAGAATTCGTGTAAACGAGTCAAGAAATTTACAAATAAAATTTATAAATGATTTTGAGTATAGAAATAGGAAATAAAATGAATATTTTCCAGTTGTTGAATGTAAAATGAAGCGGAAAAATATATTCTAAGTATTGGGAAAGGTTGGAGATGTTTCGTTAAAAATATAAGTATTTGAAGACTGTTTTCAAATGTTGAAGAACTGGAAGTAATATCTTATAAAGATATTTTGAAATAAATTTTGGAAAATTTATAATAAGGCCTTATGGTCGTTTATGGATGTGTGTTGACAGTTAAATAACCAACTATCAATTTCAGCCAATTTTTCATTAATCATTTCGAAGAGACCGAGATCGGATTTAATTATTCGAAAACCACTTCGATCCGGTTTGAACATAAAGAATGAATACCATGAAGATGACGAACACGGTGATTCTGTTTGTCGAGACCCATGACAATTTGCATGGATGAATTCTATCAGAACATCATCATTGAAGGACGATGAGAATTCTAAGTAAAATTGTTCTTGAAAGATAACGCTTGGCCTTGAGCCTCATCAACCGGGAATGACTAAAATAAGGGAGATGCAGCATGGCTAAGTGGGTCGCACCCAAGTAGGGTATGTGTAACGACCTAAAATTTTCGACCCCGAAAATCGACACTAATGCATTCACGGTAGAAGTGCCGAGCAATCGAACGCCGGAAGTTTCGGATTGTTAGAGAAAAGAAGAAGGTAGAAGAAGAATAGAAAACAACAACATCTCACATTCGCAGTGGATTAAATATAATATCAAACAATAGCATTTATACAAAGAAAGTCGTAATTTTAATTATATAACAACACATCAGAGTACAATCATTTATACATAAACTGGACAGTTGTACAACTTTTCCCAGACTACTATCAATTCAAACTCTATTACATAACGAAATATGCTCCAAACGTTCCTGCGATCCAGCTCGCCACCTGAGCTCCAGAACGTCCTTACCTGAAAATTTGTAATACTCGGTCTGACCCTAGCATTACAATCAAGTAACACCCGGGTCAGGCCGAAAACTAGCGTGAGTAAACCCATGAAATTTGAATACCAAGCTTAAAAATGTAACTGATACCCGGGTAACTTGTACCTTACTATGAGTTCATTACTTATTATAGTCAATCACTTATTACCAAACAATATTTTAAACTGTTACTCAGATTAAATGGCCATGTTATTTAATTTATTCCATTCCAGCCTATTTGATTCTAAACTCAAATCTATAAAGAATTATTGTAGATTACAGATAGAAGTGGTTTCGGGTATTTGCAGATACCCGACCCCGGCCTCTTCGAATCTAATGTCCTCTTAATCCAAGTTGTTTAAGTGAAAACGATTCAATTCTTTAAACATGATGTCACTTTACACAACATTCATCACATATAGAGAACTTACATTATCATAGTTCAACCAAGCATTGCATATCATAAAGCATCACACATTAATCAATTCAAGGCATTCAACATAACTTAATCATCCAAAAGCAAGATTAATTTAAACCAAACAAATTAATTACCTAACCCTGCTTAATTAACATTAATTACAGACCATTGGTTATTACTTTGATTAATTAATGAAGTTAATTAATCATCCCTAGTTAACATCTTAAGTAATTATCCTTAATTACTTATAGTAATTAATTATCCCTTAATTAATCTCATGAGTTAATTACATTAATTACTTATCACTTAATTAATTATATTAACAAATTAACCCTTTAATCACTTACATTAATTAATCTTGAATTAATCACATTAAGAAATTATACATTAATTAATTATCTTGATCAATGACATTAAGTAATTAACTACCATTTAATTACTTCCATTAAGTAATTGTTCTTTAATCACACTAAGTAATTATACTTTATTAATTACATTGGGTAACTATACTTAATTAATTTCATCAAGTAACTATCCTTTTAATTAATTAACCTTTAATTTATTCATTAGGTAATTAACTAGCCTTTAATTAATTTAATTCATAATTAATTTCATTTCGAAAATATTTACATTTATAATCATTACATTTGAAACTTGTTTGAAAACTAGATCAACACCCTTGTTTTGAAATCTAGTTTAATATTTTACTTTAAAACTAGTCCATTTCCTTTTGCTTAACAAAATTTACCTTTATTTAAAACTTAGCTACCACGATTAAAACCCGAGCACAACTCCAATATTCCCGAGCTAACACCGAGCCCAGACAGAAATTTCCCGAGCAAACACTCGAGCACTCCATCCTTCGAAAATCACGCGAACAACCCAAGGAAATTTCCATGTAAACCTGAGTAAAACCCTTCTTCTTCGATCCTCTCAAACAACATCAGACATGACCGATACTCGTGCACATGCACGCCGTGCCCACGCCTTTTCGACCAGCCCTTTGATCACTATCTAGTCACCAACGGCCCACTCGCACCCTCCGACCAATCAGCTTCCTCAATCGATCTAGAAATAAAAAACGAGCCATTCGACCGCAACTGGAACCAAAACGATCGGCCAAAAACTTCCTCGCGCCGCCACCTACGTCCACCTACGACCACGCGATAATGACCAGCACTTCGTCGAACGCCTATGCTTCTAATCCCCCACCCACGATCAACTTCAGTTCTCCAATGACCTCGCAATTTTCTTAATGACAACGTCGAACAAACAGGCAAATTTAACCCTAGTCCACCGACATCCAATCACCGCGGCATTCTAGAATCCTCAGAATATTTTTCCCGAGATCCCCTCCACACGAGCTCCCTTCAACATCACTCGCGTCGCTTATCTTCACCTAGATCACCAGAAATCGAAGAACAAACAAACTCTGTTCTACTTGCGATAACTCGACAACCATGAGCCTAAAATTTTGAAACTAAAATCAAAAATCACCATTTTCAAGTACTAATTAGATTACATAATCAAAACAAAGAATTTCAACATTCGATTTTCTATCTTGAAAAAATGATTTTCACTGTAATTACTTACCTTCAGATACTTACCCAATATATACACCTGGAACTATTTTTAAAAATAAAATAACAACCATGCAAACATCTTTTCTTTAGAGATCATAACCGGAAATTTGTATAGACGAAGTGGTATTAATTTATTTTGATTTATTTAAACCTGTGCTTAAGAACAGAGCATGATTTTACATAAACACAGAAATGCACACATAGTAATACATTCAAAAAATCATTTTAGAACTTTACATTAGTTATTTATCTCATGCATCATCATGAAAACAGTTTAATCTTAAGAAATAATTGTTTTCTCACCCTTTAGAATGTTTGAAAAGAGAATTTTGAACTAGGTTTGTTGAAAAATGCCTTGATCTTTTGAAAATTTGTAAACTGGAAAAGCTTGAGATCTTGCTTTAAAACTGAGATGGATTTGATTTGATCTGCTTTGATGTTTCAGGTTTAAAAAGGGTTGTTGTTGATGATTTTCTTGTTTGTATATTGTTTCCAGGCTTTGATTTTTTTTCTTTGAATGTTAGCATTTGAAAATTTAGAAGAGAAAGAGATAGATGTACATATAAATCTTATTTCCTTTTTATTAATAAAAAGAAAACAAGTGACACATGTTTATTTGCATGACAATATTGTTACAAATGTTTAAATGCATTTTAAACACTTACACTTATTAAATTCCATGTTTAAAATGGTTACACATGTAATTAAATGATTTTAATATGTTTATAAAATTCTTATATTATATTTTCAATTAGTTTTATATATATGTGTATATGTTTTATACTTTTCTATTTTTTTAATTAATGCATTTCCCTTTTTATATTAACATATGTAATTTTTAAAAGAAGGTATTATAAACTTTTTATTAAATTTTATTTTAACTAAAGCTATTATACTATTAAATTCAAAATATAACTTCCAAATTACTATATACATACATGCATACATACATATATTAAAATTAGGAAATTTTTTATTACTTTTAAAATATATAGTTTTAAATCCAAATTATTTATTAGACTTTTACCCTTGAATTTCAAATCCAAATTCTATTTACAATCTACTTATATATATACATAAACAAATACATATCTTATTTGTTTTTGAAAAGTTAAATTTTTCCAATTTAAATAATTATATTAGGAGATTATCAAATAAATATTTATTCGGATATAAATATTTAATATCAGATTTATCTGTTCAACTTATAATCAATGTTTTCAATAGTTAAAATCAGATAATTATCCAATTACCTGATGCCTAAAAATCTGGTTATCACATTCCTCCCCCCTTTGAATCTTTCATTCTCGAAAAGGAAAGAAGCCATAATTTATCAAAATGGTTATTATCCGTTGAATTACTTTTTGAACATTCTTAAACATATACTCTTTTTGTTTAAACTCTTTAATTTTTTTTTTAAAATCTATATAATATTATCTAAATAACTTTATAAAAATACTTTTTATAACTCGATGTCTCAACAAGTCCATCCTTGTTCTTACAGTAATTCGATCATACGTTGATCAGGCGTAGGATTGAAAATCTATAAGTACTTGGTAAACCCGTTTCATCACCCAATGAAAATATTTGGAAAACATTTCCAAAAACTTTGTGAAAATATAGAAAACATTTTTGAAAATGTAGAAATCATTTTTGGTGAGAATGCTCTAGAAATCATCACCCCCTCCATGGTCGCAGTTAACCCGATGGTTACGTTGACATTCCGGCAAAATCCATAGATAACTGTAGGCACTCCACGCCCCTCGATTACGCCATCGAATCTGCCACAGATCGCAGCTGCATCTAGGTTTACGTCGCCATCATGGAAAAAATCCATGTTACTGTAGGCATCAGTGCCCTCGAATTTCACTGCCAAATGAAACTTCACCACTCCTACATAGATCACAGACTACATCAGTCGAGTCCCAATGTACCATGTAGTCTCTCACTACCTCACGACTTTCGCTATGTCTTCATAGATCGGAGTCTACCGATGTTATGTTGCCATCACGGCAAAATCAAACGTAGACCGTTGGCTCTCACAGCCACATGACTTCCGCTATGGTCCGCAGTAGATTGCAGTGACATCGAGTTGCACTATCGTCATAGCATAACCGAAATTTCTCTGTAAGCATCAACGCCCTCGACTTTCGCTATCCACAACACAAAAACCTCAGGAACTTCAGTTTGTCCGGACTTCCTCCCAGGATCAAATTTAAAGCCTCCCCCTTAAGGCTCAAGGCAGAACCATCCCGTGGATCTCCTATGAAGTTCATTTCATGGGAGCGCCTTTTTTCCCAGAGCCAATCTGAAAACATTTTATACTATACACATATAGTATCTTTCAAATCATACTCTTTATGATTCACATAAAAATCTCCTTTACGCAAAATCGATATCTCAAATCGATAGTTCCAACTTGGCTTTCTAAATTTCCAAAATTGATTTTCCCAAAATCAAAAGCCTTTCAAAATCCATGGGCTCCAAAAACCTCTTTCGCAAAATCATTCTCATAAAACCATATATATATATATATATATATATATATATATATATAAGTTTATCCCTTTATTTAAAACAAAATACTTTGGATTACACCTTACTTATATAAATCACTTTTATACTTCAAACATTTTCAAAGATCACATCTTCATGTTATAAATTTAACAAGGGGAGTTTATCATATATAATATATATATATATATATATAAAACTTTACTATGCCAAATCAACATTCAAATTTGATTTTCTTTTATAAAGTTACTTACCATATCACTTACATTTCATAAAGTGAATTTCAAAAGATATCCAACTTCCACCTTTATTCATATATATTTCTCAAAATATACTTTTCTTTTCAAAAATCATGTCTCATTTCTTTCAAAATTTCAATATCAAATTCATTTAAGCTCGTACGATATACATATTTCATCTGTATGCAATTGTCATATCTGATCGCTCACTCGATCACACAATTTCACATCCGAACAAGTATCGTCCACCTGACTTTCTAGTGCAGACTCAAATCTGGTTTCTTGATCAGAAACCGTCATTCTCCTTTCATAACCTAACTATGATAGAGAATTTCCAAAATCAATCAAAAATCCATATCCAGGGTTCGCCGTCCAAAGTAGAGTGAAAAATCCTCTAACGACCTAGAAATTTCGATCCCGAAAATTTCAGATAGTTAGGAAAAGAAGAAAAGAGAGAAGAAGAAGAAACGGAAAACCAAACTCATAATCTCACATTCGCAGCGGACAAAGTATAATATCAAATAATATTCTTTACACAAAGAAAACTATATCAGTCAATTACATTTTAATACATCAGAGTTACAGCATTTACAAAATCACCGGACAGTTAAGATTAACTTGTCCCAGATAAATAACAGTATACCATAGCGGAATGCACTCCATATGTTCCTGCCATCCAGCTCGTCTCCTGAGCTCCAGAACGTCCTTACCTGAAAATCTGTAATACTCGGTCTGACCCGAGCATTACATCAAAGTAACATCCGGGTCAAGCTGGAAACCAGCGTGAGTAAACCCATACAATTTGAAATACTAAGTTAAAATCAAAAAAGAAAAACCCGGGGTAACTCGTACTTCAAGACGGGTTCGTTGCTTATTATGCTCAACACTTATTTCACAAATCGATCCCTAAGTACCTTTACTTTGTTTAAATGGACCAGTCATTTAAATCAATCCCATTCCAGCCTATTGATTTCACATATCAAATCTATAAAGAATCGAAGTGGTTTCGAGTATTTGCTAATACCCGACCCCTGTCTCTTCGATCCCAATGTCATCTTAACCCAAGTTATACATGTGAAATACAATTAAACTTTAAATATATGTTGTCACTTTTTACACAGCAATTGATCATCGTTAGATAACCAACTGTCTTCTCAAACATATCATATCACAAAACATTTCATATCAGAGATATCAACCAATTTAAGGCATTTAACATCGTCCAACCATTCATAAGCAAGATTGATCACTTCCAAAATTAATTTAATTTATCTCTAATTAAATTAATTACTATTCTTTAATCACTTAGATTACCTTTGCTTAACATTAATTAATTACAAACTAATTAATTAATTATCCATTAATTATCCATCTTAATTAACCATCCATAATTAATTATCCTTTAATTACAATAAGCAATTAACTCTTAATTAATTGCACAAATTAATTAACCTTTACCTATCCATATTAATTACATTGATCAGTAATTAATTACTCAAACTAATTATCCTGCGCATTGATTAATTATTCCATAATTAATCACACTCCTTAACTAACCCTTAATTAATTTCCATAATTAATCAATCCTTTAATTAATTACAATAATTAATTAATTCTTAATTACTTTCATTAAGAAATTATGATTAAATAAATCACATTTACAAATATCCCATTTATTTCCTTCCTTATTAAATGACATCAAGCAATTATTCTTTAACCACTTCCATAATCATAAATCAATTTCATTAAGTGATTAATCTTTAATTAATCATATTTAAATTAATTACTTTAATTAATTAATCACACTTGAAAATCAATCCTTAAAATTGAATACACAAATTACTTAACCTTTATTAATTTTCTAATGATTAAATTGATTAATTATTTCCTTAATTGATTTCATTAATCAATTAACCATCCCTAGAACATTAAATAATTAATACTTTATTAAATTTCATCATTTAATTTATTCTTGAAAAACATGTAGGATTAACCCATTATATAATTATCTAATTACCATAGTTTGAAAAATATTTTAAAACTTTGGTAACTCGTTTTAAACCTGTTAATACTTTGTATAAAAACTTGGTTTACATTTACATTGCAGCATCAAGTTCTACCTTAGTCCCGCCCAAGACGTTTCCCGTTCTTCCTGCTTTGAGAAAAACTCAAGCATTCCCGAGCCCGACCTTCTTCCCCAAACCAATCTACCCAAATGCACGAACCGTACATGTGCATGTGTACATCGACCCTGATCGCTGGCGAACAACGTTCCGGTTTCCGACAAGTCAACTCCGACCTCGGAAACCCAACGCAATCACCCAGATCGTGATATCACCCACGACTCGAAAATCGAGCACTCGAACGAAACTGCAGCAAACCTAAATGGACAAAACCGCCACTAGTCATCACCTCTGACCACAAGATCACCCACTGACCTATCAGAAGCTACACCAGAACTTCCAGCTTCGCTTCACCCTATCGCGATCGCCCCTGATTCCATCCTGATGTCGCAACCCATTCTGAAGTATCGACGACGAAAATCAGGGTATTAAACCTACTTCACCCTTCTCTGGTCTTCACGACCAATGATAAATCATTAAAGTATTTTTCCAGCATTCGTCAACACCCCGACCACCTCCAGCCTAAATATCGCCCCTCCTTCACCGCCGATCGACGGCAATCGACCAAAACGGCCCAAACGTTCAACTCGAGAATACCCATCAATTATCAAACTAAAAACCATGATATACATATCAAAAATCATGATTTCTATCACGAATACTGTTATCCCACCTTTTAGTCAAAGCTGGAATATCAACAAATTGGCAAGGAATGATGGACAGCTGGATTGGAGATCGATTGGAAACAAGGCTGCAATCGATGTCATTAAAATTTGGCCGAGCTTCGATCAGGGCGAAATCGACGGGAGATGATGATCGAGGTTAAGGAAAGCTATGTTTCAAATTTCAGGTCGATCGAAGTTCGTATGCTCGAGATACGGATGGATTAAGGTGCGCAAGGGCTGGTTCGTATCGATGCATTTCGCATCGATCAGCAGAGGGTGTGTCGTATCGATTGGGTTCGTATCGATCAGCATGGACTCGACTCAATGGTTTCGCATCGATCAGGTAAGCGGGCAGGTGAGGCATTGTTCATATCCATCAGGTAAAGCTTTGTTCGTATCCATTAGGTAAAGCCTTGTTCGTGTTCATTAGGTAAGGCCTCGCTCGTATCCATCCCAAGGATGAGATTCGTGTCCATTTTCACGACCACTTCGTATCGATACCCCAATGCTTATTTCGTATCGATCAGCGCATGTGGGAGCGGTACGAAATGTACTCCTGGAGTCAATATGAAGAAGGACACGAATTGATGGGTGCGAACGTATGATGTTATGAATATGAACAAGCATGAAATGCGGATGCGAACAAAGGAAATCCATGAATCGAGGGGAGAAGCATTCAAAACGGCAAGGAAAATGGATCGAGCCTTGAAGATAGAGCCCACGTCATCGATGCGCACGTGCTGGGAAATACGCAAAGGAACGTCGATACGAATTGATCGGTGTGAGCAAGACTGCATCGAGAAACCACAATTCGTATCGATCATATCTTGAGTTCTGCTGATCCAAATGCAACAAAATTTTCACAGCAGCTTGCATACAAGGTAAAGAATGTTCCTGCCAAGTTTCATCCCGATTGGATCATTTTTTGATGGATACGAAATGGATTCGTATCGATAACAGATCGAGTCGAAACTTGGTGGGGTCGGTCGTGTAAGCCCACTCACGTGCCAGAAGAAGTCTCCCGAAGTTTGAGCGCGATACCAGCCTTCTACGCTTATAAATAGCCCTCTGAAGCCTACAGGAAAGGGGATTTTTTGCCGACTCAACGCCCAGACTCTGCCGGATTCATTTCTACACTTCAATACAACTATTGTACTCGAAATCCTCCATTGCTACTGCTGTAATCATTTGTAACCAGCAAGGATAATCAATAAAAGATAAAACTTTGAAGTGGACGTAGGCCGGAGATAGCCAAACCACTATAAATCTTGTGTCTCTGTTCATTATTTCTGAATTGTTGCTTGCTGTTTACTTAGATCTGTGATTAATACTGCTGATTTATATTCATACTTTGGAGCTTTCACGATATTTGGGGTTTGTGACCAATTTTGGCGCAGACACTTTGGTGCTTTCACCGAGAACGACTAGCACCCGTTACATCGAATTGAAGTTCAGATTTGAAAAGAGTGAAGAGTTTAGATTTGAAAGATAATGACTCGACAAACCAGTAGAAGACAGAGGGCTGAAAGAAGCCAACAGTAAGGAAGTCAAGAAGCATCCTCTGGAGCTGGGGAAGGACAAGCTTTGATCTGCATAACCAGGGATGAAATGGAGGCTATGGCCAATTCATTGCAAGAGAGATTGTTGAAGAGTCAACAGGACATGATGCAGACTTTCCTTGAATAGATGAGAGCTGTAGGAACACAAAACCTTAGACCGACTACGGTGGCTGCGGATGTAGAACAAGGAACTAGGGTCACAGAACCCAATGGAGGACAGAATACAGAACCAAATGGCAATCAACAAAGGCTTGGGGGCAGGCCCATAGGATCTGACATTGGAAGGCCCTTGGATGGAGCTCATCAGGCTAGAGCTAGCGCTAACGTTAGTCAACCGCATGAGGAGTATGTACCGGAATTCCCTCGGAGGCACGGAGGTTGGGGGTGGGGGGCAACCTTTCACAGATAATGTTGGATTGGCTGAGATTATCAAGAGAACTATGCGTGGAGGTATGACCAATAGAGATTTGGAAGGGATGAACGAGAGTTCGTTCACACGGGAAATCAGGATGGCACGAAATCCACCTGATTTCAAGCTACCAACTGTGGAAGTGTACAATGGCAAGGCTGATCCGACAGATCATCTGATGAGATATATTAGACACATGGAAGTGCTGGGAGTATCGGTGGAAGTTTTGCCCCGATGTTTTCCCTTGTACTTAACCGATATAGCCACAATGTGGTTTAGGCAGTTTGAAGAAGGTCTATTAGAACATGGACGGAGCTGGTGGATAGGTTTCTAAGGTAGTTTCGGGTTCATATTAAAAGGCCTAAGAACGTGATGAAACTGACATGGGTAAAGCAAAGGACGGATGAATCACTTAGAGCTTTTCCAACTCGATTCAATGCGGCAGTTGCTTCGGTGGATCGGTCGTATCCGTCAATGGTTTTAATGGCGGCAGTGTCAGGAGTCAGGGAGGATTCGGATTTCAAGGTATCTTTGGTACGAGGCCCACCACTGGATCTCGGGGAATTCTTTAACAAAGTTGAGAGGTTCCTTTGACAAGAGGTTGCATGTGCGGATTAAAGATGAAGGAAGTAAAAGCGACTGAGGGTGGAGGACCATCCAGTAGAGGTTCGGATAAAGATAAAGGAAAAAGGAAGTTGGATGATGATTCTGGAAAAGCTAGGAAGCGATGGAAGGATCCAAAGTTTTCCACATACACCGGATTGAACAAGACGCTGGACCGGATATACTTGGAAACTCGAAATCGCCTTCCCTGCCGAAGGCCAGCTAGGAGAGAGCCTTCTGAACAAGAAAGAGCATCAGGAAGGCACTGCCTATTCCATGATTTGGATGGGTATGACACCAACAGCTGTAGGCACTTGAAGGATATAATCGAGGAGCATGTAAGGAATGGACAGTTGCGACAATATGTCGAAACTCGGAATGCAGCGGTGGATCAGGAGCAGCCATCGCCTACCTCGAACAACGATGGCGCGAGGTCCAAGGATGATGGTCGATTGATTATCCATTGACCAGGATAATATGAAATAAGTAACAAACCATTGGCGAGCAACCAAGTCATTTACACATGTATAAGGACGGAGATAGCCCCTAGGCATGCTCTGAATGATGATAAACCATGAAGCTATGGTTTGCGAAATCTTTCTTGTGTTTTGGATTGGACACTCATTTTCTGGTTTGGTTTTGGAATTTGTTTTTGGAGTTTGGTATGAACTCCTGGTTTTGTTTGCTTTCTGGTTTGGATTTTCGTTTGGATGATTGTTTTCTGTTTTGAATGTTGGTTTGGATTTTTGATTTTCTGATTTGATTTGGATTTTGGATTGGATTTTGATTGGATTTTTATCTGGTTTTTGGTAGATAGTCGTCGGGTATGGATTATTTCTGGCAAGGGGTAAGTCTCTTCGTCCGCATGTGGCGAATTGGCTTATTCAGGTCGTTGAGTATGGACTATGCTCAACAAGGATCTAGAATGACCAGGACTCGGCCTAGGACTTAGGCCCCATATTATCTATTATTGTTTCAGCTCGCTGAGTATGGACTATGCTCGGCAAGGGTCCGGAGAGACCAGGATTCAGCTTAGGACTTAAGCTATGGCATTGTACAACGTCCAGAGACACTGGACCACGGTCGTTAAGTGTGGATTGCGCTTGGCAAGAACCTGGAGAGGTTAGCTCAACCTCCACGGACACTGGACCACGGTCGTTAGGTGTGGATTACGCTTGGCAAGAGCTCGGAGAGGTTATGGATTTGGACATCGACCCGGGGAGGTCCTGGATTCGGTTATTGGCTATTGATAAGGATGGTTTAGGACTCAGTTGTCGAGTTCGGATGGATATGGAATCGGCTAAGGATTTGGTTATTGGATTAGGAATTGGGCATCGACTCGGAGCGGTCAAGGATGATGCACTCTAGTGATATGGCTATGGACTTCGGATACCGGATTCGAAACTATTCAAAACACGCCTTCTTATCACAAGGCATGTTTTGGAGGGTAAATGTTATCCCACCTTTCGGTCAAAGCTGGAATATCAACAAATTGGCAAGGAATGATGGACAGCTGGATTCGAGATCGATTGGAAACAAGGCTTCATTCGATGTCGTTAAAATTTGGCCGAGCTTCGATCAGGACGACATCGACGGGAGATGATGATCGAGGTTAAGGAAAGCTATGTTTCAAATTTCAGGTCGATCGGAGTTCATATGCTCAAGATACGGATGGATTAAGGTGCGCAAGGGCTGGTTCGTATCGATGCATTTCGCATCGATCAGCAGAGGGTGTGTCGTATCGATTGGGTTCGTATCGATGCATTTCCAATCGATCAGCAGAGGGTGTGTCGTATCGATTGGGTTCATATCTATCAGCATGGACTCGACTCGATGGTTTCGCATCGATCAGGTAAGCGGGCAGGTGAGGCATTGTTCATATCCATCAGGTAAAGCTATATTTGTATCCATCAGGTAAAGCCTTGTTCGTATCCATTAGGTAAGGCCTCGCTCGTATCCATCCCAAGGATGAGATTCGTGTCCATTTTCACGACCACTTCGTATCGATACCCCCATGCTTATTTCGTATTGATCAGCGCATGTGGAAGCGGTATGAAATGTAATCCTGGAGTCAATACGAAGAAGGACATGAATTGATGGGTGCGAACGTACGATGTTACGAATATGAACAAGCATGAAATGCGGATGCGAACAAAGGAAATCCACGAATCGAGGGGAGAAGCATTCAAAACGGCGAGGAAAATGGATCGAGCCTTGAAAATAGCGCCATGTCATCGATGCGCACGTTCTGGGAAACAACGCAAAGGGACATCGATACGAATTGATCGGTGCGAGCCAGACAGCATCGAGAAACCACAATTCGTATCGATCATATCTTGAGTTCTGCTGATCCAAAGCAATGAAATTTTCACAGCAGCTTGCATACAAGGTAAAGAATGTTCCTGCCAAGTTTCATCCCGATTGGATCAATTTTTGATGGATACGAAATGGATTCGTATCGATCACAGATCGAATCGAAACTTGGTAGGGTCGATCGCGTGGGCCCACTAACGTGCCAGAAGAAGTCTCCCGAAGTTTGAGCGCGATATCAGCCTCCTACACCTATAAATAGCCCTCTGAAGCCTACAGGAAAGGGGATTTTTTGCCGACTCAACGCCCAGACTCTGCCAAATTCATTTCTACACTTCAATACAACTATGGTACTCGAAATCCTCCATTGCTACCGCTGTATTCATTTGTAACGAGCAAGGATAATCAATAAAAGATAAAACTTTGAAGTGGACGTAGGACGAAGATAGCCGAACCACTAGAAATCTTGTGTCTCTGTTCATTATTTTTGAATTATTGCTTGCTGTTTACTTAGATCTGTGATTAATACTACTGATTTATATTCATACTTTGGTGCTTTCACGATATTTGGGGTTTGTGACCAATTTTGGCGCAAACAAATACAATCATGCAATCCAGTCTTAAAATTAAATTTATAAGTTTTTGACCTAAATATATATTTTACTGTTATTTATAAAATTTCGAGTCAAATATTTAATATAAATTCCAGAACTTATTTTTAGTAGTGATATTGCATGATTTCAATCACTTTTCATTTATAAAGTAGAGGCTAACAGTGATTCAATGATGAGGAATTGGATTTTTTTTAGAAATCAAAAACCTGTAATTACAACAGAGCCTATATTGTATATACACAGGCTTTCAATACTTATATATACATAGAGGTATTCATCTCAATCCAAGTATTCAAGCTAACAACATGGCTTTCATACATACATCCAAATGAAATCCAGAATTAAAACTGTTTTAAAAAAAAAAGTTTACTCACCTTGAATTAGCAGAGAAGCTTGTAATTTAAAATCTGGAAATGCATTTAAAACTGGAAATTTGCAAATGCCAGAATCTTTTGAAAACTTGTATTTGAACTGAATTTGTTTTTAAACCTAATCCTTGAAGTTGAAATGGTCTTGCTTGATAATTTTGCTACAGGTTGTAGATTTTGAATATTTGATTGCTGTTGATAAAACTGAGTTGATTTCTTGCTTGAATATTTAGTTGAACTTTGATTTGCTTGAAGCTTGTTCTTGAATCAGGTTAGAGATGATTTTGGTTTTGATTATTTATTTTCAGATTTTGATTTTGTTTCCTAGTTAATATTTTTTTTTCTAGGTTTTGGTTTATTAGGTTTTGAAAAAACGAGAAAAGAAAATGAATAGATGTATATGTATAACCTTATAATCCTTTTCATAAATATTAAAAATAAGTGACACTTGTACTTCAAACTAACACTTATTAATTCAAGATATACTAAGCTAACAAATGTCAATGTAGTTATCCTTAGCTTCCACTTGTGCTTTATATATTTACAAGTATTAAAAATTATTTTAAATATTTCATATATTTTATGTGTTTAAACTTTCTTTTATTTAATCAATATTTACTTTAAAAGAAATTGAAATAAAAACCCAATTTAAACACTTACAATTAATTATATATATAAACACTAGCCTTAAAATATAGAATTTTAGAACCAATTTATTCTATGATGTTTGAATTTCAAATCCAAATCTTATTTTCCATTTACTAATATATATAAATACATCGTCGGCCTTGCCAAAAAAAAAAAGATAAATTTTGCCCATTTATTTAAAAGATTATGTTAATATGTTTACTAGGATTATGTTTCAATAATGAATTTATAAATGTATATACTAAATATTTTCATCATTATAGAGTTTACACATCTATTTATATAATTAAACATCTATTTATATAATTAATAATTTACTATAAGATTCATTATTTTAATTCAACTATTATAGTTTCAAATCCACTTATATATACATCTAGACATCTTTAATTATCAAATTTTATTTGTTTTTAATTTACAAATTATTATTTTAATAAATTAAATCTGCTAATTACCAAACTAATAGATGTCCAAAAATCTGGATTATCGCATTCCTTCCCCTTTGAATATTTTCGTCCTCGAAAAGGAACGAGGCCGGTATTTATTCAATAACTTAGAATCAGATAATTTATTCTTTGATCATTTTTAAAACACTTTTTAAAATCTATATGACATTACTAAAATAGTTTTTATATAAAAATATTTTTATAACTCGATTTTTCAACAAGTCCATTCTCGTTCTCACAAAAATTTGGGCATACGTTGATCAGGCGTAAGACTGAAAATCTACAAGTACTTAGCAGATAAATTTTCAACACCCCATGAAAATACTTGGAAAATAATTTTATTGAAAATATAGAAAACATTTTTGAAAATAGAGGAAATATCTTTGGTGAGAATGCTCTGGAAATCATCACCCCCATCCATGGTCGCAGTTACATTCCAGGGTTACATTGCCATCGCAGTAAAATCCATGTAACCGTAGGCACTCCGCGCCCCTCGATTACGCCATGGAACCTGCCACATATCGCAGTTACATTACAGGGTTACGTTGCCATCACAACAAAAGTCCATGTAACTGTAGGCATCAGCGGCTCAATTTTCACTGTCAAATGAAACTTAACCACTCCCACATAGGTCGTAGACTACATCAGTCAAGTCCCAATGCAGGCTAGGGCTCTCATGGTCTCTCGACTTTCGCTATGTCTTCATAGGTCGCAGTCTATCGATGTAAAATCAAACGTAGACTGTTAGATCTTAGCAGCACACACGACTTTCGCAATGTCACCATAGGTTGCAATCTGCCGATATAAAATCAAATGTAGACTGTTGGCTCTCAGCAGCACACACGACTTTCGCTATGGTCTACAGCAGATCGCAGTGACATCGAGTTACACTGTCGTCACAGCATAACCCAAATGTCTCTATAGGCATCAGCACCCTCGACTTTCGCTGCACACTACACGTAATCCTCAGGAACTTCTGTTTGTTCGGACTTCTCACAGGATCAACTTTAGAACCCCCCCATTAGGGTTCAAGGCAGTACCACCTATGGCATTCCTGAGAAGTTCATTTCAAGGGAGCGCATTTTTCCCCAAAGCCAATCTCAAAACATTTTATACTATACTCTTATAGTATCGTTCAAATCATACCCTTTATAATTTTCATCAAAATCTCTTTTACACAAAATCGATTCCCAAAATCGATAATTCTCAAACTAGGCTTTCAAACTTTCCAAAATTGATTTTTCCCAAAAAATCAATAGCTTTCCAAATCCAATGGATCCAAAAAACTTTTTCCAGAATCATTCTCATACAATTCTTTATATATATATATATATATATATATATAGAGAGAGAGAGAGACATATATATAGTCTTGAAAAATATTTGAATCATTTCATATTTGTATAAAGTCCCTCTTTATACTTCAAATACTTTTCAAAAACCCTTTCCTTTCGGCAATAGATTCAACAAGGGGAGATTTATCTTATATAACAAAGATATATAACTTTATTTATTCCAAATCAAATATTCAAATTTTATTACTCTTATAAAGTTATTAATCATATTACTTACTTATATAAAGTAAATTTCTATCATAGAAATATCTGATTTCTACTTTATTTCATCATATATTTCACAAAATATACTTTTCATTTCAAAAACCATTTACATTTCTTATCCGCAAATTTTTCAATATCAATTTCATTCAAACCCGTACGATGTACGTATATCATCCGTACGCTATATCAATCAGATCGCTCACTCGATCACACAATTTCACTTCCAAACTAGTATCGTCCACCCGATCAACTTCCTAGTGCAGGCTCGGATCTGGTTTCTTGATCAGAAATGATCATTCTCCTTGCATAGCCATAACTATGATAGAGAATATCTAGAACCAATCAACAATCCATAACCAGGTTCGCCGTTGAAAATTGAGTGAAAGATCCCAACTCGGATCGATATAACTATCTTTAAATTCTATGCTCGAATCCGGATCAAATCACTATGCGAATAGAATAATATACGTACGTCCTACGTACTTATCTTTATTGATTATTAGCCAAATCAATCTCCTTTTCTATTCACATCCACTTTAATTTCTATACACCTATTCACAATTGCTTCAATCCCATTTGGATTATCACCTCAATTCTTATCTCAATTGGGTATTTAATCACAAACAGTTTGCACTCTGACTAGCTTAAATTTAGAAAATAGCTTAAAAGTTAAAAATAGATAAGTAGTTGAAAAATAATTATTAGTTGCAAAATAGCTGTAAAATAGTTAAGTAATTATAAAATAGTTAGAAAATAGTCAAATAGTTATAGAAGTTTAAATAACTGCAAAATAGTTGTAAAATAGTAATTAGTTATAAAGTAGTTGAAAAACAGTAAATAGTTTATAAAACAGTTGAAAAATTATTAAATAGTTCCAAAAAAAATTGTAAAGTAAGTATAAGATAGTTTTGTTTAAAAAGAAAGATTGTATAGTAAGTAGCTTGGAAAAATAGATTCATATTAAAACAATTTATTTTGAAAATAGTCCAGAGCCAAACTTTTCAATTCCGAATTCGCCATTCCCATCAATTCAGTTTAAATTTCCTCTTTCATTTAAATTGACTCAATCCCAATTCGAATAACTTCAGTTTGCATTGAAATTGATTTAACCCCAATTCAAGTTGAATTAACCTCAATTTCTTTCCAAATTCAAATCAAATTCCATTTGAATTTGAAACTATTCAACTTTAATCACAATTCCAAATTTCAGTTTGAACTAATTTCAAATTGAACCAAATTCACTTTCGAATCTTTTCAAATTTATCCAATTCAAATTTCCATTTGAATTTTAAACTTATCCATCTTCAATCACAATTCTAGTTAATTCAAATCCAATTCGATTTAAACTAATTCAATTTAAACCTCAACTTTAAACCATCTTGGATTATAAATTCGAGTTAAATTTTAAATGTTGATTTAATACCTTAAATAAAATTAACTTTTATTTTTAAATCAACAATCTAAATCTTTAAATAATTTAATTTTTGAATCCAAATTTCAAAATTCCATTTTAAATTATCTTTACTTAATTTATTTCAAAGTTCATATAAGTGTTCAAAAAAATTTAATTTACAAATTCAAATCCTTAACATTTCAATTCTTAAGTTCAAAGTGATTCCATATTCTTAATTTCAAATTAAAGTTTAATTTCCCTTTTATCTCAATAATGGATATATTACCACATCTATTTCTTCATTCATTTAAACAAATCCAATTCTCAATTTAAGATTATTAATAACAATAGTATAATATTATCCATATTATTTTAAAACATCCATCCATTTTCAATTTCTAGATCTCAACCCAATTTGAGATCTCTCATAACTCCCATTTTAAATCAACCATTTAACTTCCCAAGTAAAGTTAAATTTCAATTTTTATCTTGAAATTTCCAATTCAGGTTGTTTGTTCTAAACTTATTTAACTTCTTCTATGTTAAATTCAATTCATTCATTCAGTCAACCTTACTCAAATTTGAATTCCCACTTCAAATTTTAAACTTCACATTAATAATCTTCCCACTTATAAGTTCAAAAACTTATATCACTTTGGGTTTTACATCACATTCCAAATTTAAAACTCAACATTTAGAGTTTTATTTCAAACCATCTTTGATATTATGTATATTCCTCATATATACATATTATTTCCTTTGCACACCAAGTTATCCTTAAATTTTAAACCACCTTTGGTTTTAATTCAAAACAAATTCCTTTAAATTTTCAAACAACTCATGTTTGAAACAGGACCCATATTTAAAACTTTACAATTTAGATCATCTTTAATTCCAATTTATAAGTCATACTTCCCTAAATGTTTTACTTCCTTAAAACATTTCATTTTGCTTACTCATTAATACACATTATATTACAACAATCATTTATGATAATAACCAAGATTATCATATCTGGAAACCAATTCATTATTATCTTATTCTGAAGCTCTTTTTCAAATTCAAGATTTCAATTTCAGTTTGAATCCATTTCAAACTTATCTTCATCCAATTTCGGTTTGGTTGTATTTCTATTACCACTAAATTCTCATTATTTTATTTAATTCCAATGATTTTACAACCAATTGCCTTAATATTTATTAAAAAGAAATATTGCTTTATATATCAAAATATAATCCTATATAAAATCATTTACCTTTAAAGTCATTTAAAAACTTTCATATAAGAAAATAACAAGTGCACTCTCATATATTTATACACTCAACTCATTTTGGGGTATTACTTACCCTATCCTTAACGAGTAATCCCACCAGAGCCAAGGTTCTCGCTTAACCTTCTGCTCTAATACCAAATGTAACGACCTAGAAATTTCAATCCCGAAAATTCTAGATAATTTTGAAAAGAAGAAAAGAGAGAAGAAGAAGAAACAGAAAACCAAATTCAGAATCTCACATTCGCAGCGAATAAAATATAATATCAAATAATATTCTTTACACAAAGAAAACTGTATCAGTCATTTACATTTTAATACATCAGAGTTACAACATTTACAAAAACATTGGACAGTTAAGATTAACTTGTCCTAGATAGATAATAGTATACCATAGCGGAATACACTCCCACATTCCTGCCATCCAGCTCACCTTCTGAGCTTTAAAACTTCCTTACTTGAAAATCTGTAATACTCGGTCCGACCCGAGCATTACATCAAAGTAACACCCGGGTCAGGCTGGAAACCAGCGTGAGTAAACCCATACAATTTGAAATACTAAGTTCAAATCATAAAAGAAAAACCTAAGGTAACTCGTACTTCACCACGGGTTCATTACTTGTTATGCTCAACACTTACTTCACAAATCGACCCTTAAGTGCCTTTACTTAGTTTAAATGGTCCAATCATTTAAATCAACCTCATTCCAGCCTATTGATTTCACATATCAAATCTATAAGAATCGAAGTGGTTTCGAGTATTTGCAAATACTCGACCCTTGTCTCTTCGATCCCAATGTCATCTTAACCCAAGTTATACATGTGAAATACAATTAAACTTTTAAATACAAGATGTCACTTTTTACACAGAAATTCATCATCAATAGATAACCACGTCATCACTGTCCACTCAAACATATCATATCACAAAACATTTCATATCAGAGATGTCAACCAATTCAAGGCATTTAACATCATCCAGTCATTCATAAGTAAGATTGATCACTTCCAAAATTAATTTAATTTATCTCTAATTAAATTAATTACTATTCTTTAATCACTTAGATTACCTTTGCTTAACATTAATTAATTACAAACTAATTAATCAATTACCCTTTAATTATCCATCTTAATTAATCTCCCTTGATTAATTATCCTTTAATTACATTAAATAATTAACTCTTAACTAATTACACAAATTAATTAACCTTTACCCATCCATATTAATTACATTGATTTGTAACTAATTACTCAAATTAATTATCCTACACAATGATTAACTATTCCATAATTAATCACACTCCTTAATTAACCCGTAATTAATTTCCATAATTAATCAATCCTTTAATTAATAACAATAAGTAATTAATTCTTAATTACTTTCACTAAGAAATTATCATTAAATAAATCACATTTAGAAATCTCCCATTTATTTCCTTCCTTATTAAATGACATCAAGCAATTATTCTTTAACCACTACCATTGTCATAAATCAATTTCATTAAATGATTAATCTTTAATTAATCATCTTTAAATTAATTACTTTAGTTAATTAATCACATTTACAAATCAATCCTTAAAATTGAATACACAAATTACTTAACCTTTATTAATTTTATAATGATTAAATTAATTAATTATTTCCTTAATTGATTTCATTAATCAATTAACCATCCCTAAAACATTGAATAAATAATACTTTATTAAATTTCATCATTTAATTTATTCTTGATAAATATATAGGATTAACCCATTATATAAGTATCTAATTACCACAGTTTTAAAAATATTTTAAAACTTTGGTAACTCGTTTTAAACTTGTTAATACTTTGTATAAAAACTTGGTTTCCATTTACATTACAGCATCGAGTTCTACCCTAGTCCCTCCCGAGATGTTTCCCGTTCTTCCTACTTCGAGAAAAACTCAAGCATTCCCGAGCTTAGACCCGAGCCTGACCTTCTTCCCCAAACCAATCTACCCAGATGCATGAACCGTATACGTGCACGTGTATATCGACCCTGATCGCCGACGAACAATGTTCTGGTTTCCAACAAGTCAACTCCGATCTCGGCAACCCAACGCAATCACCCAAATCATGGTATCACTCACGAATCGAAAATAGAGCACTCGAACAAAACTGCAGCAAGCTTAAATGGCCAAAACCGCCACTAGTCATCACCTCTGACCACGAGATCACCCACCGACCTATCAGAAGCTACGCCACAACTTCCAGCTTCGCTTCACCCTATCGTGATCGCCCCGATTCCATCCTGATGTCGCAACCCATTTTGAAGTATCGACGAAAAAAATCAGGGTATTAAACCCTACTTCACCTTTCTCTGGTCATCACGGCCAATGATAAATCATCGGAGTATTTTTCCAGCGTTCGTCAATACCCCGACCACCTCCAGCCTAAATATCATCCCTTCCTTCACAGCCGATCGACGGCAATCGACCAAAACGGCCCAAACATTCAACTCGAAAATACCCATCAATTATCAAACTAAAAATGGTGATATACATATCAAAAATCATGATTTTCTATCACGAATACAATCATGCAATCCAATCTTAAAATTAAATTTATAAATTTTTGACCCAAATATAAATTTGAATGTTATTTATAAAATTTTGAGTCAAATATTTAATATAAATTCCAGAACTTATTTTTAGTAGTGATATTGCACGATTTCAATCACTTTTCATATATAAATCAGGGGCTAATGGTGATTCAATGATGAGGAATTGGACTTTTTTTAGAAATCAAAAACCTGTAATTACAACAGAGCCTATATTGCATATACACAGGCATTCAATACTTATATACATAGAGGCATTCATCTCAATCCAAGTATTCAGGCTAGCATTATGGTTTTCATACATACATCCAAATGAAATCCAGAATTAAAACTGTTTTAAAAAAAAAATGTTTACTTATCTTGAATTAGCAGAGAAGCTTGTAATTTAAAATCGGGAAATGCTTTTAAAACCGGAAATTTGCAAATGCCAGAATCTTTTGAAAACTTGAATTTGAGATGAATTTGTTATTAAACTGAATCCTTGAAGTTGAAATGGTCTTGCTTGATGATTTTGCTACAGGTTGTATATTTTGAAAGTTTGATTGTAGTTGATAAAGCTGAGTTGATTTCGTGCTTGAATATTTAGTTGAACTTTGATTTGCTTGAAGCTTGTTCTTGAATCTGGTTGGTCATGCTTTTGGTTTGATTATTTCTTTTCAGATTTTGACTTTGTTTTCTGGTTAATATAAACTTTTTCCAGGTTTTGGTTTCTTAGGTTTTGAAAAAATGAGAAAAGAAAATGAATAGATGTATATGTATAACCTTATAATCCTTTTCATAAATATTAAAAATAAGTGACACTTGTACTTCAAACTAACACTTGTTAATTCAAGATATACTCAGCTAACAAATGTCAATGTAGTTATCCTTAGCTTCCACTCGTGCTTTATATATTTACATGTATTAAAACTTATTTTAAATATTTCATATATTTTATGTATTTAAACTTTCTTTTATTTAATCTATATTTACTTTAAAAGAAATCGAAATAAAAACCCAATTTAAACACTTATAATTAATTATATATATATACACACTAGCCTTTAAAATATAGAATTTTAGAACCAATTTATTTTAAGATGTTCGAATTTCAAATCCAAACGTTATTTTCCATCTACTAATATATATATATAGACACACACATATACACAAACAAAAACAACACATAATTTATTTGTTTTTGAAAAGATAGATTTTGCCCATTTATTTAAAAGATTATGTTAATATGTTTACTAGGATTATATTTCCATAATGAATTTATATATGTATATACTAAAGATTTTCATCATTATAGAGTTTAGACATCTATTTATATAATTAATAATTTACTATAAGATTCATTAGTTTAATTCAACTATTATAGTTTCAAATCCACTTATATATACATCCAGACATCTTTAATTATCAAATTTTATTTGTTTTTAATTTACAAATTATTATTTTATTAAAATAAATCCTGTTAATTACCAAATTAACAAATGTCCAAAAATTCGGATTATCACAAATCCCTACCCGGATGATATACTATCTCAAAATTCTGTGCTCGAATCTAAATCAAATCATTCTGGGAATAGAATAATATACGTACATCCTACATATTTATCTTCATTGATTATTAGCTAAATCAATATTCTTTCTATTCACCTATTCATACTCGCCTCAATTTCTATTTTGGTTATCACATCAATTCTAAATAGTTTGCACTCTGATCACCTTGTATTTGGAAAATAGCTTGAAAAGTTTAAAATAGTAAGTAGTTGTAAAATAGTCATTAGTTGTAAATAGATGTATAATAGTTAAGTAGTTATAACACAATTGTAAAATAGTTAGATAATTTCAAAATAATTGTAAAATAGTAATTAGTTATAAAGTAGTTATAACACAGTTGTAAAATAGTTAGATAATTTCAAAATAATTGTAAAATAGTAATTAGTTATAAAGTAGTTATAAAATAGTGATTAATTTGTAAAACATATGTAAAATAGTAATTAATTTCAAAATAGTTGTAAAATAAATATAAGATAGTTTGGGTTTTAAAAGGAAAGGTTGTTAGTAAATAGCTAGGAAAATAGATTTAAAACAATTATATTAAAACAATTCTATTTGAAAATAGTTTCAGAGTCAAACTGGTTCCATTTCCCAATCTCCACTTTTACTCAATTCTTATCCTATTAAATTGATTCAGTTCCAATTCAATTTGAATTAACTTCAATTCCTTTCCTAAATTCAAATCAATTCCCATTTGAGTTTAAATTTATTCAACTTCAATCGCAATTTCAATTAATTTCAAATCAAATTCAATTTGAACAAACTTTCAATTTCAATCTCAATTTTTAAACCATCTCGAATTATATAAACTCGAGTTAAAATTTTAAATGTTGATTGAATTCTTAAATCAAATCAACCTTAATTTTTAATTTAGCAGCCTAAATCTTTAAACAATTTAATTCTAAGTTCAAATTTCAAAAATTCATTTTGAATTACCTTTACTTAATTTATTTCATAGTCCAAATAAGAGTTCAAAAACAATTTAATCTTCAAAATCCAATTTGTTACCCAATTTTATCTTCAAACTTTGAAACCGATTCTTAAACAATTTTAGTTTGCAAATTCATTTTTAACATTTGAATCTTAAGTTCAAAGTGATTCCCTTTTCATAACTACAATTTCACTTCAAAAATCAATATAGTTCTAAAATAAAGTTTTATTTCCGTTTTATTTCAGTAATGGAAGTATATTACCCCAATCCATTTCTTAATTCTTTTGAAATAATCCATTTCTCAATTTCGTAGATTATTAATAACAACAGGATGATATCAGGATAAGTCAAAATAAATAATCATCCAAATTATTTTAAAACATCCATCCATAGCATCCATTACCAATTTCCAGATCTCAAACCCGTTTTGAGATCACATCTAACTCCTATTTTAAATCAACCCATTTAACTTCCTAAGTTAAATCTCAATTTCATTTTGAAATTTTCAATTCAGATTGTTCATTCTAAACTCATTTAACTTCACCTAAGCTAAATTCAATTCTTTTAATCCAGTCAACTTTACCTAATTTTAATACCCATATCAAATTTTAAACTTAAAAATCTTCCCACTTATAAGTTCAAAAACTTATTTCACTTTGGATTTCCACATCACATTCCAAGGAAAACTTCAACACTTAGAGTTTCTTTCAAATCATCTTTGATATTATGTATATTCTGCATATATACATATTTATTTCCTTTGCGTACTAAGTCATACTTTAATTTTTAAACCATTCTGGTTTTTAAATTTAAACAAATTTCTTTAAATCATCTCTTGTTTTAAAATAAGATTCCTATATTTAAAAATATTTATCATTCCTTCTAACATTTTGAAACAAATTTCAAAATTCCAGGATACAGATTTTAAAATCTCACAATTTATCTAAATGCTACTTCCTTAAAACATTTCATTTTGCTTTATCATTAACAAACATTTCATTATAAAGATACAACAAATATTTTAGGATAAGAACCAAGGTTATCATAACTGGAAACCATTATCAAGATACAACAAACATTTTAGGATAATAACCAAGGTTATCATAACTGGAAACCAATTTGCTATATATTATCTCATAATTTATTGGATAATAAAATCAAGGTAACTTAATTCAGCATTCTGAAAACACTCTTACAAATTTCAGGATTTTATACTCTGGTTTGAATCCATTTCTAGCTTATCTTATTGTATAGTTCATATTATCCAATTCTTATTTGGTTGTATTTCTATTACCACTTAATTCTTATTATTTTATTTAATCCAATAATTCAACAACCAGTTGCCTTAATATTTATAATAATTAGAAATTTTATTTCTTTATATATTAAAATATAACTTATAGAAGAATCAACCATTTTTTTAAATCTTTATTTAAGAAAATAACAAGTACGCTCTCATACACACACATACACACACACAACTCATTCTAGGGTACTATTGACCCTATCCTTAATGAGTAAACCCATCGGAGCCAAGGTTCTCGCTTAACTTTCAGCTCTAATACCAAAATGTAAAGATCCAAAATTTTCAATCCTGAAAATCTGAAACTAATACGTTCACGGTAGAAGCACCGAGCAATCGAACACTAAAAGTTTCAGATTGTTAGAGAAAAGAAGAAGGTAGAAGAAGAACAGAAAACAACAACATCTCACATTCGCAGCGGATTAAATATAATGTCGAATGATAGTATTTATACAAAGAGATTTGTAATTGTCAATTTTATAACAATACATTAGAGTACAATCATTTATACATAAACTGGACAGTTGTACAACTTGTCCCAGACTACTATCAATACAAAATCTATTACACAGCGGAATATACTCCATATGTTCCTGCCATCCAGCTCGCCACCTGAGCTCCAGAACGTCCTAACATGAAAATCTGTAAAACTCGGTCTGACCCGAGCATTACAATCAAGTAACATCCAGGTCAGGCTAGAAACCAGCGTGAGTAAACCCATAAAATTTGAATACCAAGCTTAAAATATAACCGATACCTGGGTAACTCGTACATTATTATGAGTTTTTTACTTATTATAATCAATCACTTATTACCAAACAATATTTTAAACTGCTACTCAGTTTAAATGGCCATGTTATTTTATTTATTCCATTCCAACCTATTTGATTCTAAACTCAAATCTGTAAAGAATTATTGTAGATTACAGATCGAAGTGGTTTCGGGTATTTGCTGATACCCGACCCCGCCACTTCGAATCCAATGTCCTCTTTATCCAAGTTTTTAAGTGAAAACAATTCAATTCTTTAAACAGGATGTCACTTTACACAACTTTTCATCACATATAGATAACTTACATTATCATAGTTCAACCAAGCATTGCATATCACAGAGCACCACACATTAATCAATTCAAGGCATTCAACATAACTTAATCATCCAAAAGCAAGATTAATTGATCAAATAATTAATTTAAAGCAAATAAATTAATTACCTATCCTTGCTTAATTAACATTAATTACAAACCATTTGTTAGTACTTTAATTAATTAATGAAATTAATTAATCATCCTTAATTAACACCTTAAGTAATTATCCTCGATTACTTAAAGTAATTAATTATCCCTTAATTAATCTCATGAGTTAATTACATTAATTAATTATCTCTTAGTCAATTATATTAACAAATTTACCCTTTAATTACTTACATTAATTAATCTTTAATTAATCACATTAAGAAATTATCCATTAATTAGTTATCTTGATCAATGACATTAAGTAATTAACTATCCTTTAATTACTTCCATTAAGTAATTATTCTTTAATCACACTAAGTAATTATACTTTATTAATTACATTAGGTAATTGTACTTAATTAATTTCATTAAGTAATTATCCTTTTCATTAATTAACCTTTAATTTATTCATTAGGAAATTAACCAGCCTTTAATTAATTTAATCCTTAATTAGTTTCATTTTGAAAATATTTACATTTATAATCTTTACTTTGAAACTTGTTTGAAAACTAGATCAACACCCTTGTTTTGAAATCTAGTTTAATATTTTACTTTGAAACTAGTTCATTTCCTTTTGCTTAACAAAATTTACCTTTATTTAAAACTTAGCTACCATAAATAAAACCCGAGCACAACTCCAATATTCCCGAGCTAACACCGACTCTAGACCAAAATTTCCTGAGCAAACACTCGAGCACTCCACCCTTCAAAAATCACGCGAATAACCCGAGGAAATTTCCACACAAACCCGAGTAAAATCCTTCTTCTCCGATCCTCTCAAACAACATCAGATATGACCAATACTCATGCACATGCATGCCGTGCCCACACCTTTCCGACCGACCCTCTGATCACCATCCAGTCGCCAACGACCCACTCACACACCCTGACCAACCAGCTTCCTCGATCGACCTAGAAATCAAAAACGAGCCATTCGACCGCAACTGGAACCAAAACGATTGGCCAAAAACTTCCTCGCGCCGCCACCTACGTCCACTTGCGACCTCGCGATCACGACTGGTACTTCGTCAAATGCCTATGCTTCTAATCCCCCACCCACGATCAACTCCAGTTCTCCAATGACCTCGCAATTTCCTTCATTACAACGTCGAACAAACAGGAAAATTTGACCCTAGTTCATCGATGTCCAATCGCCACGACATTCTAGAATCCCTCCGAATATTTTTCTCGAGATCTCCTCTACACGAGCTCCCTTCAGCGTCACTCGTGTCGCTTATCTTCCCCTAGATCACCAAAAATTGATGAACAAACGAACTCTGTTCAACTTGCGTTAACTCAACAACCACGAGCCTAAAAATCTTGAAACTAAAATCAAAAATCACCATTTTCAAGTACTAATCAGATTGCATAATCAAAACAAAGAATTTCGAAATTGATTTTCTGTCTTACAAAATGATTTTCACTGTAATTACTTACCTTGAGATATTTACCCAATATATACGTCTGAAACTATTTTAAAAATAAAATAACAACCACACAAACATCTTTTCTTTAGAGATCATAACCAGAAATTTGTATAAATGAAGTGGTATTAATTTATTTTGATTTATTTAAACCTGTGCTTAAGAACAGAGCATGACTTTACATAAACACAGAAATACACACACAGTAATACGTTCAAAACATCATTTTAGAAATTTACATTAATTTTTTATCTCATGCATCATTATGAAAATAGTTTAAGCTTAAGAAATAATTGTTTACTCACCTTTTAGAATGTTTGAACAGAGAGCTTAGAACTGGGTATGCTGGAAAATGCCTTGATCTTTCGAAAATTTGTAAACTAGAAACTGGAAAAGCTTGAGATCTTGCTTTAAAAGTGAGATGGATTTGCTTCTATCTGCTTAGATGTTTCAAGTTTAAAAAGGGATGTTGTTGATGATATTCTGGTTTGTATATTGTTTCTAGGCTTTGATTTTTTTTCTTTGAATGTTAGCATTTGAAAATTTAGAAGAGAAAGAGATAGATGTACATATAAATCTTACTTCCTTTTTATTAATAAAAAGAAAATAAGCGACACATGTTTATTTACATGACAATATTGTTACAAATGTTTAAATTCATTTTAAATACTTACAATTGTTAAATTTCATGTTTAAAATGGTTACACGTGTAATTAAATGTTTTTAATATGTTTATAAAATTCTTATATTATATTTTCAATTAGTTATATATATATATATATATATGTTTTATACTTTTCTATTTTTAATAATTAATGCATTTCCCTTTTTATAATAACATATGTAATTTTTAAAAGAAGTTATTTTAAACTTTTTATTAAATTTTATTTTAACTAAAGCTATTATACTATTAAATTCAAAATATAACTTCCAAATTACTATATATATATATATTAAAATTAAGAAACAAATTTTTGTTAATTTTAAAACATAGAGTTTTAAATCCAAATTATTTATAAGATTTTTACCCTTGAATTTCAAATCCAAATTCTATTTACAATCTACTTATATATACACATAAACAAATATATATCTTATTTGTTTTTGAAAAGTTAAATTTTGCCAATTTAAATAATTATACTAGGAGATTATCAAATAAATAAATATCCAGATATAAATATTTAATATTAGATTTATTTGTTCAATTTATAATCAGTATTTTCAATAGTTAAAATCAGATAATTATCCAATTACCTGATGCCCAAAAATCTGGGTTATCACTGTATGTCATCACCTTTCTGAATGTCCTCGGAAACCTTTATATTATGGATATGATTGTGTATGGAAGGAGCGCTCGATGATAAGGGTGGGAACACCAGAGGTTATAACATATTTGGTCTATCCAGGTCAGGGGTAGGCCGGTCTTGTGTAGCAGGGGATTTCGGTTTGTCCCTGGTGCATTGTTCTAAAGGTGTACTGTGACGGACGGTACCCCATTGGCCCAGTCATTCGTTGGAATCCAACCTCCAATACAAGCTTGCGGTTTTGTTTGTAGAGCCTAGTATGCTGGAATTTAATTAATGTAAAAATTTCAGCTATTTGAATAAGTATTTGTATTTAGACACTATTATAATATCATTGGATTTTCTATAAATTATTTTGGTTATCGTAAAGGAAAAGGCCTTTGTGTTTATGTGTGACGCGATCTTACGAGATACCTTTGTTTTTCAAAGGATTTTGATAAAAGTTGATAATTCAAATTGAGTGTGTTTTCTCTAGCTGGTCAGACCGAGTATTTTAGTTTCAGGTTAAAATGCTACGGAGAGACGAGCTAGAAGAGTTCAAACGTATGTCACGTACTTGGTTATTCCACCGTGTGAGTTATGTATGTTAGGACCAGTTATTAAACTGTCCAAATTGATATTTTGAATTGTTGTACTCTGATAGTGGTATGCATATTAAGAGTATAGTTCTTGATTTTAAAATATGTTATAATATATCATATTTTGTTCCACTACGATTGTGAGATTATGCGTTGTTGTTTCTATTTTTCTTCTACCTTTTCTTCTTCACCCCTAATGAACTAGTATTTTCGGCACTCGACTTCTCGGCAGTTTACACAGTGGACGTATAGATGTCGATTTTGAGGGTCGAAAATCCTGGTCAGTTACAAAAGGTTGATTATAGAAATTGATATTGAGAAGAATTAGTATAATTTCTATCGACCCTTTTTACTCAACAAGCTTTTATAATGTGATGTGAGAAATGATTTTGATTTGGCATTTCCAAAGTTAAAGAGAAGTTTAATGATTTAGTATATATTAGAAAAGAATATGATTTAAAGATTTATATCTCTAAAAGAAGTATTTTCTTTGATAAAAGATATTAATAAATGAAACGATAATCACACTTAAACTTAATATCTTTTTATCGATGATTGGTTCGAAAGAACCGAGACCCGATTTGAGTGATTCTTATACGAAAACCACTTCGAACCAATTTATGCGATCGAAGGTGAAGACAAGGAATAATAATAAATTAGAAGATGGAATGTAGGGCTACTTGTCACTAACCCTCGGTTGAAATTTCCCATGTCATATATATATGGCAGTAGTATCTTCATTTGACGCAAGGTCTTCTCGCTACCAATCCTAGGATTGGTTCCCGACTGGATGTAGTAGGAGAATTCCTTCAGTTTGTCCTCTTCTTGGCCAACTTGTGTGGATGAATGTCTGACATTGCATTTCTAAAATGCACGTACATTGATTTTACAAACGTACATCTGTTTAGTGGAGTAGGAGGTAACTCTCATATACTTAACACCCTTCTCTGAGACATACGAGCTCAGAGATTGTATATTTGTGGAAACCAATAGCGTGTGATGGAACTAGTAATGTGTCATTCAAGTGAAACGTGTGCTATGAGACAGGTAATCATTATCTCGAGCCTCATCACTTGGAAATGACAAAAATAAGGAAGATGCGGTAGGGCTAAGTGGGTCGCTCCCACTAGGATATGGTCATAACCCTTCTAGATTACCCTCTATATTTTGGGTATGTTGTGTATGATTTGGGATCTTGGTAAAGGTCGATGACAACCGAGGTAATGTCATATTTGGTACTATTTATGGTAAACGTAGGTCGGTTCCGTGTTCGTGGAAGTTGCAACCTTTGGTGCATTTTTCTAGAGATGTATTGTGAGAAGGTAATCCCTTACCTTGTCATTGTATGGAATCCATTCTCCAATACAAGCCTTTATGTTTTTAGTTGTAAACCTATTATGCCGTCGAATTGAACAAATGTAACAACTCTTGCAATGATTAATATATTATTTAAAAGGACTTTCAAAGAATGTTATAAAAATAATATTCTTGATTTTGCATAGCAATTATTTTGTTTATCATAATCTAAAAATCCGTTCCGTGTTTATGTGTGGTGGAGTCTTATAAGATACCCCTTGTTTTCATATATCGATACTTTGAGCTTCTCACACTAGTCCATGAATGATCCGGAGTTTATTTTATTTTTTCCCTTAAACTCTGGGTGCCCTATTTTTTTGGCCAGCCAAGTAGTTAGGTAACTTGGAGTATTTTGGAAGGAGAATGGAGCATGAAGTTGGAGGACCATATGCAGATAATCATCTATTTCTATTTCCGCTATATTATGTATCAAGTATTTACCAGCACTTGTGAGGGTATGCAGTTATATCTATCCTGACTGGATTAGTACTTACCAGAACTCTGATGGGGCATTTGGAGTAACTGCATGTACTACTCATATGTATAATTAAATATCAAATACGATGTGAGATTCTGTTTTATTCTTTCTTCTGTCTTTATTTCTATTAAAAATCCGCATATAATCTGCCCCTTCGACACTTGGATTTATGGCACACGAATACCGAGGATGTATTAGTTTCGATTTTTGAAGGTCGAGGAGGTGGGTCATCAAAATTTGTATCAGAACTTAGGTTGAGCGAACACCTAAGCCTTGATGGGGTTAACTCGTTAGAGATAGTGTTAGTAATGTCCTAAAACGAGTTTAGTTGGAGAGAGTGCATATAAGTATATTCATGTTTTATGCCCATCCCTAAGATAATCTCGTATATAATTCTAAATATGTTTTCTAACTATACACAAATAGTAGGAGATGAGTAATAGAAGAGGACGAGAAAGGGTAGGTGCCAACCCTACGGCCACTAACGGTCGATCAAGTGCTACTTTAATTGAGGAAGTGGCAATTCCTATGCAACCTCAAGTTTACTTTGTCACTCTTTCAAAATATTTTACCAACTTGGGAGAAAAGCCATTCGAAAGCACAGTATCTATTATTGAAGTTCAAGATTGGCTCCAATCCCATAAGAAAATCTTTAAAGGATTAGACATCGTTGATAATCGAAAGAGGTTCTTGGACTCCTGGCAATTAAAGGATGGGGCTGTAGCTTAGTGGGAGTCCATTACTCAATCAGAAGATAGTTTATCTTGGGCAATGTTTAAAGGAGTTTTTGAAGAATAATACATGCTCACTACTAGGAAATCTTGCCTCTATAGAAGTTTCATGGACCTGAAATAAGAAGAGATGTCAATGGAAGAATATTTGCACAAATTCAATGAATTATCTTGCTTCGGGCCTAGACTGATAGACACCTCTCTAAAGGAAAATAAGATGTTCATTTTTGGGATAAAGAAGCAGTATTAGGATAGGATAACTGCTTATGTAAAAGGAACCTTTACGGATTTAATAGATATGGGTTTCCATTATGAAGCTTTAGAGGAGAAGAATCCAGTCGCAACCCAAAACAACAACACCAACAACAAGAGAAAGTTTAGTAACAACGGAAAGAAGCCATGGCAAGGCAAGCCCAGAGGAGGATCTCAAGATTTCCATTTTAAAGATGTTGAATGTTTTAACTGTGGAAACAAAGGCCATTATTCAAAATATTGTAGGAGCCTAGAGGTTCAAAGGCAGCAGCGAGGAACATTCTCTCCTATGGTTCAGAATAGTCTCTGCCACAACTGCCATCAACTCAAGCACTAAAAAATGCCTATTAGTGAAGAAAGGAGAGCAAGTTAAGTTTTATGCTACTAAAGATGAGTCTTTAACCTTTAAAGATGTAAAAGGCAAGGGTGTCCTAAAAGGTAACATCTATGTTAAAGTGAATTTTGTTAAAGTATTATTTGATACTAGGGCTTTCTATAGTTTGATGTTTTACTCAATGTGGGTTGGTTATCCAAGAATAAAGTTGTCCTTGATTGCTCTAAGAGGATGGTATCTTTATGGACGAACTACGCAAAATTTATAGAAATATTTTGAGAGGAACCCAGTCCAGTAAGGGATAGTTTCTTGTATGCACTTGACTTATCTTAAAAAGGTTTGGAGACAATACCAATTTTTAAGGAATTTCGGAATGTTTTTAAGAAAGTTAAAAGTTTGTCTCCACAACGGCAAATTGAGTTTTGAATTGACTTAATTCCTTGTGCAAGCTCGTTATTCACCCTATTCGAAGGATGACCCCGAAAGAAAAGATTGAGTTGGCAAACCAAATGGATGAATTGTTTAAAAAAGGACTAATTAGACCAAGTCACTTAAGTTGGGTACTAGCGATGGTTTTTGTTGCAAAGTCTGATGGCTCCCTAAGGCTTTGTGTAGTATACCGAGACCTAAACAACAAAAGATTAAAAACTAGTATCCTTTACCCTACATAGATGACTTGTTTAATCAACTTCATGGTTCCTAGGTATTCTCGTAAATGGATTTAGCCACAGGATTTCATCAATTAAGAATAGCTGAGGATGGCATTATATTAACTTCATTCAGGGGTCCAGATTGCTTTTACGAATGGTTAGTTATGCTTTCTGGGTTGACTATTGCGACAGCTTATTTCGTAGACGTTATGAATAGAATAGAGATGACTAAACAAATTTGTTTTGGTTTTTATTGATGATATTCTTATCTATTCCAAAACCAAGGAGGAACATGAAAGGCATTTGGAGATTGTGTTGGAAATATTAAGAAGAAATGTACTTAAAGCTAAATTCTCCAAATGTCACTTTTGGGAGAACGAAGTATGAGTCCTTTGGCATATTGTGTCAGGAGAAGGGATCTCAGCGGATCTAGGAAAGATTTCAGCTATACGAGATTGGAAGCAACCATAAACTCCGACGGACATCCGCAACTTCTTAAGGTTGGTAGGATACTACCAAAGATTCGTTCAAGACTTCTCTAAAATTTCCTCCCATCTAACAAAGTTGACTATGAAGGTGTTAGATTTGAATGGACACCAAAATGTGAAGAAGCATTCCAGGAACTCAAGAAAAGCATAACTATTGCTCCAGTCCTAGCTATTGCTGATGAAAGCGGCGGTTTAACTGTATATACTGATGCTTGTGGAGAAGGATTAGGTGCAGTACTGATGCAACATGGAAAAGTTATTGCTTATGCAAGTAGACAACTGATGACTTATGAGAGGAATTATGCAATACACGACTTAGAATTATTAGCTGTTGTGTTTGCATTACAAAGGTGGAGCCATTATTTACTGGGTGAAAAGTTTGAACTTTTCACGGGTCATAAATATTTGAAATATCTTTTAACTCAGAAGGATTTAAATATGAGACAACAACATTGGTTAGAATTTCTCACATCATATGATCTTGACATTTTATATACCCTGGGTAAGAAAATATAGTAGTGGATGTGCTAAGCAAAAGGTATGTCATTATAGCTTATCTAGTGGTACATCTACCCTTGGTTGCTCGTATAAAGGAGGACCAACTTAGGGATTCGTTCATTGTAAGGATAGCCAAGGAAGTAGAGGAATTTTTTTTACTAGGAAGGTGGATATGATTCAGTGTGGACAACCAAGGAATCTTAATAATGGAGGAAAGGATTTGTGTTCCAAATATTGATGGGATTAGGTTGGATGTTCTAACCGAGTGCCGCAAGTCTCGACTTGCAATACATCCTGGGGTTACTAAAATGTACCGGGATATGAAAATGACTTTCTAGTGGGAAGGTTGAAAAAGGGATATTTCTTTTCATGTTAGTAGATGTGCAAATTATCAGCAAATCAAAAGCGATCAACAAAAGATTGCTGGATTAATACAACCTCTGGAGATTCCAACTTGGAAGTAGGACCATATTCTATGGATTTCATAGACGGCTTACTTCGAGTAAGAAGGGAAATGTAGACGTTTGGATTATCATGGACTGACTGACTAAGAGTGCACACATAAGCCAACAAGGACCGCTTCATGTCTAGTAGAAATATACCAAAAGGAAATTTTAAGATTACATGGAGTTCCAAGCAGTGTAGTGAGTGATTGAGATCCGATTTTTATAAGTCAGTTTTGGGAGGCATTACAGAGAATTTAGGGAATGAAACTGAATTTAAGCATCGCATACTATCCCCAAACTGACGGACAAACTAAAAGGGTAAATCGAGTATTAAAAGGTCTTCTATGAGCTTGCATCTTAGATTTTGGAGGTTCATAGGAAAATCATCTTCATCCTGTGGAATTCTCCTACAATAATAGCTTCAAGCAAGCATTGATATGGCACCATATGAAGCTTTATATGTCATTCTGTGTAGATCCCCTTCATGTTGGATCGAAACCGGAGATAGATTAATACTTTCCCCCATATGATCTGAGATGCCTTCGAAAAGGTAGATACGATCCAAAAAAAAGCTGAAAGAAGCTCAAAGCATGTAGAAGAGTTACGCTGATCAAAGGTGCATGAAATTAGAATTCTTAGTTGGAGAGTTTATATTCTTGATAGTCTCTTCGATGAGAGGAGTGGTAAGATTTGGATGGCCAGGGAAGTTAGCACCTCAATTAATTAGACCTTTTCCTATTGTTGAGCGGATTAGCCTATTAGCTTATCGTGTGGAGTTGCCCGAAAGGTTGTCTAGTGTGCACAATATCTTTCATATATCCTAATGATGGAAATATATGCATGATTCGGAACAAATTATAGAAACGTCCGCCCAGGAAGATTTAGATGTAGAACCAAATTTGGCCATTATCAAACGACAAATTCGAATCATAGATCACGATGAGAAGCGATTGGGAAGGAAGGTTGTAAGGTTGGTTAAAGTTTTGTAGGGGGGTGATGTTAACGATTGTTGTTATCCCGCTTTTTGGCAAAGCCGTGATACCAAAAGATCGATCGAAAACAAAGGATAGTTCGTATCAGAGATTGGTCATACTTCGTTTCGCTATGGATATCGCTGAATTTTGTCCGAGTCTAAATTGTGCTACAATTGATAGGACAAGACAAGAAAGACCATAGAAGCCTTCATCTCAAATTTCGAGTCAATCCGAGTTCATACGCTCAAGTTATGATCGATTCAACTTGAAGGGGAAAGCACTGGTTTCGAACCCATCGAGGTAGGTGTCTTCGAACCCATCATCAAACACCATTCGAACCGATCACCTTCGAATCGATGGAATTCGAACCCATCGGAGTGCCTCGGTTCGAATCCATCAACCTCGAACCCATCTAGTTCGTATCGATGGACCTCGTGTCCATGGAGGGGCTGCAAAGCTCGCATCCATCCAAAGAATCCTTGTTCGAATCCACCGAGCATCAGTTGTTCGAACCCATCAAAGGAGCCTTGTTTGAACCCATCAAAGAAGCCTTGTTCGAACCCACCTGTAAAGCTTCATTCGAACCCACTGGGTCAACCAACCATGATGACGTGTCTTTCATCTGTTCGAATGCGCCGATATATATGGAGTCGAAGTGGTCAACTCAGAGTGAAGACCGGATCGGTTCGAAGTTTGCGCTCCACGTCACCACGAAGGCACATGCCACCATCGGTTCGAAACCATCGGTTCGAATGGATGGTTTCGAACCAAACAGCCACGCAATGAACCCCATCTCGAATCCATCATATCTCTCAATCCACTGATCCAAATGCCATGAAATTTTCACAGAAGCTTGCATTCATGTTGAAGAATGTCCACACCAAATTTCACATCGATTGGATGATTTTATGATCGATTCGAATGGAGTTCGAACCGATGCCAAAGTGGGCCCAAATTTCCTAAGGCCGGGCGCGGGGCCCCCTCACGTGCCGGAAGTGGTCTCCCGAGTTTTCAGCGAAATATCAGCATCCTACGCCTATAAATAGAGCCCCAGAGCCAACAGAAAAGGGACTTTTTCGACTCTTAAGCGTCCAAACTCTACCGAATCGAGATCTCCACCATCCTACATCATAATTAGCTATTGATTTTGAATTTCCAGTTGTATCTTGCTGTTGATCGCTATAACAACTTGTAACTATTGAAAGAGAATCAATAAAACATCAAAAAACTTCGCAGTGGACGTAGGCAACACCCGAACCACTATAAATCGCTTGTCTACGCATTTACTTTACTGTTGATTGGAGTTTTTGTTAGATAATATCTGTTTTGAATTTACATTCTTCAATATTATCTCTTCAACGACTCCCGAAGAGTGTTGTGACCAATTTTGGTGCAAACACTTTGGTGCTTTCACTGAGAACTGAACTCAGGTTTTCTCCTGCTCTTTGGATCTGTCATCGATACCGGATTGAATAAATCTAAGAGAGAGATCCAAATCATTAAGTCCAACCTCCTTCCCTTCTATTCAGATTTGCATAAAGTCTAAGAAAGGAATTCAACCTTCGAGATGGTTAGCACAAGAACCACCTCAAATGCTGTTAATCAAGAAGAGCATGATCGACAGATTCCTGTGCCGCCACCTCCATCTAATCAAGATGCTACTGGGCACTCTGAACCGTCAGGTCCGGTTACCCGACAAGAGTTGCAGTTGCTACTCCAAGAGCTGACCCAGAGTCGGCAGCAACTAGAAGAACAGCTACGCGCTAACGTTGAGCTAATCAACAAGCTGGATCGCCAGAAAAGAAAGAGATCCACAAGAGATCATGCTTCTCGCTCCTCCAGCGAAAGTTCTTCATCTTCTGATTACCACAATCGATCACCATGACCCCGACTAGATGGGATTCACATGCCGGTTACTGGAAATCAACCGGCATTGACCGTCGGACAACTGAGAGTTGGTTCGTCAGCCAGTTTTCAAACCGGACCCTCCTCCGGAGGAGGTGCCGTTCCTCACCGCACCGCAGAATACCGCACCACTAACGTTGCGGCTGAACCAGGGGTCGACGCCCAAGATCAATCGGACCTGGACCGTTGGCATAGCGGACGTACTCCTGAACCGTACGTCCCGGAGGACTATGAGCCAAGGAAGCAAGACTTGGACCGTCGGCGATATCCGGTTCAAACCAAAGTATGGAACGTGAACATACTCCGGCGCAAATGCTGGATCTTTTAACTATGATACGTCAGATGACCCGTGAAAGCCAGGGACTCACAAATGACGATTGGGGAGTCTCCCGAAGCCACACTCCTTTTACGGACGATATCCTTACTGCCGAACCCACACGACGATTCTGAATGCCGACACTACCCATGTACGAGGGAAACACCGACCCCAACCAACATATTCTAAAATATGAATGGTCGATGAATGCTGCCAGGGCTGACAATGCAGTGAAATGTCGTAGTTTCCCCATATCCTTGGGGGGCATCGCTACCATGTGGTTCACCCGACTTCCACCTCGATCCATCTCTTCATTCGACCAGTTAGCCACAAAATTCGTTGATCAATTCCGCATACACGTCGCAAGGCTAAAAGATGTCAACACTCTGTCCAGCGTCACCCAAGCTCCTGGAGAGACGCTCAGGAAATACTTGGAGAGATTCCATACCGCATGTGCGGAGATCAGCAATCCAAATGATAACTCCATCCTTATGGCGTTGACTAAAGGGATCGACCCCGATTCTGAATTTGGCAACTGGTTAGCTGGAAAACCACCCGCATCGTTGGACCGTTTCCATGACAAAGCGGCTCAATTCCTGAGACGAGAAGATGCCAAACAGTCTAGGAAGCAAACCGATGCCGGGCCAAGTACGAAAGGGATCCAAAGCAATGCTGTAATCAAACAGTCCGGTGAGAGCTCCGGAAAAGTTCAGTTGAATGTCAGAAACAAACAACCTCGACGAAGGGAGGGCGTGAATCAAACCAGGAAACGAGATCAAAATCCTCGCCCGCAGCGCAAGAACCCAATGTTTGACAATTACACTCCTCTGAATACATCACTGGAGGATTTGTACTTACAAACCTGTGATACGATTCAATATCAAAAACCTACACCAAGACCGTCGTCAGAGAGACAAATCCAGACAGGGAAGTTTTGCAGGTTCCATGAAAGCTACGGGCACAATACGAACGAGTGTCGTCACTTACAGGACCTCGTAGAAAAACTGATAAGAGAAAGGAAACTGGAACAGTTTGTGCGGACGCCGCAGCCCAGAGAAGCGGGCCCATCAAATCAAAATAATGAACCCAATCGACCGAGACGGGAGGACTCGACTTGTCCCCGTGGAAGATTGGTGATAAACGCCATCAGTGGCGGACCAGCTTACTCAGGAGCCTGGAACGACGAAGACCTTCGTCACTGTCACACATGACATGCTCATTCAATCTATGAATACTTTGCAATTTCCTTTACATTCTGAAATTTGAATTTGTAATAAGGCACTGACTTTGCCATATTTTCTTATTTCAGACATAAAATGCTATCTTTTCAAGCTAGAGCTGTGATTCATCGAATACGATGTCCAACAATCACGCCACACGAAGAGCTAAGTTCCATCAAAAAATGGAATTTATTCAAATGGCGAGTGACTGTGATACAACCGGCCACTCACTAAGTGAAACCCCAGCTCGAGGGTAAGCCAACGCACCAAAGGGTGAACTGGACCAACACACGACAGTCCTACCAATAAATCGTTCGCAGAGCGCGAACGGACTCCAACTTCCCAGAGCGTGAATTGGAGTATAAACATTCAACAATTTGTTCCCGCAGTGCGAACGGACTCCAACTTCCCAAAGTGTGAATTGGAGTATAAACATTCAATAATTTGTTCACCGAGCGCGAACGGACTCCAACTTCCCAGAGTGTGAATTGGAGTATAAACATTCAACAATTCGTTCCCGGAGTGCGAACGGACTCCAACTTCCCAGAGTGTGAATTGGAGTATAAACATTCAACAATTCGTTCCCGGAGTGCGAACGGACTCCAACTTCCCAGAGCGTGAATTGGAGTATAAACATTCAATAATTCATTCCCGGAGTGCGAACGGACTCCAACTTCCCAGAGTGTGAATTGGAGTATAAACATTCAATAATTCGTTCCCGGAGCGCGAACGGACTCCAACTTCCCAGAGTGTGAATTGGAGTATAAACATTCAAGAATTCTTTCCCGGAGCGCGAACGGACTCCAACTTCCCAGAGTGTGAATTGGAGTATAAACATTCAACAATTCGTTCCCGGAGTGCGAACGGAATCCAACTTCCCAGAGTGTGAATTGGAGTATAAACATTCAACAATTCGTTCCCGGAGTGCGAACGGACTCCAACTTCCCAGAGTGTGAATTGAAGTATAAACATTCAATAATTCGTTCCCGGAGTGCGAACGGACTCCAACTTCTCAGAGTGTGAATTGGAGTATAAACATTCAACAATTCGTTCCCGGAGTGCGAACGAACTCCAACTTCCCAGAGCATGAATTGGAGTATAAACATTCAATAATTCGTTCTCAGAGCGCGAACGGACTCCAACTTCCCAGAGTGTGAAATGGAGTATAAACATTCAACAATTCGTTCCCGGAGTGCGAACGGACTCGAACTTCCCAGAGGGTGAATTGGAGTATAAACATTCAACAATTCGTTCCCGGAGTGCGAACGGACTCCAACTTCCCAGAGCATGAATTGGAGTATAAACATTCAATAATTCATTCCCGGAGTGCGAACGGACTCCAACTTCCCAGAGTGTGAATTGGAGTATAAACATTCAATAATTCGTTCCCAAAGCGCGAACGGACTCCAACTTCCAGAGTGTGAATTGGAGTATAAACATTCAACAATTCGTTCCCGGAGTGCGAACGGACTCCAACTTCCCAGAGTGTGAATTGGAGTATAAACATTCAACAATTCGTTCTCGGAGTGCGAACGGACTCCAACTTCCTAGAGTGTGAATTGGAGTATAAACATTCAATAATTCGTTCCCGGAGCGCGAACGGACTCCAACTTCCTAGAGTGTGAATTGGAGTATAAACGTTCAACAATTCGTTCTTGGAGTGCGAACGGACTCCAACTTCCCAGAGTGTGAATTCGAGTGTAAATATTCAACAATTCGTTCCTGGAGTGCGAACGGACTTCAACTTCCCAGAGCGTGAATTGGAGTATAAACATTCAGCAATTCGTTCCCAGAGTGCGAACGGACTCCAACTTCCCAGAGTGTGAATTGAAGTATAAACATTCAACAATTCGTTCCCGGAGTGCGAACGGACTCCAACTTCCCAGAGCGTGAATTGGAGTATAAACATTCAATAATTCGTTCCCAGAGCGCGAACTGAAGTATCAATACTAACTCCAAGTTCCCAGAGCCTGAAGTGGAGCATAAACATTAATTCCAGGTCCCCGGAGTGCGATCCATATTACAAACATCGATAACTCTCGAATTCCCGGAGTGCGAACCGGATTATCGATCTCAAATTATCTTAAGTCCCCAGAATGTGGACATGTGCTTAAGGTTTGCAATACACGCACTCAACCACTAGAACACAAATGTTATTCCCCGAGACTAGGGGGCAAAAAAGCTAAGTGATAATCGCTAACCAAAGTGATACAATGTTCGAAGTTCGATTATTCATCGATCACAACTTGTGACCAAGATTCTCAGGCTTGATAAATGAAACGAACCCTACTTGACGGTAAAAACACCACAAGTACACCAGACTGAAAACACTACAAACACTTAAGCACAAATAATACTAGAATTGAGACAAAGAAACTGAATTTTATTTCAACTAACTAGAGACAAAGACTTACATGAAAATGAGTTCTTCCAAAAGGAATTCCTACTTGCAGGGGCCGAACCTGCATCTATACACGGCCTACTAACAAAAAACGAAAACAAGTTCCTGTCTACCAAAACATCTGCTTGAGAGGCCGATCTATTTCTTCTTTTTCGACCTTCTTATCAGTGGTTCGTCGTCGGAATCACTAGGAACAGAAATCCTTCGTTTGGAGGGTCTACTCTCCGGTGGCCGCTCTTCGGCCGGGGGCATAATGTCCACATCCTCCTCAGAACTTGAACTTAAATGAAGGCTTCCTGCCGGAGGAGTTGAAGGGACTGGACCCGCAACGGAAGGTGGGATAGTGCCACCTGATGATACTACCCTTACAGGTGCTGGACTCTGTGCCGCCGTGCTGCCACCAATACTACCACTTTGCCCCACAGCCTCTATTTCGGCGTTGATCTCGGCCAATATTTCCTCATCCCGGACTGATTGGGCCTGGCTGGGGGCAGCTGTGGTCTGCATCACAAAACCAGAGGTCGACGGAAGATCACTGATGATAAATGGCAAGTCTGTAAAAGGATCACCCTGTTGACCAAGCAGCTCGCTCACCATTTGTTCGTCAAGAGATAAGGATCTCCCCTGCGCCACCTCAGTAGACACTGTCGTCGTCATGACAGTTGTTTCAGTGGTGATGGCTTTTTGCCCTTGAATAGACTCCTGAGCCGAAGATGCCAGAGTAATTTCGGTTACTGAACAAAGAGGAGAAGGGGATATAAGCAATCACTTCAAAACAAACGCTTTAATAGAAACACACTTGAGATGTGTTCAAAGTACCTTCCTCAGTTTGACTCGTTGACGGTTAGACAGCCTCAGAGACGTGCTCCCGAATGGCAGATAACCGCGGTTGTTCTGGGTCATAAGCAGGAACCGATTGTGAACCGACCACAGATACAGGCACTACCGAAGGTGGAGCGGTGATTTCAGTAACAATAGAGTGATGCTCAACACCTGATCCCTCTCCAACCTCCAGAGATCGGCCACCAACCATCTCCTTCTCGTGAGCAACAATAGCGTCATGGAGGATCTCCTTCTCATCATCTGTCAGCAACCGATTTTCGAGTTCGAATCGGTTGACCGATTCGTTCGGATGCGCTTCCTCTTCTTCCTCAACCAATCGACCCCAAGCGCTGCGGAGGTGTACTGGGTAATCTTGGAGCCAGGCCAAATTTCGGTGTCTCAACACATTGGCATTGTAAGTGATGAGCAAATCTTCAATATCGGCCTCCAGCCTGGCCTCCGCTTGATGAACTTTCTCCTCAACCTCCGTCTCAACCGCCTGGACCTTGGCTACTGCTGCATCCGTTTCAGTCCGGAGAATCACGGCTTGTTCACACGCCTCCTGGACTGCATTATTCGCATCATCCCTATCCTTGGCGATTTCAGCGAATTTGGACTTAAGCTCGTTTAACTCCTTCAGGGCTGCGCCCCTCTCAGCATTGACCAGGGTGTTTCGATGGCCCATGTCCTCTACCGTGGCATAATGCTCACGTTTCATCCTATCCATCGTTGCTTGGGCTTCGTCGGCCTTTTTGATAGCCTCCATTTCAGATTTCTGGGAAGATTCAGCTTCGGTGTTTAGCACATCAATAATACGCCTCTTTTGAGCTAACTCAGCCTGCAATCTCTCGATGGTGGCCTCACGCTCAAAGGCCAATGCCGACGCTTTGTCTGCTGCTTTCGACCATGCTTTGTACTGAGCATAAAAGTCGTGTACGTAGTCATGTACCAATTGTTCAGCCTCCTCCGGGATTTTCTTTAAATGTGGAGGAAAGATATAGTTGTCGAAGCAAATGTTTGGGAAATCTCTCTTCAGCTGAGCAAGCCTGATCGCTCCTTCCCCTAAAATTTCCACGGGGGGCTGATCTGTAACGGCAGTAGTCATTGTTTCGCTCCTAGAATGGCGAGAGTCATGCCTAGAAGATTGAGAGGCCGACATATGATGTGAAGATTCAGAAGGACGAGAGACGTGAACAGGAGGTTGTATGGGATCTCTGGGAGGAGGAGGAGTACGCGATCGAGATCGACGCTTATAACCTCTGTCTATATCATATCTTTCCTGACCAAAATACCCAGAGCGTCCCTGGTCATAGTCTCTGTCCCCTTCCCGTCTGCGCGAATCATAATATGAAGACTTACGGGCCTGTCGGAGACTCCCTAACATCGAACCTCGCCTAGACATAGTATCTTCAGAGCAAAATAAAATAGAATTAATCACCTTCCGAAACATGTAGTTTATAGTCAAAGGTTATGCAGTGTTGTGAAATATGTATGAATGTGCAACCCCCCGACCAACCGGTTGTGTCTGCCACACCAGTGGGAAAAGACTCGCTCAAAACTAAAGTTTCTGAAAGTTCTTCCAATCCGGCATCATGTTGCAGGGACACATAGTCCGGAATTGGAATATCGGCAAGCCCTTCGTAAAGACTTTCAGTTCTCGGAGGGGACATCTCCGAAATTCTAACTCCGGGAGAGGATCGGGCCATGACAACCGATTTCCATCTTCCTTGCTTAGTTGACGTGACAACGGCTGCCTTGCCTTTTCTCTGCTCTGCGACATCCTGAGCTACATCCGTAGGCTCGGTCAGCGGTTCATCATCAGTGTGGGTTCTTTCAGAATTAGCCTCCTCGGCTATAATAACTTGGGGTTTCTTGTGCTTGACTCGCTTTTTCGAGACAGTTCTTAATGCCCCGTCAAACTGTATGCTCTGCCCCCGTTCGATCAACCCGTAAGTCTGGAGATTCCTATCGGTCAAAAGCGACTCGATATCCCTATCTTCACTCGGGACTTCTCGAAGTACTCGCACCATCTCCTTAAAGTGTTCGCCCTCAGGTCGCTGAATCGTTGCTGTAAAAAGAAAAAACATAAGTTTCACTTTAACCGCAATTGCCTTAGTAATTACTTGATAACTCAGCTACACTCACGTCTGAATAACCATCACCGGGCAAACCCCGGAGGACACCTGACATAGAACCATTCCGTCCTATAGTAACTCAATCTGGTCCAGGATCCAGTGACCACCTGGCAATTCCTCACTGCTTCCAAAAATGTGAAGGAAGGGTAATCGCCTCGAGTTTTGAAATTAAATAGATATCTGATCTCGGTCGGGATCGGTGGTCTATGAAGATACTCCATGAAGACGATGAATAAACTATTCACGGAGGCATATCCGTTCGGGTGTAGTTGAGATGGAGCGATCCTCAAAAAGGACAACACTTCCCTTATGTACTCGTTGAACGAAGGATGCATCCCAGCCGCGCACGCGTGGCGATTAAATGCTGTATATCCCTCCAGCGGGTTGTGTGGTCTATCATTCGGCCCTGGCAATAACATGTCATCCAGTGACAGGTCGTGCCTCAAGCATATTCTCCCCAACATATCTTTAGAAATATTGGATTGAACGGAATCCGACGGATTGGCAATGAAAGACGCATTGGGAAGTTCGTCCGGGGCCGGACCAATTATCTCGGGTTCAATATCTGCAACCTCTAGTCTCAGAGCAGTTGTGCTTTGAACCTCTTGCTGTTGTGAACTTGATGGTTCCTTGACTAGCTAACTCATGAGAAACCATCGTTAGACGACAAAGGACCCGTGTGTTCCCTAGTGTAAAGTGTATGAATGTATGTTGTACAGTGCCATGCATTACTTGTATAAGTGTCACAGAGTTAAAGGAAATATGCAAACGACAAAGCTAATTTCCCCAGTTATAATGACCGTCATCGCTGACCGTCATCCCTAAACCGTTTGTATGATCGAATTTGATTTGGATAGAAGTTGTTATGGTTCCATCGACGAGCTTCGAAAGGTGGTCAAGTATGCAGTGTGACTATCAAGTCCAAATATGCAAGGATGAAGCTCGCTGGACTTATGCTTAGAAAATGTCCAACTTTTATATCCATCATAGAGGGTTCAAACCGAACAAAGGGAACTCATTCGAACCCATCCTACAGTCACTTCGAATCGATGCAGAAAGGCACGCTTCGAATCGATGATCAGGTGTCAAGTTCGAATCGATCAATGAAGGATGACTTCGAATCGATCCTTGGTTAACTGGTTCGAACCGATAAGGAAACCCTCAACTTAACATCGGCCACGTTCGAATCGATACCCTCCGTATCGATGCAAAGTTGAGAACTTCGAACCGATAGTTGAGGGATTCAAGACCATCGATTCGAATGGAACCATCAAAGATGGTCAATCGGTGCGAACTATGTCACCCTCATAAAGTCATTCCAGGAATCGATGCGAAATCCAACGAAGAATGACGCCGCCAACATCGATTCGAACTCGAATCCACGCATCGGTTCGAAGCCTTCCCAAACCAGATCTGGTTTTTCCAATCTCGAGACTAAGAAATCGATGAAGAAGAGATAGGTTCGAAGTAACTTTGCCGTTTGGGTTCGAGGCTAATTACCTAGTTTAAGTGATGGATTCGAGGAGTTAAAGTCTTGGATCTTGAATGGTTCGAATACGTGATGCAGTTCCTTCTTCTCTAAGGCTTCGAAACGATGCAGAGCACAAAAAACACAAGGCAAAAAGTAAAAAAGTAAAAAGTGAAAAAGTGAGGCCCCCTGCTATTTATATGAGGCCTAGGAAGTGACCGGGCCGTTTCGTATCCCAATTAACTCCACCGGTCACAACCGGTCCATTATCGTATCGATTCGAGGTCAACCTTCGAATCCATCGGCCTAGGACCCTATCGGTTCGAAGTTACCCCCGCATTTCATCGGTACGAAGCGCACAGCAGGGCGACGAGCTGCATCGATGCGAAATAAACATTGGGCACATCGGTTCGAAAGCCCTGTTCACACCAGCAAACACACAACTCCATCCACAACCTACGGTTGCAAACAGGGATTTCGTAACCATCACAACCAATCAATACGAACAACTGTTTCGTATCCATCATAACCTATCGACGCGAACTACTATTTCGTATCCATTCTTTCTCACCAGTAGGAATGAACGTTCCATGCTCGTCCAAGCCATCGGTTTGAATGTCTGATTCGTACCCATCGTAAAATAAGCGTGCTCCATCCATACGAATGTGGATTTCGAATCCATCAATGCTCCAACGCATCGGTTCGAAGTGTAACATTCACGCAACCCAAAGTAGTTTCCTTCAACCTTCCATATCGATTCAGGAGAGGATCGATACGAAGGAACCTTTCAAAGCAACCATCAAGCGTTATCTCGAATCAAATTTCCAAATCGGTTCAGGAAAGAATCGATACGAAATTCAATAGCAAATCAAATTGACAACGACTCGTGGACGCATGACGTTAACAAGGGTAAAACTAACATATGTGCATATACGTCAAACTAACGTTCGATTTTAAACATTTACAGGGATCGAGTACTCATCTTGTTACAAATGCAATAGCCAACGGCTAAGCGCTATTATACAACAATCAATCATATCAACGCAAGGTTATAGCAATACGAAGTACGAGTCTCAACAAAAAAGAGAGCAATGATTGTTCAGAGAGAAATTGCAGCTATTCAAAGCACGTCATGTTCCCACAAGACGTACTTTGGGGGGCAAAATGTTATCCCGCTTTTTGGCAAAGCCGTGATACCAAAAGATCGATCGGAAACAAAGGATAGTTCGTATCAGAGATTGGTCATACTTCGTTTCGCAATGAATATCGCTGAATTTTGTCCGAGTTCGAATTGTGCTACAATTGATAGGACAAGACAAGAAAGACCATATAAGCCTTCATCTCAAATTTCGAGTCAATCCGAGTTCATACGCTCAAGTTATGATCGATTCAACTTGAAGGGGAAAGCACTGGTTTCGAACCCATCGAGGTAGGTGTCTTCGAACCCATCGTCAAACACCATTCGAACCGATCACCTTCGAATCGATGGACTTCGAACCCATCGGAGTGCCTCGGTTCGAATCCATCAACCTCGAACCCATCTAGTTCGTATCGGTGGACCTCGTGTCCATGGAGGGGCTGCAAAGCTCGTATCCATCCAAAGAATCCTTGTTCGAATCCACCGAGCATCAATTGTTCGAACCCATCAAAGGAGCCTTGTTCGAACCCATCAAAGAAGCCTTGTTCGAACCCACCTGTGAAGCTTCGTTCGAACCCACTGGGTCAACCAACCATGATGACGTGTCTTTCATTGGTTCGAATGCGCCGAGATATATGGAGTCGAAGCGGTCAACTCGGAGTGAAGACCGGATCGGTTCGAAGTTTGCGCTCCACGTCACCACGAAGGCGCGTGCCACCATCGGTTCGAAACCATCGGTTCGAATGGATGGTTTCGAACCAAACAGCCACGCAATGAACCCCATCTCGAATCCATCATATCTCTCAATCCACTGATCCAAATGTCACGAAATTTTCACAGAAGCTTGCATTCATGTTGAAGAATGTCCATACCAAATTTCACATCGATTGGATGATTTTATGATCGATTCGAATGGAGTTCGAATCGATGCCAAAGTGGGCCCAAATTTCCTGAGGCCGGGCGCGTGGGCCTCCTCACGTGCCAGAAGTGGTCTCCCGAGTTTTCAGCGAAATATCGGCATCCTACGCCCATAAATAGAGCCCCTGAGCCAACAGAAAAGGGACTTTTTCGACTCTTAAGCGTCCAAAAACTGCCGGATCGAGATCTCCACCATCCTACATCATATTAGCTGTTGATTTCGAATTTCCAGTTGTATCTTGCTGTTGATCGCTATAACAACTTGTAACTATTGAAAGAGAATCAATAAAACATCAAAAAACTTCACAGTGGACGTAGGCAACACGCCGAACCACTATAAATCGCTTGTCTACGCATTTACTTTACTGTTGATTGGAGTTTTTGTTAGATAATATCTGTTTTGAATTTACATTCTTCAATATTATCTCTTCAACGACTCCCGAAGAGTGTTGTGACTAATTTTGGTGCAAACAATTGTAACCAGAAAACAGAAGATAGAATGAGGAAAGCTTATCCTTAGTTTAGGATTGATGTATAGTTTGCATATGATACCGAGATAGTGTACTAACAGCCTGTGGTGTGGTTACTTATCATATCTTCTAAATGTTTTCCTTGTCATATATATTCCTTTTCGAGTCATTTTCTTCTTATCCTTAATTTCGAGGATGAAATTCTTTTAAAGGGAGAAGTATGTAACGACCTACAAATTCATCACTCCAGAAAAAATTTAGAATGTTCAAATATAAGATTTTTTAACATAAATGATAATTTTTTGAACAATAAATAACATTGGTAATCTTATTTTGAATAAATATTTACAAAAATATTTGCTTTGGAAGATATATGGATAAAATGACCGAAAATCGTTTTATGAATAAAGAGCTCTTAGACCATTTGACATCGTGCACAGAGCTAGATACATACACTCATTTATATATACGAGTGAGAATATTTAATAAAATTATTTATTTTATTTTTGAAAATAAAATGTCATTATGACATCATCAATAATATCACTATTTTGGATTAAATGATTTTTGAGTTTAAATTTGAATGAACTATTAATTATTTTTATTATTAAGTAAGCCCTTTTAATTATTATACAATGATAGAAAATTATTTTCAAACTTTGTATAAAAATATACGTATGTATTAAATAAGAGTGAAAATATGGCCGAAAATCAAAATCGGAATACGAAACGATTCAACGTAGAAAAGTTGTGTAACGTTGTGGATCATTATGACATATATATGCATATATACATGTGAACATACATATACATGCACATGTCACATGAACACATATATACATACAGATATACCTATACATTTATATATATATTACAGGATATCTAAGATATTTTCCTAAAACTTAATCCTTAAGTTAACCCATAATCAACCTCTTACACCCTAAGTACAAGCACTTGACCACATACATGGAGGGGGTACTTCGGCCGTAGATGATGCGGTGGGAGAAGGGAGTGGTGATGGGGCAATAGTGATGAAATGACAAGTAAATATCATGATATTTTTATTCACATTTTGCCTATAAATACCACCATCCATCTTCGCTTAATTTACTCATAAATTCCTAAGCCTTCTTCAATTTTTATCTCCATTTTAATGGCCTTTTGCCTAAAGAAAATAATGGAAAAAGGTAATTAAAATTATATACTATATATATTATACAAACACTTCAAAACCAAAGCAAATCCACTCCTTTCTCCCATTGAAACCCATAGCCACCATTGCTACCACCAAAGGTCAAACCTTTCCCCTCTTCCAAGTAAGGCCGTGAGCACCCTACCATAAAAGGCCAAGGCTAAGCCCATCTAGGAGCTTAGTGCAAGCTTAGATACCGAATAGTGGAGCTATAGTCGGTGCGATTAAATCCAAGGTAAGAAATGTTATCTCTATTATGAAATTTTGGATGATAAATATATTTAGCTATGCTTGGTTGTGAAGATTGTGAACCATGTTTGGATATGATAATATGTTTGTTTGGATGTGTAAAAAATTCACGTTTAATACACGTCAAATATCACAAAGGAAATCATTTTCCTTTAATAAATGTAATGTTGTATATGGGATTGTTAAGTCTCTTTAAAAAAGTTCTATTAGAAATTTTTTATAAACATTTAAAAGAGTTTTGAAAAAGTTTGGAAAGGATATGGAAAACTAAAATAGGCACGTCGCGTAGTGATAGTTCGCGATTTTGCACCGTAGAAAGTTAAATTCATTTATACGGTGGAATCGGAGTCTGAATTCATTGGAATAAGAATTTTCCAAACTCTTATAATCATAGTTTTCAAACAAAAGAAAACAATCGAGATTTTCATTTAGTAGACTTTGAAATAGGAGCATAAGTTTTCAAAATAGCTGCGGTTTGGCAGTTTGGAAACCAAAGCAATATATTATTTAAAAAGTGATATTTTTAATCCTTTAAAAATATGAAATAAATTCTATGAATATATTATAACGGTTTAAAAGAGATTTGAGTTATAAAAATGGATTTCTAAATGATAGAATAGTTGTTTTGAACAAATAAGCCTTAAAAGCACTATTTGTAGCACTTTTAATAACTTTGAAATATGGCTTTAAACCTAAGTATTCTTTCCCAAATCTTTTATAAATGTTTTCAAATAAATAATTAAGTATTTTAAAGATAATTTTTGGGTTTTATAATTTATTTAAAGAGTTTAAATAAATGATTTAAAGAAATGCTATTATGAGCAAGTGATTTAATCTTGGCACTAAAAGCCGATGAGTTGACCGGATTTCTCTATTCATGAGAACCGAATGTAAGATGCTTAACCAAAGGAGATGCTTAGGAGCGACCATTGCCCTGGCCATCCGGCTCCTTTCCTGGGCGAGGGATAGATAATGTCGAAATGTCGAAAACAAGGAAAGTATAAAAGATTTAGTTTTTATAAATTTAATACAACTTGGATTTTATAGAAATAATCTTCTTATACTTGGTATTAAATTCCGAGGAGAGAATCCATACTATCCATGTGAATTTAGAACGCGATTTCACCATTATTCGATGGATAGTAAAGGTTGAATACAGAAATTTATATTACCTAGAATTAGTATAATTTCAATCGACCTTTTTTCTGAATAAGGTTTCACAATGTGATTTATGAGAAATTTTTTTAATTTGGCATTTCCCAAGTTAATGAGAGATTTGATGATTTTGTATATACTGGAAAAGAATATGATTTAAAGATTTATATCTCTAAAAGAGATATTTTATTTGATAAAATATATTAATAAATGAAATGATAATCACCCTCAAACTTAGACCTTTTTATCGATGATTGGTTCGAAGGAACCGAGATCAAATTCGGGTGATTCCTATCTGGAAACCACTTCGAACCAATTTACATGTTCGAAGGTGAAGACATGGAATAGTAATAAATTATAAAATTGGATGCAGGGCTACTTAACACTAACCCTCGGGGGAAATTTACCTTATCATAAATATATATGGCAATAGTATCTTCATTTCATCTTTGATGAAAGGGATGCTCGCTACTAATTCTTGGTGTGATTCGCGAAGGGATGTAGTAGGGGAGTCCCTTGGGTTTGTCATGTTCCTAGACAACTTATATGGATGAATGTCTGACATTGCATTTCTAAAATGTATGTACATTGATTTTTTACAAACATACATCTGTTTGGTGGTGTAGGAGGTAACTCTCCTATACTTAACACCATTCTCTGAGACCTACGAGCTAAGAGGTTTTACATGTGTGGAAATCAATAATGTATGATGGAATTGGCAATGTGGCATTCAAGTGAAATTTGTGCTATGAGAAAGGTAATCATTACCCCGAGCCTTATCACCCGAAAATGATAAAAACATAGTAGATGCGGTAGGGCTAAGTGGGTCACTTCCATTAGGATATGTCATCACCTTTCTAGATTACCCTCCATATTTCGAGTATGTTGTGTATGCTTTGGGACCCTGGTGTCGGTAATGAACGAGGTGATGTCGTATTCGGTACTATTTATGGTAAAGGTAGGTCGGTTCTATGTTGGTAGAGGTTGGAGCCTCAGGTGCATTTTTCTAGAGATGTATTGTAGGAAGGTAGTCCCTTACCTTGTCATTTTATGGAATCCATTCTCCAATACGTGGCTTTATGGTTTTAGTTGTAAACCTATTAAGCTGTCGAATTTAACAAATGTAACAATTCCAGCTATGATAAGTATGTTGTTTGAAAGGACTTTCAAAGAATATCATTTAAAATAATATCCCTATTTTGCATAGCAAATGTTATCATAAGGTAAAAACTCATTCCATGTTTATATGCAGCGTGGTCTTATTAGATACCCTTTGTTTTTAAATATCCATACTTTGAGCTCCTCGCACCAGTCCCATGACTGACTTAGAGTTTAGTTTTTTTCCTTGAATTCTAGGTGCCCTATTTTTCCAGGCTGCCAAGTAGTCAAGTAACTTAGAGCATTTTGAAAGGAGCATAAAGGATGAAACTGGAGGGTCTTATGTAGATAGTCATCTGTTTCTATTTTCATTGTAGTATGTATTAAGTATCTACCAGCACTTGTGAGAATAGGCAGTTATAACATCCTAGCTGGATTAGTACTTATTAAACTCTGATGGGGCAATTTGGAGTAACTGCACGTACTACTCATATGTAAATTTAAATGTCGAATATGACGTGATATTCTGTTTTATTCTGTCTTCTATATTTATTTCTTTTAAAAATCCATGATAATCCGTCTCTCCAACACTTGGATTTATGGTACGTGAATACCGAGGATGTATTAGTACCGATTTTTTAGGGTCGAGGAGGTGGGTCATCCTAGATATATTTCCTAATAGAGTACCCCTCCTTATATAGGCTTAGAATGATGATGGGAAAAGTCCAAAAACCTCTCGAAACCCTAATGACATTAAGTACTTATCATCGCAACTTTATTCACTTCTCCTTTATTCATTTTACCATTATACCCTTACCATATATTATCTCTTATCGTAAAAGAACTTTCTAGAACATTCCAAGCTTTGTGAAGAGGAGAGTTTGTAAATTAGTTGCTAATGCATTCTTTGATCAGTAGTTAAGTGAACGATAGTTTAAATAACATATATCGATCGAAAGAATGTCTACTAATAAACCGATTTCTGGTCACATTATCGATTTTGTTCAAAGAATATATTTTTGTAAACGCTTTCCAAAACAAGTTTCTTACCATTATTTATTAATTAAATGATGTTAAACAAGGTATAAAATCATATTTATAACATTTAAACATATCTCAAAATGTATTGATATTCGAAGACGAAGTGTTCGAATTCCCTAATCGCTACATCACCATCGATCCAACAACTTCAAACTCGTCCCCTTATTCAATTTGTGACCTGACACATACCACCCCCTTCGAATTGTCACGGTTCACCCTACCACTTCAGAGCTCGAGCGACTGATTTAGGAAGCTGCAATTCGATAACTTAAACCAACAGCACTCTCTGTTACTCACCATTCCCCTCGGTCGTCAACTAATGCAAACCCTTGGTCTGCCTTCATCACGTCAACTAACTCAAAATGAAGTCGCATACTTCCAAACCAACGTAGTGCAAAGCTCTTCATCCCATGAGTTCAATGGATCCAATTTCTGATTTATTGTTGAGTGTATTTTTTGATTTCCAAAGAGGAAAGTTTGATTTCTTTTATTTTACAGGAAATGAATAGAAGAGTAGAGGTGTAATAGCCCACAGAATCCGTACCCCTAGAGTCGACACTATTCTTCCTCAATCAACTCATGATGTACGAAAATACGAACCATTTGTGTTAAAGAAGAAGAGGTAGAAGAAGAAAATAGAAAACAACATCAGAATCTAACCATCGCAGCGGAATAAAATATAATAGATAATAAGTGATCTTTACACAAAAACAAATACATCTGTTTATACGTTACACCATCAGAGTACAACATCAGAGTTCAATACAAATAACAACACAACTCAGGACGAGTATATCTCGTCCTTCCCAAAACTGAACACACAGCGGATTATTTCATACAAATACGGAAGTACGTATCGCCATCCAGCTTCACAGCATCATTTCCTGTAATCTATAATACTCGGTCTGACACGAGCATTATAGTTAAATAACACCCAAGTCAGTCTGGAATACCAACGTGAGAAATCACACCCAGTTGGATTATTAAAGTTTCAAAATCCTTTGAAAATCAAAAGCATCTCGTAAGACCACGGCACAAATAAACAAGTCGGGTTTTTACCTTACAATAGCTAAAACATTTCTTATCAAAATCCTCTGATATTACAATAGTGTCTATATACGAATACTTATTAAAATAGCTAGAATTGTTACATGACTAAATTCCAGCATACTAGCCACAAAGTGGATTATACAAACAAAAACCGTAAAAGGCGCGTAGGGAGAATGGATTTCCAACTAATGACTAGGCACTGGGGTATCACCTGTCACGGTACGTGGCCTAGATCACCGTACCGAGGATCCCTCCCAATCCCCTTCAACACAAGACCGGGACTACCCTTTACCGGTAATCTCGAGTAAGATCACCCCGCGGTTGGGATCAGCAACCGCCCACTAAGCCGAATAAAAAGTGACATCTACACAGGGATGACCTTACCCTAATGGGTGCTACCCACTTAGCCTTACTGCATAACTCCTGATTTTCAGTCATTCCCGGTTGATGAGGCTCGAGGATAAGCGTTACCTTTTTAGAACATATCACTTAGAATGCTCACCGTCCACCTGACGATGTGCCAAAAGCATTCATCCATATAAGTCCGTTCCAGGTTCGAACGGAACCGAAGGCACTACTCTTACTACATCCATTTTGGAATCACCTCAGGATTAGTAGCGAATAGCCCTTGCACTTCACTGCTCCACCTTTGAATCCAAACTCTTGTTTTCCACATGAAAACGTTCAAACCGGATCGAAGTGGTTTTCAGGAAATAAATCCCGATCCCGGTCTCTTCGAAACGATCAGCGCATTAACTATCAATTAACATTTACAAAAAACAATCAAACATAAATAATTTTCCAAATTATTTATTATCCTTTAAATATCATCGCAAGATATATTTCCGCTTTTCAACGCTTTGAAGACAGTACCAAACCATCTTCCTCTCACGGAACACATTTTCCAAATATTTTCTATTTCCACTGAAATCACCAAGTACAAATACTTTAGATTTTAGAATAATCCAAACACCCTTTTTATAAAATATACTTTAAAACATTTAAATTAAAATTACATTAATACTTTAAAAAATATATACTTTAAGAATATTTAAAATAAAGCTACTTTATAAAATATAAACTAAATTTTCTCTTTTTTTTAACATAATACCAAGTCACCTTTAAATAATTACTACTAAGATAAATTTGAAAAATACTTACTTTAAAATTTAAACATTCAATAATAAATTTCCTAAAACATGCTTTTAAAAACAACTTTAAAACTTTTAACTTGTACTTAAAAATTTGCTTTGGAAACGTACTTGGCTATCCATGGAAATACGCTTCTCTTTCACATCTTTTAAAAATATATCACTATTTATTTTTAAACAAATTTACCCATTCTTCTAATAAATTCCCACCTTGAATTTATCCTTCCAAATACCCACTGTATATTACTTCACTTTTATAAAACCAAGTTTATAATTTCTTAGTCCATCCTCCTTTATAATTCCAATTTCAAACACTTAAATCAATTTCCAAATTGATTACCAAATTACTCCATTTTGACATAAATTTCTTTTACTTACTCATTTTTTTCAAAACCCATTAACTTCAGGTTTTTAATTCTTACTTATGATTTAAAATCTTTTAACTGAAAATACCAATTTCCTATTTCCCAAATTCCTTCTTTATCCTTTTAAATAAATTTAAACCTTGAATTTTAAAGTAAATTCATTATTCCTTTAAATAATATCACATGGGTTTTAAAATTCATTATTTTTCGCTTTTTATTCAAAATCTCCCTTTCCATACTCGGATTTTATTTAATAAAATTTTAAAATCCACTTTTACCCTTTTCCCATTCATTCTATGGTTTACTCCAAATTCTCTATAATCATTTTACTTACAAATATATTCAATCAGACCCATGTGATATTAGTATACCCAAATTGGCTATAGAAATCCGAGCATGGAAAGGGAGATTAAATAAATTGGCTAAGGGTAAAAGGGTATACCCAAATATATTCAATCAGACCGTAGCATCCAATACTCCAATTATCAATATAATTCATCACAGGACATCAAATAACCATATCACAGAATATTTAAACAAATCTAAATATTTTGAGGAATCCAGTTCGATTCCTCGAACCTGTTTCTCTGCATCCTCAGATGTTAGAACAATACCAATTCCACTTCGAGGTGGAATATCGCAGTATATGGGTTTATATAATATCATCCGCTATTATACGGCGCATAGGGTCTCATTCGCTATACAATGCGGGAAATAAATCACTCCAATATATATATATATATACACTATATAATATATATACCACATCCAATCAATTCGATCATTCAACCAATTATTTAAATTTAACCTTTTAAATTTAAATAGCAATCCAGAAGAGTGAGATTAAATCACCTTTGATTTTTAAGTTGCAAATCTGATCCACATCAGCTTGATTCTCTATGATTTAGACCTTGTAACAAATATCATAAGGTTTATTAATATTCGAGTTGATCGAATAAATTAATTACCGTTTAATAGTTTAATTTGACTAATGATTCGATTTTAAACCAATTTTTCAATAAATAATTTTATTTTTTTGAAACCCATATACTAAAATATAACCTATGTACATTTAAAAATAATCTACACAGATTTCAAAAAAAATCAGATTTATATATGTTTTACAACATTATTAAATTCCAAAACTTTATCTATATTAAATAATTTTTGTTTTCTGCTTCCAATATATACATATATATCTTTATTGGATTAAACATAATTGTTTTTGACCTTGCTGTAAATCAAAATTTTATATATATATATATTTCCCAAAAAAAAAAATTCTATTTTAAGCTACATATATTTAAATCTGGATATACATTTTGCTAATCAAGTTAATGGAGAAAGAAGACAAGATCGCATACCTCACCGCCTCCATGCACCGCAGTTCGCAACCACGCGCCTCTCAGTCGCAACTCGACTTTGTGACAGTCCCGTCGCCATTTAGCTCGACCCCACGCACAAGCACCTGCGACAACCCAAATCAGCATGTCGATGCCTCACCCTGGAGTGCCGCCATCCTTCCACCTCACGACTCGCCTACTCGTGCAGCTGCGTCGCTCGTGACCTCCACCTATCGCGATTCGAGCTACCCACCCTGCCACGAAAGCAGCTCCCCCTCGACACAACTCTACGGCCTTGCGAACTACTGCGCCCATCGCTTTTCGAATTCACTCGTGACCCTCTTCTTGTTTCTTTCTTTTTTCTAACGAACAATTTCTGTTCGAATACTAAGGAGGGGAATGATTTGAAAAAAAGGGCAGCCATTTTTGAACGATGGATTAGAAATCAATTTTAAAGCTCGGGTAAGCGATTTATAAGAAGGGGAGAAGAACGAGTTATTTTCTTTTACGCGAAGATTGCACGAGGTAATAAAAAAGGAGAGAAGGGAACACGATTTGTAATAAAGGCGACTGACTTGAACAGCTAAACAGTATTCTTGAGATGAGGTGAAAAAGCTTTGATGTGAATAATTTTTGACTGGTTTAATAATATGTCTTAAATTTAAATTTTAAATTTAAACCGTCCCGAAATCGTAGCTAAAAATCTTGACCTCCTATCGAACCGTGACGCTAGGCGTTTCTAATGTTAAACCCCTATTCCGAATGCAATGGAAAAGGTTTTGAGTCCTAACTCGATCGTATGGAGAAGATAACTTTTGGACTCAGTTATTATATTAAATTTCCGATATGAACTTCAACGCATTTACATATCGTATGCTCACACAACAACTCCAATCACTACGAAAATTGAAATCCGATAATAATACAATATTACGGATCCAATAGAGCTGGTTTCGTCGAATTCCGAGACTGTGCCTCGGAAGGCTATTTAAATATCAATTTAAACGACATATTTTTTTTATAAACTGAACAAAACACTTACAAATTCAAATTTAAAACTGCTATTATCTCCAGTATTATAAACATAAGTTTTCCAAGCCCTTGAAACATTTTTATCAGCTTAAAACTCAAGATTAAATATTTTACCCAATCTCTAATTATTATATTCAATAAATCTAATCGCCAAATTCAAACTGATATTTGAAATCCATGTTAAACTAACTTGCAAATATTTATAATTGATTAAATATTCCAATTTCAAATGCCTAAAAATTCCGGGTCGTCACATTCCTCCCCCCTTAAAAGAATTTCGTCCCTGAAATTACTTGTTAAGAAGAATAATCCAATAGCATTACTATTTTCCAAAACCAAACAGTTTTATCAACTTGCCATAACATATCTTTTATTAAAGACCCACTATTACTTCAACCAACTTTTCAAAACCTTCCATAGTTTCCAACAACATTATTTACTCTACTTATTCAAATTTAAATTTAAATCCAAATTTAAATTATCAGAACTTTCTCAAAAAATTTCTAACTCTCTAAATTTTCGAAAAATTTCGTCAATGTCTCCTTTGCGCGACTAGCTCGGTACAACTACAAAATGCCTCTACGGGCCCTCACATTTCAAAAGAAAACAAAAGCCAAGTGACTAGATTAGAAAATCATCAAATTTCATACAGAAATTTAAATACATATCTTTGCCGAGCAAATTTCAATTTATCTTCTGAAATCAATCCAAAATTTCCCACTTGCTTTTTAATACATGTATATCCAATTTAACCATATCCAACTACATATTCCAAAATCATTTTATACATTTCTTTACAAAATTTGCAATATTCATTCCATTTAAGCCCGTACGATGTACCTATATCATTCATATGCAATAGCGAATCCGATCGCTTACTCGATCTCACAATTTCATTTTCGAACTAGTATCGTCTACCCGACTTTCTAGTGCGGACTCAGATCTGGTTTCTTTATCAGAAACCTTCATTCTCCTTGCATAGTCATAGCTATGACAGTGAATTTCCAGAATCAATCAAAATCCATATCCAGGGTTCGCCGTCGAAAATCAAGTGAAAAATCCTAACTCGGATCGATATAACTATCACGAAATTCTATGCTCGAATCTGAATCAAACCACTATGGAATAAATAACATATGTACATCGTACGTATTTATATCCATTGATTATTAACTATATCAATTTTCTTTTATTCACATTATTTTGATTTCTATTCACTTATCCACAATTATCCCATTTCACAACTTCACTTAATCTTCATTCCAAAATTACTTAGTATATTTCCCATGCCAAACTTACTTAAGAGTTTCATCATTCATTTCTTAAGTTTCATATAAGCACTCTATATATTCTTATATTATTACTCTACCACTTTAGCCTTTATATCCACTTATTTCAAACTGGATCTCCAATCTCATATGAATTCAATTTACCTTTATCTCAAGCCATATTCAATTAATCATTCTCTAAATTAGTTCCGCCTACTACTTTATTTTTAACCTCAAATAAAAGTTTATATGCAAACTTTTACATCCTTTAGTTTCTTCGAACAAATTCTTCAATTTTCACTTTACTTTACATACACAATTTAAATTAAATTTCAATATTCAGTTTCAATTCTATTTGCTTACCAACTTAAATTTAATTTCAATATTAATTTTCACTTCCAAGTTGAATTTTATTTATAACACAAGTTTAACTTCACGAAAATCCACTTTTAACTCATAATTCAATTTTTATCCAACCAATCAGAATTCCATTAACATACTCACTTAACTAATTTATTCGAATTAGTTTATTTCCCACTTTTAATTCAATATTTGATTTTTACCCTTCAAAAATCACTTCACTTAATTTTCTTGAGTTCAATCTATTTCATATTTCAAGTTTTGGATTTTTATTCTTTTTCCAAAATACAAACAATTTTATTTTGGCTTATTTATTCTACTTCTAAATTTTAAAAGTCGCAACTTATTTATCTATACTTTCATCCATTATAAATAATCCCGTTCACATTTTACTTTTTAACTCGGGATTAATTTAGCCAAGTATATATATTTTTATTCAATGAGTTTTCAATTCTTTTATAAGCCATCGGAATCTATTTATTCCCCTTCAATCTTATTTAACTAAACTCCAGTTAAATCTAACCCCATACTATTCTTTGACTTCATACAATTCATTTACATTTAGTAAGAACTTAATTTCGTTTAATGTATCCACCACATGATACAATTCCATCTCAATTATATTTCGACTTTGATTCAAATCTAATCACAATATTATTAGACTTAGCTTAAGTTCATTAAACTCGACTTATTCTTCTAACTTATTTTGTTTCCATACTTATTTTAAATTAGCTCCATTTACTAATTTATTTCAAATTCAAATAAATTTTTAATTCTTAGAACTTTGTTCTTTTAATCCACCCAAACTATATTTTTCAATTCCACATTACTAACCTTCTTTAGTTTACTTTATTTAATTGTTTTACCTTTCTAACTTTATTAACTTTTTACAAGTTGACTTCATCCCAGGAAATTTCAAACTTTATAAATCTCCAAACCTGTTTATAATCCATAAACATTTTTAGTTAAACCTCCAAAGTTTAAGCCATTAATAGACACTCAAAAACATTTAAACCAATTCCAGAGTCTTCAATAATCACTTAAGTATTTCAAAAAACATTTGAAATCAATTATATCTGAAATTCTTTGGTAAATTCAATTACCTCTTTGAATTTTAAAACCAAACCTAGTTTTTGCAAACTTCTCCCATTTAAAACATTCAAGTAGCAATTCCTCCTTTGGAAACTCGAAAATGAACATCGATGACGCTGCAATCATCACCGAAGTTATTTTCTAGTGACCGAAAAGAGTTAGTGCTTTTATCCTTCCATAACATTTCAAATATTTTTAAATTCCAAATCTCACCAGATTTCATACCCAATTCAAAAATATTTTCCAAATAATATCACTATTATTTCTCCAAAACCTTTGAAAACCATTTTCAAACCTAAAGGAATTTAAACTTTTCCCAAAATTCCAAATTCCAACCCTGCCAATTCATATTGAAACATTACTCTGGAATTTTTATTTCATCTTCAATTATAGATCACATTTATAAATTTTGTTTTGTTAATGAATTATTCCTCAATCTTTGGTTATTATTTCAATTTCTCAATATAAATTTTACACAACAATGATAATAATTTAATATTATCATTTTCTAACAACCAAGCAACCATATATAATTATAATAATTTAAGAAAAAATATTCCTTTTATATAAAAAAATAGTTTGGGTAAAATTATTTCATTTACCCTGTTTAAACAATACTGTGTCAGTTTATCATGTTCAAGAGTTTAGAAACCCCTATCGATGACATGGCATCCCATATATCGACCAGAATCCATAAATACTTAACCGATAAGTTAGCACAATATAAAAACATTTTTTATATTCACTGACAAATGCGCGCTCATATTTATTAATACACTCAAACTCATTCTAGAGTCCTACGAACTATATTAAATGAGTAATCCCCACCAGAGCCAAGGTTCTCGCTTAACCTCGCTCTGATACCAAGTGTAACAGCCCGCAGAATCCGTACCCTTAAAGTCGACACTATTCTCCCTCAATCAACTCAGGATGTACGAAAATATGAACCATTTGGTTTAAAGAAGAAGTGGTAGAAGAAGAAAATAGAAAACAACATCAGAATCTAACCATCGTAGCGGAATAAAATATAATAGATAATAAATGATCTTTACACAAAAACAAATACATCTGTTTATACGTTACACCATCAAAGTATAGCATCAGAGTTCAATACAAACAACAACACAATTCAGGATGGTTATAATATCTCGTCTTTCCCAAAACTGAATACACAGCGGATTATTTCATACAAATACGGAAGTATGTATCGCCATCCAGCTCCACAACATCATTTCCTGTGATCTATAATACTCGGTTTGACCCGAGCATTATAGTTAAATAACACCCGAGTCAGTCTGGAATATCAGCGTGAGAAATCACACCCAATTGGATTATTAAAGTTTCAAAATCCTTTGAAAATCAAAAGCATCTCGTAAGACCACGCCACAAATAAACATGTCGGGTTTTTACCTTACGATAGCTAAAACATTTCTTATCAAAATCCTCTATATTATAATAGTGTCTATATAAAAATACTTATTCAAATAGCTGAAATTGTTACATGATTAAATTCCAGCATACTAGCCACAAATTGGGTTATACAAACAAAAACCGTAAAAGGCGCGCAGGGAGAATGGATTTCCAAATAATGACTAGGCACTGGGGTACCACCTGTCACAGTACGTGGCCTAGATCACCGTACCGAGGATCCCTCCCGATCCCCTGCAACACAAGACCGAGACTACCCCTTACTGGATAATCCCGAGTAAGATCACCCCGTGGTTGGGATCATCAACCGCCCACTAAGCCAAATAAAAAGGGACATCTAGACAGAGATGACCTTACCCTATGGGTGCTACCCACATAGCCTTGCTGCATAACCCTGATTTTCAGTCATTCCCGGTTGATGAGGCTCGAGACTAAGCGTTACCTTTTAGAACATATCACTTAGAATGCTCACCGTCCACCTGATGATGTTCTGAAAGCATTAATCCATACAAGTCCGTTCCGGGCTCGAACGGAACCGAAGACACTACTCCTACTACATCCATTTTGGAATCAACTTAGGATTAGTAGGACTAGCCCTTGCACTTCACTGCTCCACCTTCGAATCCAAACTCTTGTTTTCCACATGAAAACGTTAAAACCGGATCGAAGTGGTTTTCAGGAAATAAATCCCGATCCCGGTCCCTTCGAAACGATCGGCGCATTGGCCATTATTGATAGTCGGTTATTTAACTATCAATTAACATTCACAAACAATCATCAAACATAAATAATTTTCCAAATTATTTATTATCCTCAAAATATCTTTGCAAGATATATTTCCACTTTTAAACCCTTTGAAGACAGTGCCAAACCATCTTCCCCTCACGGAACACATTTCCCAAATATTTTCTATTTCCACTGAAATCACCAAGTGCAAATACTTTAGATTTTAGAATAATCCAAACACCCTTTTTATAAAATATAGTTTAAAACATTTAAATTAAAATTACATTAATACTTTAAAAAATATATATACTTTAAGAATATTTAAAATAAAGCTACTTTATAAAATATAAACTAAATTTTCTCTTTTATTAAAAACATAATACCAAGTCACCTTTAAATAATTATTACTAAGATAAATTTGAAAAATACTTACTTTAAAATTTAAACATTCAATAATAAATTTCCTAAAACATGCTTTTAAAAACAACTTTAAAACTTTTAACTTATACTTAAAAATTTACTTTGCAAACGCACTTGGCTATCCAAGGAAATACGCTTCTCTTTCACATCTTTTAAAAAATAAATCACTATTTATTTTTAAACAAATTTACCCACTCTTTTAATAAATTCCCACCTTGAATTTATCCTTCCAAATATCTATTGATGTATTACTTCACTTCTAAAAAACCCGGTTTATAATTTCTTAGTCCATCCTCCTTTATAATTCCAATTTCAAACACTTAAATCAATTTCCAAATTGACTACCAAATTACTCCATTTTGACATAAATTTCTTTTACTTACTCATTTATTTCAAAACCCATTAACTTCAGGTTTTTAATTCTCACTTATGATTTAAAATCTTTTAACTGAAAATACCAATTTCCTATTTTCCAAATTCCTTCTTTATCCTTTCAAATAAATTTAAACCTTGAATTTTAAAGTAAATTCATTATTCCTTTAAATAATATCACTTGGGTTTTAAAATTCATTATTTTTCCCTTTTTATTCAAAATCTCCCTTTCCATAATCAAATTTTATTAATTAAAATTTTAAAATCCATTTTTACCCTTTTCCCATACATTTATGGTTTACTCCAAATTCTCTATAATCATTTTACATACAAATTCTCTTCTTTTGTTTTTCTTTTAAAATATCCAATTTATATATTTTTTGTAACTTAGTATACCCAAATATATTCAATTAGACCGTAGCATCCAATACTCAAATTATCAACATATGACATCAAATAACCATATCATAGAATATTTAAACAAATCTAAATATTTTGAGGAATCCAGTTGGATCCCTCCAACCTGTTTCCCTGCATCCACAGATGTTAGCACAATACTAATTCCACTTCGAAGTGGAATATCGCAGTATATAGGTTTATATAATATCAACCGTTATTATGCGACGCACAGGGCCTCATCCGCTATATAATGCGGGAAATGAATCACTCTAATATATATATATATATATATAATACATACCACATCCGATCAATTCGACCGTTCAATCAATTATTTAAATTTAACCATTTAAATTTAAATAGCAATCCAAAAGAGTGAGATTAACTCATCTTTGATTTTTAATTTGCAAATCTGATCCACGCCGGCTTGATTCTCTACGATTTAGACCTTGTAACAAATATCATAAGGTTTATTAATATTCGAGTTGAATAAATTAATTACCGTTTAATAATTTAATTTGACTAATGATTTTATTTTAAACCAATTTTTCAATAAATATTTTTTTTAAACCCATATACTAAAATATAACCTATGTACATTTTAACATAATCTATACAGATTTCAAAAAACAAATCAGATTTATATATATGTTTTACAACATTATTAAATTCCAAAACTTTATCTATATTAAATAATTTTTGTTTTCTGCTTCCAATATATACATATATATATCTTTATTAGATTAAACGCAATTGTTTTTCACCTTGCTGTAAGTCAAAATTATATATATATATATATATATATATATATATATATATATATATATATATCCCAAAAAATCTGTTTTAAGCTACATATATTTAAATCTGGATATATATTTTACTAATCAAGTTAATCGAGAAAGAAGACAAGATCGCATACCTCACCGCCTCCGCGCACCGTAGTTCGCAACGACGCGCCTCCCAGTCGCATCTCAACTTTGTGACAGTCCCGTCCCATTTAGCTCGACCCCACGCACAAGCACCTACGACAACCCAAATGAGCATGCCGTTGCCTCACCCTGGAGCGCCTCCATCCTTCCACCTCACGACTCGCCTGCTCGCACAACCGTGTCACTCGCAACCTCCACCTATTGCGATTCGAGCTACCCACCCTACCACGAAAGCGGCCCCCCTCGACACGACTCTACAGCCTTGCGAACTGCTCCCTCCCATCTCCCTTCGAATTCACTCGCGGCCCTCTTCTTTTTTTTTTCTCTAACGAACAATTTCTGCTCAATACTAAGGAGGGGAACGATTTGAAAAAAAGGGCAGCCATTTTTGAACGATGGATTAGAAATCAATTTTAAAACTCGGCTAAGCGATTTATAATAAAGGGGAGAAGAACGAGTTATTTTCTTTTACAGGAAGATTGCGCAAGGTAATAAAAAAAAGAGAAGGGAACACGATTTGAAATAAAGGCGACTGATTTGAACTGGTGAACAGTATTCCTGAAATGAGGTGAAAAAGCTTTGATGTGAATAGTTTTTGGCTGGTTTAATAATATGTTTTAAATTTAAATTTTAAATTTAAATCGTCCCGAATTCGCAGCTAAAAATCTTGACCTCCTATCGAAGCGTGCTGCTAAGCGTTTATAATGTTAAACCCCTATTCCGAACGCAATGGAAAAGGTTTTGAGTCCTAACTTGATTGTATGGAGAATATAACTTTTGGACTCAATTATTATATTAAATTTCCGATATGAACTTCAGCACGTTTATATATCGTATGCTCACACAACAACTCCAATCACTACGAAAATTGAAATCCGATAATCATACAATATTACGGATCCAATAGAGCTGGTTTCGTCGAAATCCGAGACTGTGCCTCGGAAGGCTATTTAAATATCAATTTAAACAACATTTTTTTAAAAATGAACAAAACACTTTCAAACTCAAATTTAAAACTACTATTATCTCCAGTATTATAAACATAAGTTTTCCAAGCCCTTGAAACATTTTTATCAGATTAAAACTCAAGATTAAATATTTTACCCGATCTCTAATTATTATATTCAATAAATTTAATCGCCAAATTCAAACTGACATTTGAAATCCAAGTTAAACTAACTTTCAAATATTTAAAATTGATTAAATATTCCAATTTCAAATGCCTAAAAATTCCGGGTCGTCACAAGAGGGAAGAATGAAAATTCAAGTGGGAAAAAGAAATACGAAGAAAAGTCTAAGGTTGATGTTTGTTTTATTTTACAATTTTCGGCACTTCGCCATATGGCATTTCATTCGTGTATGATCAACGAAAGGCAGAAAAGTAGAATTGCGCATAACAATGTGACATGATCTCAAAAAGATAATAAAATAAACCGGTTATCCTATTTTTTGAAATTTCAAAAATATCATTGTTTGCCGAAAAGTACATCAAACAATAACATAAATATTTTTCAAATTAAAAATTATGGAAAATCCTATAAATTCATTTAAAACTACATCAATAAAAATCAAGCCGATTTAAAAAAGTTAATTTTCTTATTGTTTATCACATTTGAATCGAATTTGAATATTTAAATAAATTAATTATTTCCATTCAAAACCTTAAAAATTGCAGCTACTACAATTAACATACCTAAAATTTACCTAAGTGGGGTTGCTGTCGGTTCCTATGGATAAATATCTAATCAAAAGTGGCTTACTGAAAAGAAATCCTTGTGCCGATTATGAAGAAATCCTTATCAAATAAATAAAATTTTGAATCCAATCATGAATGTTATAAAAAAAATTATGTACAAATGGTTGGTTCATGCGGAAAAAAAGTTGGTTTACTTAATTATTAAAATATTTAATCGCCTAAAGTTTCTTCATAAAAATTATGGAATTAAGTCATAATGTAGGTTATCCATTTCCTTTTACTTTAAGGAACGTAGACAGGTGTAACAACCCTAGATTTTGAATATAATTTAAATTTTGACTTTATTTTATTTTGAAATTATTTTAATTTTTTTTATTGTAGGATTTCATTTCTAAATATTTTTAAAGTGATAATAAAAATTTTCCAAAATTTGTTGCATTTATTTTCTATTTTTAAAGGCTAGTTTCCATTTTTCTGCTGTTTTCTTCATTTAAATTATATTTAATTAAAATTTATTTATTTATTTTTGTGCATGCATTTTTATTTTGTGTTATTATCTTTATTAAATATTTTTCAAGTACATAAAATTTTTCCAAAGTTCATTTCATTTATTTCCAAATTTTCAAGCCTAGTTTGCAATTTTTGCCATTTTTCTTAATTTAATTATATTTATTTAATATTTATTTATTTACTTTTGTTTATTTACTAAATTTTCGTGGTTTTATCTGAATTTACAAATATTCTTCAGTTATTTAAAATTGCTAAAAGAAATATGGTAAATTGAAGAGTTTGTGACCTTTGATTTGCTTAAGGCTTTTTGTCTTCTTGTCTTGTTGTACTTTCACATTTCAACCATCACTTTAATTCATTTTGCTGCCTTAACTCCAACCTTTCAGCCGACCATTTCATTTTCATTTCATGTGAATATTTTTCTTCCTCATCGCAAAAAAAATTTCGGCCTCCTTCCTTGTGAAAAAAATTGGTAAAATCTTATTCCTTTTTCATTGTTTTACACTTGATTTTGTAATTTGCACGTGCTCTCTTCATCTTTAGGTTCGGCCTCACAATCCAGCCACCATGCCGCCTCCACCACCACCTGAACCTGTCATCACCTCCTTCTCACCGACCATCCCAAGACGAGCCACCCTAGGAGGTAGATCCACACAAAAATGCACCAAACTCCACCTAGCCGAGCACATCAAGTCATCCACCTCCACAAACTCCTCCTTGGCCGACCATCCACCACGACCACCACCTCAAACCTGACCTGACACCCTCTGCAATGTCATCACCTGACCCACCTGATGTTAGCGGTGCCCCTCCTTGCTTTGGCCGAGCCTATATTTGCATTGAATCCCAGGTTGTGTTGCCTTTGTGTTGTAGTTCATGCACCCAATGTTGCACCATCATCAAACCCATGCTAGGCCGACCCTATGAACCCAAAGACTAGATCCTAACCAATGTTTAGCAGTGTGTTTCTGACCCTAGGCTGAAGCACAAGTTGTTGGAAGCAAGTGCAAAGATTTTAGCTTTGTTTTGTGCATTCATTTCTAGCATTGTTTAATTATATTTTGGGTTGAAAAATTTATGTTGTTTATATTGTTTTGTTTGAATGTTTGCATAGCAATTAACTTTGGCTCTCCCACACTTGAATCATTGTCATGCTATCATGCCTTCGAAGATCTCAGTTTGTGTGTTTCAGTTGTCGTCTCCAGCTTATACTTGTGAGTTATTCTCGCCAGACAGTTTTATACTTATATGACTAGTAAATCGATCACATTTGAATCAGTAAAATGCATCACCATATTATATCTACTATGTTATGATTATATGATGTTCACCCATGCTTATTTACCTGTTATAACATCTGTTACTATCATATTATGTTGTTCTGTTATTTATATCAGTTTATCACACTGCAAGTTCCCTTCAGATTAGAATCACTATGGGTTGAAATGATACATACCCGAACGGACTTTAGAATAGGGGAAAATCGTTATGGGCTAAAATGATAGGCATGAACGAGTTTCAATTATTTCATTTACTTGGGACTGCGGGTTTGAAATGATAAAACCTGGATTTTCTTTGCAAATTATGGGTTGAAATGATATATTACCCATATCACTTTACCTAGGCTAGAAAATGATATACAGACCCCTGGTTAAATTATATTTCTCTAAAAACAAAATATTTTAGAAATGTATATATTATAATATTTTGATTTAAACTTAATTAAAAATGATTTTGTAAAGTATTATTGATTTTTTGAAAATTTATAAATGAAATAAATTAATGGTAAAGTTAGAAAATCTGAAATGTAAGTTATTTTGGAAATTATAATTTGGTGATAATTGGAATCTAAATTTAAGTTGAACGTTATGATAAATTTAGGAAATTTTGAATTTAAATGAATTTAAAATGATTTTATAATATATTAATGATTTTTGAATAAAGTTAAAATGTTAAATGAATGAATATTGAGTTGAATTTCGAAATATAACTTAAATTGGAAATTTGTGAATTTGGTTTAAAAGTGAATTTTTAAGTTAAGTAAATAAAATGAAATTAAGTTATATTTGAAAATTTAAACTTAATTTTTAAGTAAAAAATTTAATTATATGAATTGAAATTGGATGTTGGAATTTAATAAGTGAATTGTTATTAAATATTGATTTTTGAATGGAAATTTAACTTCATAAAATCATGAATTTAAGGAAAATTAAATGATGGTTATAAAAGTGAAAAATATATGATTTTATAAGTTTGAAATGGTTTAAATGAAAATTTAATGGTTTATGAAATTATATTAGATATTTGAAAGTTAATTAATAGCAATTTTTGTAATGCTATTATTTCTAATGTAAATGATATTACAGCATTTGTAAATGTTGTAGTTGATATAAATGAACCAAATGGCTAAATTTTAATAAAGGGTTATTATAGCACTTTGTAAGTGTTGTAATTGCTAAATTTAACTAAGTTTTATTTGGAACTAAAGTAACCCTATTACAGCATTTTAAATGCTGTCTTTTGTTAAATTGAACTGTTTTAAACATAACTTTCCCTAGCATTTTCTAAGTGCTGCGAAAGATGAAATTTCACTGTTTCGATAAATTTAAGTGAATGAATGAACTTTGAAAAGTTCAAAATTTTGGAAATTTAATAATATAATTATTACATGCAATAACTTCATTTTTAATGGTTTAAATGAAGTAATTCAATTTGAACTATAAACTATTTTAAAATGTGAGTTGAAATGGTATTTCAAATTTGAATAAAATGAATGTGGTTGTGAAATGATATGATAAGCTGGATATTTTGAAATGAATTTGAAATGATATTGAATTTTTAAATGATATTTGATTTTTGAAATAAATACCATCTTTAAAATTATAACTACGGGTTATAATAACGATTGGTTGTTAAAGAGACCGGGATCAGATATGGACATACTCTCTGTCGATACCGAAAACCCCTTTAACAACTGTGTACGCGGTGGAGATTCCAGAATGAAGTAGGATGGTGGTGATGTTCCTGAGGTACATTACGTGGACCTGACTCCCATGAGTTAGCTTAAGGTGGCTAAAACAGGAGCGATCTTGGGCCAAAGGAGGTAGCACCTCTGGCTGGACACACTTCTTTGATACCATTCTATTACTGTTGTGATCGATTAGGTGCACCCCTTGATTTTGGAGTGTTGTTCGGGGTGGGCGTATGTGGCTGCTGCGTTACCACCAGCCCGTGTGCATAATTGGTATATCTACCCTGGCATTGCCTTGTCTATCGTGTCACCTACCATACCTAGTCTTTACTACGAGTTTGTTTTTCTCCCGTAGCCCGTATGGTATCCTCTGATAGTCTCCCGATCTGGAGATATCATGATATTGGATGGACTACTGGGACTATTATGTGTGAAGGGTGATATGGGTAGCCCGGAATGCTATTGTAAAGTATGTTTATTTTACTGTAGACATTATTATAATAGTGCAATATTACTATATAGTAAATAGTTTGACGGATCCTTAGAGGATGGGCGGTCCTAGGCATCCTTTAAGTTACTTGTATATTTATTACAGTTCACTTGAGTTGGTTTACATTATATAAGTATATATTGTCCTGACTCGAGTGTTTTGTGTTTTGCTTTATGCTCGGGTCGGCCTGAGTATTCACAGCTTTGGATGCTCTTTCTGGAGCTGGTCTTTGCTGGAGTTTCTGCCTATCTCCATTTATATCTATTTTTGTTTTAGCTGCCTAGTTTATCTCATGTATTAGTGAACTTCTATGTATTTGGGATTTCTATTATGTTGTTTCGGACTGTTATTATGTATTTTTTGTTGAGACTCTGTTATAGTAGCTTCATGAACTAGTATGTTATTTTATAATCCGCTACGAGTTATTCTGATTGTTCTGTGTCTGTGATTCTGTGTATTTGATTTCATTTGCTCCAAGTTTATTTACAATCTGTTATTTTGCATCATTCAAGTCCGACATGTGTGTCTGCCATTGCACTTGGAGGGTGCAGCATGATAGGGGTTCTCGCTTCCTGGTTTGGTAACGAACGGTTGACTCTTACTCCTACATGTCCCTGCGGGGGTTGGTGGTGCAGTCGAGAGGCTGGCCGTAAAGGCAGAACACAGGTACTAATGTATGCTACGGTGCGCGTTACCCCACTGGCGCGGCCCGTTACAACAGGCCATTATATGTGATACAAATCTAATATTTCCATATATGTAATTTTTGCATAAGAAATTTTTGCATTAAGCTCGTGGAAAAGTATTTACCTTCAAAAAAAAAATCAAGTAGAGTATCAAAGCTAAACTGGAGATGGAGTATTGAAGTTTGGCCAAATTCATTGAGGAAGTAATGAGCTTGGTTATTTAATAAATTTGTATGGGAGGGAATGGACATATGTACAAGGAAAATAAATTACCTTATAGAACTATCTATATTTTTAGAAAACATTAACAAAGTGTACATACAAATCTTTCTCTCACTCTCTCACACAGATATACACACACACATATATTCATATATATATATTTATGTATGTATGTATGTATGTATGTATGTGCATATATATTGATAAAAAAGTAGAAAAATATCTTTTGAGTTTTAATGTTAAACCCGAACATTGAAAAATACATTTTTAATGATTTTGAATTAGAAAATTGGGAATTCATATATACGGAAATAAAAAATAGACCTAGCTATTAAATAAGATAATGGATACACAATTTTAACTTGCAAATAAATCAATTGTATAACTCATCCTTTTTTAAATTTATATAAGAAGAATGCATATTCATACATTGAACATATACAGTAATGTATGCATCATAAATAAAGAAAATATCATTCAATTCAATTAAAAAGAAGTTAATATTCATGCACTTAAAGTACTGATAATAGATATACCAAAAAACTTTGAAACAAAATTCAATGTTGCAATAAAATGTCCACCGAGTTCAAATTTCAATACTTATCATGTAAAAGTTAAAAAAATAATTTAAGCCTTTGAATCAACCAATTGTATGACAACCTACCTCCTCGACCCTTACAAATCGACACTAATACATCCTCGGTATTCACTTGCCCCTAATCCAGGCACCGAAGAGGCAAATTATCATGGGGTAAAAGAAAATAAAGATAGAAGATACAAAAATAATAGAATCTCACATCATATTTAACAAGTGAAAATCATAAAGGTAGTACATATAATCACTCTCAACAGAGTCATGATAAGTACTAATCCAACTGGGATAGTTATAACGGCCTATCCCTATAGGTGCTGGTAGAAATATCATAATACAAACAAAGTGGAAAGTGGTGGTTATAACAAAAGGTTCCAAATTTCTTCTTGCTCCAGATTTCATGCTTCATGCACTATATGCTCCAAATACTCCAAAATGCTCTCAATTAGCTAACTACTATGCTGCCTGGGGAAAAATAGGGCACCTAGAGTTTAAGGGAAAATAAAATAAACTTCGGATCGGCCGTGGGACTGGAGTGAGAAACTCAAAATAAGCATTTTGAAAATAAAGGTACCTCATAAGACCATGCTGCACATAAACATGGAACAAGTTTTTACCTTATGATAACCAAAATATTGCCACGTAAAACCATTGGGTATTGTTTAATGACATCCTTTGAAAAACACTTTTTACGTAAATATATTCAAATAGCCAAAATTGTTATATTGGTCAAATGTAAAAGCATAATAGGTTTACAATCAAGTCCCTAGGCACTTATTGGAGAATGGATTTCCATACAATGGTAGGTAAGGGACTACCTTCCATACAGTACATCTCTAGAGGAATGTACAGAGGATATACAAACAATCCTTCGCATATGGCAAGACCGTCCTATCCCTATTAGGCACTCATACATGTCCTGGATATAACCGAATATGACACCACCCCGATCGTTACCGACCTATCCGAGAGCGCTCTTAGCATACACAACATACCCGATATATAGTGGGTTATCTAAAAAAGTGATGACCATACCCTAATGGTAGTGAACCACATATCCCAACGGCATACCCTGTTTAAGCCATTACCGGGTGATGGGGCCTGAAGTAGTGATTACCTTTCTCATAGCACATCCCACTTTGAATGTGACATTGCCATCCCATAGTCACACAACTGATTTCTACAAACGTATAACTCCTGAGCTTGTACATCACAGAAAAGATGTTAAGATAAGAGAAGTTGCCTTCTTCGCCACCAAATAAATGATACGTTTACAAAGATCAATTTATATAACTAGAAATGCAACGTCAAACATTCATTCATACAAGTTGCCCAGGAACAGGACAAATCGAAGGCATTATCCTACCACATCCTATCAGGAGTTACCCCTAGGATCAGTAGTGAGAAGTCCTTACATCGAAGATCTTATATGAAGAACTACTGCTACATAATATGATGTGGGAAAATTCTCCCGAGGGTCAGTGACAAGCAGCCCTGCATTCCATCTTCCAAATCATATCCATGTCTCCACTTCGAATATGTAAATTGGTTCGAAGTGGTTGTCGGATAGGAACTACCAAAATCCGACCCCAGTTCCCTCGATCCAATCATCCATAAAAGATTTTCTATGAATAGGGAATCATTCTTTAATTGATTAAGTTCTTTTCATATCAAAATATCTTTTGGAAATATATACTTCCAAAACATTCTTTCTAGTATATACGAAATCATTAAACCTTTCTTATCAAATCCTTTGATTACTTAAAACCTTTTTAAAACAGGGACTAATTCGAATCATTTCATTCTTCATTTGGGAAAATATTTCCAAATCATTTCCTTTAAATCTTAACATAAATTTCTTAATTCAAAACTCAAATTTTGATTGAGTTAAAACCATGTTATCTAGGTGTTAATCCAAAACCTATAAATATAAAGTGAACGGAATCTATAAAAATCATCTAATTGTGCACAATATCAATTTTTGTATTCAACAAATACTATATGAGGAATAATGGTGAAATTACCTTTTAAATTCCACGAATAGTACGAGTTCCCTCTTCGGGCTTTAACATCAAGTACAAGAAGATTATCTCCCTAAAATCCAAGTTATTTATATTTGGGAAAATCACATTTTTTCTATTTTGGAAAATTTTGATCCAAGTAAACCAAATTCACTGTCCCATCCGTCGGCCTAGTCCGGATAGCCAGAAAGAGCAGGAAATTGGTTTTCTATACCCAAGTCTAGACATTATCTCTCTGATACCCATAAGGCGATCAAGTTATTCGATCAACTCTAAATCATTTACATTTACCCATTCCGTAAATCCTTCAAAAAATCTTTAAAATACTTTATAAATCAGTTAGAAACATTTACAAAAGATTTCGAAAAGAACGGTTGCGTTTAAAATTATATTTTAAACGTTATAGAAAAGTGCTGTGGAAAAGTGCCGTGTAAAGTGCTTTTTAAGATCTATTGATCAAAACGACTTTTTATCATTTGGAAATTTATTTTTATAACTCAAAACACTTTTAAAACATTTTAAAATATTTTTAGAATTTATTTCATAATTTTAAACAATTTTAAAGAGGTTTAACATCCCATATACACTAATTCATTTAATAAAGGAAAGTGATTTCCTTTGTGCTTGACTTGCATATATATTCAACATTCATATTAAACAATCATCATCAACAATCATAATCAAACATATATAACATCCAATACCATATAATACTATAGTTTAGGAGTTTCTCACCTTGGGTTTAAATGATTAACTAAAATTGGTTATGGCTCTACTATTTGGATTTTAAAGCTCACAATCACTTGGGTTTTTGAATTTGGAGTGCTCGTTCTTGACTAGGAGGCTCACGGCCTTGGTTGTAGGGGAGGGATAGCTTGGTCTTCAATGGAAGATGGTGGTGGCCATGAAAGATGGGGAAGAAAGGTGGAGTTTTGGAATCGTTTTAAGGTACTTGAGTGTATGTATTATATATTATAATTTTAAATTCTTTTTGAAAGAATTTACATAATTTCTTTTAGGGCGGAAGCCATTAAAGAGGAAGATAAAGCTTAGAAAAATGAAGAAAGAGATGATATGAAAATGAAGAGGAGAAGCGGCAGTATTTATAGGGAAAGAAGAAGAGAAAAATATCTATGATGTTTTACACATATGTATCATTACTCATCACCTCAACATACACCATCTACATCACCTTTATGGCCGAAATGACTACTTCCCATGTGCATACTAGAGTGCTTGTACTATGGTGGACTTTTGGTCAGCTTAGGTAGTAAGGAAAAAGAAATATCTTGGATATTTTATACATATATGTTATTATATTTATATGTATATGTGTGCATGTACGAGTGATCATGTGCATGAGAATTTATCTTCATGCATGGACATGTATATATGCACATGTATCTCCATAACGTTGCACAACATTTATGTTTCATTTTGAATCCCGTTTCTATTTCCAGTCATATTTTCACTTTTCAGTTAATATGTAAATATTTGTAAACAAAAATTGAAAATAAATCTCTAATCATCTTTAACTAATTAAAATGATCATATTTCATTTGTAAAACCGTATAAATTAATATTAATAATTATTTACAAAATTGTTATTATACCAATAACGCAAAACAAACTTTTCTTATGATTTCAAATCAAGTATATGTTTTTATAAAATTTGTGATAAATTATTAGTCTATAACTATTTAAAATGAGTTATCAAAATCATTGTAAAAATTATTAAATCATTTTAATCTCAAATTAGTACAAATAAATAAATTTATTAAAGTGATATAGTTGCGAGTCATTACAGTCTCCCCCCTTAAAAGAATTTTGTCCTCGAAATTGAGGATAAGAAGAAGATAACTTGGAAATAAATATATATAACAAATTGTATATATAAGATATAGCAAGTGACATCACCACAGGCCGGCGAGTATACTATACAAATACAACTATGTATCCATTCTGAATTTAGGATAGGCTTTGCGCATTCTTTCTTCTGCCTCCCATGTGTCCAGTCCATTGGACTTTAACTAGTCTTACAACTTTCCACCTTAATCTCTTCTCATCACGATCCACGAATTGCACAGATCGCCTGATAACTTCCAAATTAGGTTCAACTTTGAAATCTTCTTGGGCAGCTATTTCAATAATTTGCTTAGGGTCATGCACATATTTTCGTAGTGGAGATATGTGAAAGACATTGTGCACACCCGACAACCTTTCGGACAATTCCACCCGATAAGCCAATGGGGCAATTCGCTCGAGAATAGGAAAAGGTTCAATAAATCTAGATGTCAATTTTCCAATTCTCCCAAATCTCACCACTCCTTTCATTGGGGAAACCTTCAGGAATACATAATCTCCTACCAAGAATTCCAAATGTCTATGCCTCTTGTATGCATAACTCTTTTGCCTTCTCTGGACTTCTCTCATCTTTTTTTTTTATCATGTCAACCTTTTCCTAAGCTTCTCTAATCATGTCAAGGCCAAGTACCAATGATCTCCGTTCTCGATCCAACATACTGGAGATCTTCATGGACGACCATAAAAAGCTTCGTATGGGCCCATGACAATACTAGCTTGATAACTGTTATTATAAGAGAATTGTATAAAATGAAGGTAGCTTTCTCATGAACTTCTAAAATATAAGATACAAGCTCTTGGAAGATCCTCCAACACTTGATTTACCCTTTCAGTTTGTCCGTCGATCTAGAGGTGATATGCAGTGCTAATGTTTAGCTATGTTCCTAAGGCTGACTGCAATGCTTCCCAAAATTTACTGGTAAAGATTGGGTATCTATCACTGATTATGCTACTAGGATGCAATCAAACAATTTCCTTCATATATACTTCCTCAAGGCTTGCAGTAGTTCTTGTTGGCTTTACAACAATGAAGTGCGCACTTTTGGTTAGCTGATCTATGATAACCTAAATGCCTTCATTCCCATTTCTTGATCGAGGCAAACCATCTATGAAATCCATTGACATCTAGTCCTATTTCCAAGTTGGGATTCCAAGAAGTTGGAGTAGCCCGGCAGTCTTTTGTTGATCACTCTTGGTCTGTTGATTGCACATTTACTCACGTGGATGGAAACGTCTCTCTTGATACCTCCCCACCAGAAAGTTTTTTTCACATCCTTATGCATCTTTGTCACTCCAGGATGTATTACGAGTGTAGAGTTATGACATACAGTTAAAAATTCTTGTCTAATCCCATCGACATTGGGGACACATATCCTTCCATTCATCCTCAAGATTACCTGCTTATCCACTTTGAAACCTTCCCACCTTCCGGTTATCATATTCTTTTCTACCAACCTTGCTATTTTTTCCATGGTCAGGTCCTTGAGTTGAATCTCCTTTATTTGACACACCAATATTGGATGCACCACTAAATAAGCTACAACAATCTGCTATCTACTAAGAGCATCAACCATAGCATTTGCCTTTCATGGTGTATAAAAATATCCAAATCATATGAGGCGAGGAATTCCAACCAACGTTTCAACCTTATATTTAAGTCCTTCTGAGTGAAAAGATATTTCAAAGATCTATGGTCTATAAAGAGCCCAAACTTTTCACCTATTTAAAGAAGGAATAATATTTACTAGGGTCAATCAAAGTCTATTTAAAATAAGCTATAATGAATTCTTACCCAGTAGATAATTTCTTCACATTTTTAATGCAAACACAATGGCTAATAACTCTAAGTCATGTGTCGCATAATTCCTTTCGTGGATCTTCAGTTGTCTACTTGCATAAGCAGTGACCTTTCCTCGTTGCATTAGAATAGCACCAACCTTCTCCCTACAAGCATCTGTATATACAGTAAATCCACCGTTTTCATCCACTATTGCTAATACTGAAGCAGTGATTAAACTTTTCTTAAGCTCTTGAAAAGCTTCTTCGCATTTTTGTGTCCACTCAAACTTCACAGCTTTTATGGTCATCTTTGTTAAGTGAGAGGAAATCTTGGAGAAGTCTTGAATGAATCTTTGATAGTATCCTGCTAGTGCCAAGAAACTTGTTTCTTTTCCCAAAAGTGGATTTTTGAGAATTTAGCTTTTAGCACATTTCTCCTTAATATTTCTAGTACGATCTCAAGATACCCTTCATGTTCTTCCTCATTCTTTGAATATATCCAAATGTCATCGACAAAGACTAATACAAATTTATTGAGTAGTTTTCTAAATACCCTATTCAAGGTAGCTCAAAGGGCATAAGTAGCCGTTCGCAGAATTCATTTGAGCTTCTGAATGTGGTTAAAGGAATGGAAGTTTCTATTATCCTTAGCTGATGGAATCTGGTGGCTAAGTCCATTTTTGATAATAACTTAGCTCCATGTAATTGGTCAAATATATCATCTATGCGGGGTAGAGGATACTTTTTTTTTATTATTCGTTTGTTTAGATCTATATAGTCCATACACAACCTTAGCGAGCCAACAGGCTTTGCAACAAAGACCGCTGCTACCCCTCAACTTGAGCGATTAGGTCTTATCAATCCCTACTTCAATAACTCATCATTTTGTTTTCTTAATTCTTTCTTCTCTTTAGGAGCCATCTTCCGAATTGGGTGAACAACTGGAGTTGTGTTGGGAAGTAAATCTATGCAGAATTCAATTTCTCGATGGGGTGGTAGGCTTTTTACTTCTTCAAAAACATCGTAAAATTCCATTACTATGGATATTTCTTTTAAATGTTTTTGGAATAAATTAAGTGTGTATATATAATTCTACTTTACTGGACTAGGGTTCTCGCATTTTATCACAAAAAGTTAATCTCTTCTATTTCGCATAGTACAGTCCTTTTATTACAATTAAGAATAGCTTTATATTTGGACAACCAATCCATACTGAGTAAAATATCAAATTCATCAAAGTTAAGGTATATTGGATTGCATGGAAAAATCTGGGATAGGTAGGTAACTTGTATTCCTTTAAAAATCATAATGAGATTAACCGTTTTGCCTATTAGGTTGGACATATATATGGGAATATCTAATACTTGTGTTTTAAGTTCAAGTCTATCAACTAGTTTCTTGGAAATAAAGTCGTGGGAAGCCTTGGTATCAAACAATACTCTAACTAATATGTCATTAATATCAATTTTATCTTCTAGTACTCCCTTTTCCTTTGCATCTGTTGAGGTTGGATGTTCAACTTTAATAGCAAACACTCTTCTCCTTTCTTTATTAAGGGGCATTCCACTATCTTGTGTCATGACTTGTGGCAGTTGTAGCAAGTTCCCCTTTGTCTCTTAGGATTTTTGCAGGTTGTGGAACGGTGTCCTTTTTACTGGCAATTATAACAGGCTACATCTTTCAAATGATCTACCTTTGGCTTGGCTTGCTCTGGTTTCTTCCCTTGCTGGTTAATTTTCTTTTCTTCCAATAGTTGTTGCCATTGCTTTGGGTTGCATCTGGGTCTTTCTTGTCCAGGGCTTCATATCAAAAACCCATATCCACCAAATCCATGAAAGTCCCCTTCACATGCGCCGTCATTCGGCCTTGATATTGTTTCTTCATTCTAGAAATACACATTTCATTCTTTTTTAGAGGAGTGTTAATTAGACCCGGTCCAAATCGTGACAATTCACTGAATTTGTTAGTATACTCTTCTACTGACATTTCCCCCTATTTCAAATCCATAAAGCTTCAGTAAAGGCATCTTTTCAAGATGCAGGCATATACTGCTCTTTCAATACTTCTTTGAATCATGCCCAAGAAAAATTGTCTTTTGATTCAGTCATAGTAATGGACTCCTACAGGCTAGAGCTCCATCCTACAATTGCTAAAAAGCCAAAAATCTCTTCTGCTCGTCCATAATATTTAGCCCTTTGAAAGTCCTTTCACATGAACAGATCCATGCTTGAAATTCTATGATGCATTCCGTTCCCTTGAACAGTTTTTCTCCCATGCTGGTATAGTTTTCGCATAAAGTGGAAATGTTGATTTGCGGTTGTACTCGAATTGTTGCATCCTCGATTATTGTGGCCGTGGGAGTTTGGCCATTTGTATTTATGGTACTGCTACTTCCCCTTTCCCCACCTCGTCCTCTTCTTCCATTCATTTCCTACCATCTGCATATAGTAAGGAAATATCATTTTAGAATATATAGATGAGACATCCTACGAAAGTGGCATAAAGTTTGCATACACTTTTTTGGATAATTTTTTTTAAATGTGCGCTTTCTCAAACTAAACTCATTCCAGGGCAGTACTAACCCTATCTGTAATGAGTTGACCCCATTAGGGTTAGGTATTCACTCAACTATAAGCTCTGATATCAAATGTGATGACCCACCTCCTCGACCCTTAAAAATCGATACTAATACATCCTCGGTATTCATATGCCACAAATCCAAGCTCCGGAGTGGTAGATTATCATGGGGTAAAAGAAAATAAAGATAGAAGATAAAACAATAACAAAATATCATATTGTATTTAACAAGTGGAAATCATAAAGGTAGTACATATAATCACTCTCAAAGTGAGATATAAAGAGTCATGATAAGTACTAACCCAGCTGGAATAGTTATAATGGCCTATCCCTATAGGTGCTGGTAGAAACATATTCATAATACAAACATAGAGAAAAGTGGTGGTTATAAAAAAACGATCCAAATTGCTTCATGCTTTGAAGTTCATGGTCCATATGCTCCAAATACTCCAAAATGCTCCTAATCAGCGAACTACTAAGCTGCTTAGGGAAGATTAGGGCATCTAGATTTTAAGGGAAAAGAAAATGAACTCTGCATCAGTTATGAGACTGGTGTGAGAAACTCAAAATAAGCATTTTGAAAACAAAGGTATCTCATAAGACCACGCCGAACATAAACGCAGAACAGGTTTTTACCTTATAATTACCAAAATACTTGATGCCTAAAACCAATGGGTATTATTTTTAATGACATCCTTTGAAAGACACTTTTCATGTAAATATATTAAAATAGCTGAAATGTTACATTGGTTAAATTTAACGGCATAACAGGTCTACAATCAAGTCCGTATGCCTTATTGGAGAATGGATTTCCAACAATGGTAGGAAGGGACTACCATCCGTACAGTACATCTCTAGAGGAATGTACCGAGAATACGCAAAAAATTCTCCACATCTGGCAGGACCAGCCTATCACTATTTGGCACCCGTACGTGCCCTGGATAGAACCAAATATAACACCACCTCGATTATTACCGACCGATCTGAGAGCTCTCTTAGCATACACAACATACCCGATATATAGTGGGTTATCTAAAGAGATAATGACCATTAATGGTTGCGAACCACATAGCCTTATGGCTTACCCTGATTAAGCCATTATCGGGTGATAAGGCTTGAAGTAGAGATTACCTTTTTCATAGCACATCCCATTTTGAATGGAACATTGCCATTCCATAGTCACACAACTGATTTCTACAAGCTTATAACTCCTAAGCTCTTATGTCTCAAGAAAGGGTGTTAAGCTAAGAGAAGTTGTCTTCTCCGCCACCAAATAGATTATACATTCATAGAGATCAATTTATATAACTAGAAATGCAACGTTAGACTTTCATCCATACAAGTTGCCAAGAAACAGGACAAACCGTAGGCACTCTCCTACCACATCCCGTCGAGAGTTACCCATAGTATCAGTAGCGAGAAGTCCTTGCATCAAAGGTATTTAATGAAGAACTGTTGCCATATAATATGATACGGGAAATTTTCTCCTAGGGTTAATGACAAGTAGGCCTGCATTCCATCTTCCAAATCATATCCATATCTTCACTTCGAATATGTAATTGGTTCTCAGTGGTTTTCAGATAAGAATTACCCAAATCCAACCCGGGTTCCCTCGAACCAATCATCGATAAAAGATGTTCTACGAATAGGGAATCATTCTTTAATTGATTAAGTTTTCTTTACCAAAATCTCTTTTGGAGATATATATTTCCAAAACATTATTTCCAGTATATACGGAATCATTAAACCTTTCTTATCAAATCCTTTGATTACTTAAAACCTTTTTAAAACTAGGATTAATTCAAAATCATTTCATTCTTCATTTGGAAAAATATTTTCAAATCATTTCCTCTAAATCTTAACATAAATTCTTAATTCAAAACTCATATTTTGATTGAGTTAAAACCATGTTATCTAGGATGTTAATCCAAAACCTGTAAATATTAAGTGAGTAGAATCTATAGAAATCATCTAATTCTACTCAATATCAATTCCCGTATTCAAAGATACTCTGGGTGGAATAACGGTGAAATCACCTTTTAAAATCCACGAATAGTATGAGTTCCCTCTTCGGGCTTTAACATCGAGTACAAGAAGATTATCTACATAAAATCCAAGTTATTTAAATTTGAGAAGATCGTATCTTTTCTATTTTGGAAAATTTCAATATGAGTAAACCAAATTCACTATCCCATCCGTTGGACTAGTCCAGATAGCTAGGGAGAGCAACAAACTGGCTTTCCAAACTCAAGCCTAGACACTATCTCTTTGACACCCATAAGGCGATCAAGTTATTTAATCGACTCTAAATCGTTTATCATTTATCCATCCCATAAACCCTCCAAAACATCTTTAAAATACTTTTTAAATCATTTGGAAACATTTACAAAATATTTGGAAAAGAACGGCTGCTTTTAAATTATATTCAAAGGTTATAGAAAAGTGCCGCGGAAAAGTACCGTGGAAAGCGCTTTTTAAGCTACATTGATCAAATCGACTTTTTATCATTTGGAAATTTATTTTTATAACTCACAACACTTTTAAAACGATTTAAAAGATTTTTTAATTTATTTCGTATTTTTAAACAATTTTAAAGTGGTTTAACATCCCTTATGCACCAATTCATTTAATCAAGGAAAGTGATTTCATTTGTGCTTATCAACGTGTATTTCCATGGCTTGCATATATATTCAACATGCATATTAAACAATCTTCATCAACAATCATAATCAAACATATATAACATCCAATACTATACAATACTATAGTTTAGGAATTTCTCACCTTAGGTTTAAACGATTCACTAATAATTGGCTATAGCTCTACTATTTGGATTTTAATGCTCATGATCACTTGGGCTTTGACTTTGGAGTGCTCGGCCTTGACTAGGAGGCACACGGCCTTGGTTGCAGATTAGGGATGGCTTGGCCTTCAATGGAAGAAGGTGGTGGCCGTGAAAGATAGGGAAGAAAGGTGGAGTTTTGGGATCGTCTTGATCTGCTTAAGTTTATGTAATTATATATTAAAGTTTTAAATTCTTTCTGAATAAAATTTACCATAATTTATTTAAGGGTGAAAGCTAATAAAGAGGAAGATAAAGCTTAGAAAAATGAAAAAGGAGATGAAATGAAAATGAAGAGGAGAAGGGGTGGTATTAATAGGGAAAGAAGAACAAAAAAATATCTAGATATTTTACCATATGTATCATTACCCATCACCGCAACATGCACCATCGACATCACCATTATGGTCAAAATGACCACCCCCGACTTATGGTTAGCTTAGGAAGTAAGGAAAAAGAAATATCTTGGATATTTTATACATATATGTTATTATATTTGTATGTATGTATATATATATATATATATATGCATGTATGAATGATCATGTGCATGAGAATATATCTTCTTGTATGCATATATATGTGTGTGTGTGTGTCTGTGTGCACATGTATCTCCATAACGTTGCACAACTTTTATACGTTGTTCCATTATGAATCACGATTTCAGTTTCTGGTCATGTTTTCACTTATTAGTTAATATGTAAATATTTGTAAACAAAAGATGAAAATAAATCTCTACCCATTTTTAACTAATTAAAATGATCATATTTCATCTACAAAACCATATAAATTAACATAAATAATTATTTACAAAATTGTTATAATACCGGTAAAGCGAAACAAATTTTTCTTATGATTTCAAATCATGTATACATGTTTATAAAATTTATGATAAATTATCCGTCTATAACTATTTAAAATAAGTTATCAAAATCATTGTAAAAATTATTAAATCATTTTAATCTCAAATTAGTTCAAATAAATCAATTTATTAAAGTGATATAGTTGCAGGTCGTTGCAAATTGGGAACTCCAAGTTATAAAAATAACAGGCGGTCTGGCTTCTAACAATGTTATGTATATGCGGTTTTGATTTTCATATAAAATTACCTTGTAGAACTGCAACGACCCACTATTTTGGAGCATTCAAATCGACAATAATCCACACATGTCGGACTTGAATAATTCAAAATAACAGACTGTACTAAATTTTCAAGCAAATAAAATCAACACAGTATCACAGACATACAATATCAGAATAACTCGCAGCGGAAATAAAATACCATAGTAGTTCATGAAGCTACTATATACATACTCTCAAAACATATACAAAATATCATAGTTTAAAAATGGATACAATAGAAGTCTGGATACATAGATCACTAATACAGAAGCAATACCAAATAGGAAATAACTGGATCAGAAATAGACTAATAGATGGTCAGATAAGCTCCAACAAATCTCTACCTCCAGAAGGTGAATCCAAAGCTGTGACTCTCAGGCTGACCCGAGTGTAAAGTAAACCACAAAAAACTCAAGTCAGGACATACATACTTATAATATGTAAACCAACTCAAGTGAACTGTAATAGCTATGCACAATAACTTAAAGGATGCTTGAGATTGCCCATCCTTTAAGGATCCGGTAAACCATCAATTAAGCAGAAATAAGTACTATCACATAAATACCCATATTAAAGTAATTAATCCAAATAACAGTGTAAATGTGGCTAAGGTAGCATGTAACAACCCGCAAATCCGTACCCCTTGAGTTAACACTATTCTACAGCAATCAACTCAAGTTGCACAGAAATACGAACCATTTGGGTTTAAGAAGAAGAGGTAGAAGAAGAGAAAACAAATCAACATCAGAATCTAACCATCGCAACGGGGTAAAATATAATAAATAGTAAATAATCTTTACTCAAATCAAATATATCTATGTACATATATTACATCATCAGAGTACATCAATCACAGCTCACATCAATAATATACAAAGGATACACAGCCAGTCAACACAGCGGAAAATATATATATATAAAACAAGTACGGATATACGTATCGTCATCCAGCTTGTCCCCTGAGCTCCACAGCATCCTATCCTGTATCCTATAATACTCGGTCTGACCCGAGCATTACAGTTAAATAACACCCGAGCCAGTCTGGAATACCAGCGTGAGAAAATCACACCCAATTGATTATTAAAGTTTCAAAAATCATTTGAAAACAAAAGCATCTCGTAAGACCACGCCACAAATAAACATGTCGGGTTTTTACCTTACGATAGCTAAAACAATTTTTATAGAAATCCTTTGATATTATAATAGTGTCTATAGGAAGTAAATAGAATCTAGCTGAAATGCTTGCATCTCACGTTTCAGCAATAGTTGGGCACAATCAAAACCGTACGGGCGCGTAGGGAAAATGGATTCCAACTAATAGCTAGGCACTAGGGTACCACCTGCTGCAGTACCTGGTCTAGATCAGCGTACCGAGGAGCCACCCTAACTCCCCTTCAACACAAGACCGGAACCATCCCTTACTGGATAGTCCCGAGCAAGATCACCCCGCGGTTGGGATCAGCAACCGCCCACTAAGCCGAAATAAAGGGACATCTAGACAGGGATGACCTTACCCTCCAGTGAGGGCTACCCACGAAGCCTTGCTGCATATCCCCTGATTTTCAGCCATTCCCATTTGATGAGGCTTGAGGCTAAGCGTTACCTTTTTAGAATATATCCCTTAGAATGCCCATCGTCCACCTGACGATGTTTCACAAGCATTCATCCATACAAGTCCGTCCCGGGTTCGAACAGAACCGAAGGCACTATTCCTACTACATCCATTTTGGAAATATCCTCAGGATTAGTAGCGACTAGCCCTTGCACTTCACTGCTCCATCTTCAAATCCAAAATCATTTTTCACGAAACGTACAAACCGGATCGAAGTGGTTTTCGAGAAATAAATCTCGATCCCGGTCTCTTCGAAACGATTAACGCGTGGTCCAATATTGATAGTCGGTTATTTAACTATCAATTAAGATTCACAACATCCATCACACAATAAATAATTTCCCAAATTATTTATTAACTTCAAAAATATCTTCACAAGATATATATCTATTTTCAATCCTTTGAAAATAGTTTCAAAACCCTCCTTCTTTTCAGAATAAACTTTCCCAAATATTTTCTATCTCCACTGAAATTACCAAGCACAAAACTAGATTTTAAAAATAATTTAAACCTTTTACTTTGAAATATACTTTATAACATTTAAGTTAAAACTACATCAATAATTTATTTAAAATACCATACTATATGAACATTTGAAAATAAGGTTATTTAATAAATATAAAACTAGATTTATACTTTTAAAAACAAAATACTAAGTCACTTTTAAGTAATTCCTGTTATAATAGATTTGACAAAATTCTTACTTTAGACTATAAATATTAAAAATAATAAATTTTCAAAACATACCTTTTTAAACAAATTTAAAACTAGTAACTTACATTTAAAAACTTACTATGAAAACGTACTTGGTTATCCAGGGAGAATATCCAAATTCAACCACTTAAATCAACTTTCCCAAATTAATTTCAAGTTTATCCCATTTAAATAAATTTCTTTAATTACTTAATTCATTTCAAAATTTATTAAGTAAGGACTTAATTATTGTTGTTGTTATTATTTTTTATTTGATTTTAAAACTTTTAACTGAAATATACAAATTCCAGATTTTTCCCAACTTTTTCCTTTATTCTTCCAATAATTCAAATCTTAGCTTTTAAATAAATGTCTTGTTCTTTTAAATAATAACACTGAATTTTAAAATTCATCAACTTCCTGTTTATTCAAATTTCCCTTTCATCCTCAGGATTCACTTATTAGAATTTTAAAGTTACTTTATTTCTTTTCCAAGTCATTCTTAAATTTATTCTATAATTATTTCACTTGCAATTTCACTTCTTTCATTTTCATTCAAAAATCACATTTATATTTTTGGTAATTCATTATTCTCAATTATATCATCCAAACCATAGCATTCAATATTTCCACTTAATGCATCATAGAATATTCAATAACCAGAGCAGAGAATATTAAATAATTTAAATAAAAGTTGAGGGGTCCAGTTGGATCCCTCCAACCTGTTTTCCCTGCATCCACAGATGTTAGCATAATATAAAAATGCAAATTCCAAATAAATACCATGCCACAGCACATGAATCAATTCAACCATTCCAAACAATTATTTAAATTTAATCATTCAAATTTAAATTTAACTGAGTGAGATTAACTCACCTTTGCTTTTGTTCGACAATCCACTACCAATTTAGCTTGTTTCCACCATTTCTTGGCCTTGTATAAATATTAGACGATATATTAATATTTGAACAATTTGAGTAATAAATTTCCATTTGATAGTTTTAATTTAGTTTAATTTAATTTATTTTATTAATGATTTAATTTGAACAGATAATTAAATATAAAACTGATTTTTCTTTTAAAAACCTTTTTGTAACTAAAATAATTGGTTACCCATTTAAACAAAATATTTCCTTGATAACTACTAACTTGGTAAATTAAAAATGTAAATACGTATATTTATTTCTGCTTTTGAAATTGCATATATATACTTATATAAGAGTCAATATAGATTTAAAAATCTATTTTTATATACATTTCCAAGCCTTCTAAAATCCCTAATCTTCTCAACTCCATCTACATATATATACGTATCCATATATACTTTTTTTTTGTGTTATCTATGAAGACCCTTTATAAAGAAACTGTATTGATCTATAATTCAATCTCTTTGTTCCGAGCATCTAAATATATATATAAGATTAAACAAATTGTTTATATAAATGTATATCCTATTGTAGGTATATAAATCCCTCTGTATACGATTTAAACCTCAACAGTAATTTGTTAATTTCAAAATTAAATTGCAGATCAAGGCATACCTTACTGCCTACAGTACAGGCCGCTGCCATCGGCCAACTTCCATCATCGCTCATTGAAGTCGCCATCGCCTTCACCTCACCTCGGCCTCGTCCCACCTGCAAGCGCCACCCACTCGAACCCTAGCCCTATCTCCACGCGACAACGCGCCTCCGAACCCTAGCTCTACATCGAGCCACCCCTCCCATCAGACCCCACGGTTGATGCACTGCCACCACGTCGCGACTAGAGTCGCGCTTCCACCTAATCGCAACTGACAGCCACTCGACCGATTCGACCCCCCTGAAATCGCGACACCGAGAATCCCTGTGCCACTAGCCTTCACGCGAAATCAAAAGGCAGCCGCACCCCTTCCCAGTCGCGCTTCGAAGTCGCCCCCCTCCCCATCTCGAATTCAATTCGCCATAATGAAAAACTCAGATTCGGTTTCGTGAATTTGAGTTCCGCCATTTTTTTTGTTTTGTTTTTTTTAGAGCTTGAAATGTTCGGCTATTTTTAATTTGAGGTTTCGATCCTGATGAATAAGGCTTCGGCTAGTAAATAAAAGGGAAAAGAGGCGTGTACATGAAGCTTGAGCAACTAGGTTATTATCAAATAAATTTCTAGCGCGTTTACTTAACGTATACTCACACAACAACCCCGATCACTACGAAATTTGAAATCCGATAATAATTCAATATTACGGACCCAATGGAACTGATTTCGTCTACTTCCGAGACTGTGCCTCGGAAGGCTATTTTTAAATTCAATTTAAACGATATAAATTCTAAAACTGCACAGATCACTATAAATTTCAATTTTAACACTTCTATTGTCTTCAGTATTATCAATATAAGTTTTATAAGCCTTCAGTTTATTTTCAACAGGCTTAAAATTTCAGATTCAACATTTTTACTCCACTTTAAATTATTCAATTCAATAAATTAATTATCAAATAAATTGTGATATTCGTAATTCAAGCTAAAATTACACTATTGAATATTTAAAATCAATTAAATACCCCGGTTTCAAATGCTTTAAAAATTCCGGGTCGTCACATTCCTCCCCCCTTAAAAGAATTTCGTCCCCGAAATTACTAATTAGGAAGAATGGTCCAATACCCGTTTACTTACCTCCAAAACTAAACAATTCAACATCTTACTAATTATCTTTTTATAAAAGACCCATTATCATTCTTATTAATTCTCCACTCTCCCATACTTTCAAACTATACTATTTGTTTAAACATTCAAGTTTCAATTCAAAACCAAATTTTGAATTATCAAAAATTTTCTAACTTCCTAAATTCCTGAAAAATTTCGCCAGCGTCTCCTTTGCGCGGCTAGCGCGGTACAACTACAAAATGGCTCTACGGCCTCCCAAATCCAAAAAGAAAACAAAAGGCCAAGTGGCTCAATCCAAATCCAAATCCCAATCAAATTTCATACCAAATTTAAATACATACCTTTTTGTCGAGCATTTCAAATTTATCTTCTTGAAATCAAAAACCAATTTTCTTTTCTCTTTTATAATACCTGCATATCCTGCTTCGCACTAATATCTAAACACAACATTCCAAAACATTTTATCGACTCTCACAAAATGTCAATATCTATTGATTCTAATATTATCTTAAAATATATTTGTCGTATCAATTTCCAATTAAGAAATTCACCATTCCTTACTTAAGTTTAGTATAAGCATTATATATGTTCTTATATTTATTTCATCTTCCACTTTAGTTCATATCTATTTTTATTCAAATTAATTCTTTCATTTTCATATGAATACGATTTATTTTCAACTCCAAATGTTAAATTTTACTTTTCATTTATAACTAGTTCATGTCATATTCATTCACTAACTTATTTCAATTTCTAGTTTAAAATCGTTTTGTCGTTAGCAAAATTTTCCAAAATTTTTCAAAATTTTTCTAACTCCCAAAATTTTTGGCAGAGTCTCCCTTGTACGGAGGAGCTTTTGCAATTTTGCAAAAGAGATAAATATATATACATCGACCCACATGGTCGGAAAACAAAAAACAGTTCATATTTCCTAATTTAATTGCGTAGGCGTACCTTATTTAGCATTTTAAGCAAGCGGCTTATTATTTTTAGCAAATAGCCCAACCCAAATCCAGCCATACGGCTTCCAGGTACCTGTACTTACTCAATTTAAACATGTAAGTGCCAAATATATGCAGTTTAACAATATTACACTTAGTTGCAATAGTTAAAACATATGACTTCTAAAAGAAACTCATATCAAACATTTTCCGTAAGCAATTTATATAGTTTCCAAGCTAATTCAACTGTTTTAGTTAATTTATAAACCATTTTCATTCAATCTGAATGGTTTTCAATCCATTCGTATTCCACTTCATCAATTTCAATGGTTTAAAACTCAATCGCTTACATTTAATTTATTCTTAAGCAAACTGAACTCATATTTAATTCAAAATCAATTTATTTTACTCCTATCAATTCATAGAATTTTAATTACTTCCATTTACATCCAATCGACAATTTATTCCATGAAATTCAATGAGATTTATGTGAATAAATAAGTATTTATGTTAATAACCAATTTAAATGGATTTCAACTCAAATTATACTTAATGCTATTCCATTTTTAAATTTATTCTCAATCCATATATTCTCAGTTTTATTGCATTTCAATTTTATTAACCAAACTAGTCCATTCAAAACTATTAACAGCTTAGGTTCATCTTCATTACTAATTAAATTCCCTTTTATCTTAATCCATTCACAATCATTTATTTAGCTCGACACATTCCATTTAAATTTCACTTACAACTCATTTATTTACATTTCATTCCAAATTTGTTTATTCCAAACTATCTTATTTAGCTCAAAGACAATCCAAGCTATTTCATTCAATAACCATCTCTCAACTTATTTAAATCACATTTCATTTGATACTTACTTATTCCATCATTTATTTATTCAATATAATTAGTTTATCTATATTCACTTAAACCATTCTAATAAACTTGAAACATTCCATTTTCCTTATTGTCTCAAGTTATTTCAATCCCTTAATAATTTAAATGGTTTACAATTATTTATTTAAGCATTTTCATTCTATTAAATATTATCGGCAACTCACCGATTTTTTTATTTTAAATTAAAATTTATTTTTACTTGATTTAAATCCAACCCAATATCACTAAACTTAATTCAAGTTGATTTAAATTCAACTCTCTTCCATCTATTCAGCTTAAGTCGATTTACTTCAATTTATTCAAATTTTATACTTAAGCTCATTTTCATTTCACCAGCCAATTTTACTCTATTATACTCAACTTAACTCAATTGATTCCAAGGCCATATCCAATTTATTTCCCTTATTGGATTTCATTTACATATTCAAACCATTACTATTTTAATCCATTTACATTTTTATTCGATACATTTCAATTATACTTAATTTGTTAACACTTCACGATAAATTTTAATTAATAACTCAAGTTCTGAATTCATTATCCATTTTCAATTTACCCCTAAAGTTCATGAACTCATAATTCATTTACATTTACTTCATCGACAATTTAAGTCGAATTTAATTTATAACTCGAGTTTTATTTCCAACCTCCATTATTAACTCACAATTCAGCTTTATTCTCTATTTATTTAATTAATTGCAAGACCACTTTCAATTATATTCTCTTCACTAATGATTCAAGTCGAATTTGATTTATAACTTGAGTTTTATTTCCAAACTTCATCATAATCTCACCATTCAATTACATTAACTAATTTATTATCTAATTAATTCTTCCCTTGGACAAAATTCAACACTTGATTTTAATCTCAAAATCTCTTCATTTAATTTCTTAAGTTCAAATTTATTTTATAATCCAAGTTTGGATTTTCTTCTCATTTTTCAATTCATCAAAATATTGATTTTGGGCTTTGTATTCCATTTTCAATTTAATAAGTCACAACTTATCGTTTTATACAATTCTATTTCATCATAAGCTTGAATATATTCATCTTTTATTTTTTAACTCAAGCCATAACCCAAGCATATTTATTCCTATGGATTTTTAATTTCTCTACAAGTTATTCTAATTTATTTACTTCAATCCAATCCTTAACCAAATTTAATTTCCATTTATCCCGGTAAGAATTTAATTCCATTCAATAATTCAATTGAATTCTTATTCCAACTCAATTTTATTTTAACTCAGTTTTATTTAACTCAATTCGATTTCAACTTAATTCGAAAAACGACTGGATATTATTTTTCAGCCTAATTAATTAATTAATTAGTTTCAATCCAGATAAGTTTTTACTTTCCAATCCAAGTTAACCTCATTTTATCCTTTTAAATTTAAATTCCATTATTCAAAGCTTATATTTCCTTCATGATTTAAAATCATCTCAATTTATAAGCTTACAACTATCTCATCAGGATTTTTAAACACCCGGCTTTGGTTTAGAATCATCTTGAAATCTTCAACATTTCAAATCACATTTCTCAATAGTCAAACCAACCCTGTTTTACTCCCAACAAATTTCCTTAGAATTTTTTTCAAAAACAAACTAGTTCTTCTGTACAAATCAATTTGGCAGCAATCCATCACTTAGAAATTCGAAAATGAATACCGATGATGCGGCCGTCATTATCTGGATTATTTTCCAATAATCCAAGTGATTTCAATGCTATATCACTTTCAAAACCCCTTTAAAACAATTTTCTTTCAGAAATATCTCCAAAACAATTGTGCTATTATTCATCTTCAAATACTTCGACAAATACTTCCAAATTTCCGGGATTTAAATTTCCAAATCCTGCTTAAATAAATTTTAACCATAATTCATTTTTACAGTTTATGTTTATACAATTTCTCATTTGATTACATTTCAACTTATAATTTTCATTCATAATCCATATTTATAAATTTCATTTTATAATGAATTTATTCCCTTAAATTTTAGTTATATTTCAATTTCTAGTTAAATTTTCACTTAACAATGATAATACTTTAATATTATCATTTCTAACATCCAAGCAACCATATATTAACTAAATAGTTTTCAAAAACTATTCTTTATATCAAAATATGTTTTTGGGTAAAATTATTTCATTTACCCATATTTTAAAACAATACTGTGTCGATTGCTTTATTCAAATGTTTAGAAACCCCTTCAATACAGTTGCGCAGACTGTGTCGACGAAGGTTCATATGCCACTCAATAAATCAACCAACACAATATTAAAACAATATATATTCATTAACAAATACGCGCTCATAGCTATTAATACGCTCAAACTCATTTTAGAGTACTATAGATTCTATTTTATGAGTAATTCCCACCAGAGCCAAGGTTATCACCAACCTAAGCTCTGATACCAAGTGTAACGACCCGCAAATCCATACCCCTTGAGTCAACACTATTCTACAACAATCAACTCAAGTTGCACAGAAATATGAACCATTTGGGTTTAAGAAGAAGAGGTAGAACAAGAGAAAACAAATCAACATCAGAATCTGACCATCGCAACGGGATAAAATATAATAAATAGTAAATAATCTTTACTCAAATCAAATATCTTTGTTTACATATATTACATCATCAGAGTACATCAATCACAGCTCACATCAATAACATACAAAGGATACACAGCCAGTCAACACAGCGGAAAATATATATATAAAACAAGTATGGATATACGTATCGTCATCCAGCTCGTCTCCTGAGCTCCACAGCATCCTATCCTGTATCCTATAATACTCGGTCTGACCCGAGCATTACAGTTAAATAACACCCGAGTCAGTCTGGAATACCAGCGTGAGAAAATCACACCCAATTGATTATTAAAGTTTCAAAAATCATTTGAAAACAAAAGCATCTCGTAAGACCACGCCACAAATAAACATGTCGGGTTTTTACCTTACGATAGCTAAAACAATTTTTATAGAAATCCTCTGATATTATAATAGTGTCTATAGAAAGTAAATAGAATCTAGCTGAAATGCTTGCATCTCACGTTTCAGCAATAGTTGGGCACAATCAAAACCGTACGGGCACATAGGGAAAATGGATTCCAACTAATGGCTAGGCACTGGGGTACCACCTGTCACAGTACCTAGTCTAGATCAGCGTACCGAGGAGCCACCCTAACTCCCCTGCAACACAAGACCGGAACCATCCCTTATTGGACAGTCCCGAGCAAGATCACCCCGCGGTTGGGATCAGCAACCGCCCACTAAGCCGAAATAAAGGGACATCTAGACAGGGATGGCCTCACCCTCCAGTGGGGGCTACCCACGAAGCCTTGCTGCATATCCCCTGATTTTCAGCCATTCCCATTTGATGAGGCTTGAGGCTAAGCGTTACCTTTTTAGAATATATCCCTTAGAATGCCCATCGTCCACCTGACGATGTTTCGCAAGCATTCATCCATACAAGTCCGTCCCGGGTTCGAACGGAACCAAAGGCACTATTCCTACTACATCCATTTTGGAAATATCCTCAGGATTGGTAGCGACTAGCCCTTGCACTTCACTGCTCCATCTTCGAATCCAAAATCGTTTTTCACGAAACGTACAAACCAGATCGAAGTGGTTTTCGAGAAATAAATCTCGATCCCGGTCTCTTCGAAACGATTAACGCATGGTCCAATATTGATAGTCGGTTATTTAACTATCAATTAAGATTCACAACATCCATCACACAATTAATAATTTCCCAAATTATTTATTAACTTCAAAAATATCTTCACAAGATATATATCTATTTTCAATCCTTTGAAAACAGTTTCAAAACCCTCCTTCTTTTCAGAATAAACTTTTCCAAATATTTTCTATCTCCACTGAAATTACCAAGCACAAAATTAGATTTTAAAAATAATTTAAACCTTTTACTTTGAAATGTACTTTATAACATTTAAGTTAAAACTACATCAATAATTTATTTAAAATACCATACTATATGAACATTTGAAAATAAGGTTATTTAATAAATATAAAACTAGATTTATACTTTTAAAAACAAAATACTAAGTCACTTTTAAGTAATTCCTGTTATAATAAATTTGAGAAAATTCTTACTTTAGACTATAAATATTAAAAATAATAAATTTTCAAAACATACCTTTTTAAACAAATTTAAAACTAGTAACTTACATTTAAAAACTTACTATGAAAACGTACTTGGTTATCCAGGGAGAATATCCAAATTCAACCACTTAAATCAACTTTCCCAAATTGATTTCAAGTTTATCCCATTTAAATAAATTTCTTTAATTACTTAATTCATTTCAAAATTTATTAAGTAAGGACTTAATTATTGTTGTTGTTAATATTTTTTATTTGATTTTAAAACTTTTAACTGAAATATACAAATTCCAGATTTTTCCCAACTTTTTCCTTTATTCTTCCAATAATTCAAATCTTAGCTTTTAAATAAATGTCTTGTTCTTTTAAATAATAACACTGAATTTTAAAATTCATCAACTTCCTGTTTATTCAAATTTCCCTTTCATCCTCAGGATTCACTTATTAGAATTTTAAAGTTACTTTATTTCTTTTCCAAGTCATTCTTAAATTTATTCTATAATTATTTCACTTGCAATTTCACTTCTTTCATTTTCATTCAAAAATCACATTTATATTTTTGGTAATTCATTATTCTCAATTATATCATCCAAACCATAGCATTCAATATTTCCACTTAATGCATCATAGAATATTCAATAACCAGAGCAGAGAATATTAAATAATTTAAATAAAAGTTGAGGGGTCCAGTTGGATCCCTTCAACCTGTTTTCCCTGCATCCACAGATGTTAGCATAATATAAAAATGCAAATTCCAAATAAATACCACGCCACAGCACATGAATCAATTCAACCATTCCAAACAATTATTTAAATTTAATCATTCAAATTTAAATTTAACTGAGTGATATTAACTCACCTTTGCTTTTGTTCGACAATCCACTACCAATTTAGCTTGTTTCCACCATTTCTTGGCCTTGTATAAATATTAGACGATATATTAATATTTGAACAATTTGAGTAATAAATTTCCATTTGATAGTTTTAATTTAGTTTAATTTAATTTATTTTAATTAATGATTTAATTTGAACAGATAATTAAATATAAAACTGATTTTTCTTTTAAAAACCTTTTTGTAACTAAAATAATTGGTTACCCATTTAAACAAAATATTTCCTTGATAACTACTAACTTGGTAAATTAAAAATGTAAATACGTATATTTATTTCTGCTTTTGAAATTGCATATATATATATATATAATTATATAAGAGTCAATATAGATTTAAAAATCTATTCTTATATACATTTCCAAGCCTTCTAAAATCCCTAATCTTCTCAACTCCATCTACATATATATACGTATCCATATATACTTTTTATTATTATTGTTTTGTGTTATCTATGAAGACCCTTTATAAAGAAACTGTATTGATCTATAATTCAATCTCTTTGTTCCGAGCATCTAAATATATATATAAGATTAAACAAATTGTTTATATAAATGTATATCCTATTGTAGGTATATAAATCCCTCTGTACACGATTTAAACCTCAACAGTAATTTGGTAATTTCAAAATTAAATTGCAGATCAAGGCATACCTTACTGCCTACAGTACAGGCCGCTGCCATCGGACAACTTCCATCATCGCTCATTGAAGTCGCCATCGCCTTCACCTCACCTCGGCCTCGTCCCACCTGCAAGCGCCACCCACTCGAACCCTAGCCCTATCTCCACGCGACAACGCGCCTCCGAACCCCAGCTCTACATCGAGCCGCCCCTCCCATCAGACCCCACGGTTGATGCACTGCCACCACGTCGTGACTAGAGTCGCGCTTCCACCTAATCGCGACTGACAGCCACTCGACCGATTCGACCCCCCTGAAATCGCGACACCGAGAATCCCTGCGCCACTAGCCTTCACGCGAAATCAAAAGGCAGCCGCACCCCTTCCCAGTCGCGCTTCGAAGTCGCCCCCCTCCCCATCTCGAATTCGATTCGCCATAATGAAAAACTCTGCTTCGGTTTCGTGAATTTGAGTTCCGCCATTTTTTTTTAAAGCTTGAAGTGTTCGGCTATTTTTAATTTGAGGTTTCGATCCTGATGAATAAGGCTTCGGCTAGTAAATAAAAGGGAAAAGTGGCGTATACAGGAAGCTTGAGCAACTAGGTTATTATCAAATAAATTTCTAGCGCGTTTACTTAACGTACACTCACACAACAACCCCGATCACTACGAAATTTGAAATCCGATAATAATTCAATATTACGGACCCAATGGAACTGATTTCGTCTACTTCCGAGACTATGCCTCGGAAGGCTATTTTTAAATTCAATTTAGACGATATAAATTCTAAAACTGCACAGATCACTATAAATTTCAATTTTAACACTTCTATTGTCTTCAGTATTATCAATATAAGTTTTATAAGCCTTCAATTTATTTCAACAGGCTTAAAATTTCAGATTCAACATTTTTACTTCACTTTAAATTATTCAATTCAATAAATTAATTATCAAATAAATTGTGATATTCGTAATTCAAGCTAAAATTACACTATTGAATATTTAAAATCAATTAATTACCCCGGTTTCAAATGCTTTAAAAATTCCGGGTCGTCACATAGCGCAGAGCTGCAATAATCGCTCACCTCTAGCCACACTCTCAAATTCAAGGTGTGTATCAAAACAATCACAAGAAAATCAAATGGCATTCAAAGAAGTGTACCCATGGTTATAAATTTTAAAATGGTATGTTATACTTCAAAAATAAAATATCATTTCAAATTCAAATCTAAATCAAAATAAGGATCATATCATTTCCAAACCATTTCAATATATCAAAATATCATATTCTTTTAAAATTTCATTTTCAAATCACTATTTGAATTTGAATTCAACTATTCAAATTTAATTACCTTTTAAAATGGTTTATATTATAATAAAAAATAATTCCTTTAAACCATTTAAAAGTGAAGTTATTATACTTTCAAATAATTAAATCCAAATTTTCCAATAATTCATTTATTAAATTCCAATTTATTTTCTTTAACTTAAATCCTCATTTTATACCAAATCTCAAATTCCGGATTAGGTTATTTTTCAAGTTACACTCTTAAGCATAATTTATTTAACATTTTATATTCACAAAAAAATCAATAACACTTTAATAAATCATTTTAAATTAAAATTTAAATCAAAATATCATAATTTACATTTTAAAATACTTAAAACTATCTAGAAAATTATATAAAATAACCACGGGTCGGTATAAAATTTTCTAGCCTAAATCAAGTGATACAGATAATATATCATTTCAACCCGTAATTTACAAAGCAAAATCCGGGTTTTATCATTTCAAACCCGCAAATACCAAGTTAAATAAAATAAATAAAAAAATTGCTCAGGCCTATCATTTCAGCCCATAACGATTTTTTCCTATTCTAAAGTCCGTTCGGGTATGTTTCATTTCAACCAATAGTGATTCTATTCTACAGGGAACTTGCAGTGTGAGAACAGAATAAAATAAACAATATAGCATCATATAGCAGTAATAGATGATATGACAGGATTATAAACAAGGTTAACATCATATGATTCATATCACAGGCAGATATAACATGATATAATATTCTACACATTCACTTGTTGTCAATTCACTAATTATATAAGTATAAATGTCATGGGTGAATACTCACCTTTTTATGCTGGAGATAGCAAATCAAAACACACGAATAAAATTCAAAAAGCACGATAGCACGACTTTTGATTTGAGTGGAGTGGAGGGCCAAGATGTTATTCTTGTATTCAACAACAAAACAAAGCAAAATATATATACAATAATAAAATTATTGGAACAAAATGGAAATAGAGTTTACAAAAGACAACACCAAGTTTTCAATTGATTTTTCCTGACCACAAATCACATTTGCTCGACCACAAAGCAATATAGGTTCGGCCTTGGTGATGTTTTGGCTAGGGTATGGATTAGGTTTGGACTCATATAGGCTTGGCTATAAGTAAAAGTGAAGGGATAGGAGTTACTAGTGAAGGAAGATCAAAGGTTAAGGCAAAAATAGGAGTTTTGGTGCAACTTTAGGCTTGGCCATGCATGAATTGGGCTCGGCCTTGGCATGTGCAGACCTGTTGGTGGCTGGAGTGAAGGCCAAGGGTGGTGAAGTTGATGGTGGTGGTGGCTAAGGGGTGGCCAAGGCAACATATGAAGGGGATGGTGGAAACTAGCTTGGCTATGCATGGTTTCAAGGGGGGTTTTTTGCAATTTTTGGAGGTGCTTACATAATTTGATGGTCATGGCCAGTCTTGGTCAGAGGAGGAGGGGTTTTGTCCGTGTATGGTGATGGGAAGGAGGTGATGTGGTGGTCGATGAAGGTGGTGAGGGGTTTAGCCGAGCAAAGCAAGAGATGAACAAGCAAAAACAAATGAAAAAAAAGAAGAAAGGAGAGAAAAAGAGAGGCCATTGCTTACTTTTTTTTCAGATCTGAAGTGCCGTGAGAAATGAAGATGGGAAGAAATTTTCTCAAGTGAAAATAGGGATATAGGCGGCTAGGGATTAAGGAATGAACGACATAAATTGTGGAGAAGTTATGGTAGAAAATCAAGGGATGGAAAGATAAAAAGGTAAGAAATCAAAGTACCGTTTGCCTAAAATTAAAAACAAGTAGCGTATCTTAATTGATACATTTCCTATAAATTAAAGAAAGGTGTATACAAGAAGCTTTCACAAACAAATACATACAATAACATTACATAAATACATTTTAATGATATGCCTTTTAAAGCAATAAGGTATATATATTTGAAATTTCTTTCCAAGAAATAAATAAGGATCTAAAAACTTACCATTTAATTAATAAATGAATGTCTAAATAGAAAAATAAGGTAGAGATAGATATTATGAAAATAAATAAATATTTTTAGGAAAAGTAGGAAATAAATAAAGAAATAGCTATTTAATTGAAACTAGAATTTAAAAGTTGAAAACAATATACAATTAACATTTGAAAATTATAATTATATTTTAAAAATGTTTCAAAAATAAAATATATGCATAACATATCATGTTACACAAATTATAACATGGTTTTACAACAAAAATATTGTTTATATAAATTAAAATAAACAAATTTGTTAAATAAAACAATTTACACAAATATTGTAAAAAGCATAACTTTCACAATATTAATCCGATTTCAACGAAACGAAAAGCAATATTTTTGAAATTAAATATATTTTCATAATAAAAGATAAAATTCAAAAATTCAGATATTTAAATTTTAAATTTAAAAGTCAAAGTTTGACCATTTTGGCCAAAATCCACTTTTTGGAAATATTCCATTTATTCAGGTTTGGAATTATAATTCACACAAAAATCAAAATTTATATTTAAAATAACAAAATTTATCCATGTTAACAAATAAAATAAATTTTTTAAATCAGGAATTTTGGTTAAAGTGGTTAAAATGCAAGATTAAAATAGTCACAAAATACAGGGTTGTTGCACTCCCCCCACTCAAATCTTTTCGTCCTCGAAAAGGAACGAGGCACAGAAAAAGATAGAATGAAATAGGATTAAGACAAGAGGATAAGAAAATTAAAATTATACCTGATAGCTGTTGTTATATGTAAGTTTAACAAGGTGGAGAATAGGAATAACTAGAAGGGAAAAACAGGTTGAAAGACAAGGATGAACCATTATTTTAAAGCTATATAAATTTCAATTATTTTGAAGGATAAAATAAATGATCAAAATATCCTTTATATAATACTTTATCAAAATACTTTTATAACTAGATGTCTTAACAAGTTTATCCTCGTTCCTGTAGGCTCTGGATATGCGTTGATCAGGCGCAAAGCTAGAATTCTCCAGGTACTTAGTAGGCTTGTTCAACACCCAGTGAAAATACTGGAAAAACTAAAAAAAACAGAATATGGAAAGTACAATCCGAACAAAACAACCAAACCAAAACATGTCGATCATGGATCGTGGATACACGACGGTTACGCCTGGATCCCCCAGGAAACATCCATACCCGTAGGCTGGCTACCGCAGCCCTGCGAATACGCCACGAAGACTGGTAGTACCGCAGATACATAATGGTTACGCCTGGATCCCCCAGGAAACATCCGTACCCGTAGGCTCTCGCAGCCCCTGCTGATTACGCTACCAAGCGACCCAATAGATCGCAGATACACAATGGTTACGCCTGGATCCCCCAGGAAACATCCGTACCCGTAGGCTCTCGTAGCCCCTACGAATTACGCTATGCAATCGTGCTCAAAAGACCATGGGTTGCGCCATGGTAGGACACTCGAGTATCACATCCAGAAAACCAAAAATTAGAGAGAATAATATCGATAGAATGAATCCACAATGTGGCCACAAAGCGGATATCAAGCAAAAGAAACTTTCTATATCTTTATTTTGATGATATGTACCATATAGTACCGTTTTCAAATCACTTTCAAATATCATACTTATATAAAGTCCATTATATATAAGATTTTATTTTCAAATTGAATACTTTCCAAATCAATAGTATATCAAATCCAACTTACATAGACTTCGATTATATAAGATTTCTCTTTCCAAATTGAGTACCTTTCAAATCAATAGTTTTCAAATCAACTTCAGACTTATACAAATCCATATTATATAAGTTCGACAACTCCCAAATCAAGTACTTAATAATACAAGGTTCTTAATTTCAAATCATTTCAATATCAATTTAGTTTCAAAATCATATATGATTTCACCAAATCATTTCTTCCAAGTTATATACCTTCAGTTTCAAAGTTTCCGAAATAATAAGTTTAGAAAAATAATTCACATTTCCAAATCAACATAATTTATATCAAATAAATCCGTTTCTAAAGTCATCATATAAATACTGCGTTTTAATTTCCAATCTATTTCCAAAACAAATATTTACTCAAAATCAATTATACCCAAACTGGTTACTAAGTTTAAAACCATCCCTTTTACAACCTTTAAACTATTTATTTCTACATGAAAAATCCAATTTACCATTGGAAAGATTATTATTCTATATATAGATACTTTATTCAAAACATTTCCAATCTATATTTCATACTAATATAATTCAAAATATTCTTATTCATTTACTTAACAATGAAGTTTCAAACTAATTTAAATCATATTAAAACATACAAAAATAAACTCGTATACTTTATCAAATACTTTATACTTTCCAAAATTACTTAGCTCGGAAAAGTTAACCTTGATTTGGAAGTGTTCGAACATTCAAATAGTCGAAGAAGTCATATTTCAAATCCAAGAATTGGAAATCAACAACAAATCAGTAAATCAATTCCAAAAGATAGGTCAATCAAATTTGAAACTCAAGAACTGAACACCGGCTCAATTCAAAACTGTGTCACATATGTATATGCATATATCTTTTCGAAAATTAAATTATACTTCGGTATTTGAAATCAATTTGGTTTCACAAAATCACTCGCACAACAAAACTATTAGAGAGGCCTCTCCCCCACTCAGAAACTCGAAAATCAATGTTGATGATGCATGCATTCGTCACCGAAATTATTTTTCAGCGACATAAGTGAGTTCTGGACTTTTATTTTCTCGAAAACTTCTTTTGAAATTTCTTCGAATCATTTGAAACTCATTAAAATCATTTGAAACATTTCTTATTCGGAAAAATACTTTCAAATCATATTATTATATATTTTCAAAACCTTAAACCAATTTAAAATGCCGGAGTTCAATCACTCAAATTTCAATTTCAAAACCATTCCATTAAAATCATTTTATAAACCAAATAATTTTCAAAAATTTCAAATCCTTTCAAAGCTTCAAATTTTCATTTTAAAAGTTATATAATTCTTATCGAAAATATTTCACTTTTATATACAAAATATGGTCATCCTTATCAAAATAATAATTTCGATGTATACACAATTTCATAATACAACCAACAAAAATTTTTAAAGGATGATTCAAGGATGGATTTCAAATTAGAACAGAGACTCAAATTTAGAGGAACCCTAATCAAAGAATCCTAACCAAGATTAGAGATATATAACTTATGTCAATGCAAAAGAGTTTATATTCATTATTTGGAAAGACTCAAATTCATATCATACGAAGAACAGGAGCATAAATATCTTTGGTTTGACAACTTCAGCTAAGCAAAAGATACAATAGAGTTCACTTAATGCAACCTAACATACTACAGATAACAAACAGATCCACAGAATACCACTCCTACATAAACAAAGCACCAGGATCGAACAAGATAGAAGTTCAAAATTCTAGCGAATCCTAACCGAAGAGATTTACTAACAAGGTGGATGCAAAAAGGATGAAGTTTAGAAAACTTTGCATTTGAAATAAAATTTATACCAAAATAATTTTAAAAATCCTTTAAAATAATTTGAAAATCATTTTATACTTCGAAAGTACGTTCTCTCACATGGAAATGATTCTGAGATTGAATTCACTCATTCTAAGATATTTCTACCCTATCTCTAATGAGTTTTTGCTCCTCAGGCTATGGTTTGCCTAAAACCAAAGCTCTGATACCAAATATAATGACCCACTATTTTGGAGCATTCAAATCGACAATAATCCACACATGTCGGACTTGAATAATTCAAAATAACAGATCGTACTAAATTTTGGAGCAAATAAAATCAACACAGAATCACAGACATAGAATATCAGAATAACTCGCAGCGGAAATAAAATACCATAGTAGTTCATGAAGCTACTATATACATACTCTCAAAACATATACAAAATATCATAGTTTAAAAATGGATACAATAGAAGTCTGGATACATAGATCACTAATGCAGAAGCAATACCAAATAGGAAATAGCTGGATCAGAAATAGACTAATAGATGGTCAGATAAGCTCCAACAAATCTCTACCTCCAGAAGGTGAATCCAATGCTGTGACTCTTAGGCTTACCTGAGTATAAAGTAAACCACAAAACACTCGAGTCAAGACATACATACTTATACAATGTAAACCAACTCAAGTGAACTGTAATAGCAATGCACAATAACTTAAAGGATGCTTGGGATTTCCCATCCTTTAAGGATCCGGTAAACCATCAATTAAGCAAAAATAAACACTATCACATAAATACCCATATTAAAGTAATTAATGCAAATAACAGTGTAAATGTGGCTAAGGTAGCGCAGAGCTACAGTAATCGCTCACCTCTAGCCACACTCTCAAATTCAAGGTGTGTATCAAAACAATCACAAGGAAATCAAATGGCACACAAAGATGTGTACCCGTGGTTATAAATTTTAAAATGGTATTTTATACTTCAAAAATAAAATATCATTTCAAATTCAAATCTAAATAAAAATAAGGATCAAATCATTTCCAAACCATTTCAATATATCAAAATATCATATTCTTTCATCTCATTTACAAATCACTATTTGAATTCAAATTCAACTATTCAAATTTAATTACCTTTTAAAATGGTTTATATTGTAATAAAAAATAATTCATTTAAACCATTTAAAAGTGAAGTTATTATACTTTCAAATAATTAAATCCAAATTTTCCAATAATTCGTTTATTAAATTCCAATTTATTTTCTTTAACTTAAATCCTCATTTTACACCAAATCTCAAATTCCAGGTTAGGTTATATTTCAAGTTACACTCTTAAGCATACATTTATTTATTTGTATTCATAGAAAAATCAACAACACTTTAATAAATCATTTTAAATTCAAATTTAAATCATAATATCATAATTTACATTTTAAAATACTTAAAACTATCTAGAAAAGTATATAAAATAACCACGGGTCGGTATAAAATTTTCCAGCCTAAATCAAGTGATATGGATAATATATCATTTCAACCCGTAATTTACAAAGAAAAATCCGAGTTTTATCATTTCAAACCCACAAATCCCAAGTTAAATAAATAAATAAATAAATAAAATCGCTTAGGCCTACTATTTCAGCCCATAACGATTTTTCCCTATTCTAAAGTCCATTCGGGAATGTACTGTTTCAACCCATAGTGATTCTATTCTACATGGAACTTGCAGTGTGAGAACAGAATAAAATAAACAATATAGCATCATATAGGAGCAATAGATGATATGAGAGGATTATAAACAAGGTTAACATCATATGATTCATATCACAGGCAGGTATAACATGATATAATATTCTACACATTCACTTGTTGTTAATTCACTAATTATATAAGTATAAATGTCATGAGTGAATACTCACCTTTTTACGCTGGAGATAGCAAATCAAAACACATGAATAAAATTCAAAAAGCACGATAGCACAACTTTTGATTTAAGTGGAGTGGAGGGCCAAGATGTTATTCTTATGTTCAACAACAAAACAAAGCAAAATATAAATATAAATACAATACTAAAATTATTGGAACAAAAAGGAAATAGAATTTGCAAAAGACAACACCAAGTTTTCAATTGATTTTTCTTGACCACAAATCACATTTGCTCGGCCACAAAGATATATAGGTTCGGCCTTGGTGATGTTTTGGCTAGGGTATGGATCTGGTTTGGACTCATATAGGCATAGCTAAAGTAAAAGTGAAGGGATAGGAGTTACTAGTGAAGGAAGATCAAAGGTTAAGGCAAAAAGAGGAGTTTTGGTGCAACTTTAGGCTTGGCCATGCATGAATTGGGCTAGGCCTTGGCATGTACATACCTGGTGGTGGCTGGAGTGAAGGCCAAGGGTGGTGAAGTGGATGCTGGTGGTGGCCAAGGGGTGGCCAAGGCAACATATGAAGGGGATGGTGGAAACTAGCTTGGCTATGCATGGTTTCAAGGGGTATTTTGCAATATTTTGAGGTGTTTACATCATTTAATGGTCATGGCAAGTCTTGGTTAGAGGAGGAGCAGTTTTGGCCATGTATGGTGATGGGAAGGAGGTGATGTGGTGGTCGATGAAGGCGGTGAGGGGTTTAGCCGAGCAAAGCTAGAGATGAACAAGCAAAAACAAATGAGAAAAAAGAAGAAAGGAGAGAAAAAGAGAGGCCATTGCTTACTTTTTCTTTCAGGTCTGAAGTGCCATGAGAAATGAATATAGGATTCTCAATTGAACATAGGGATATAGGCGGCTAGGGATTAAGGAATGAACGGCACAAATTGTGGAGAAGTTATGGTAGAAAATCAAGGGATGGAAAGATAAAAAGGTAAGAAATCAAAGTAACGTTTGCCTAAAATTAAAAAAATGTAATGTATCATAATTGATATGTTTCCTATAAATTAACTAAAGGTGCGTACAAGAAGCTTTCACAAAAAAATAACTACATTGACATTAAATAAATACATTTTAAAGATATGCCTTTTAAAGCAATAACGTATATATATTTGAAATTTCTTTTCAAGAAATAAATAAGGATCTAAACACTTACCATTTAATTAACAAATGAATGTCTAAATAGAAAAATAAGGTAGAGATATATATTATGAAAAACAAATAAATAGTTTTAGGAAAAGTAGGAAATAAATAAAGAAATGGCTATTTAAATGAAAATAGAATTTAAAAGTTGAAAACAATATACAATTAACATTTGAAAATTATAACTATACTTCAAAAATGTTTTAAAAATAAAATATATGCATAACATATCATGTTACACAAATTAGAACATGATTTTACAACAAAAATATTATTTATATAAATTAAAATAAACAAATTTGTTAAATAAAACAATTTACACATAATATTGTAAAAAGCATAACTTTCACAATATTAATCCGATTTCAACGAAACGAAAAGCAATATTCTTGGAATTAAATCTGTTTTCGTAATAAAAGATAAAATTTAAAAATTCAAATATTTAAATTTTAAATTTAAAAGTCAAATTTTGACCATTTTGACCAAAATACATTTTTTGGAAATATTCCATTTATTCAGATTTGGAATTATAATTCACACAAAAATCAAAATTTATATTTAAAATGACAAAATTTATCCATTTTAATAAATAAAATAAAGTTTTTAAATCAGGAATTTCAGTTAAAATAATTAAAATACAAAATTAAAATAATCACAAAATACAAGGTTGTTACATGAACACAATGTATTTTTAGATAAACATGTAATACAAATAATATATATAAATCTTTCGCTCACACACACAAATACACACATGTGTATCCACTATAGACATTTATATATTACTATTGTTACAAATATGAATTTACTACAAATCCACATATTTACGATGATCATCTTTTTTTATGGATATTATCCGACCATAATTTAGTAGTATTAGCTTCAATAGAAACTTTAGCTTGTTCTTTTTCTTTTTAAAACCAAATATCATTTTTTTTGTCATAATTGCATATACACACATGCAAATATACATACCAAAGTATCCACTGCAAAAAACTCAAATATTGTTTAGTCCCAATGAAATGAGCTAATACTCATGACCTCTTTTAATAAACACAAAATAAATATATTAAAGATAAGTTCTTGCATGAACAAATTAAAAAATGGTTATATGCTTTTATTATATCTTTATTCCTCAGTTGAGTAGTATATATTCTATTATATATAAAGTTAAATACATGACTTTTCTTTATCTGCTCTCATTCCTTCTCAAGCTCTATATTGATTTCTCCTTTGTTTACGGTCCATTTTCAATTTTCACCCTTCTATTATTTTGTATTTGTCTTCAAACGTTATTTAGGTATTAGTGGTGTGCCTCGACTTGCCTTTTTATCATACTTCTTAAGTATGTTCATTTTTTAACCTGGTGCTTCGTTCATATTATCAACTCCCTAAATCCATAATTAAATAACACCTTGTTTCCAACTTAATTTTAGTAATCAATCCAAATTTCATCACATTTCATTTGTTTCCCTAATTCAATGTATTTAATCTTTCTCAATTTTGCTAGAAAAATTAATATGTATTATTTCCAGTGTAATAAGATAATGGATCTTTGAAAGTTATTTAAGTTCATATTATTTGTTTATTTTTTTTCTTCATAGAATTTGCTCTTTGCTAACAGATTTGGTTTTTCCAGTTGTAACTTTGTTACAATTTGATATGATGACATAATACATCATACTGAAGTAGCCTGATTCTATGAACAAAAAGATAATGCAAGTGAATGATATGAAGGCTTCAATATCATTTTTTAATAAATTTTATTTGATATATTGATGAATAATTTCAATTTTTGTCTATAATACATTTTTGGTTAAGCTTATATATTAATTTGTATAGGACTATAAATTACAATTGACGAATGAATCACAAGGCTCTATGTTGATGAAAGGTAACTTCATTCCATGTTCATCTATACTATTATATAAATATATAAGAGAATATCGACCCCTTGTATACATTTTTCATAATCCATCCCATCATGTATACTGAATTCGCAATGATCTAAGGGACTAATAAAATTTACACTTCTATAATTTCATTTTCATAGGTCTTAAATAATAATGATAACATTAATGGCTGCAATATACCATTAGTTTCACGTAACCTCATTTCATTTATGTATTTCATTCCGATTGAGCTATCCATTTAAAAATATTTAAGGCATAGTTTTTGGATCATTGTCAATTTTTTTTAATTTCTTATTAATGATTGCCTTTTTTGTTTGTGTAGAAAAGAGAATATTTGACCTTTTGTATAATCTTTTCAAAAATCATTCCATCATGTATACTAAATATTCAGTGATTTGTGGGATTATTAACATTTACACCCTTATAATTTCATTTTCATACATATCAGATACTAATTGGACTATTATTGGCTTAAGTATGTCATTAATTTCACTTAACCTCTTCCATTTGTTTATTTCATTCGAATTTGAGTTATCTCACTCTGATTTGATTTTTCAATTTTCAAAAATAATAATTAACATGTGTTTATTGGCTTATTATAAACTAATTTTATTTAGTTACTTATTTTGATTGGGCGTCTTGTTTGTATCCAAACTGTTGTAATATGGAACAAAGTTAATGGAATCGCTAATTTTGATAATTAAAGGATTGATTTTCATGTGAATTTTAAATTTTGTGATAACTTATGTCTATTTTTATTGCAAGATATTATGTTATAATATTTAAAATTCCAAGTACTTTGTTTTTTTCTTTATTGGTGATAGATTTTGTTATTTAAATTTAAATTGTTGTAAGGTTTGGGCTGAATTTACGCTGTCACGACCCGAAATCCAACGTTCAAACATCGACATCAAATACCTCACTTGTATTCGACCGTCGGAGATTCAAACGTTGAACTCTAGTTCGGATGGAGCTTATAACAACATTAGATGAATATAAACAGTGTATACAAAAGATGATTCCATTGATCACAAAACAGATACAAATTTTGATACAATATTCATTACAAACATCGATCACCAACAACAGGGTGCTACCCCACAGCGAAACGACTACAGAGACTTTAAAAAGTTTCCAAAATATTTTAACTTCGATAAAGTCTTCCGAAACTCCAAAACACCTTTCAGATCCAAAAGACTTCAAAAGATCTCCAAGCCAAAAGCTTCCAAAATCCGACAGCTTCCAAAAGACTTCCAAATCCAAGCTAGCTTCTAAAACACGGATAACCTGCTTCTTGGCTGCCCATGTGAAAAATTATGGGCACCTAGAATTTAAGAAGGAAACAATACACTCCGGGTGGGTCATGGGACTGGTATGAGTAAAAAAAAAAGTTGTTTGTACAAAAACAATTTATAAAAGAAATCCGATATGCTTTTGGAAAATGAAACTACCATAAGACCTCTCGCCACAAACACAATGCAATCATAGAATTGGAGGAGATTTCTTCTTATAATAGTCAAACATGCTTGATACGATAATTTTTTTTTGATATTATTACTAGTGCATAGTGTAGAAAATCATTTCAAAAGTATAGTATTAATCTTAGCCAGCATAGACAGTTCGTACTATACCTACTATAGCTACCATCTAAACAGCGGTGACCACCTTAAGTAAATGGCAGGTTATACAACTAAAACCGTAAAGGGCTCGTATTGAATGATTGGATTTCCAATAATGGTCAGGCAAAGGAACTTCCTACACTGAATGGGTATGCCTCTGGAGGGACGATCCCGAGAACCTAACGTGATCTCTTCCAACACAAGGCCGAGTTACCTCTGTAACTTGGTAACTACTGACACGAGTATGCCATCTCCCGGTTGTAACCGACCTTTATCCGAGGCGCCTCTCAACCAACAACCACAAAGCAATAAGTTTACAGCAACCACATAAGTTAAGTATCTGGGCTCTATACCATGATACCACTTCTAGTCTAGAAGAAAATGGACATACCCTCAGGGGGCGCTACCCCTAAATAACCTCGCTGCAACGATTCCTGTTTCGACCATAACCGGGTTGTGAGATTCGACGAAGTCTCGTCCATAAAGAAACACTTTTCACAAAATCCATGCTTCGATCAACAAATGATCAGCATCACTCAACATGCCACACTACCAAATTGGGAGTATCTCACTGATAACCATCGACTACATAACCTCTGAGCTCGTACGTCTCATAGAAGGGTGTTAAGCTAAGAGAATAAATTCTCTGCCACCAAAAAAATGTATTTGAAAGAGATCAGCTTTATATCTCAATGTGTAATGCAGACATACAACCATACAATTCTGTTTCGGGTTCGAACAGAACCGAAGGAACTTCCAAACAAGCCTATGTAATCCGGGCCCCAACAATCCCGATCGGACCCCCCATCACATTTGGAGATCTCTATACCGGAGCAAATCAATGTAGAGTCATTCGACAGGTTATCCTATCGTTCTCGAAGACACCTGGTCTTCACCACCGTTTTCAAATGTTATCCATTTTGTTGTATCACTATTCGGAATAGGTTATACGACACGAAGTCCTCTCCCGGTTAAACCGAATAGTGATCGCTTAATTTAAAAACACGTGGATATATCAATCACAAAGATTCACCATTAAGGTTCAATGTGGATTACGGATAACCAACTGAAATCCGACTCCCTATCGCATCGAAATGCAGTTTTACGGGCCAAAGGGTTTTCACATTCACACAGAAACAAATCATAGATATCACAGCTCAGCACAAAGCAATTCATATCACATGGTATCAAAATCACATATCAGGGATATCAATCAATATAAAGCACTCAATAATAATCAATCATCTATAATTAAGATGAATTAATCGTGTGATTATAATTAGTTAATCACGTAATTATTTTCTCTTATTAACTTAATTAATGATTTATTATTCTTAACTATTAATTAATTAGTCCTTAATTACTAATCAATTATTCTTAATTAAAAATTAATTAACCTTACTTATCATTTAATTAATTTTAATTATTAATTACTAAATTAGTTGATTATTCTTAATCTTAATTAATTAATCAATCTTAATTACTTTTATTAATTAAGTATTCCTTAATTAATTTATCCCTAATCATAAACTAATAAACCGTTTAATTACATTATTTGTTTAAAATAAATTAGGAATTAATTAATGAAAATAAACTTAATTACTTTTAAAACATAACTTTCTTAAATCTTAACTATCCAACTTTAAATCAAGACAGTTATTGTTTTAAAACATGGGTTTAAAATGTTTTAAAAGTTAAATTTGGTTTTAAGGTAAAAACTGTTTTATAAGCCAAACCCGAGACCTAGTTCAAGTCTCACTCGAAAAAATACGCCATTTTCTTTGAGTTTTTCCCAAACAAACCCGAGTCACCTTTCAATTTTTAAAATTTTGTTCAAGTTTTAGAAAGAAACCCGGTGTATACACAAAATCACCCGATCCCACATTCGAGCTAGCATCCCTAAATCCCGAAAACAACTTCGAGTCTCCACCCTTCCTTCCCCTAAACCCAATTTCACTGGCACAAGCTTGACACCATGCACATGCACAGAGGCTCTGGCGAACTCCAATCGATGCTACGACCTTCCACACTTCGGCGACGATCCACATGGGCCTCACGAGCACCCAAAATCCCAAATCCTTGACGAATTCGAAATTTTACTATCGAACCCAAACTGGAAGAAGAACAATTGCCTCACAATCGACTCGCACCTCCACCTCAGGCCATCAGAGGCCACATAAATTCAACTGAAGCTTCACCCTGACTTTACGCTACTATCCCCAACGGAACGATCAACTCCGGTCAACTGAGAACGACGCAGCAATAAGAATTCTGACCAACTCAAAAACACGATCTTTAACCCAAGATGAACAGCGTTTGGTCACCACGATGATCGGAAATTTTTCCAAGCATTTTTCTCAAAATCCCCGACCATCATACAAGCTTCAACTTCAATCACAACACCCCTCATGCCGACGATCACCATAATTCGCCAACAACTCTAATATCGTTCAACTTTGAATTTCCTGATCGATACTTCATTAAAAATCTTGATTTTTCTTTCAAAATTCATTATCTTCGATAACATTTCATATGGTATAACTGAAACTAGGATTTATGATGTTTGAAATTTAACATAATTTGAAGTGTGCCTGTATTTTCCAATTTCTAGAAACACTTCAATTTATTTTTGCTTAAACTATTTTTAAAACTTAAATCATGTTTAAATAAGCAACTTTTGTTTGAATTCTAAAGTCTAACAATGATCGAAGAAGAAGAAATCGAATTTTGAATAGGTTTGTATTCCTGTAACCTAGAACAGAGGGTTCTCATGCCTGTAACTGACATGCACACACAAATATTTGCAGATATATACATGCAAGCCTTTCTAACAACCATATATTTAACATTAAGCACATGCATCAAGAGTTCAACCCAGATTTAAGCCTTTAAAATAGTGTTTATTCACCTGTGAATTTTGAAAACAGAGAAGAAGTCGGTGTTGTGAAATCTGAAGACTGGAAAAAGGTTTTGTTTGTTGAACTTTGATCTGGGCTTGATCTTGTTGTTTTGATGATGAATACTTGATTTTTTTAATTGAATCTTTGCTGAGTTAAACTTTGTCTTACAGGCTTTAGATGTTTTCTAGGCTTTTGAATTGTTTTTGTTTGTAGATTTTTGTTTGAATCCTTGCTTTCTTTTGCTTGCATCTGATCTTTGTCTTTCTAGTTTGAATTTGTTCTTAGAGTTGCTTGATGATTTCTTTTCTTTCTGGTTTGAGAATTTGTACAGGTTTTGTAAATGAAGTTAAAGAAAATGAGAAAGAGGAGAGTAGAAAGGTTATATAACTTTAATTTCCTTTTTATAAATTTTCTCAAAAATTAAAAACAAGAAGATGACACTTGTTCATTTTTATTACAAGATTATTACACTTGTTAAGTTGAATATCTTATTAACTAGCACTTGCAATTTTACATAATTACATTTTTTTTAAATAAAATTTTGTATTACATTTTCTTATTTGTATAAATATATTCCTTTTATCATATATATAAAACCTTTTAAAAAGAATAAGGTTTTAGAACTAATTTATACCTTAATAAAAATCATACATATATAATTTCCAATTCAAATTATTTTACTAAGACATCCTTTTTAATTTTAAATTCAAATTAAATTCCATAATATCATATTAATTTCTAATTTTAAATCTGATAAAAAATTGGAATGTTACAGATTCTCCCCCTTAAGAAAATTTCATTCTCGAAATTTGAAAGAGAGAAAGACAAACAAAGAATATAAGAATATATGAAAGATAGAGAAATGGCTTACAATTAAGCCGGAATATCCACTCTGCAATTGGGATAGGACTTTTGCATTCGATCCTCTGTTTCCCAACTACAATCATTTGGATCACCACTCTATTGCACTTTAACCAATTTCACAATTTTACTCCTCAGCTGCTTTTCATCACGATCAATTATTTTCAATGGATCTCTCTTTACTGCCAGATTTGGTGTGATTTCAAAATCCTGCTGAGCAGCCTCTTCAATGATACTATCTGGATCATGCACATATTTTCAAAGATGAGAAACATGAAACACATCATCCACACCAGATAACCAGCTGGGCGGCTGCACTCATAAGCCAATGGACCAATCCTCTCCTGTATAGGAAAAGGACCAATATAATGCGGTGCCACCTTACCAGTTTTTCCAAACCTCAACACTCCATGCACTGGAGAGACTTTGAGGAAAACAGAATCTCCAACCTGGAATTCTAGAGCTCTTCTCCTGTGGTCGTAATAACTCCTCTGACGACTTTGAGCAGTTATCAATTTCTTTCGAATAAAATAAACTTTCTCAGCGGCTTCTTTTATCTTATCTGGTCCAAGGACGAGTCTATCACCTGACTCGATCCAACATGCAGATGATCGACACGGACGACCATATAAAGTTTTGAAATGGGCCATCTCGATACTGGCCTGATAGCTATTGTTGTATGAGAATTCAACCAGATGAAAATGGTCCACCCAAGAACCACCAAAGTCAAGTATACATGCATGCAAAAGGTCTTCTAAGATTCAATTAATCCTTTCCGTCTGCCCATCAAACTACGGGTGATAAGCAGTACTGAAGTTCAGTTTAGTTCATAATGCGGCTTGAAATGCCTCCCAAAATCTTCTAGTTAAGATCGGGTCACGAGCACTCACTATACTGCTCGGTATATCGTAGAGACGAACAATCTCTTTTATATATAGCTCCGCCAAACTTTCCGTTATTCGGGTAGATTTTAGTGAGATAAAGTGGGCTGTCTTAGTCAAACGGTCCACAATAACCCAAAATGCTTCATTTCCTTTCTTAGTTCGTGGCAAACCGTCTATGAAATCCATAGAAACTTGATCCCATTTCCACTTAGGAACCTCCAATGGTTGGAGTAAACCCGCCATTTTCTTTTGATCACTTTTAATTTGTTGGCAAGTAGCACAACGACTAACATATATAGATTTGTCCTTTTTCATTGTTTTTCATCAGAAAGTTCTTTTGATATCATGATACATCTTATTAACTCCTGCATGGATACTAAGTTTGGACTTGTGACATTCATCCAAAACTTCACGTTTCAGATCCGGAAAGTCTGGGACACAGATCTTCTCTTTCATCTTTATAATTCCTCTATTATCTACCTGAAAACTAGTATCTTCACTTGGCATATTCTTTTATAAATTCCTCGAAGAAACTCGTCTTCTTTCTGCTTTCGTACGATCCTTGTAAGAAGAGTAGGAGCGATGACGAGATGGGCAAGAATAGCATGTTTTTTACTCAAGGTGTTGGCTACAACGTTGGCTTTTCCGGGTGTATATAGAATATCCAGGTCATAATATGCTAGAAATTCCAACCAAATTGTTGCCGCAAATTTAAATCTTTCTAGGTGAAGAGATATTTCAAAGATTTGTGGTCGGTGAATAATTCGAATTTATCACCTAAAACAAGAAGGATTTATTAAGTATATTAAGTTAAGTTGAACTTTAAAATTTTCCTTTAGAAAAGCTGAAAGAGATTCTTACAAAGAAGATAATGTTGCCCGATTCTTTAAGACGAAAATAACAGCCAATAGCTCCAGATCATGTGTTGGGTAGTTTCTCTCATACGGACGTAATTGTCTACTTGCATAGGAAATTACTCTACCATTTTGCATTAGCACTGCACCCACACCATCACCACAAGCACCTTTATAAACAGATAAACCTTGATTCCCGTTAATAATAGCGAGAACAGGAGCAGTAGTCAATCTCCTCTTCTCTTGGAAAGCTTCATCACACTTCGGAGTCCAATCAAATTTAGCATTTTTCATAGTTATCTTAGTCAACGGACTAGCTATCTTAGAAAAGTCATGAACAAACTTCAAGTAATATCCCGCTAAACCCAGAAAACTTCTAACTTCTTTCGGAGTTGTGAGTCGCTTCCAGTCTAGAATAGCGGAAACCTTGCTAGGATCTACAGAGATTCCTTCTTCATTAACAATGTGCCCGAGAAATCTAACTTCTTTGACACAAAAGTGACACTTAGAATATTTGGCAAACAGAATGTTCTTCCTTAATATTTTTGAAACAATTCTTAAGTGCTCAGTATGCTCCTCTTTGGTTTTGGAATAGATCAAAATATCGTCAATAAACACAAGAACGAATTTGTTCAACACTTCTCGAAACACACGGGTCATTAAGTTTACGAAGTATGTGGGAGCATTGGTTAGTCCGAAAGGCATGACTAACCATTGGGTCAGTCTTGGGACTGGTATGAGTAAACAAAATAGTTGTTTGTACAAAAACAGTTTATAAAAGAAATCCGATATGCTTTTGGAAAATGAAACTACCATAAGACCACCCGCCACACACACAATGCAATCGCGGAATTGGAGGAGATTTCTTCTTATGATAGTCAAACATGCTTGATACGAGATTTTTTTTTTTAATAGTATTACTAGTGCATAGTGAAAAAAAACATTTCAAAAGTATAATATTAATGTTAGCTAACATAGACATTTCGTACAATGCCTACTATAGCTACCATCTAAACAGTGGTGACCACCATAAGTAAATGGCAGGTTACACAACTAAAACCGTAAAGGGCTTGTATTGAATGATTGGACTTCCAACAATGGTTAGGCAAAGGAACTTCCTACACCGAATGGGTACGTCTCTGGAGGGACGACCCCGAGAACCTAACTGGGTCTCTACCAACATAAGGCCGGGTTACCTCTGTAACTAGGTAACTACTGACACGAGTATGCCATCTCATGGTCGTAACCAACCTTTATCCGAGGCGCCTCTCAACCAACAACCACAAAGCAATAAGTTTGCATCAACCACATAAGTTAAGTATTTGGGCTCCATACCATGATACCACTTCTAATCCAGAAGAAAATGGACATACCCTTAAGGGGCGCTAACCCCAAATAACCTTGCTGCAACGATTCCTATTTAGACCATAACCGGGTTGTGAGGTTCGACGAAGTCTCGTCCACAAAGCTACGCTTTTCAAGAAAGCTATGCTTCGATCAACAAATGATCAGCAACACTCAGCATGCCACACTACATTGGGAGCATATTACTGATAACCGTTAACTACATAACCTCTGAGCTCGTACGTCTTAGAGAAGGGTGTTAAGCTAAGAGAACTGAAGTGTAATGTCAAACACACAACCATACAAGTCTGTTTCGGGTTCGAACAGAACTGAAGGCACTTCCAAAGAAGCCCTTGCAATCCGGGCATCCACAGTCCCGATCGAACTCACCATCACATATGGAGATCTCTATACTGGAGCAACTCAGTGCAGAGTCATTTGACAGGTTATCCTATCGTTTTCAAAGACACCCGGTCTTCACCACCATCTTCAAATGCTATCCATTTCGTCATATCACTATTCGGAATGGGTTATATGACACAAAATCCTCTCCCGGCTAAACCGAATAGTGAGCGCTTAATTTAAAAACACGTGGATACATCAATCACAAAGATTCACCATTAAGGTTCGATGTGGGTTTCGGATAACCAACTGAAATCCGACTCCCTGTCACATCAAAATGCCATTTTACGGGCCATAGGGTTTTCACATTCACATAGAAACAAATCACAAATGTCACATGGTATCACAATCACATATTAGGGATATCGATCAATACAAAGCATTCAATAATAATCAATCATCTATAATTAAGATGAATTAATCGTGTGATTATAATTAATTAATCACATAATTATTTTCACTAATTAACCTTAATTAATGATTTATTATTCTTAATTATTAATTATTTAGTCCTTAATTACTAATTATTTATTTTTAATTAAAAATTAATTAACCTTACTTATCATTTAATTAACTTTTAATTATTAATTACTAAATTAATTAATTATTCTTAATCTTAATTAATTAATCAATCTTAATTACTTTTATTAATTAAGTATTCCTTAATTAATTATATTAATTAATTTATCCCTAATTATAAATTAATTAACCTTTTAATTACATTATTTGTTTAAAATAAATTAGGAATTAATTAATGAAAACAAACTTAATTACTTTAAAACATAACTTTCTTAAATCTTAACTATCCAACTTTAAATCAAGACAATTATTATTTTAAAACATGGGTTTAAATTGTTTTAAAATTTAAAATTGGTTTTAAAGTAAAAACAGTTTTATAAGTCAAACCCGAGACCCACTTCGAGTCTCACCCTAACAAATAAGCCACTTGCTTCGGTTTTTCCCAAACCAACCCGAGTCACCTTTCAATTTTTAAAATTTTGTTTAAGTTTTAGAAAGAAAACCGGTGTATACATAAAATCACCCGATCCCAGCTTTGAGCTAGCATCCCTAAATCCCAAAAACAACTTCGAGTCTCCACCCTTCCTTCCTCTAAACCCAATTTCACTGACACAAGCTTCACGCCATGCATATGCACAAAGGCTCTAGCGAGCTCCGATCGATGCTACGACCTTCCACACCTCGGCGACGATCCACATGGGCCTCACGAGCACCCAGAATCCCAAATCATTGACGAATTCAAAATTTTACTATCGTACTCAAACTGGAACAAGAGCAATCGCCACACAATCGACTCGCACCACCGCCTCGGGCCATCAGAGGCCACGTAAATTCAACCGAAGCTTCCACCAGACTTCACGCTGCTATCCCCACCGGAGCGATCAACTCCGGTCAACTGGGAACGGCGCAGTAATAAGAATTCTGACCAACTCAAAAACATGATCTTAAACCCTAGATGAACAGCTTTTGGCCACCACGTTGATCGAAAAATTTTCCAAGCATTTTTCTCAAACTCCACGACCATCATATAAGCTTCAAGTTCAATCACGACGCACCTCATGCCGACAATCTCCAGAATTCGCCAATAAACCAAATATCGTTCAACTTTGAATTTCTTGATCGATACTTCATTAAAAATCTTGATTTTTCTTTCCAAAATCATTATCTTCGATAACATTTCAGATGGTATAACTGAAACTAGGATTTATAATGTTTGAAATTTAACATAATTTGAAGTGTGTCTGTATTTTCCAATTTCCAGAAACACTTTAATTTATTTTTTCTTAAACCTATTTTTAAAAATTAAATCATATTTAAATAAGCAACTTTTGGTTGAATTCTAAAGTCTAACAATGATCGAAGAAGAAGAAATTGAATTTTGAACAGGTTTGTATTCCCGTAACCTGGAACAGAGGGGACTCATGCCTGTAACTGACATGCACACACAAATATTTGCAGATATATACATGCAAGTCTTTCTAACAACCATATATTTAACATTAAGCACATGCATCAAGAGTTCAACCTAGATTCAAGCCTTTAAAATAGTGTTTATTCACCTTTGAACTTTGAAAATAGAGAAGAAGTATGTGCTGTAAAATTTGAATACTGGAAAAAGGTTTTGATTGTTGAACTTTGATCTAGGCTTGATCTTGTTGTTTTGATGATGAATATTTGATTTTTTAATTGAATCTTTGCTGAGTTAAACTTTGTCTTATAGGCTTGAGATGTTTTACAGGCTTTTATATTGTTTTTGTTTACAGATTTTACATATTTTTGTTTGAATCCTTGCTTTCTTTTGCTTGCATCTGATCTTTGTTTTTCTGGTTTGAATTTGTTCTTAGAATTGCTTGATAATTTTTTTTCTAGTTTGAGAATTTGTACGGGTTTTGGAAATGAAGATAAAAAAATGAGAAAGAGGAGAGTACAAAGGTTATATAGCTTTAATTTCCTTTTTATAAATTTTCTCAAAAACTAAAAACAAGAAGATGACACTTGTTCATTTTTATTACAAGATTATTACACTTGTTAAGTTGAATATCTTATTAACTAACACTTGTAATTTTACATAATCACTTTTTTTAAATTAAATTTTGAATTACATTTGCTTATATGTATAAATATATTCCTTTTAACATATATATAAAACCTTTTAAAAAGAATAAGGTTTTAAAACTAATTTATACCTTAATAAAAATCATACATATATAATTTCCAATTCAAATTATTTTACTACGACATCCTTTTAATATTTAAATTCAAATTAAAATCCATAAATTATATTAATTTCTAATTTTAAATCCGATAAAAAAATTGGAATGTGACATACGCAATCGATAATACAAAGAATTGGAGGATTAATTTTCAAGTGATTTCAATTTGTGGTAACTTATATTTATTATTTTATTACAAATATGTATATACATTTGTATGCATACGTATAATGATCGGAAAGCACGATTACTTAATGTTGGAAAGCATAATTTAAACTTTATAGATGATTATATATGGATTTCAATAGAGTATATTTCAAAGCTAAAGATTCGAATGAGAACTTAGTGGTTAAGCTCAACTAATCAAATAAATCATTTTTTAAAAAACATGCCAAAAGCACTCTCCTACGCTGTTCCTATCAATCTTTATATTCATACTTCTTTATGATGTAACTGTAAGTTCACTTGCGCTTATCAAAAATTATAAATTTTGGAAAATCTCAGAATTTTCAAAAAAAATTACAAAATCAATAAGCGGAAACTAGCTTGTGCTTTCTTAATAGAAAGCGCAAGTTAACTTACGCTTTTCTAACAAAATTTTCAATCACAAAAATGCTAAGTTACCTTGTATTTTCTGTAAGAAAAGTGCAAGACACCTTGCATTTTCTATTTTCCAAAAATAGGGACGAAATTTACATATTCATTTCTGTAGAGATTTTTCTTATAGCAACGTCAAAAATAAGGACCTATAGCTATTGCTTCTCATTTTCAATTTCTTCCATGTTCAATTTCATTTCACAAATTTGTCGCTCCTTTTTCATTTTCATTTGTACTGGTATTTTAAAAATAATTATTTTTAGTCCAAAACAAATTAAAGATTCTTTTCAAAATATTTACTCAATCTTTTTAATTTTTTAATATGACGGAATTTGGATTAGTTCACCTGTAATTTTTCACTTTTATTCAACATATATTCATGATATTATTCATGTTTTTAGCAATGAGTTGAATGAAGAGCATTATATTGGTAGTGAAAAATATTAAAACAATAAATTTTCATATTGTATTTTTCGAAATAGGTATAAATGTATAATTAATATTTTTGTTTATTCCTTTATAAATATTTTATGTGATCTTAGTCAACATGAATGCATATTTTGTAAAATCTTATAGTCAACCTAGGAATTATTATATTTTTCAACGGTGTTCCATGTTCATAAGTAACATGGTTGTTTATATAAGTACATATTTTCCATTATATTCATAGGGATCTTACGCTACAATGTGGTAATTATTTGCCGTTTACAAAGTTTGTTTAATATTATGATTTTTGAAGTTTGATATTTAGAGATTATGGATTTTACATATTATTACATATGATGTTTATTAGTAAACTAACTTCAAATAGGGGACATACCAAATAATATTAAAAGAAATTAATCGTTGTCAATTCCAATTTATTTGAATTCAAACTAATAAAAGTAATCATAATCAATTCTCCTTAAATGAAATTCAATTTATTGAGAGAATCAACTGCATGTTAATTCTCTATAATTTTAGTCAATTGAGAATTAATCTATAATCACTTAATTACTTTTGATTAATTTATTTTATCACTACTATTTCCAAAGAAATGTAAGTTCAACTTTGCGAGTGAATATGAATTATGTTATAAGATTAGCAATGCTTTTTACTATACGAACTACCATGTAAAAGTTGTAAAATTAAAACTTAAAAAACAAAATATACGAGCAAAGAAATATTTGTTGATATCCAAGTTTTGTCTTATCTTTTTATGAAAGAAATGCGTAATTTATCTCCGAGTAAATAATACTTCCAACAAAATTTAACTCACACTAAGACTAATTAATTTTGGCTATTTTGTCATTTCGCTACATAAAACTCCTACTTTTATTCAAGTTCTTTGATTTTCAAATATAGCCTCATATTTCTTCTACTTTACAACATACTAATGAAAAATAAATTATTTCTAATAATAATAATAATCTATTTCTAATAGTTTAATCTGTTAATTATGTTTGCTTATACTTTTTGATCTAATTGCTATTTTCTATAATAAAGTGCTTTCCAAAGTTTGTTTTATTTTCATCAGAATGATTCCATGTGATGGTGATATACTATTTTGCATTGAACTATGTTAACTGTTGTAGTGTTCCATTATTGTGTTTACATGAATATTTAAAGTAATGGAAGAAGATTGTTTAGTTGTTCCAAAAATTTGACGGTATGATATTTATATCATGTGTATATTTTTCATGTCATATAATGCTATATGTATTAAGAAATATGATGCATTAAACCTGCATTGATATTTTTCAAATGCTGTTAGTACTGAATAATGTCATAAGGTGGGCTTTTCCGAATTTGAAATGTTATTTCAATTTAAGCATTATTTCTCCAACTCGGGTTTGAAACATTATTATTAAAAAAACTATGTACATGTGTATATGTGTGTATCTAGATACATATTTCTATGTTAAATATAGGATAAACTTATATTGAATATATGTTGTTTACGTGTGAAAAATAATAGTGGTGCGTGGTAATGTACTGCTTACCATGTTAAGAATAATTGGTGGTTGATGTTATTGTTTATTGCACGAAAATGATGTGCTCTAAAAAAAAGTTATACGTTATATGCTTCAAGATTACTTAAATAAATTTATCAACAAATGTTTGTCAATAGTGTTTAAGAAAATTACACTCTGTGTAAAAAATAAAATCCTTAGCAATCACTTTTATCTTTGTAGTTTAATTTTTTTTATAAATGTTGTGTTAAATGGATTATGCGGTAAACCCCATATGCAACACAGGTTTGCACTAGTTAGATGCAAATGCAAAAACTAAACATTGTCAATCATATTTCAGTGATTTAAGATCAATATAATACACTATGTGGGAATAAACTACAACACAAAGATTTGTCATACATTTTTTATAAGAAGTAAAACTTTTACCAACTGTTAAATAAGAAATAACTTACAGAAAAGCAATTTACAACAAAAAAAATTAAATATGGTAACATATTTACCTCACATGTAAAGGTATCGTAACGATGAAAAGAAAAACTTTTTGAAAATGCAGATATTATAGACTTCGAAAAAGAAATAAAAGAAAAATGTGCACTATTTATTTCTCTCTCTTCCGCATCAAACTATTAATTAAATTAGAATGTGCGGTGGAAAATAAGGGGCCGAAGGGGTGTACAAAATAGGGGTGTCATTAAATGCTTATGTGTGTATGTATGTATATATATATATATGTATCTGTATGTATGTATGTATGTATGTATGTATGTATGTATGTATGTATGTACACATGTATTTAAAAAAATAAAACTTTAACGTGCTCTAAATTATGTATTATAAAAGAGACAGGGCATAGAATTTAACGTAATTACATTTAGATTTGCATAATTTGCACCCTTATATCAATTTCACATATCAACTTCAACCCTAACATTGTTTAACATATAAAATAAAATATTAAACAAAAACTAAACATAAGAGCCACCCCATATTGGATCTAGAAAATCTAAACCCATCAAAGTTGAGTTTTCGGTGGATTTTCATTGTAATAAACACCTATACATATGACCCCAATTCCGATTTAACGAAATCAAAGAGGATAAAAATATAACCAACCCAAATAGGCATCAATTGCAAGAAAAATCAAATAATATGATTGTTCGTTTCGAAAAGTATGAAGATGAACTGAATTAGTAAACGGATGAGATGATTATAAAATAAAAAACATTGCAAAAAAAGCTCGAAAAATACTAAGATGCAATATGACGTGAATTTGAGTATGTGAAAGGAGAGAAGAATGACAAAGCCTCCATATATAAGAAGGAGACTGGTAATTGTTCACGGTCCAGATCCAGAAGCCATGGTTATTAGGAAAGGAACAGGGGATAACATAAATTCGATTATAATAATTGATTTTTGCAAATTTATTTCCCAATGTGATGCCTTGATTACAAATTTTTTGGTGAAGTGATTAGGAAATAGGATTAGAGCTAAATTTGGATTAATAGAAAAAAAATGAAAAATTCGATTTCTGTGACAGAGCAATAGAGGTAAGCATCGAAAAATTGGGCATAGTGAATTCAGCGTGCATTAGATAAAAGAAAAGGTAAGGTTTGGAAGAGAAAATTAGAAGGAGAGAATGAAGAACACTCTAACCTTCAGTTTTAGAATACAAGTGGAATGTTTTCATTGGAAAATTCAAAGTGACTTTAGAGCTAAGGAAACCATGCTCAATATTAATGGTATAGTAGAAAAAAGAAAAATTCCATTTTACGACGAAGCGATGGAGGTAAGCATTAGAAAATTGGGCAGAGTAAATTCGACGAGCATTGGATAAAATAAAAAAATAAGATTGAAGAGAAAATGAGAAGAGAGAATGAAGAACAGTCGAAAAAGAAAATAAAGACCATTCAATTTTTAGAATACAAGTGGTACAGTATTATTGGAAATTTCAATGGTGCTTTAGAGCCGAGGAAACCGTACTTAGCATTAATAGTATAGTACAGAGAGTAGTATTAGATGCTAACGCAATATTTAAACATTACTACTCATATCTTAGTGATATTTCGATGAACTAGATTTTTGACCATTGAAAATCAACACCACTACATCCTTGGTATTTAAGTGCCGCAAATTCAAGTGCTGGAAAACCCAATCATTAAGGGTCGAAAGAAAATAAAGACAAAATAAATTCTTACACGAATGGAATAACATATATTATTTCAACATATAACCTTTACAGTGGAAAATTTTAAATACATTTACCAGAGTTTAACTTCACATCAACATGGATAGTTATAAATCTCTGTCCATACAAATGTGGATCACAATAGAACATAAGTATGGTGGATATGGATAGTAATCTTCAGAAGAATCTTCTAGCTTCATGCTTCGAGTTCTTTCAAAATGCTCCAAAATGGACCTGGCTACTTGGCTGCCCAGATAAATAGGGTACCAAGAGTTTAAGGGAAAGAAAACAAACTCTGGGTCAGTCATGTGATTGGTGTGAGAAACTCAAAATACAAGTTTTTGAAAATAAAAGGTATCTCATAAGAGCACGCCGCATATAATTACAGAACGATTATTTACATTATGATAACCAAAAAATTCCTATGCGAAATCTAGTAATATTATTTTCAATGACATTCTTCTGAAAACCGTTCAAATAAACATATTCAAATAGTCGAATTGTTACATTGGTTAAATTTGACGATATAATAGGTCTACAACTAAAACCGAATGCACTTATTAGAGATTTGAATTTCAAATGAATAGCGAGGTAACGGGCTACCTCCAGTATAGTACATTTTTAGAAGAATGTACCGAGGATCGATATATTCGAAACCTCTGCAAATTAAGACCAACCTACCCGTAGAACCATCTGGTGGCGTGTAGAACTCAATATGATATCACCCCGACCATTCCTGACCTATCCAAGAGCACTTATACCACACACCGCCGTTTTTTAACCCGACGTCATGGGGGTGCAAAATAAATCTGGAAAGGTGATATTATACCCTAACGGTTGTGATACACTTAGCCTTAAAGCAACTTTGAATTCCCTGGGTGTAAGGCTAAAGGTAATGTTTATCTTTCTTGGCACATTTTCACTTAAAATTCCACATTGCCATTTTCAACAAAACAATATTGATTTCAACAAAAGTACAACCTCTGAGTTCATATATCTTAGAGAAGGGTGTTAAGTATAAAAGAGGTTACCTCCTAAACCACCAAACAGATGTACGCTTTTAGAGATCAATGCACTGTGATCTTAGAAATGCAATGTCGAACATTCATCCATACAACTTGTCTAGGAATAGGACAAACCGAAGGCACTCTCCTACCACATCTTGTCAGGAATTACTCTTAGCATTAGTAGCGAGTAGTCCTTACATACGAAGGTCCCAGAATGAAGGGACCACTGTTATTTATTTATCTCGGGAGCTACTCCATAATTATCAACAAGTGCTTCCATTATGAAATCTCCCTTTTCAACTTCATTGTCTTTAACGTGTCTTCCTTTCGAACCCGTAAATCGGTTTAAAGTTGTTTTCGGATAGGAATTACCCAAATCTGATCCTGGTTTCTTTAAACCAATCCTCGATAAAAAGATGTTAAGTAAATAGGTGCTTATCATATTTGATTAATTACTTTTCTCATTATCAAAAATATCTTGTTTTAGATATATATCTTTAAAACATTTCTTTCCGGTATATATGGGAACATTAAACCTCTCTTATCAAATCCTTTGGTTGCTTAAAACCTTTTTAAATTTTTGAATAATTCCAAATCATTTCATCCTTTACATAGGAAAATATCTCCAAATCATTTATTTAAATTTTAACAAAGCTTTCCAAATCATAACTTTTAAAAAGGTCAAAAAACAATTTTATTTAAGACATCGTTTACTGTAAACCCAAAACAATAAATTTCAAGTAAAGGATCCATTAAAATAATTCCAATACATATCTTTTTAATAGGTTAAAACCAAGTTACCTAAGATGGTAAATTCAAATTAGTTAGTTTTCAAGTAAAACAGATCCATATAAACGATACTAATTCTACTCAACATTAATTTCTATATTTAACCTTTACTATTTATCGAATAGTAGTGAAATCACCTTTTAAATTCACGTTGTTAGTATTGGTTCCCTCCTTGGAATTTAATTCGAACTATAATAAGATTATCTCTATTTAATATAAGTTGAAATTAAATTAATTATAAAAATCAAATCTTTTATACTTGTCTCATTTCCTACATTTCGACCTTATATATCCCTCGCTCATGAAAGAGGCCATGTGAGCTAGGGCATTGGTTGCTCTTGGACATCTTCTTAGTTTAAGAACCTCCCATCCGGATCTTATGAATAGAAAAATCCAGTATACTCATTGGCTTTTAGAGCCAAGATTAAATCACTTAATTATAACAGCTTTTCTTTTAATAATTTATTTAATCTTTTTAAATAAATTATAAAACCTCAATTTATTTTCAAAATACTAAATCATTTATATTCAAAAGATTTAGAAAAGAATACTTCAGTTTAAAACCATATGTCAAAAGTTATTAAAAGTGCCGCGAATAGTGCTTTTAAGATTATTTGATCAAAACAACTTTTCTATCATTTAGAAATCCAATTTTATAACTCAAATTTATTTTAAAACATTTTAAAATATTTATAGAATTTATCCCATATTTTTAAAGAATTAAAAATGTCATTTTTAAACAATTTATCGCTTTGGGTTTCGAACTACCAAAGCGTGATTATTTTGAAAACTTGATTTTCTTATATTTCAAAATCTACTAAATGATATCTCGAACTTTTCATTTTTATGAAAATTATGATTATAAGAGTTCAGAAATTTCTTATTACAAATAATTCCAACTTCGAATCCATCGTATAAATGGTTTAAGTTTCTATGACGTGAAATCACAAATTGCCATTAGGCGACGTGTCTATTTTTGACTCTATTTTCGTAACTTTTCAAAACTTCACTAAAATGGATTTTAGTGTTTATAAAACATTTATAAACCATTTTAAATCATTTCAAAGGGGTTTAATGATTCCATATCTCTTTTATAACTTGATTTGGAAAGTTATTTCCTTACATAATATTGATATATATTTAACGTGACTTGTTTACACAATTAAACAACTATATTAAAAGAACCAAATTTGATGATCAAAGCATAGTAAACATCCATGGTAATCATATCACATCATATATATAGATTTTCTCACCTCCATTGGTTTCTAACTTCATGAAAATTCGTTATAGCTTCTCTATGATCGAATCAAAGCCCATAGAATTGAGCCTTGGACATATGAATGGGCTCGGCCTAGCTTGGAAGAAGGTGGAGTGCTCGACCTTGTTGGTAGAAGTTGGTGGCCGTGCGGTTTGAGTGAGGAAAGGAGGTAATTTTCCTTGGCTTTGAAGTGGATTGTTTATGTATATATACTTATATAAATTTAATTTCTTTTTGCAATATTTTTCTTCATAGTTTCCTTATGGTAGAAAGCCATTGAAAATCTTGAGAATGAGGTAGAAGATTAAGTAAAATAGTGTGTTAAAATATGAAGAGAATGGTGGGTCTTTACAGGAAAACTTTGAAAATAAGTATCTAAATCATAATTACTCATTTGCCCTTGCCCAGACCCAGTCCATCCCCTCAATACGCACAGCAAGGCCAGCCTCCTTGTGCTTCCATTTGTGTGATGATGATGGTGTATAAGTGAGTTGATGTTTGCTTTTTAGGGTAGAAAATATCTTAGATATTTATACTTTTTATTATATGCAAATTCTAGTGTGAATGGTAAGTATGCATGTATGTAAATATGTGTTCATGTATATGTTAGGGTGTGTATGTTATATATATGCGCAAGTGATATAAACAAGGTCGCAATAACTTTGAACAACATCCGTTCGTTAAACCATCAAAAATTGGGAAGTTGATTCCCGGTCACATTTTCACTTATAAATTAAATTACATATAAACGTAAAAAAAATTTAAAAACTAGTTTCTTACCATTTTTTAACTAACTAAAATTATATCCTTTTAATTATAAAATCAGATAAATTAATATTAAATAATTGTTTACAAAAGGGGCATTTCACCAGAAGGACAAACTTTTCAGTCCAATTAGTTTCTAGGATACACATTCAAAGAAATTACTTTCAAGGCCAAAATCAGCAGAATAATTATTTTCAAAGACAAAGTCAGCAGTCCAATTACTTTCAAGGACATAATTTCGTAGATTTTAAGGCCCTAAAAACTAATTGTTTTGTGTTTCATCCTTGAAAGTAATTATTTCAGTTGTATGTCCTAGAAACTAATTCCACTTGCTAAAGAGACCCTTGTGGCTAATTTCCACTTTACAAAAAGTGTTGTTATATCGATAAAGCAATACAAATTTTCTAATATTTTCAAATCAATTGTATATCTTCATAAAACTATTATAAATGATTTATTATCACTTCATAACTAATTAAAATGAATTATTATCATTTTAAAACAATCATTATTTAACCATTAAATCTCAATTTAAATTCATAAATCAATTATTAAATATAATGCCATTATTGATGATGTCATAAATACATTTATTCCTAAAAATAAAATAAATAATTTTATTTCATATTCTTATTTTAATGGACAAAATTTGTATGTATCCAGCTTCGTATGCAACTTCTAATAATTATAGAGCTGGTTTCCAATCATTTTATCAATATTTTTCCAAAGTATATATTTTTAAGTACTTATTTAAAATAAGATTGCCATCAATATTTATTATTCAAGACATCATAATCTATGTTTAAAAGCTTATATTTGAATATTTTTAAAAATAAATATAATTTGTCAAAGTGATAAACTTGTGAGTCGTTTTAGATATAAGACAATTAATACACTGTGTGGGAATAAATTACAACACAAAGATTAGTCGTACATTTTTTGTAAGAAGTAAAATTTTTATCAATTGTTAAATAAGAAGTAACTTATAGAAAAGCAAATTATCAAAAATGATTTTAAATACGTTAACATATTTATCTCTCATGTAATGATATCATGACAATGAAAAGAACAACTTTCCGAAAATGCAAATAGTATGGACTTCGAAAAAGATCTTGAAAAATGTGCATTATTTATTTCTCTCTCTTCTATATTGAACTATTGTTTAAATCAGAATTTATAGTGAAGTTAAGGGGCTAGAGGGGTGTCCAAAATAAAGGTGCCATTGGATGCTCATATATATGTGTGTGTGTGTGTGTGTGTGTGTGTGATTGAAAAGATTAAATTTTAACATGCTCTAAATAATGTATTGTAGATAGGGCATAGAATTTTAAATAACTACATTTAGATTTGCACAATTTGCACCCTTATATCAATTTCACATAATGATCTTCAATTCCAACATTGTTTAACATATCAAAAATCAAATGCAAGTGCTACCCCATATTTAATCTAAAAGACCTTTACCCATCAAAGATGAGTTTTTGATGGATTTTCATTATAATAAGTACTTATAGGTATAACCCTAATCCCGATTCAGCCAAATCAAAGAGGAAAATACTACAACCAAACCAAATAGGCATTAATTGCAACAAAAATCAAATAATATGATCATTGTTTTCGAAAAGTATGAAAGTGAAATGAATTACTAAAAGGGTGAGAAGATTACAGAATAAAAAAAACATTGTAAAAAAAGGCTCGAAAAACAATTAGATGCAAGATGATATGAATTTAAGTCTGAGAAAGAAGAGAAGAACAATGAAGCTTGCATATATAAGAAAGAGACCAGCAAATTATTCACGGTCGAGATCCAAAAGCCAGGGTTATGGAATATAGTAATTAATTTTTGCAAATTCACCATGATGGCTTGATTGCAAATTGTTCAATGAAATTTTTAGGAAAAAGAATTGGAGCTGACTGTGAGTTGATTCAAAAAAGGAAAAAAATTCTATTCTCCGATGAAGTAGTAGAGGTAAGCATAAAAAAAACAGGCAGAGTGAATTCGATGTGCATCAGATAAAATAAAAAGTAAGGGTTGGAAGAGAAAATGAGAAGATGAGAATGAAGAACAATCAGAAAAGAAAAAAAAAGATCTTTCAGTTTCAGAAAGCATGTGGAAAAATTTGGTTGGAAAACTTAAGAGGTCTTTCAAGCTAAGGAAACCATATTTACTATTAATAGTATGGTAGAAAAAAGAAAAATTCTATTCTATGGTGGAGCGATGAAGGTAAGTATGGGAAAATTGGGCAGGGTGAATTCAGTGGGCATCAGATAAAATAAAATATAAGGTTAGGAAGAGAAAATTAAAGGACGAGAATAAAGAAAAATCATAAAAGAAAAGAAGTCCTTTCAATTTCAGGATAAACATAGTAAAACTTTATTGGAAAATTCAAAGGGCTTCAAAGCTGAGGAAATTGTACTCTGTATTAATAGTATAGTATATATAACATAATTTGCCAAAGAATTATTGTATTCAAATTAGAAGCATCATGGTTTTCATGAATTATTAAACATACTATTAATTATTATGTGAGGAGATACATTTATACCCCTATTGATAAAAATTTGGAATTTTCTATAAACGTGTGTAACGAAAAGAGAATATCCATCTATTTTTGACCTAAAGAAATTGAGAAATCGGTAAAAAAGGTCATTTTATGAACATAAATAAGATAAAAGTGAACTTCATGGATTTTATTTCTAGATTATTTTCGAAGGAAATTATTCATTGAATCTTTAAAAGCAATGAGCCTTGAGCCTAGAGTAGACAAAAATCCACTGAATAACTATTAGTCATTAAACAACACAACATGATTACTATTTCCTTCCTATTTTGTATTTATGAGTTTTAATTCTTTTTTGTAATCCATAATAAATTTTTTGTGGTGCTTTTTAAACTCACTTGATGGATTTTCCTATTTGATATGATTTCAAGCTTCTTTGCTTTTATGTAATTCATAACCGATTTTGATTGTGCTTTTGAGATGCACTTGATGGGTTCTTCTATTGTAAACGCATTTGAGTTTCTTTACTTTTATATATTTAATAACCATTTTTTTATGGTGCTTCTAAGACACACTTGATGTATTTTATCTGATATGATTTTGAAATCTTTGCTTTTATATAATTCATAATCAATTTTGATGGTGCTTTTGAGACGCACTTTGTGACGCCCCACCTCTATACCCATGCAAGCCAAGGACACTACGGGGTAATGCCGTCAACTAGCGCGGAGAATAAGGCTGTTGAGGAGCGATCATCCGTGTAATTGCTTTGTCCGAGCACCGATATGCCAGATAAAATATGACATGCGAAATCCGATATACCGACACAAACTCAAAGCTACTACACAAAGGCTATATATAATCTTCGGAAACAAATATAGAAATAAACATAACATAAATAAGTCACAGGCAATTCATATCACATAGGCGGAAATATATATGAATATTACACATAAAAGTGTATATCAGAGTAGTAGTCTAACAAGATCCACAATATCACAAAAGAATAGATACAAGTGCAAGACAAACGAATATGTGTACATCAAGGTGTCAATAACTTAGATGTATACAACAAAAACTACCAAACTAAAGTAGTTAGCCAAAAGATCAGATGATGGTCCGATAAGGAGTGCACCTGTAAAATCTCAGTCTGACCCGAGTATTATTTTAAGAAGAAAATAATAAACGGATCAGCCTAGCTATAACTATCACATAAAATGAGATATAAGAAGAGACGTAATAAAAACGTATGATAACCAAAAAGCCATACTGCAACAAGTATACGTTAGAAAATCAACTAAATCATACAAATATCTCACAAATCTCATAGCATAAAAAGAATGTCATATTCTTTATTTAATTCACCAAGCCACAATAAATGACATACATATCAATGCCAATTGTAAAAGTTGGTGAAACATAAATTCCAGAAATCATCAATTAGAAATCCAGAAATCACAAGAAAAGGATGGCCAATCCCAAGTGGGAGCATGAAAACTCACCAACACGCGTATCATAAACAATTCGAAACATCGATGCAGTACAAACGGTACATCGGATGAATCGAAAAGCCGAGACAACGACGTAGTACAAACGGTACATCCGATGAATCGAAAAGCCGAGACATCGACGTAGTACAAACGGTACATCAGATGAATCAAAAATCCGAGACATCTATGTAGTACAAACGGTACATCAGATGAATCGAAACACAAAACAATTCAGAACATCGACGCAGTACAAACGGTACATCAGATGAATCGAAAAGCCGAGACATCGATGTAGTACAAACGGTACATCAGATGAATCGAAAATCCAAGACATCGATGTAGTACAAACGGTACATTAGATGAATCAAAAAGCCGAGACATCAATGTAGTGTAAACGGTACATCCAATGAATCGAAACACAAAACAATTCGAAACATCGACGTAGTGCAAACGGTACGTCCAATTAATCGAAAAGCCGAGACATCGATGTAGTACAAATGGTACATCTAATAAATCGAAACATAAAACAATTCGGAATATCGACGCAATGCAAACGGTACGTCCAATGAAGCGAAAAGCCGAGACATCGATGTAGTACAAACGGTACATCAAATGAATCGAAACACATTAAAAGTGCATGGGTCGCATGCCCACAAAGAAATGAGACGAAGCTCAATAAAATGAGGTACAGTCCTCCATGTGGACAAAGAGACATCGCACACTGCTAGTCTAAACCATAAAATGACCATCATCGATCATCAAGAAGTGTCAATTACAGTAAGCTAGTAAATATATGCGTTTAGCTTCATGTCCCATAACCACTAGCTTAACTTAAATATTTACGAACAAATTGTAGATATCCACTAGAAAAATTGTGACAAGAGATTCAATCGAACAAGTCCAAGAATTAACCAACGAAGTAAACGCAAGTGTTTCATACCACTTGTTTTACTAAGCCGTTTAATTAGATTTCTCGTACGAGTGAGGTAAAGGTTTGTATATACTAGTAAATTGGAAAACGGTTTAAGAAACGAGCTTTGTAATAAAATAGTGTTGAAATCGTTTTAATGAAAGTGTTTTGATATTTACTACTACTATTGAAACCTTTATATTTTTAAAGTGACAAATCAAAGAAATGATTGTAGAAACAATCAATCATCAAAATTCACATATGAAGACGTGAATCAAATCCAAAGAAATCGATACCAAATCCATCAAAATGGATATTTCCAAAAAACCATAAAATGGAGTCATCAAAGTCGATAATAAGTGGTAACAACTAACCGGATCAACAAAAATCGATAAACCTTGGAAATTTATTCAAAAATAGCCAAAATAGGCAAATTAAACAGTTCCAGACGTCTAGTAGGTGTTCCTACACGTCTGGCCCTAGTATCTGGAAGTATATGTGTTTTCTCCCTTCTATTTTTAATTCCTGGGCCATTTCAGACGTTTGAAATTTTCAACCAGACGTTTGAATTTAATTTCAGATGTCTGGATTTTGTTTCAGACGTCTGGATTTATTCTCTGCCTTTTCCAGACCCCTTTCTAGCCGTCTGGATTTTTCAGCCAGACGTCTGGATTTGGTTTCAGCCGTTTGAAATTTCCTGCTAGGCAAAAAAAACAGCGTAGACCAAAAATGGCAAATCCAAACCAAAATGCGATCGAACGAGCGATGGATATTAGGGATTTATGCCAATCGGCAACCCAGCCCTATAGGCTCTTCGATGCATCACCAAAAAAACATGTTCAAACATCAAAGATTGGATTTTTAGAGATTTAACTACAAAACACCAAAAATTGGTATATTCACCAAATCAATCCAAATCAAAGCAAATGAACATAAATAAGTGTTAGGAATTCATACCTAACAACAAAGATAGATACAGACATAGATGTGAAATAAAAATCTCACCTTTAAACCCAAATCAATTAAGGAGAAGCTTTTAAAACAAGCTAAGATCAATTCCTCTTCAATAACAATGCAAGAAGCTTCAATCTAAGCTTACAAGTAGAATATTTCCTAAGTTAGGTTTAGGAAATTCTGGAATTGAAAAGAGAATGGGTTGGTGAAGAAGAAGTTGCTTACCAAAGCTTCTTCTTAGAATTTGGAGCTAGAACTTGGATTTGCAAAGATGATTAGGGCTTGGAGTTCTAATTTCCCATTCCTCTCTCCATTTTCAGTGAAACTTGAGTTTTAGAAAAATAAGAATGAAGTGAAGAGGAGAGGTGGACTGAGCTAGAGTAATAAGTGGGGTTAATGGGCTGAAACTTAACCCAAAGCCCTAAGTGAAAGGTAGCAAAATTCTACTAACTCCAAACATAACGAAGTTTATATTCAAAAAGGTCGCAAATGACATTTTGAAATCAATGGAAGTGGTCCCGAGTCCTAATTCGACTATTTGCAAAAAGTAGCTTTTCGGACTAAAATCCGACGAACGATGCTATATTTAAATAAAATATTTAAATATACAATCGATAAATATGTGGGTTGTTACAGACTCCCCTCCTTAAAAAAATTGCGTCCTCGCAATCTTAAGAAGAAAATAAATAGTAACAACCATAAAAGCATATCAACACAAAAGAAAATTTGAAATAAGAAGTTCACCACAAGGAGCACGAAAGAGTAAGTCTGAACGTGTTCGCTCGTTGAATTCTATGGATTCCCAAGAGCTATCCTTGAGATTTGAGAACCATTGAACTTTCACAAGAAGTACATCTTTATTTCGAAGGCGCTCAACCTTCAAAGAAATGATGTGAACAAAATGTTGCTCAAAAAGTCAAAATAGGTGAAACTTCAATTTCTTCAATAATACCTGGCTGAAGAATAAAAATCGAAATTCCAAAAGCATTTCTGTAGTTGAAAGACGTGAAACACGTCATGAATAGCAGAAAAATTGAGCCGGTCCAACGACGTAGTACAATAATGGTATGCCAGAAGAACCAAAGCTCGAATAATTTCGAAACACCGACGTAGTACAAAAACGGTACGTCCAATGAACCGAAGTTCAAATAATTCGAAACACCGATGTAGTACAAAAACGGTACGTCCAATGAACCGAACACCATCAAAGAACAACGGACGCTAGTCCATAAAAGAAATGAGACGAAGCTCAACAAAACAAAGTACATCGAAAAGTCCGATGAACTTGGTAAAAAGATCATAAGGTGCAAGGAACTCGAGCTATCGAAATTGACGCAAATTAAGCTCCTTATGAGAAAATAAATATTTCATAGATTTGTGATCGAGGTGGAGAACAAATTTCTCCCTAAAAATGATGATGCCAAACTCGAAAGGCGAAAACAATTGCCGCAAGCTCTAAATCATGAGTGGCATACCTAGACTCGATAGGATTTAATAATTTAGAAGAACAAGTGATAGAACGTTCTCTTTTGCAAGAGAACGGCACCCAAACCAACACGACTAGCATCGGTATAAACAACAATGTCTTGGTTCCCTTCTGGAATCACAAGAATAGGGGTATCAGAAAAGAGTTCTTTTAATTGATCCTCTTTCCCGAAAAGCTAAAACTTTCAAAATTACAATTATCTTTATGTAATAATCTTTCTAGAAAAATTTACTTTTTACAAGTCAATTTATTGTGTCAGATTGTCTCATCAAAGCATTCAGGAAATTCCTATCGATAACGTTGATCAAGCGCAACGATCGGAATTCTTAAAGCACTCAATGGGCAATACAATCACAAAATCATCTTTTATATGGTAAACATTTTTTTTTTAAAAAACTTTTAAGAATATTCTTTGTTCGTTTTAAAAACAAAAAATCCAATTATACTTATGAATAAATCTTATGAAAAAGATTTGCAAAAATTTTAAATTGCTATTTTCATCCAAAATCAATAAATACAAGAATGGTCTCATCGAAATATTCATAGAATACTCGATTTATAAAATGGATGAAATAAGCTGGACAATCTAAATGACATAATAAGTCATTCATAAGAATCATAACGAGTGCGGAATGCGGTAAGTGGAATGCTAACTCGCGCAACTCGTAGCCAATGAAAACCGGTGGCAAGTTCGAGCTGGAAAGACCTTAACACCACTCAAAAGATTTCTTAGGTGATAATCCTAAGACAAGCTCAAAAATATCAGAAAATTCTCAAACTACATGAATGAGAAAAATAACACTTTCCTCATCATGCGGGTTTAAAGAATGAAAAATGAGGCCACCAAAAATTTGAAATGAAATCATAAAGAAAAATAGGAATCTGCTTAACAGATTAAAAATGTCGAAGATGAATAGTCCACTCGGGACATAGGATATGGATTCATAATAATTAAGCCAATCCGTACAAAAGTCAATTCCGAAGCATAAGTAAAAATCGGTTCGGAAAGAAAAATCACATAAAATAATTTCGACATCAATACGAGAAACTAACTGAGCGTTGCGGATCCACCAGCAGGATTCGCCATTGTCAAAGGAGTCAACAAGCCCAAAAATGTTTAAAGAAAAGGAATCAACAAGTTCTTTTGATATAAAAATAACGAGATGAACCCATATCAAAAAGAACTCAAATAAGAAGATCACGAAATAAAACAGTCATCAAGGATTGAATAAAAAGTACCTTGACCAAGAGAAGTGTCACTAGGCGTTTGCACAACATTAAGACTTCCCTCCCTCTTACTTGGAAGTTTGGGACATGTAGATAAAAGATGATCCGAACTTTTGCAATAACGACAAAAGAGAGGTTTCAGACACCTATTAGCATAATGGTCTGTGGAACCACAATTGTAGCACTGTCCTCGACTAGAGGTAGGAGTCTTTGCTATCGGAGTTTGTTGCTTCCCTTTCTTGTTGGGAGTGGGGCCTTTGAATTTGATAGGCCTCTTCATGTTATTGTTAAAGTTCTGTTGGGCACCTACAACTTCAACATCACCCTCATTATCAGCCTCTTCAAGTCGAAGAGCGATATCAATAAGCTGATCAAAAGAAACTTCCAGTTTCAGAAGCAAAGGCTTTTTGAGATTCTTATTCAAGCCATAGACGAATCTCTGATTTTTCTTCAATGGGGTATTAATGTATTCAACCCCGTATTTAGAAAGAGATTCAAAAGATGCGACATATTCTGCCATAAAAGAATCACCTTGAACAAGGTCAATAAAATGCCGGGCCAAAGTTACTTTTTCAGCCTCCGGCACAAATTTTGATTCAAATCTTTCCCGGAATTGCTCCCAAGTAAGATCCGCTTCGATAATCTCCGAAGTCAAGAGCTCATACCAATCTAATGCTCTTTCTTGGAGCATACTAGAAGCCACTTGGACTCGATGTAGATCGATAAGGTTCATGCAAGAAAATATGAGATCGCATGATATGAGCCAAGCTTGAATTTCTATAACACTCTCGGATCCCATGAATGGCCTTCCACCTAAGTCGATATAGTCTCTGCACAAGCATGCAAAACCGGATCTAGGATGAGTAGGCTCTGGAATGGGTCCGGCTGCTTGAGCGTTCTTTACAAGATCAAGAAGTTGTTGTGCAGACATAAATACTCCATCCTGAGGGGTAGCACTAGATTGACCGGCGCTGGGACGGCCAGGTCTAACCATTTCTCTTCTTTAAGAAAGAAAGAAAGAAGAAAAAGGTTATTCATAAAATAATTAACAAACAATCATGATTGATAAAACAAGGCGTCGCAAAGAAAATAGGATAGAACGGTTCGAAGACCCGAATAAAATCCTAAGGCACGACTCCTAAGATGGACTTAGGACATGATCCTTGCTAGATTATTCCACATTGTTCCGAATTTTGGCTCTGATACCATGCTGTGACGCCCCACCTCTATACCCACGCTATCCAAGGACACTACGGGGTAATGCCGTCAACTAGCGTGGAGAATAAGGCTGTTGAGGAGCGACCATCCGTGTAATTGCTTTGTGCGAGCACCGATATGCCAGATAAAATATAACATGCGAAATCTGACATACCGACACAAACTCATAGCTACTACACAGAGGCTATATATAATCTTCGGAAACAAATATTGAAATAAACATAACATAGATCAGTCACAGGCAATTCATATCACAAAGGCGGAAATAGATATGAATATTACACATAAAGTGTATATCAGAGTAGTGGTTTAGCAAGATCCACAATGTCACAAAAGAATAGATACAAGTGCATAACAAACGAATATGTGTACATCAAGGAGTCAATAACTTAGATGTATACAACAAAAACTACCAAACTAAAGTAGTTAGCCAAAAGATCAGATGATGGTCCGATAAGGAGTCAAGCAGAAGCACCTGTAAAATCTCAGTCTGACCCGAGTATTATTTAAGAAGAAAATAATAAACGGATCAGTCTAGCTATAATTATCAGATAAAATGAGATATAAAAAAAGATGTAATAAAAACATATGATAACCAAAAAGCCATACTGCGACAAGTATACATTAGAAAATCAACCAAATCATACAAATATCTCACGAATCTCATAGCATAAAAAGAATGTCATATTCTTTATTTAATTCACCAAGCCACAATAAATGACATACATATCAATGCCAATTGTAAAAGTTGGTGAAACATAAATTTCAGAAATCATCAATTAGAAATCCAGAAATCACAAGAAAAGGATGGCCAATCCCAAGCGGGAGCATGAAAACTCACCAACACGTGTATCACAAACAATTCGGAACATCGATGCAGTACAAACGGTACATCAGCTGAATCTAAAAGCCGAGACATCGATGTAGTACAAACTGTACATCAGGTGAATCAAAAAGCCGAGACATCGATGTAGTACAAACGGTACATCGGATGAATCGAAAAGCCGAGACATCGATGTAGTACAAACGGCACATCAGATTAATCGAAACACAAAACAATTCAGAACATCGACGCAGTATAAACGGTACATCAGATGAATCGAAAAGCCGAGACATCGATGTAGTAAAAACGGTACATCAGAAGAATCGAAAAGCCGAGACATCGATGTAGTACAAACGGTACATCAGATGAATCGAAAAGCCGAGACATCGATGTAGTAAAAACGGTACATCCAATGAATCGAAACACAAAACAATTCGGAAAATCGACATAGTGCAAATGGTACGTCCAATGAATCGAAAAGCCGATACATCGATGTAGTACAAACGGTACATCCAATGAATCGAAACACAAAACAATTCGAAACATCGACGCAGTGCAAACGATACGTCCAATGAATCGAAAAGCCGAGACATCGATGTGGTACAAACGGTACATCCAATGAATCGAAACACATTAAAAGTGCATGGGTTGCAAGCCCACAAAGAAATGAGACGAAGCTCAATAAAATGAGGTACAGTCCTCCACGTGGACAAAGAGACATCGCACATTGCTAGTCTAAACCATAAAATGACCATCATCGATCATCAAGAAGTGTCAATTACAGTAAGCTGGTAAATATATGAGTTTAGCTTCATGTCCCATAACCACTAGCTTAACTTAAAAATTTACGAACAAATTGTAGATCTCCACTAGGAAAATTGTCACAAGAGATTCAATCGAACAAGTCCAAGAATTAACCAACGAAGTAAACACAAGCGTTTCATACCACTTGTTTTACTAAGCCGTTTAATTAGATTTCTCGTACGAGTGAGGTAAAGGTTTGTATATACTAGTAGATTGGAAAACGGTTTAAGAAACGAGCTTTGTAATCAAATAGTGTTGAAATCGTTTTGATGAAAGAGTTTTGATATTTACTACTAGTATTGAAACCTTTATATTTTTAAAGTGACAAATCAATGAAATGATTGTAGAAACAATCAATCATCAAAATTAACATATGAAGACGTGAATCAAATCCAAAGAAATCGATACCAAATCCATCAAAATGGATATTTCCAAAAATCCATAAAAAGAAGTCATCAAAGTCGATAATAAGTGATAACAACTAATCAGATCAACAAAAATCGATAAACCTTGGAAATTTAGTCAAAAATAGCCAAAATAGGCAAATTAAACAGTTCCAGACGTTTGGTAGGTGTTCCCAGACGTCTGGCCCTAGTATTTGGAAGTATATGTGTTTTCTCCCTTCTATTTTTAATTCCTGGGCCATTTCAGACGTCTGAAATTTTCAACCAGACGTCTGAATTTAATTTCAAACGTCTGAATTTTGTTTCAGACGTCTAGATTTATTCTCGGCCTTTTCCAGACCCCTTTCTAGACGTCCGGATTTTTCAACTAGACGTCAATATTTGGTTTCAGACGTTTGGAATTAATTTCAGACGTCTGGAATTTCCTGCTAGGAAAAAAAATAGCCTAGACCAAAAATGGCAAATCGAAACCAAAATACGATCGAACGAGTGATGGATACTAGGGATTTATGCCAATCGGCAACCCAGCCCTATAGGCTCTTCGATGCATCACCAAAAAAACATGTTCAAACATCAAAGATTGGATATTTAGAGATTTAACTACAAAACACCAAAAATTAGAATATTCACCAAATCAATCCAAATCAAAAGCAAATGAACATAAATAAGTGTTAGGAATTCATACCTAACAACAAAGATAGATAGAGACATAGATGTGAGATAAAAATCTCACTTTTAAACCCAAATCAATGAAGGAGAAGTTTTTAAAACAAGCTAAGATCAATTCCTCTTCAATAACAACTCAAGAAGCTTCAATCTAAGCTTACAAGTAGAATATTTCCTAAGTTTGGTTTAGGAAATTCTGGAATTGAAAAGAGAATGGGTTGGAGAAGAAGAAGGAGTTGCTTACCAAAGCTTCTTCTTAGAATTTGGAGCTAGAACTTGGATTTGCAAAAATGGTTAGGGCTTGGAGTTTTAATTTCCCATTCCTCTCTCTATTTTCAGTGAAACTTGAGTGTTAGGAAAATAAGAATGAAGTGAAGAGGAGAGGTGGACTGAGCTAGAGTAATAAGTGGGGTTAATGGGCTGAAACCCAACCCAAAGCCCTAAGTGAAAGGTAGCAAAATTCTACTAACTCCAAACATATTGAAGTTTATACTCAAAAAGGTCGCAAACGACATATTGAACTCAATGGAAGTGGTCTCGAGTCCTAATTCGATTGTTTGCAAAAAGTAGTTTTACGGATTAAAATCCCACGAACGATGCTATATTTAAATAAAATATTTAAATATACAATCGATAAATATGTGGGTTGTTACACACTTGATGGATACTTCTATTTGGTATGAGTCTGATTTTCTTTACTTTTATACATTTCATAACCAATTTTTGGTGGTGCTTTTGAGATATACTTGATGGATTTTGCTATTTGTGATGATCTTCCTTTCTCACACCTAAAGACGACACTTAATACATCTTCAGTATTCATGTACCGATTATCTAAGTGTCCAGAAGACAGGTCGTAGGGTAAAGAAAATTAAAGCAAGGAAACAACCACAAATTTTTCTCGAAATGTCAAAATTACATATTCATCATCACAGAATAGTACATATGGTTACTCCAAAATGTTGCGTCAAAGTTACAAGTACTATTCCCAAGAAGGACAGCTATATCAACCTGCCCAAAGTGCTAATACATAATATACAAGACACGGAGGAAATAAAGACTACTACTGGATAATGATGAAAGATCCTACTCCATATTACTTTCCAAAATGCTCCAAAGAAACCTAACTACTTGGCTACTCATAAAAATTTGATTACCCAAGAGTTTAAGGGAAAGAAATAAAATTTTGAGCCAAACATGGGCCTGGTGTGAGTAAAGTATAAGTTTAAATTTATAAATACCTTCAAATCAAAGGTAACTCCTAAGACCATGCCGCACATAAGAGCAGACAGATATTTACCTTACAATGACCAAAACATTTCTATGTAAAATCCTTGATATTATCATAAAGTTTGGGTTTAAAATAAATATGGAATCATAACTGAAATCGTTACATTATTAAATTCTGGCACAATAAGTATACAATCAAGTCTGAAGGCTCATGTTGGAAAATTGGATCCAACTGTGAAAAGGTAAGGGTCTACCTTTTGAATCAGTACACCTCTAGGTAAAATGTACCAGATGCTACAACACATTGCACCTCTGCTACTCAGGACCAACCATACCCATTACAGGGTAGCATTGAATATGAACATCTTTGGTTGGAATCAATAACCAAAAATGGATTCCCAAGAATGCATAAATGTCGATTCTAGGTATGTGATGATCATATCCTAATAGGAACGATCCACAAAGCTCTGCGACATGTCTTTGCTTTATTCATATATCGATTGTAAGGCCTGAGGTTACGATTTTACCTTTTCTCCTAGTTGATTGTCTTGGAATACTAATATTTCCCTTTAGGTACCCACTGCAATGATAGCATTCATCCATACAAGTTATTTCGAGATTGAATAAATATTAACAATTACTACCTTCCACTTTGGGATCACCCTCGAGAAGAATAATACATCTTCATAGCATACTTTATAGCGATCCACCACAAACGTAAATAGTTTGGAGTAGTTCGGATAAACCATACTTATCCGAAATCGGCATCTCCAAAATAAGTGGTAATTTCTAGCTAACTCAATTCCGGTTCTCTTGGAATTATGCAACAAGTATTCGAAACTTCATGGGGAACTCGATTATACGCAACATACTTCCTGAGTTAAAATGGGTCAAGTTATTGATAGTGGACAAATCAGTATCTAGGGTACTTATACAGAGTTCGCACATAGATAACATATACATAATTAAACATGGCCCATTGATAGTTTATCCCTCCTATATCTATCATGTTTCTGATATTTCGACCTTACTCTATCCCTTGCCCAGAGATAGATACTGGATCTCACAAATAGAGTATCATCCTACTCATAGGCTTTTAATGCTTTATATGAAATGACTTACTTTCCATAAATGGGTCACTATGTTAACATTAGTTTCATATTTGTTTACGATTTCTTAAGGGTAATCGACAAAGAAATCCCTTGATTTAAATCGCTTTTGTAAAAGAAAACTACTTTTAAAAGAACCTGATTTTTAGAAATAAAGCGATTTTTAAAAGTTAAAAACCTTTATTAATTAATTTAAATAATAAATTAAACCTTTCTTATATAATAATTAAATCTGTTTCATTCCTAATTTAAATCTTAATTAAGTGCTAACTTAATTATTAACTAATTAATAAACAAATATTTTATAAATAAATAATTAATTAATAATTAATTTTTAAATAGGTAATTAAATAATAATTAACCATTATTTAGATAATAATTAACTTTATAACTAAATAATAATTAACGTTTGGTTAATATTAAATAATAATGAACCTTTAATTAAATAACTATTTAAAATTAACCTGCTTAATTTATATTTAAGTACTGATTACCTTAATTAATTTAATAAATAATCATTAAATGAATAATTATTTTTATTGCTTAATATATACTTGAAAACTCTTTTCAAAAAAACTTAAGTGAAAACAAATTTGATTTCAAAAAGAGTTTTTTTCAGAACTGACTTTATAACGACTACCGCTATATGATCCAAAATTTTAAACTTTGTTTGACATACCAAATAGCTTTTAAAAACTTTCCTTTTATATTTAAAACTACTTTATAACTTTATATGAAGTTTAGAACTACTAAAAATTAAAGCTAAAACTTTACGGAATTTTTTTCAAAATCACATAAATAAAACAAGTTAAAGCAAGGGATTTTCGATGTCGCGTTTAACCCAAATCAAGTGCTAACTTTTCTTTAGCTTATCACAACGTAAGCAACTTCACAAAACATATACACACACCATAATTAACACATATAACCAAGGATTATAACTTGTAAACTAACTTGGCTTTTAACTTCTAAATTCATATCCATACTAAATCACATCCAAGTACTTATACATACATACAAATCACATTTTATTTCACACAAACAAGCATCATATTTAACATCCAAGTCAAGAAATATTATAAGTTAAAAACTAAGTTAAAGTTGATACCTTTACTTACCAGAAGTTCTCAAAACAAGCTGATCTTATGCTATAACTTGTATACGAACTAGATCTTCGCTTTGCCTTTAGAAAAATGATATTTTTGAGGGCTTAAATGGGAAATATGGTTTGGCATAGATGTGTAGGTGGCTGGGGTGTGGGTGTATAAGGCATGCTTTGTCAAGGAGGAGTGTTGAAATAAGAGGAGGAATCCTTAAATAAGGATTTAAAAGTTCAAATGGAAAAGAAATGAATTTATTAAAACTTGAAAGCTATGAAGGTGTTCGTGAAAGTTTGGAACAAGAATTTAAGTTTTTGAAATGGAGGATTAAATGATAAAATAAGAATAAAATTAGGAATTTGGTTTATATACAAGAGGAATTTATTAAATTACCAAAACAACCTTAGGGTACATACCCTTCACTCAAAGCTTGCCACCTCGTCCACCTTGTCTCCCTCCCTCCCTCCCACTCCCAAAAATCCTTGTCCCTCCTCTCTTGTTTGAGCCAACATGTAGTTACCACCTATGTACTAAATGTCTAATATGGTACCTTTTCATGTGCCTTAACATATTTTTGAATTTGAATTAAGGTCACATCTTATCTTTACATACTTAAGTACATATACATGTGTATATAATAGTGTTTCAACATTCCCGATAACTTTTAGAAGATGAAAAATCGAAAATTCGGTAAATAATTTTTGATCATATTTCCAATTTTTCTTTCGATCAAATATCTTTGTAAATAAATTTTGAAAACTATTTCACCATCATTATTTATTATTTAAAAGAGACTTATTTTGAGTTAGAGAACCTACTAATTAATATTAAAATATATTTTAATATTCATATTTAAAGGATTAAATTCTGCGTTGTTATGCTCTCCCCCTTAAAAGAATTTCCTCGAAATTAGCAAACAAGGAGATAACTCAAAATAACTCAAAGGGCCATATATTATATATCATGAGATCCATACAAAAGGCATACACTAAGCGTCCATAACACAAACTATGCAAACATATTACATGCAAACATATTACATACCTAACATCAAGTCAGGATGGGCTTTACTAATATGATCTACAATCCCCCAAGTACAATATTTGGGTTCATCACTACACTGAATCTTAACTGATTTCACCATCTTATTATGCAATCTCTTCTTGTCTCGATCCATAATATGAACTGGATTCCTGATTACTATCAAGTTTGGTTCTATTTGTAAATCTTCTTGAATTGATGGCTTCACAATCAACGTTGGTTCATGAACAACTTTCTCAAATGGGACACATGGAAAACATTATAGACCCCCATCAACTTTTTCGATAACTCAAATCTATAGGCGAGCGGTCCAATCCTTTTAATAATTTTAAAAGGCCCAACGTGTCTTGGTGCTAATTTTTTAACCCTTCCGAACCGAACACTACTCTAATAGGGAAAATCTTCACAAATATAGAGTCTTCAACTTCAAATTCCAAATCTCTTCTCCTTTTATTGGCATAACTTTTTTGCCGATCCTGAGCTTCTTTCGTCCTTCTCTTGATCACCACAACCTTTTCCGTAGCTTCTCAAATCATGTCCAGTCCAAGTTATAGCCTATCTCCAGTGTCAACCCAACATGCCGGTGGGTTGCATGGACACCCATAGAGAGCTTCGTAAGGTTCCATGCCAATGCACGCTTGATAACTGTTGTTGTAAGAGAATTCCATTAAGTTGAGACGATCTTCTCATGATCCTCCAAAATCCATAATACATGCTCTCAGAAGATCTCTAGAAGCCGGTTCATCCTTTCCATTTTATCCATCCGTTTAGGGGTGATATGTGATGCTTAAACTTAGCTTTGTCCCTAAAGCTACTTGCAACACCTCCCAAAACTGACTTGTAAAGATGGAATCTTGATCACTTACAATACTCGTTGGGACTCCATGCAATCGAACAATCTCCCTTACATAAGTTTCCATCAAAGAAGCTACAATCCTTGTTGGCTTTATCGGAATAAAATAAGCAATCTTCGTTAGCTGATCCATGATAACCTTCACACCTTCGTTCCCTTTTCTAGTTCTTGGTGAACCATTAATAAAATCCATTGACATCATCTTTCATTTCCAATTTGGAATTTCCAAGGGTTGAATAAAACCAACCATCTTCTAGTGGTCGCCTTTTATCTGTTGATAGATCAAACATCAAATGACAAATATTGACACATCCCTCTTCATTCTGGCCACCAAAATACTTGTTTCATATATCAATGCATCTTAGATACACCTGGATGCATATTAAATTTGGATCGATGACATTCCAATAACTTTTTGTCTAAGGCTATTGATATAAGGAATAGATCTTCACATTCATGTGAAATATGCCTCGGTTATCTAACTCAAAACTTGCACACTGCCTCTCTTTAACATCCGTGTTTATCTTCTATTTATCTTCATAAAGCACTTATCCTCCTTTTGCTTATTAGCAATCATTTCCAATAGTGCTAGTGTAACTTCTAAGAGGGCTAGAACTGCATTCCTACTCGGAGCATCTGCCACAACATTAGTTTTTCCTGGCGTATAAAGAATAACCAAATCGAAACTCGCCAGAAACTCCAACCATTGTTGTTGCCTCAAGTTCAGATCCTTCTGAGTGAGAAGATACTTCAGGGACTTGTGATCTGTAAAGAGCTCGAACTTTTCACCTATTTAAAGAAGGGAATCTTACTTACTAGAATCCTTAAAGGTAAAAGAAATAAATCCAGAGGAATAGAAGGATTCTTAGCAAGCAAGTAATGCCTCTACATCTTTAATGCAAATAATACGACTAAAAGCTCTATGTCATGCGTCGCATAATTCTTCTCGTGAGGCTCTAACTCTTTACTTGCATAGGCTATAACCTTCCCACACTACATTAACACTACACCTAAGCCAACCCTAAGAGCATCGGTATAAACGGTTAACCCTCTCCTCCATCTATAATTTCTAAAATAGGGGCATTGGTCAACCTTTCTTTTGACTCAAGGAATGCACCCTCACATTTTGGAGTTCACTCAAACTTAACATCCTTCTTTGTTAACTTGGTCAAGTGCGAAGCGATTTTGGAGTAATCCTTGATAAACTTCCTATAATATCTCGCCATCCCTAAGTATCTTCTTACTTTTGTGGGTGTTTAGGGTCTTTTGAAATCTTTCACAATAGCTACCTTAGTTGGATCAACTAAGATGCGTTCACCCGATAAAGGATGTCCTAGGTATCTTACCTCTAACTACCAAGGTGGCACTTAGAAATCTTAGTTTTAAGAACATTTTTCATTAACATTTCCATCACGACTTCCAAATGGTGTTTATGTTCTTCCTCGACCTTTGTGTTGATAAGAATGTTATCAAAGAAAACCAACACAAATTTATTTAGAACCCTCCTTAAAATTAAATTCATAAGTTCAATGAAAAATGCAGGTGCATTGGTAAGCCTAAAAGCCATAACCAACCACTCATAGAAAAAGTATGGCCTTCTAAAAGCAGTTAAGTGTGTACTATCCTTCGCTACACTATACTAATGGAAACCCGTAGCAAGGTCCATTTGGGAAAATACCTAGCCCTATAAAGTTGATTAAACATATCACCTATGCGAGGTAAGTGATACTTATTCTGAAAGGTCTGCTTATTCAACTCCTTATAATCCATGCACGATATTAAAGAATGGTCAGACTTAGCTACAAAAACTACTACTAATCTCAAACTTGAATGGCTTGGTCTAATCAATCCTCTTCTTAACAAATCATCGATTTGAATTACCAGCTTATGCTTCTCTCTTGGTGCCATTTTACGCGGGAGCTGAATAATTGGTCTTGCACAGGGAATTAAGTTGATACGAAATTCAATTTCCCGATGGGGAAGCAAACTGTTAACTGGTTCAAAATTATTCAGGAAATCTTTAACTACTAATATAGACCCTAGCTCTTCTTAGGATGATTCTAAGGCATAAATGAAACAACCCATATATTTGTTAGGCTTAGCACATACCACCTTTTCCAATATCCTTCTAGAATTGGTTTTCAACACTACTCTTCGCTTGTTGCAATCCAAAACAGCTCCATTCTTAGATAACCAGTCCATACAATGTAACACATCAAACCCCCTAAAATCTAAGGCAAATGTATCACACAAGAAATGGTGTTTTTGGTAATCAATATATACATGTTCGCAAAACAAGTGTTGGGTAGTTACTCTTCCTATGGGGTTTGACAAGCAAAAGAGGTTTCTACAAATTCCAAGGTAAGCCCTAATCTATCTACCAATTCTTTAGAGCTAAAACTATGGGTATGCAATAGAACATAAACTAAAATATGATCAATAAATAAAGTACCTCCCAAGGCTCCCTTCCCTTTAACATCATCAGAGGTTTAGGGCTCGTCCTTAGTAGCATAAATGTTAGCTCGCTCCCCCTTTTTCATCAATGGGAAATCCTTAATCATGTGCCCACGCTAGTAGTAATTGTAATAGAGCATCCTCTAAACAATTAGAGAGACAGCCTTTGCTTGCTAAAAGTGTGTTGAAAGATGCCATTTTTACAATTGTAACAAATAACATCTTTATACTTGTTTCCTTGATTTCCTCTAGCTTGTTTTCCCTTTCCCCGCTTCTTTTTCCAGTTTGGGTCAAACTTCCTTTTATTTTGGTTAATGGTACCACCACTAGGTGTTGCTGCTGCTGACTTCTTCTTCAAAAATGCTTCATATCTTAAGGCCATGTCCACTAAATCTATAAATGATTCCTTCACATGAGCGGTCATCTTTTCATGGAACTCTTCTCTTATACCCAATACAAACACCTTGTTTGTAACGACCCGTAATTTTAACACTTTGAAAATGGGATATTTAATTATTTTAAATATTCAAATGTAGAATTTTAAAACATAAACAATCATGTTTTATATAGTAAATAAGAATGGTAAACTTATTTTGCATATTGAATAAAGATTTTGGATTTCCATTGTAAAATTGACAAAAGTCGGATTCCAATAAAGTATGATAAATATTCAAGAAATTTGTTTGAAGGATAAATAATTCCTTTTAAATATATATATATAATCGATATCAGACTCATTTGATAATAATAGTAATTTAATTTATAACGGTTCGATAAATATATAAAACTTGTTTTATAAAATTGACAAATTTCATCGCATATCGATAAATCGATTTTGTATTTTTATAAGAAGATTTGGACATTGTTTTAATTATTTTATAAGTCAAATATGCTTGTTTTAATTATATAAAGATAATAATAAATATATTTTGAAGTTGGGTTTACATGAATAAATAGTTTAACAAAAACGTCAAAATGTGACCGAAAAACGTTTTGTCGATTAAAAGTTGTCGCAACGTTGTCGCTTATTATTTTCTTATATAGGAACATACATTTAAATAATATAAGTATTAATTAATTCACTAATCAAGTTTACTTTTATTGGACATACTTAGAAAATTCTAGAATACAATTAACAAAAAGTAAGCATAAAAAGACAAAAAAAAATATGAAAGTTAAAAAGTAAAACATCAAATCAAATAAACATAATTATTACTTTCTTTACTTAATATTTAAGTGAAAATGACAAAAAGTAATGAGTTGAAATGTGATGTTAACTGTCGAAAAAAATAAGGTTGCTTACAAAGTAAGTAAGGTTATTTTGGTAACTTACCACTTCATTTTTTTATATAAGTACCAACCACTTTCTCACTTTTTTCACACTATTTCTACCTTCTTCTTCCTCCTTGAAGCTCTCTTTAATGGCTTCTTCTTCTCTCTTTTTCTTACTAACTTTTTTAAAATCATATCAAATTAACTCCAAACACAACCAAACTTTGCCAAAGACCTTAGAATACAATTAAAACATGGTTAGCATCTAAGAATGGAAGAAATGATGGAGGAGAGGTTGGAACCTGTAACATCTCACCTTTTCGCACACTTCAAATCGACACACGTGCCAATTTAAACCATACGGAAGGGCGGATTGTTATGGGGTAAATAAGAAAAACAGAGAAGGAATAAAATAAAACAGAATCTCACAGCGGAAGGATAAAATATAATAATAAATATACAGTTCATAAAACTATTTACAAAACATTTGATTTTTCTTTATACAATAAATATCAGAGTTCACATACCGATAAATATCAATGCAGCGGAATTAAATAGTGTAGTGGAATAATAGTAGATAATAGTAATGCAAATTTTCGTCTTCGTCCTCCAGAGCTAAAACTTCAAATCCTGAAACGCTCGGACTGACCCGAGCGAATTGAAAAGGCAAAACACTCGAGTTAGAACTAAAAGATCTTATGTAAGTTAAATTAACAGAAATGAATATGGGTGCAGTAACTCAAGAGATGCTCGGGATTTACATCTCCTAAGGATCCGTTAAACTATTTACTATATAGTATATTGCGGTATTATAATAGTGTCTATTTGTAAAATAAACTTACTTTTTAATAGCGTTAAGGGGTTACCCATATAGCCCTTAACACAAATAATGCCAATAGTCTATACAGTACCGTAATACCTCCTGATCGGGAGGCTACCAGAGGATACTCCATAGGTACGACACAAATAGAAACTCGTACAAGGTGCGATAGGGTAGGTGACATGGCACAACTAGGCAATGCCAGGATAGATATACCAATTACGCTTCCGGGTCGGTGGTAACGCGTAGCGCGCAGCTACCGCCCACCTCGAGCCACACCCCCAAATAAAATCAAAAGTGGCCACCGAATCAATCCAAAGTCAAAGTATAATATCGAAGGGATGTGTCCGATCAAAGGTGCTACCTTATTAACCCGTCGATTGCTCCTGTTTTAGCCACCTTATGCCAACTCACGGGAGTCGGGTCCACGTATTTACCTTAAAGGAAACACCACCACCATCCTACTTCATTCTGGAATCTCCACCGCGTCCACGGTTGTTAAAGTGGTTTTCGAGGTTGGTAGAGAGTATGACAACTTCCGATCTCGGTCTCTTCAATAACCAAACGTTATTATAACACCGCGGTCTTTAAAATAGTTTATACTTTAAAACTAGAAAATAATTATCCATTTCAAAACTCATATATACGATATCATTCCCATTTCGAAAACAACTCATTTCGATATTATTTAAATAAAACCCAAATCAATAATATCATTTTTATTTCAAATATTTTTTTTTCCAAAATCATACTGCTTAAAATTTATAATATCTGAAAATCAAACATTTGGATTATAACTTTCAAAACATAATACTTCAAAATTCATAGCTTTAAAACCATAACTTCTAAAACTTTAATGATTTTGGATATTCAACAGTATATAAAATAAAATAGTTGATTTTATATTACTTTATAAAATAAAATAATTTCCGCGACTTACCATTTATTTCATTTAAGATTAAGTCAAAATCCATAAATTTAAAATCTCTTTTAGTTTCAATATATTTCAAACTATGAATATTAAATAATTGGAACTAAGGTTGGAAATTTCTATTCAACAATTTAAAGTCCTATTATTTATTTTGAAATATTGGCATAATAAATCCGAAATCATTTTAAATAAAAATCAAATTACTTTTAACTATCAAAATTTCCTCCAATTTATTTATACTAGAAATATTCATTTAATCCAACTTGAATAAAATTTCAGTTACAAATATCATACCTTTTAAAATTTCAAGTTAATAAATTCTACATCAACTTATGAAGTTAGATTCTTAATTAAGCTCGATTCCAAATAAATTTTCAACTTAACTCCCAATATAAATTGATTTAAAACATTAAAAACTCTATATATTCTCAATATCTTAACATGTACTTAACCATATAATATAAATAATCAAACTCCATTATTCATCTTGTTTATTTTATTTAACAAATTTATACACAGCTTAAATTCAATAATTTAACCATATATGTACATAAAATAAGATTTTATATAAGGTCAAAAATTAATATTTATTAAACCGTATCCTATCCAAAACCATAAAATCCTTTCAAAAAATAATTTTATATATATATATCGCGGTGTCTGTATATAATTTTCTACCCTATGGTCAAGTGATACGGATATTTATCATTTCAATCCGCAATTTAATAATAAAAATGCGGTTGTATATCATTTCAAACCGCAATCCCGAATGAAATGAAATTCATAACAACTTGCAGTTAATATAAATAAACATTCATTCATCCAAATATCAATCGTCAACCATTTATTACAAATCATCATCCAATTTAAACAAACATCAATATAGAGCATATAAAATATAACAGGTAATAAATACAGATATTAACTAACAGTTTATATTCAATAATAAATTTAATAACTGTTTAACTAGTAGTTTATATGCAAATAAATAAATTTTAACTTTCAAATTTTTATGCAATGATAAAATTAATTCACGGTTAATTTAAATAAATGCGATTTAACTGAGATAATGAATAAAACATGCCAAACAGTCATAAATAAATTTATACTCATATCTAAAATCAATTTAACAAACATAAGAAATTTTAGAAGTTGTGAGTGGTTAAAACACCCACCTTTTGAATTTAAATCGGATTTAAATCCAATTTAAACCCAAAAATTTCGCAGTCTCCAAATCCGTCCAAACTTGTGCCAAAACGTCCGGAATTTTACTACGATCCTAACAAAAAAAAATCGCGTGAAACGGAGCTCGTACGCAAAAGTTATGAAAATTGAAAAATTCTGGTCCTGTGTCAACTTCGGGTTCGACTTCGGTGCGCCGCCTCAAATCCCCGGTGCTTGCTTGGAGTTTTTGCCAAAACGACCTGAAGCGAACCAAGTCATTTTCTTTCTGACCCGAAGCAGATACAGTGTTTTTGCCTCTGAAACTCAAAGCGTGACTCGAAGTGGCTGCAGATCCGATTTTTTTTTTTTTTTGGAAATTGAAATTAATTTTTGGAATTTGGGAATTAGGTTTTTTTTCTGCCATTGGAATAAGGAGTTGAGAAGGAGATGTACGCATAGAAAAATGAAAATAAGGAGTGGCTAGGGTTTATAACGGGTTATATATAGACAAGGCTGAAAAATAATAGATGGATCGGATTGGTATACGCGTTGAACGCTAAATGGCCCGAAAAGCCCGTTTCTACTCTGGAACGAAATTGGGTCAACCCATATATCAAAATATATGTTTAAAAATATTTTAAACGCGATGGAAAAAGTTTCACGTCCAAACTCCATCGTATGAAGAAGTTATGCTAAATTCAATTTTTCCAAATTGATTTAGAATGATTTAAATTGCATAAATTTCAAGACGTTTCGAGTCGGTACGATCAAACGACAAGTCCGATCGTTATAAAACTTGAAAGAGTATTATAATTCCCCGTTACGGATCCGATGAAACTGTCTTCATCGAAATCCGAGTTAGTGGCCAAAATGGCTAATTTTATATTAATTAAATAAATTAAAAATTCATTAGTAAAATCCCATTTTTTTAAATCTTAAATTTGACAAATTTTATTACATTTATATGTCTCAATCAAATTACAATGTTTTAAACAATTTAAAGGTCAATTTAAAGTTGATTAACTTCTCATTTCAGTGTCAAATTTTCAATTTTATTAAATTTAGAAATTATCAATTAAGTTTCCAAAAATTTCATTGAATTAAATCTTCATTCTTATTATTCAATCCATAATAGCCAAATGGATGAAATTAACATACATAAATATTTTTCAATTTCAACTAAATTTTCAATTAACGTAAAAATAAATGTTTAATTTTTACTTAATTGCAAAAACTCAATTACCTTAATTCTTTATATTCATATAAATAAACAAATCTTGATTTACAATCTTTTCATTCACCCATAGTCATATTATAAATGGAATTTACATTATCTTCAATTATTAACTACCATCAGTTAAGATCTTAACATTTGTTCCATAAATTTATTTGCCCTGAATTATCTACTGCATTTATCTAATTCCAATTTCATAATCGCATTCAAACCATTAATTGGTATTGCATTGACATTTAAATTATTAGCTTATATCAACACTATTGTCATTAATTGCAAATGGATTACCAAATTTAGTCACTACCCTAAATAACTAACGTAAATTAATCTGCATTAATTCCACTGATTTAACTTTCATTCAATTAATTAATGATTCCCTCAGTTAGCAATAACGTAACATTTTCTTTATTTGCATTGCAAATAATTCAAAATTCAATTCCTAATTCTTGATATCCTCTAAATTACAACTTCCAAACATGGTATTAATCATCATTTACGCACCTCTAATTATTTTAATTTACATTGACATAAAAATAAATTACCTTAAATGAAATCTATCCCCCAATTTATTATATGCAATAAATTTTGACCTTACAACAGTTTCAATTAATTATTTATATTTATTGCGATTGAATACCAAAATTTATTTAACACATCAAATAAATGAACAATCTATATTCATTGTCACCTATTTTCTTTTAAATTCAGTTATAAGTTTGTTGCTTACCAACCAGGTTATAATAACACTAATTTTTTTATTCCACTGCTATATATGATATATTTGCATCACATACTTGAAATTTTCAATTTCATCTTAATTCCAATTCACGGTAGTATAATTTCTTACTATAAACCCATTTATAATTTGCATACCAATTAATTAGTTTCAACTAAATAGATTGATTTAATTCAACTCTTTTATTAAGTCTATATAAATCAATATACTATTTCATTAGTAAATGTTTATTTCAATTATTCCTTTATTACTTACAAATCTTATTTCATTCATGAATGCCATCATTTATCAATTATTACATAATTTCATTAATTTACATTCAGTTACAACTAAATTAATACACTGATTTCATTTGTAAATTAAATGCTTACAATTTATAAGCTTTCATTCCAAACAATATTTCAATTTGTACCGGACATTGATTTAATTCAATTTACTAGTTAATATTATTAACTCATTAACTAAATTCACTACTTACCTTTGTTATCTTATATGCAACTCTTAGCCTAGTATAACAATTTACATCACTTCAATTTATTCGTTATTTTGTTTCAATTGTAAATACTTAGCCTTATATTCCCATGGTTTCATTTCATTCTCAGCATTTCCTTCATTATTAATTATAAAATCTTTATTTCTTCTAAATTAAATTTATGTAAATCTTATTAAAATGACAAATTTAATTAACGAAAATTATGGATCGTTACACTCTCCCACACTCAAAACTTTTCATCCCCGAAAAGGAAAAAAAGGGAAAAGAAGAATTAAGAAATCAATATCATATCAAATATTAAATTTATAAACAAATAAATTTACAAAATTAATTTAGATAAAATATACTAATTTATTATCATTAAATTTTTTTTATACTCAGACTAATAAAGTTTGAAAAACATTTTCAAAATATTTTCTAAGTCCAAAATTTACGGAAAATTTTGGCAGAGTCTCCTTTGTACGGGGAGGCTCGGGAGAAAATATAATATCAAATATATCAAAATATCACATATAATATCCTGTGACGCCCCACCTCTATACCCACGCTAGCCAAGAACACTCCGGAGAAGTGCTGTCAACTAGCACGGAGAATAAGGCTGTTGAGGAGCGACCATCCATGTAATAGCTTATCACACGGTGGCTATAAATAATCTTCGGAAACAAACATAGAAATAATCATATCACAAATCAGTCACAGATATCCATATCACAAAGACGGAAGAAGATATGAATATATAACTAACACATGAAAGTGTACATCAGAGTAGTGGTCAATAAGATCCACGATAATACAAAAGAATAGCAACACGTGCTATACAAAAGAATACAACTATGAGTCTATATCTCAAGTGTATACAGCAAAAACTGCTAATCTAAACAGTTAGCCAAAAGTCAGAGTGATGAATCCCTGGGAAGAAGTCAAGCAGAAGCACCTGTAACATCTTGGTCTGATCCGAGTATTATTTAAGAAAATAATAAACGGATCAGTCTAGCTATAAATATCAGATGACATGATATAACATAAAAGATATGGCATAAACATAAACATCCATAACGACATACCGCTATAAGTATGTAAATAATGATCAACAGAAGATCAATCAATAAGAGATAATCAATATCACAAGAATCTTCTCAAAGATTCGAAGGGGGCATCATACCCTAAACTTGTACTCATAACAAGTCAATGACACAAATTCCAGAAATCAACACGAGAAATCCAGAAATCATAAAAAGGGAAAGAGGCCTATCACATGACGGTCCGAAGACCATGGGGAGCTACCCCACATGTGTGAGTGGAATCACACAGAATGAGGTCAAGACTAACCAAAAAGCAGAAAGGTATGTGTGAATGGAATCACACAAGTGGTGTCTAGTCTAACCTTGCAATGAAAGAGACATCGCGCAATTGCTAGTCTAATTCATAAAGCGATCATCAAGATCAACGAGAAGTGTCAATTACACTAAGCTAGTAAATATAGAAGTTTAGCTTCATGTCCCATAACCACTTGCTTAACTTAAATATTTACGAACAAACTGTAAATCTTCACTAATAAAATTGTCACAAGGGGTTCAATCGAACAAGTCCAAGAATTAACCGACGAAGAGAACGCAAGCGTTTCATACCACTTGTTTTACTAAGTCGTTTAATTAGATTTCTCATCCGAGTGAGGTAAAGGCTTGTATATACTAATAGATTGGAAAACGGTTTAAGAAAATATTTACTACTAGTATTGAAACCTTCATATTTTAAAGTGACAAATCACAGAAGCGATTGTAGAAACAATCAATCACAAAGATCACATTCGAAGATGTGATAAAAATCCAAGGAAATCAGCTCAGGAAGTTCGGTTGAATGTTCTTCAGATAAGATCGCCTACGCAGAGTTATACGGGGTTCGACCTGCCCGGTCAGGTCGTGGGGGTCCAGGGGGCAGCGCCCCATCACGGTACGACCTAAGTGAAGACAAGCGGCTTACGACCTAAAGCAAAATGAGGTCTAACGACCTAAAGAGTTCGCGGCCTAAGGGATACGACCTAAGTGGCGCGACCTAGTGGATGACAGGTCATACGACCTAAGGGTAAGGTCGGAGGCGACCTACGACTTAGTGGGGTCGAACGACTTAAGGACAGCCGACTTAACAAACAGGTCATACGACCTAAGGGTAAGGTCGGAGGCGACCTACGACTTAGTGGGGTCGAACGACTTAAGGACAGCCGACTTAACAATTCGCGACTTAGAGAGGCTTAGGTCGGATACGACCTACGACTTAGTGGGGTCGAACGACTTAAGGACAGCCGACTTAACAATTCGCGACTTAGAGAGGCTTAGGTCGGATACGACCTACGACCTAGTGGAGCATAGGTCGGAGACGACTTACGAGATAACACGCGAACGACTTACTGGAGCTTAGGTCGGAGACGACTTACGAGATAACACACGAACGACTTACTGGAGCTTAGGTCGGAGACGACTTACGAGATAACACACGAACGACTTAACTCTTAACTCGCAGCCGACTTAGCACTCTAACTCGTGAACGACTCAACACAGGCGAACAGAAATACAAAGGCGGTGACTTTTCAACGCGCGCGACTTACGACTTAGGCTTAACTCGTGGACGACTTAGCGATGGCCAGAAACGACTTAAGGCCAGAACGACCTAACTCCGAGGCAGTGCGACCTAACTGCAGTTTTTTGTCAAAAACGCTAAAAATTGGAGTTTTTCGCCAATCCAATCCAAACCAAATGCAAATGCACATGCTAAAGTGATGGGGAATCATTCCCAACAGTCCAATATAGTTATAGGCTAGAATTGTGAGATAAAAATCTCACCTTTGCACTAAAATTTATGAAGATGAAGCTTGAAAGCAAGGAGAAGCAATCCAAAGCTTGAATCCAATATCTTCTACTTGAATTTGGAGTTGAATGATGGAGTTGCAATTGAATTTGAGCTTGGAGTTTTAATTTCCCATTCTCTTCACCATTAATGCTAAAGCTTGAGTTAGTTAGGAAATTTATGAAGAGTGAGGAGAAGAGGGTTGGAACTTGGGCTTAATAGGCTAAACTAACCCAAAGTCCAAAGCGGGAAAAGTTAGTGAAATTTCACTAACTCCAAACCTATCGATGTTTATACTTAAAAAGTTGTAAACGACATTTCGAACTCAATGGAAGTGGTCTCGAGTCCTAATTTGACCGTTTGCAAAAAGTAGTTTTTCGGACCAAAATCCGATTAACGATTTAATATTTAAATAAAAATATTTAAATGTAAACTCGATAAATATGCGGGTTGTTACATATCCAAAATATAATATCCCAACACGGAAAAATATATAAAATAGCGCTACAAACCGTAATCCGAAACGTACCTATTTGTTGGGCAATTTACGCTTAATTTATGGAACCAAAAGCAGTAGCAATTGCTTCCATAACCTGCATTTCACTTATAAAATCCAAAGGGTTAACAATATATATAAAGTGAAATATTTAAGTGGTTTCAATCACTAACAACAAATCAATACAACAACCATCAATTTCAACAAACAGCATACACAACCAATACAAAGCAACCATTCAATCAAACAAACAAATAGTTGTTCGGGTTCAAAACTTTTAAATTGTACGGAATAAAGAATAAACTACTAGCGCATCATTTACTCAACAGTCTAAGATAAAAATAAATAGATTATTCATTTATCCTAATCCAATTTTAAAGTATCCTTGCCCAAACAACCATCAACTAAACAACAACAAATCCAAACAACAATCAACTTAACTTATTATTAATTTCCTTTCATACCTTTGTTGTTTGATTTTCTTTTTATTTATATAGTGATTTATCTTTTAAATTTACATTTACTCATTAAATGTTTGATTTATTTATTTTTACTTATTACTTACAATTATTCAGTTCCATTAACTCAGGTCATGCCAGTTCCTTTTATTTCGTTATAATTATTCATTCATTTATTATAGCATGACCTCTTTTATTTACATTCATTTATCAATAGTAGTCATGTCCCATTCAATTTCTTAGCATTTCCATTTTGTTTACTTAAGTTTATAATCATCTATCTGTAATACTTACCTTTTATTATATTTACTAATAGTAAAATTTCAATTATAACTTAAGTTATAACATTTAATTCTCATTTAACAACAATTTCGTTAAATACTTTCATTATTTCAAATTTCTACTTGTATAATTTTCTATTACAATTTCTTATTAACATTTCAACTTTTTATATTTGGTAAGTTATATATGTTATTTAAGGGTGTAATTGAAAGTTATACAAGTTTCTCATTTCTTTTAATTAATTCATTGTTCAATAAATTTTTACCTTTTGTCTTATAAGTTACCATTTCAACTTCCTTTTATTTCTTTATAACTTGGCATTAAATCTCTTACCTAAATTAGAGGTTTCGATTATTAATTACTAACCTTTTCATTTCACTACAATAATTGAAACAATTAATTAACGGAAATTTAAGAATTTAATACCGGGTTAAATTTTCAATTTATTTTAAAATAATAGATAAATATATTCTTACCCTTATATATCTCTAATTATATTTAAACAATTCAAAATTTATATATTTTTCAAAAATAAATCTGCAGTAGAACTACTGCAGTGGCCTTCCCCCTTCGAAACTCGAAAATGAAAGTCGATGATGCGGCCGCCATCACCGAAATTATTTTCCAGCGACAGAGAGGAAAGTACAAAAAATTTTCTCCAAAATCTTCTTTAAATCAATTCTTCCGAATTATATTGAAATATTTATTTTAGAAAATACTTATAAACAATATTATTATATTCCAAAATTTATTCGAAAAATTTCAAAACCCCCGGATCTTAAGTTCTAAATTTCCAAATTTCATTTATTTTATTTTTCAATCTTTTTCTATTATTATTTATACACTTTATTACGTAACAACCAATCTATTGCAGCCAAATATAGATATCATTTGAAATTTTTATTTTATATAGAAAATATAATAGGCAAAATTATTTCATTTACCTATATTAAAAAAAATATTATGTCGGTCTGTCCTATTAAGTGTTTAGAAATCCCTATTGATGTCATAGCGTCCCATGCACCAACCAGAATTTATAAATACAAAACGGAACAGATTAACACAATATTAAAACCTTTTTATAACACTAACAAATACGCTATCTCATATATATACACTCAGGGACTCCCATAGGTTATTTCTACCCTATTAATAAAGAGTCAAACCCCACAAAGCTAAGGTTTATCGCTAAACCAAAGCTCTGATACCAACTGTAACGTCCCACCTTTTCGCACACTTCAAATCGACACACGTGCCAATTTAAACCATACGGAAGGGCGGATTGTTATGGGGTAAATAAGAAAAACAGAGAAGGAATAAAATAAAACAGAATCTCACAGCGGAAGGATAAATATAATAAGAAATATACAGTTCATAAAACTGTTTACAAAACATTTGATTTTTCTTTATACAATAAATATCAGAGTTCACATACCAATAAATATCAATGCAGCGGAATTAAATAGTGCAGTGGAATAATAGTAGATAATAGTAATGCAAATCTTCATCTTCGTCCTCCAGAGCTAAAACTTCAAATCCTGAAACGCTCGGACTGACCCGAGCGAATTGAAAAGACAAAACACTCGAGTCAGAACTAAAAGATCTTATGTTAGTTAAATTAACAGAAATGAATATGGGTGCAGTAACTCAAGAGATGCTCGGGATTTACATCTCCTAAGGATCCGTTAAACTATTTACTATATAGTATATTGTGCTATTATAATAGTGTCTATTTGTAAAATAAACTTACTTTTTAATAGTGTTAAGGGGTTACCCATATATCCCTTAACACAAATAATGCCAATAGTCTATACAGTACCGTAATACCTCCTGATCGGGAGGCTACCAGAGGATACTCCATAGGTATGACACAAATAGAAACTCGTACAAGGCGCGATAGGGTAGGTGACATGGCACAACTAGGCAATGCCAGGGTAGATATACCAATTACGCTTCCGGGTCGGTGGTAACGCGTAGCGCGCAGCTACCGCCCACCTCGAGCCACACCCCCAAATAAAATCAAAAGTGGCCACCGAATCAACCCAAAGTCAAAGTATAATATCGAAGGGATGTGTCCGATCAAAGGTGCTACCTTATTAACCCGTCGATCGCTCCTGTTTTAGCCACCTTATGCCAACTCACGGGAGTCGGGTCCACGTATTTACCTTAAAGGAAACACCACCACCATCCTACTTCATTCTGGAATCTCCACCGCGTACACGGTTGTTAAAGTGGTTTTCGGGGTTGGTAGAGAGTATGACAACTTCCGATCCCGGTCTCTTCAACAACCAAACGTTACTATAACACCGCGGTCTTTAAAATAGTTTATACTTTAAAACTAGAAAATAATTATCCATTTCAAAACCCATAAATACGATATCATTCCCATTTCGAAAACAACTCATTTCGATATTATTTTTATAAAACCCAAATCAATAATATCATTTTTATTTCAAATATATTTCTTTTCCAAAATCATACTGCTTAAAATTTATAATATCTGAAAACCAAACATTTGGATTATAACTTTCAAAACATAATACTTCAAAATTCATAGCTTAAAAACCATAACTTCTAAAACTTGAATGGTTTTGGATATTCAACAGTATATAGAATAAAATAGTTGATTTTATATTACTTTATAAAATAAAATAATTTCCGCGACTTACCATTTATTTCATTTAAGATTAAGTCAAAATCCATAAATTTAAAATCGCTTTCAGTTTCAATAAACCACTTCAGTTTCAATATATTTCAAAATTTGAATATTAAATAATTGGAACTAAGGTTGGAAATTTCTATTCAACAATTTAAAGTCCTATTATTTATTTTGAAATATTGGCATAATAAATCCGAAATCATTTTAAATAAAAATCAAATTACTTTTAACTATCAAAATTTCCTCCAATTTATTTATACTAGAAATATTCATTTAATCCAACTTGAATAAAATTTCAGTTACAAATATCATACCTTTTAAAATTTCAAGTTAATAAATTCTACATCAACTTATGAAGTTAAATTCTTAATTAAGCTCGATTCAAATAAATTTTCAACTTAACTCCCAATATAAATTGATTTAAAACATTAAAAACTCTATATATTCTCAATATCTTAACATGTACTTAACCATATAATATAAATAATCAAACTCCATTATTCATCTTGTTTATTTTATTGAACAAATTTATACACAGCTTAAATTCAATAATTTAACCATATATGTACATAAAATAAGATTTTATATAAGGTCAAAAATTAATATTTATTAAACCGTATCCTATCCAAAACCATAAAATCCTTTCAAAAAAATAATTTTATATATATACCGCGGTGCCTGTATATAATTTTCTACCCTATGGTCAAGTGATACGGATATTTATCATTTCAATCCGCAATTTAATAATAAAAATGCGGTTGTATATCATTTCAAACCGCAATCCCGAATGAAATGAAATGCATAACAACTTGCAGTTAATATAAATAAACATCATTCATCCAGATATCGATCGTCAACCATTTATTACAAATCATCATCCAATTTAAACAAACATCAATATAGAGCATATAAAATATAACAGGTAATAAATACAGATATTAACTAACATTTTGTATTCAATAATAAATTTAATAACTGTTTAACTAGTAGTTTATATGCAAATAAATAAATTTTAACTGTCAAATTTTTATGCAGTGATAAAATTAATTCACGGTTAATTTAAATAAATGCGATTTAACTGAGATAATGAATAAAACATGCCAAACAGTCATAAATAAATTTATACTCATATCTAAAATAAATTTAACAAACATAAGAAATTTTAGAAGTTGTGAGTGGGTTAAAACATTCACCTTTTGAATTTAAATCAGATTTAAATCCAATTTAAACCCAAAAATTTCGCAGTCTCCAAAGCCGTCCAAACAAGCGCCAAAACGTCCGGAATTTTACTACGATCCTAACAAAAAAAATTCGCGTGAAACGGAGCTAGTACGCAAAAGTTATGAAAATTGGAAAATTCTGGTCCTGTGTCAACTTCGGGTTCGACTTCGGTGCGCCGCCTCAAATCCCCGGTGCTTGCTTGGAGTTTTTGCCAAAATGAATCGCAGCGACCCGAGTCATTTTCTTCCTGACCCGAAGTAGATACTACATTATTGCCTCTGAAACTCAAAGCGTGACTCGAAGTGGCTGCAGATCCGAATTTTTTTTTTGAAATTGAAACTAATTTTTGGAATTTGGGAATTAGGTTTTTTTTCTGCCATTGGAATGAGGAGTTGAGAAGGAGATGTACGTATAGAAAAATGAAATAAGGAGTGGCTAGGGTTTATAACGGGTTGTATATAGACAAGGCTGAAAAATAATAGATCGGATTGGTATACGCGCTGAACGCTAAATGGCCCGAAAATTCCGTTTCTACTCCGGAACGGAATTGGGTCAACCCATATATCAAAATATATGTTTAAAAATATTTTAAACGCGATGGAAAAAGTTTCACGTCCAAATTCCATCGTATGAAGAAGTTATGCTAAATTCAATTTTTCCAAATTGATTTAGATTGATTTAAATTGCATAAATTTCAAGGCGTTTCGAGTCGGTACGATCAAACGACAAGTCCGATCGTTATGAAACTTGAAACACTATTATAATTCACCGTTACGGATCCGATAAAACTAGTTTCGCCGAAATCTGAGTCAGTGGCCAAAATGGCTATTTTATATTAATTAAATAAATTATAAATTCATTAATAAAATCCAATTTTTTTTAAATCTTAAATTTGACAAATTTTATTACATTTATATGTTTCAATCAAATTACAATGTTTTAAACAATTTAAAGGTCAATTAAAGTTGATTAACTTCCCATTTCAGTGTCAAATTTATAATTTTATTAAATTTAGAAATTATCAATTAAGTTTCCAAAAATTTCATTGAGTTAAATCTTCATTCTTATTATTCAATCCATTATAGCCAAATGGATGAAATTAACATACATAAATAATTTTCAATTTCAACTAAATTTTCAATTAACGTAAAAATAAATGTTTAATTTTTACTTAATTGCAAAAACTCAATTACCTTAATTCTTTATATTCATATAAATAAACAAATCTTGATTTACAATCTTTTCATTCACTCATAGTCATATTATAAATGGAATTTACATTATCTTCAATTATTAACTACCATCAGTTAAGATCTTAACATTTGTTCCATAAATTTATTTGCCCTGAATTATTTACTGCATTTATCTAATTCCAATTTCATAATCACATTCAATCCATTAATTGGTATTGCATTGACATTTAACTTATTAGCTTATATCAACACTATTTTCATTAATTGCAAATGAATTACCAAATTTAGTTACTACCCTAAATAACTAACGTAAATTAATCTCCATTAATTCCACTGATTTAACTTTCATTCAATTAATTAATGATTCACTCAGTTAGTAATAATGTAACATTTTCTTTATTTGTATTGCAAATAATTCAAAATTCAATTCCTATTTCTTAATATCCACTAAATTACAACTTCCAAACATGGTATTAATCATCATTTACGCAACTCTAATTATTTTAATTTACATTAACATAATAAATAAATTACCTTAAATGAAATCTATCCCCCAATTTATTATATGCAATAAATTTTGCCCTTACAACAGTTTCAATTAATTATTTATATTTATGGTGATTGAATACCAAAATTTATTTAACACATCAAATAAATGAACAATCTATATTCATTGTCACCTATTTTCTTTTAAATTCAGTTATAAGTTTGTTGCTTACCAACCAGGTTATAATAACACTAATTTTTTTATTCCACTGCTATATATGATATATGTGCATCACATACTTGAATTTTTCAATTTCATCTTAATTCCAATTCACGGTAATATAATTTCTTACTATAAACCCATTTATAATTTGCATACCAATTAATTAGTTTCAACTAAATAGATTGATTCAATTCAACTCTTTTATTAAGTCTATATAAATTAATATACTATTTCATTAGTAAATGCTTATTTCAATTATTCCTTTATTACTTACAAATATTATTTCATTCATGAATGCCATCATTTATCAATTATTACATAATTTCATTAATTTATGTTCAGTTACAACTAAATTAATACACTGATTTCATTTGTAAATTAAATACTTACAATTTATAAGCTTCCATTCCAAACAATATTTCAATTTGTACCGGACATTGATTTAATTCAATTTACTATTTAATATTATTAATTCATTAACTAAATTCACTACTTACCTTTGTTCTCTTATATGCAACTCTTAGCCTAGTATAACAATTTACATCACTTCAATTTATTCGTCATTTTGTTTCAACTGTAAATACTTAGCCTTATATTCCTATGTTTTCATTTCATTCTCAGCATTTGCTTCATTACTAATTATAAAATCTTTATTTCTTCTAAATTAAATTTACGTAAATCTTATTAAAATGACAAATTTAATTAACGAAAATTATGGGTCGTTACACTCTCCCACACTCAAAACTTTTCGTCCCCGAAAAGGAAAAAAAGGGAAAAGAAGAATTAAGAAATCAATATCATATCAAATATTAAATTTATAAACAAATAAATTTACAAAATTAATTTAGATAAAATATACTAATTTATTATCATTAAATTTTTTTTTATACTCAGACTAATAAAGTTTGAAAAACATTTTCAAAATATTTTCTAAGTCCAAAATTTACGGAAAATTTTGGCAGAGTCTCCTTTTTACGGGGAGGCTCGGGAGAAAATATAATATCAAATATATCAAAATATCACATATAATATCCAAAATATAATATCCCAACACGGAAAAATATATAAAATAGCGCTACAAACCGTAATCCGAAACGTACCTATTTGTTGGGCAATTTACGCTTAATTTATGGAACCAAAAGCAGTAGCAATTGCTTCCATAACCTGCATTTCACTTATAAAATCCAAAGGGTTAACAATATATATAAAGTGAAATATTTAAGTGGTTTCAATCACTAACAACAAATCAATACAACAACCATCAATTTCAACAAACAGCATACACAACCAATACAAAGCAACCATTCAATCAAACAAACAAATAGTTGTTCGGGTTCAAAACTTTTAAATTGTACGGAATGAAGAATAAACTACTAGCGCATCATTTACTCAACAGTCTAAGATAAAAATAAATAGATTATTCATTTATCCTAATCCAATTTTAAAGTATCCTTGCCCAAACAACCATCAACTAAACAAAAACAAATCCAAACAACAATCAACTTAACTTATTATTAATTTCCTTTCATACCTTTGTTGTTTGATTTTCTTTTTATTTATACAGTGATTTATCTTTTAAATTTACATTTACTCATTAAATGTTTGATTTATTTATTTTTACTTATTACTTAAAATTATTCAGTTCCATTAACTCAGGTCATGCCAGTTCCTTTTATTTCGTTATAATTATTCATTCATTTATTATAGCATGACCTCTTTTATTTACATTCATTTATCAATAGTAGTCATGTCCCATTCAATTTCTTAGCATTTCCATTTTGTTTACTTAAGTTTATAATCATCTATCTGTAATACTTACCTTTTATTATATTTACTAATAGTAAAATTTCAATTATAACTTAAGTTATAACATTTAATTCTCATTTAACAACAATTTCGTTAAATACTTTCATTATTTCAAATTTCTACTTGTATAATTTTCTATTACAATTTCTTATTAACATTTCAACTTTTTATATTTGGTAAGTTATATATGTTATTTAAGGGTGTAATTGAAAGTTATACAAGTTTCTCATTTCTTTTAATTAATTCATTGTTCAATAAATTTTTACCTTTTGTCTTATAAGTTACCATTTCAACTTCCTTTTATTTCCTTTATAACTTGGCATTAAATCTCTTACCTAAATTAGAGGTTTCGATTATTAATTACTAACCTTTTCATTTCACTACAATAATTGAAACAATTAATTAACGGAAATTTAAGAATTTAATACCGGGTTAAATTTTCAATTTATTTTAAAATAATAGATAAATATATTCTTACCCTTATATATCTCTAATTATATTTAAACAATTCAAAATTTATATATTTTTCAAAAATAAATCTGCAGTAGAACTACTGCAGTGGCCTTCCCCCTTCGAAACTCGAAAATGAAAGTCGATGATGCGGCCGCCATCACCGAAATTATTTTCCAGCGACAGAGAGGAAAGTACAAAAATTTTTCTCCAAAATCTTCTTTAAATCAATTCTTCCGAATTATATTGAAATATTTATTTTAGAAAATACTTATAAACAATATTATTATATTCCAAAATTTATTCGAAAAATTTCAAAACCCCCGGATCTTAAGTTCTAAATTTCCAAATTTCATTTATTTTATTTTTCAATCTTTTTCTATTATTATTTATACACTTTATTACCTAACAACCAATCTATTGCAGCCAAATATAGATATCATTTGAAATTTTTATTTTATATAGAAAATATAATAGGCAAAATTATTTCATTTACCTATATTAAAAAAAACATTATGTCGGTCTGTCCTATTAAAGTGTTTAGAAATCCCTATTGATGTCATAGCGTCCCATGCACCAACCAGAATTTATAAATACAAAACGGAACAGATTAACACAATATTAAAACCTTTTTATAACACTAACAAATACGCTATCTCATATATATACACTCAGGGACTCCCATAGGTTATTTCTACCCTATTAATAAAGAGTCAAACCCCACAAAGCTAAGGTTTATCGCTAAACCAAAGCTCTGATACCAACTGTAACGTCCCACCTTTTCGCACACTTCAAATCGACACACGTGCCAATTTAAACCATACGGAAGGGCGGATTGTTATGGGGTAAATAAGAAAAACAGAGAAGGAATAAAATAAAACAGAATCTCACAGCGGAAGGATAAAATATAATAAGAAATATACAGTTCATAAAACTGTTTACAAAACATTTGATTTTTCTTTATACAATAAATATCAGAGTTCACATACCAATAAATATCAATGCAGCGGAATTAAATAGTGCAGTGGAATAATAGTAGATAATAGTAATGCAAATCTTCATCTTCGTCCTCCAGAGCTAAAACTTCAAATCCTGAAACGCTCGGACTGACCCGAGCGAATTGAAAAGACAAAACACTCGAGTCAGAACTAAAAGATCTTATGTTAGTTAAATTAACAGAAATGAATATGGGTGCAGTAACTCAAGAGATGCTCGGGATTTACATCTCCTAAGGATCCGTTAAACTATTTACTATATAGTATATTGTGCTATTATAATAGTGTCTATTTGTAAAATAAACTTACTTTTTAATAGTGTTAAGGGGTTACCCATATATCCCTTAACACAAATAATGCCAATAGTCTATACAGTACCGTAATACCTCCTGATCGGGAGGCTACCAGAGGATACTCCATAGGTATGACACAAATAGAAACTCATACAAGGCGCGATAGGGTAGGTGACATGGCACAACTAGGCAATGCCAGGGTAGATATACCAATTACGCTTCCGGGTCGGTGGTAACGCGTAGCGCGCAGCTACCGCCCACCTCGAGCCACACCCCCAAATAAAATCAAAAGTGGCCACCGAATCAACCCAAAGTCAAAGTATAATATCGAAGGGATGTGTCCGATCAAAGGTGCTACCTTATTAACCCGTCGATCGCTCCTGTTTTAGCCACCTTATGCCAACTCACGGGAGTCGGGTCCACGTATTTACCTTAAAGGAAACACCACCACCATCCTACTTCATTCTGGAATCTCCACCGCGTACACGGTTGTTAAAGTGGTTTTCGGGGTTGGTAGAGAGTATGACAACTTCCGATCCCGGTCTCTTCAACAACCAAACGTTACTATAACACCGCGGTCTTTAAAATAGTTTATACTTTAAAACTAGAAAATAATTATCCATTTCAAAACCCATAAATACGATATCATTCCCATTTCGAAAACAACTCATTTCGATATTATTTTTATAAAACCCAAATCAATAATATCATTTTTATTTCAAATATATTTCTTTTCCAAAATCATACTGCTTAAAATTTATAATATCTGAAAACCAAACATTTGGATTATAACTTTCAAAACATAATACTTCAAAATTCATAGCTTAAAAACCATAACTTCTAAAACTTGAATGGTTTTGGATATTCAACAGTATATAGAATAAAATAGTTGATTTTATATTACTTTATAAAATAAAATAATTTCCGCGACTTACCATTTATTTCATTTAAGATTAAGTCAAAATCCATAAATTTAAAATCGCTTTCAGTTTCAATAAACCACTTCAGTTTCAATATATTTCAAAATTTGAATATTAAATAATTGGAACTAAGGTTGGAAATTTCTATTCAACAATTTAAAGTCCTATTATTTATTTTGAAATATTGGCATAATAAATCCGAAATCATTTTAAATAAAAATCAAATTACTTTTAACTATCAAAATTTCCTCCAATTTATTTATACTAGAAATATTCATTTAATCCAACTTGAATAAAATTTCAGTTACAAATATCATACCTTTTAAAATTTCAAGTTAATAAATTCTACATCAACTTATGAAGTTAAATTCTTAATTAAGCTCGATTCAAATAAATTTTCAACTTAACTCCCAATATAAATTGATTTAAAACATTAAAAACTCTATATATTCTCAATATCTTAACATGTACTTAACCATATAATATAAATAATCAAACTCCATTATTCATCTTGTTTATTTTATTGAACAAATTTATACACAGCTTAAATTCAATAATTTAACCATATATGTACATAAAATAAGATTTTATATAAGGTCAAAAATTAATATTTATTAAACCGTATCCTATCCAAAACCATAAAATCCTTTCAAAAAAATAATTTTATATATATACCGCGGTGCCTGTATATAATTTTCTACCCTATGGTCAAGTGATACGGATATTTATCATTTCAATCCGCAATTTAATAATAAAAATGCGGTTGTATATCATTTCAAACCGCAATCCCGAATGAAATGAAATGCATAACAACTTGCAGTTAATATAAATAAACATCATTCATCCAGATATCGATCGTCAACCATTTATTACAAATCATCATCCAATTTAAACAAACATCAATATAGAGCATATAAAATATAACAGGTAATAAATACAGATATTAACTAACATTTTGTATTCAATAATAAATTTAATAACTGTTTAACTAGTAGTTTATATGCAAATAAATAAATTTTAACTGTCAAATTTTTATGCAGTGATAAAATTAATTCACGGTTAATTTAAATAAATGCGATTTAACTGAGATAATGAATAAAACATGCCAAACAGTCATAAATAAATTTATACTCATATCTAAAATAAATTTAACAAACATAAGAAATTTTAGAAGTTGTGAGTGGGTTAAAACATTCACCTTTTGAATTTAAATCGGATTTAAATCCAATTTAAACCCAAAAATTTCGCAGTCTCCAAAGCCGTCCAAACTAGTGCCAAAACGTCAATTTTACTACGATCCTAACAAAAAAAATTCGCGTGAAACGGAGCTAGTACGCAAAAGTTATGAAAATTGGAAAATTCTGGTCCTGTGTCAACTTCGGGTTCGACTTCGGTGCGCCGCCTCAAATCCCCGGTGCTTGCTTGGAATTTTTGCCAAAATGAATCGCAGCGACCTGAGTCATTTTCTTCCTGACCCGAAGCAGATACTACATTATTGCCTCTGAAACTCAAAGCGTGACTCGAAGTGGCTGCAGATCCGAATTTTTTTTTTTGAAATTGAAACTAATTTTTGGAATTTGGGAATTAGGTTTTTTTTCTGCCATTGGAATGAGGAGTTGAGAAGGAGATGTACGTATAGAAAAATGAAATAAGGAGTGGCTAGGGTTTATAACGGGTTGTATATAGACAAGGCTGAAAAATAATAGATCGGATTGGTATACGCGCTGAACGCTAAATGGCCCGAAAATTCCGTTTCTACTCCGGAACGGAATTGGGTCAACCCATATATCAAAATATATGTTTAAAAATATTTTAAACGCGATGGAAAAAGTTTCACGTCCAAATTCCATCGTATGAAGAAGTTATGCTAAATTCAATTTTTCCAAATTGATTTAGATTGATTTAAATTGCATAAATTTCAAGGCGTTTCGAGTCGGTACGATCAAACGACAAGTCCGATCGATATGAAACTTGAAACACTATTATAATTCACCGTTACGGATCCGATGAAACTAGTTTCGCTGAAATCTGAGTCAGTGGCCAAAATGGCTATTTTATATTAACTAAATAAATTATAAATTCATTAATAAAATCCAATTTTTTTTAAATCTTAAATTTGACAAATTTTATTACATTTATATGTCTCAATCAAATTACAATGTTTTAAACAATTTAAAGGTCAATTAAAGTTGATTAACTTCCCATTTCAGTGTCAAATTTATAATTTTATTAAATTTAGAAATTATCAATTAAGTTTCCAAAAATTTCATTGAGTTAAATCTTCATTCTTATTATTCAATCCATTATAGCCAAATGGATGAAATTAACATACATAAATATTTTTCAATTTCAACTAAATTTTCAATTAACGTAAAAATAAATGTTTAATTTTTACTTAATTGCAAAAACTCAATTACCTTAATTCTTTATATTCATATAAATAAACAAATCTTGATTTACAATCTTTTCATTCACTCATAGTCATATTATAAATGGAATTTACATTATCTTCAATTATTAACTACCATCAGTTAAGATCTTAACATTTGTTCCATAAATTTATTTGCCCTGAATTATTTACTGCATTTATCTAATTCCAATTTCATAATCACATTCAATCCATTAATTGGTATTGCATTGACATTTAACTTATTAGCTTATATCAACACTATTTTCATTAATTGCAAATGAATTACCAAATTTAGTTACTACCCTAAATAACTAACGTAAGTTAATCTCCATTAATTCCACTGATTTAACTTTCATTCAATTAATTAATGATTCACTCAGTTAGTAATAATGTAACATTTTCTTTATTTGTATTGCAAATAATTCAAAATTCAATTCCTATTTCTTAATATCCTCTAAATTACAACTTCCAAACATGGTATTAATCATCATTTACGCAACTCTAATTATTTTAATTTACATTAACATAATAAATAAATTACCTTAAATGAAATCTATCCCCCAATTTATTATATGCAATAAATTTTGCCCTTACAACAGTTTCAATTAATTATTTATATTTATGGTGATTGAATACCAAAATTTATTTAACACATCAAATAAATGAACAATCTATATTCATTGTCACCTATTTTCTTTTAAATTCAGTTATAAGTTTGTTGCTTACCAACCAGGTTATAATAACACTAATTTTTTTATTCCACTGCTATATATGATATATGTGCATCACATACTTGAATTTTTCAATTTCATCTTAATTCCAATTCACGGTAGTATAATTTCTTACTATAAACCCATTTATAATTTGCATACCAATTAATTAGTTTCAACTAAAAGATTGATTCAATTCAACTCTTTTATTAAGTCTATATAAATTAATATACTATTTCATTAGTAAATGCTTATTTCAATTATTCCTTTATTACTTACAAATATTATTTCATTCATGAATGCCATCATTTATCAATTATTACATAATTTCATTAATTTATGTTCAGTTACAACTAAATTAATACACTGATTTCATTTGTAAATTAAATACTTACAATTTATAAGCTTCCATTCCAAACAATATTTCAATTTGTACCGGACATTGATTTAATTCAATTTACTATTTAATATTATTAATTCATTAACTAAATTAACTACTTACCTTTGTTCTCTTATATGCAACTCTTAGCCTAGTATAACAATTTACATCACTTCAATTTATTCGTCATTTTGTTTCAACTGTAAATACTTAGCCTTATATTCCTATGTTTTCATTTCATTCTCAGCATTTGCTTCATTATTAATTATAAAATCTTTATTTCTTCTAAATTAAATTTACGTAAATCTTATTAAAATGACAAATTTAATTAACGAAAATTATGGGTCGTTACACTCTCCCACACTCAAAACTTTTCGTCCCCGAAAAGGATAAAGAAGGGAAAAGAAGAATTAAGAAATCAATATCATATCAAATATTAAATTTATAAACAAATAAATTTACAAAATTAATTTAGATAAAATATACTAATTTATAATCATTAAAAAAAAAATTATACTCAAACTAATAAAGTTTGGAAAACATTTTCAAAATATTTTCTAAGTCCAAAATTTACGGAAAATTTTGGCAGAGTCTCCTTTGTACGGGGAGGCTCGGGAGAAAATATAATATCAAATATATCAAAATATCACATATAATATCCAAAATATAATATCCCAACACGGGAAAATATATAAAATAGCGCTATAAACCGTAATCCGAAACGTACCTATTTGTCGGGCAATTTACACTTAATTTATGGAATCAAAAGCAGTAGCAATTGTTTCCATAACCTGCATTTCACTTATAAAATCCAAAGGGTTAACAATATATATCAAGTGAAATATTTAAGTGGTTTCGATCACTAATAACAAATCAATACAACAACCATCAATTTCAACAAACAGCATACACAACCAATACAAAGCAACCATTCAATCAAACAAACAAATAGTTGTTCGGGTTCAAAACTTTTAAATTGTACGGAATGAAGAATAAACTACTAGCGCATCATTTACTCAATAGTCTAAGATAAAACTAAATAGATTATTCATTTATCCTAATCCAATTTTAAAGTATCCTTGCCCAAACAACCATCAACTAAACAACAACAAATCCAAACAACAATCAACTTAACTTATTATTAATTTCCTTTCATACCTTTGTTGTTTGATTTTCTTTTTATTTATATAGTGATTTATCTTTTAAATTTACATTTACTCATTAAATGTTTTATTTATTTATTTTTACTTATTACTTACAATTATTCAGTTCCATTAACTCAGGTCATGCCAGTTCCTTTTATTTCGTTATAATTATTCATTCATTTATTATAGCATGACCTCTTTTATTTACATTCATTTATCAATAATATTCATGCCCCATTCAATTTCTTAGCATTTCCATTTTGTTTACTTAAGTTTATAATCATCTATCTATAATACTTACCTTTTATTATATTTACTAATAGTAAAATTTCAATTATAACTTAAGTTATAACATTTAATTCTCATTTAACAGCAATTTCATTGAATACTTTCATTATTTCAAATTTCTACTTGTATAATTTTCTATTAAAATTTCTCGGCCAGAAGAGCACGAAGCTCGGCTCTATCTTTGGCACACCAAACGAGGACGAACGCACGACGTTCCCGAGCCATTTGCCATCGATCCTTTGCTCCATATCCCATCATCTCCGTATGGATTTCAAGCACTTGCAATCCTCTACAAGTTTCCAGTTGACAACTTTCGATAATTGTTGGTGGATTTGAAGAAATAAAGGGATGAAGATAGGAAGATTTTGGCCATTGGAAATAATAGGGGCGGCGGCTGAAGCTAACCCTAGGGTTTGAGTGTAAATTGAAGAAATGAAGGTCCTTTTATAGAAAATTTGCAAATTACTATTCATCGAAAATTTTCCGAACTCCAAATCTCACGTGGTAACCGGCGTTTTTAGGGTTTAGCCCGTGTTCTGGACATAATGGAATAGGTATCGAGATCCAATTCGATCGTATGTGTGAGTTACAGAGAGAAACGATCGATTTAAATTAAATCGGTTAACCAAATTTCTAGGCGTTTTAGCTTGCCCCGGACAAACTGTAAATCCGATTGACACAAAATTTAAAACCGTACAATAATATAACATTACGGATCCGATGAAACTGGTTTCATCAAAATCCGAGACTGTTTGAAAAATGGCTAATTTAACTCGTCAATTAAATATTAAAATATTCAATTTCTGCAAATTAACTTTAAATTCAATTTTAAAAGTTCTCAAACATCTTTATAACTCCAACATCATTAAATAAAATTTTACAAATCAAATTTAATCATATTTAACCCAATTTTCAATTATTTCTGTATTTTCACATATTAAATTATCGATTTAATTATCCAATTAAATCTAGATATTCGAAAAAAAACATTCGACTTATAAATCTTACTTATTAATATTTAAAATTAATTAAATATATAATTTTTAATTAACAGAAATTCTGGGTCGTTACAAACTTCCCCCTTAAAAGAATTTCGTCCTCGAATTTACCAAGTAAGAAAAAGTTACAGAATCCATTAACTTTCCCAAAACAAACCATTCAATTTAAATTTTCAAATCTCTTAAGTGTTTAACTTTTCCAAAATTCATAGTTAAATTTCTTACAAAACCTTTACTAAGTTTCCAAATCCAAACTTAGTTTTCAAAAATTTCCCAATTTTCTCAAAAATATTCTAACGCCTTAAATTTTCGGAAAAATTCGCCATAGTCTCCTTTGCGCGGCTCGATCCGAAAAAAAATTGACAGTGTATATATATCACAAATATACATCTCATCAAGTGATGAGGCACCCCGCAGGGAAAAAAGTGTAAAAGTACGATATTTAATCCGAGATATGTACCTTATTTATTATTAGCGAGCATATACGGCTAATATAGCGTGAAAGCGAGCTCCAAACGCGAAGCAAGCGCAATCCGCACCTACTAAACACTCAACAAACCATAAGAACATGCATATATGAAAATAATATCAATACACAACATTTATCAACAACTATATATGCCAAAATAGCAAATGCGACTACCAAACAACTATCATCCAACAAATCCATATCAAATCAATATACATTCACTTCTCATTATTATTAAATGAATTGGTTTTCATTTTAATCACATTTGATTCATTAACATTGGAATTTTACTAACATTCATTTGTTCATTTTCCAATTATTATACATTCACTAATTCATATTCACATTAGTTCACTTCCAAATCAAACTCAATTCTATTCAAGTTCATTTTCTTTCAAGTTGGATTCAATTACTTTAGCTTCTAATTTCGCTAATTCAATTTCATTAACACTTAATTAATTTATATACAATCAACTAACATTCACATAACAACCAATGTACATCCATTACAACCAAATTTATTCAATCTACATTTCTTTACATTCAATTTGGTTCAACACTTCTAATTTCAATTGGTTGATATTAAATTGATTTTTATTCAATTTATTCAATTTCTCAACTTCATTAGCTTCTAATGGATTAACACTTACATTCATTATTTCATATCAACTTATTTACATTCGATTGATTAATATTTCATCCATTTATCAATTTAATTGCTAATTCCTTTAACAATATAAAATTGAATTCATTTATATAACTCAAGTTCAAATTCTTAATGACTTCATTTCATTAATTCACTTGTTAATTTACTTCGACACCAAAATCAACTTTATTCAACATTATTTAAGTTATATCCCTTTTAAACATCATTTGTTTAACTTAACTTAAGTTCCACTTATAAATTCAATTTAGATTTCCAATTCTGAAGAAAATTTTATTTAACCTTTAGCAAGTCAAATTTATTATCTCATATCACTATCAAATTCAGGTTTTGTTTTGCTTTACCAAATTGTTTAACCACTTTTAACAATTTGTTTCACTTTCATTTTCTCATTTCATAAGTTATACAACTTATATTCAACAATTACCACTTGGATTTTATTGATTTACTTATACTTCCTTTAATTTAACTCCATCCTTTAAGTTAAATTTATTCTATCAAAATTCAAATCGTATAAGTTATCAACTCATTTATTACTCCCATAAATATTTTAAATAGGATTCCATAGTCTTTTCAACCTTTCAAAACCATTTCTGAAATCAATTCAAATTACCTTTTTGAATTTCCAAAACCAAATCCAAATTTTTTCCAAACAACTTTCATTTAAAACGATTTGGCAGCAATCCCTCTTTTGGAAACCCGAAAATGAACACCAATGATGTCATAATCATCATCGGAATTATTTTCCAGCGACCAAAAAGAGTTTAGAGCTTTAATTTCTCCAAAACAATTTTTCAAAATATCAAATCCTTTCAAAACACTTCTCTGGAATTTTATTTTTAGATTATAAATCACATTTATAAATCTTTTACTTATATAATTTCACTTCTTATATATAAGATTATTTCACAAGTGTAAATCATTTTAACTATAATTCCATACTTTAAAATTCTTCGCTTGTACAATTATTCTTTTACAGCTGTGGTTTTATTTAACTTATTCAAACAACTTTTATTAACTTGCATATATCTTATATTTCAACAACCAAACAATCAATTTTATATACACTTTAATAATTCTGAAAAATTATTCCTTTATATATAAAACATAATCAAGGTAAAATTATTTCATTTACCCTATTTTAAAACAATATTGTGTCAAATTGTTCTGTACAAGTGTTTAGAGATCCCTATCAACAACGTTAATTACTCGTGTTGACCAGAATCCATATACCACTTAACAAACCAATCATCACAATATAAAACAATTTCATATTCACTAACAAATACGCACTCGTATACATTATTACACTCACACTCATTCTAGAGTACTACTGACTCTATCTCTAATGTGTAGTTCCCAACAGAGCCATGGTTGTCGCTTAACCATATGCTCTGATACCAAATGTGAGGACGCGACTTTTCGACGCTCGAAAAACGACATCAATACGTCCACTGTATCAACTGCCAAGCAATCGAAGGTCGGAAAACTGAACTCTTAGGGTTTAAGAAAAAGAAAGAGGTAGAAGAAGAGAGAAAAGGGTAGAGCAGAATAGAAAGAAACAACAGAACAATATCAGAATCTCACAATCGCAGCAGAACAACATATAATAGATAAATGAATAATCTTTAAACAAAGAACTATATCATTTATTACATTACATCACATTACATTACATTACATCATCAGAGTGTACAACAACAACAACAAACAGCGGAAAAGTAATACTATATACTAGTGAATACACCATGCCATCCAGCTTGCCTCCAGCAACTTCTGAATTCCAGAATAACCTGATAAACCTGACTCTAGACTGCCCGTGTGGAAATTGGTGGGCACCCAGAGTTTAGGAAGGAAAACAATAAACTCCGAGTCAGTCGTGTGACTGGTGTGAGAACTTAAAACGGTTTATCTTTAAAACAAAGAACAGGATAATTTTAAAATAGATTCGCAATGCTTTTAAAAATGAAACTACCATAAGGCCTCCTGGCACACACACAATGCAAACGCAGACTTGGGGGAGATTTCTCCTTATGATAGTCAAAGATGCTTACTACGCAAAATCAAATCATTTTTGATATTATTATTAGTGCATAGTGTAGAAAAAATCATTTCGAAAATAAAGATATAATTCTTAGCCAGCATAGGTACCATTATATTATGCCTACTATAGCTACCATATTAAATGGAAGGTTCTACAACTAAAACCGTACAAGGTTCGTATTGTTTCTTTGGATTTCCAACAAATGGTCAGGCCAAGGAACTTCCCATTGCCACATGGAAACGCCTCTGGAAAGACGCCCCGAGAACCTAACCGGATCTCTGCCAACACAAGGCCGGGTTACCCCTAACTGGGTAACTACTGACACAAATATGTCATTCCCCGATTATAACCGAACTATATCCGAGGATCCTCGATTTCCAACAACCACAAAGCAATAAATTTGCAGCCACAACATAGGTTAAGTATCTGGGCTCCATACCACGATACCACCTCTATCCAGAAGGAATGACATACACTAAAGGGGCGCTACCCCCTAATAACCTTGCTGCATCCTTCCTGTTTTGACCATTTCCGGGGTGTGAGGTTCGACGAAGTCTCGTCCACAAAGCCATACTTTATACAAAAGCTGTGCTTTGAACATCAAATGCTCAACAGCACTTCGTATGCCACATTACCAATTTGGGAATGTATCACTAGTAACCATCAACTACATAACCTCTAAGGGTGTTAAGCTAAGAGAATAAATTCTCCGCCACCAATGGAAATATATTTGATAGAAACCAGCTTTACATCTCAAATTGTAACGTCAGACACACATCCATACAAGTCCGTTCTGGGATTGAACGGAACCGAAGGCACTTACAAAGAAGTCCTTGCAATCCGGATATTCACTAATCACGACCGGACTTCCCATCACAAAGGGTAATAAAATATTATCCGCTTAATAGGCGGCGCAATCAGGTCTCATCCGCTATATAATGCGGGAAATCAACTCCAAGTATATAAATAATACCAATTTCATTTTTAGTGAAATTATCGCGGTATATGTTTTTAATAAATAACCTCCGCTTACTAACGGCGCATAATGCCTATTTTAACAATCAATAGATAACAATCAATATTCAAACATACAATCAAGCAATTTTAAATCTAACTATTTAAAATTTAAATCGAAACTATTCGATTGAGTGAGAAGTTCTCACCTTGAATTTCTGATAGCAATTTGTAGCATTTTATTTCGAATAAAATTAAACGGATGTTTAATTTTACCCAAAATTTTTGCTAGCTCTAAACGACTCCAATCAAATTTCATAGCGTAGTGCTCGACAAAACGAACCTGACGCAATTCATTTCATACGAAACGGAGCTCGTATGAAAAAGTTATCACATTTTAAACTTTAAACGAATTAAATATATACATATTTACAATTTTCTTTTATTATTTAACCTAGAACCAATCAGAACCGTGCATTCCCTTTGATGAAATCTAGGCCACTCCTTCCTGTTTTCTTCCTTCTCACAGTATTCACGTTCGAACGCGACCAAATGAACCCATCTTGCCGCCTATCATCTTTGAATTTTCGCACGCCATACAAGCAACTTGAAGACGATCAGATAGAGCCACCTTGTAGCTCATCACGAACTCCATGCTCGGTCAGAAGAGCACGAAGCTCGGCTCTATCTTTCGCACGCGAAACGAGGACGTACGCACGACGTTCCCGAGCCATTTGCCATCGATCCTTTGCTCCATATCCCATCATCTCCGTATGGATTTCAAGCACTTGCAATCCTCTACAAGTTTCCAGTTGACAACTTTCGATAATTGTTGGTGGATTTGAAGAAATTAAGGGATGAAGATAGGAAGATTTCGGCCATTGGAAATAATAGGGGCGGCGGCTGAAGCTAACCCTAGGGTTTGAGTGTAAATTGAAGAAATGAAGGTCCTTTTATAGAAAATTTGCAAATTACTATTCATCGAAAATTTTCCGAACTCCAAATCTCGCGTGGTAACCGGCGTTTTTAGGGTTTAACCCGCGTTCCGGACACAATGGAATATCGAGAGCCAATTCGATCGTATGTGTGAGTTACGGAGAGAAACGATCGATTTTAAATTAAATCGGTTAACCAAATTTCTAGGCGTTTTAGCTTGCCCCGGACAAACCGTAAATCCGATTGACATAAAATTTGAAACCGTACAATAATATAACATTACGAATCCGATGAAACTAGTTTCATCGAAATCCGAGATTGTTTGAAAAATGGCTATTTTAACTCGTCAATTAAATATTAAAATATTCAATTTCTGCAAATTAACATTAAATTCAATTTTAAAAGTTCTCAAACATCTTTATAACTCCAACATGATTAAATAAAATTTTACAAATCAATTTTAATCATATTTAACCTAATTTTCAATTATTTCTGTATTTTCACATATTAAATTATCGATTTAATTATCCAATTAAATCTAGATATTCGAAAAAAAATTATCCGACTTATAAATCTTACTTGTTAATATTTAAAATTAATTAAATATATAATTTTTAATTAATAGAAATTCTGGGTCGTTACAAAATGGATGATAACTTGGTTAATATTACGGTTGATTATACGTTTGTGATATGGATGATAACTTGGTTTGATAAATGATAAGAAAAATTATTAGTAAACCTAGTTAATTTAATAAGAATTTAAATCCATATAAATATATGTATGGAAATTATTTAGCCTCTTAATGAAATTAAAATATCTAAAAAGATTAAAAATGGTATAATGCTATAATATGAAATAAAATAGAAAATGGATTTGAAATATGAAAAATATTGTTTAAAATGAGTCTAAAATGATTTAGAAATGTTTTATAAACATTTAAAACTGTTTCGATGAAGTTTGAAAACAAATTGAAACTTTAGTCAAAAATAGGCGCGTCGTGTAACGGTAGTTCGCGATTTTGCGCCATAAAGGTCAAACGATTGTAAAAGTTGGAATATAGCTCGGAATTCTTCGAGATAAGAATTTTCCAAACTATTATATTCATAATTTTTTAATGAATAAAGAAAATCAAGATTTCGATAAGTAAATTTGAAGATATGAGTAAAACAAGTTTTTGAAAAAATCGCGGTTTTGTAGTTTGGTATTGAAAACTGGATTTATTTGAAAATGATGTTTTAAAATTGTCTAGAAATATGAAATAAATCTTATAAATATTTTAAAAGTGAAAAAAATTCAAATAATAAAAAGTCATTTTAATCAATATAGCTTTAAAAAGCACTTTCCGTAGCACTTTTTCGCAGCACTTTTTAATAACTTTTGAAATATAGTTTTAGCACGGCCGTTCTTTTCCAAACCTTTGTAAAGGTTCTTAAATAATTAATAGAACATTCTAAGGGTGATTTGAAGGATTTATGGAATGGTTAAATAAATGAATAAGTGTTTTAAATAATGATTTGGAAGTTATAAATCATTTCTAAAAGTGAAAGGAGTATGCGGAAACGACTAGTACATTTGTCCCGCTTTTGAGATCTAAACGGTAAAACAAGGTGTGTTACTAAGCTTATAAATGGAGCAACCGGTGCCCTAAACTTACCTGGCCTTCATTATATCTTTTGGATGAGGGGTGGAACAGATCGAAAGGAAAGCCCGAATGCTCTAAAAGATCATAATTATGTTTTTTCCAAGATAAAAGAAAAGAAACAAATTCTTTGAATTTATTATAAATGGTCTATATATAAGATTTATAATATTGATATTTTATAAATAAAAGTAATGGAATTATAAAAGAGGTTTATAAGTGTTAAAATGAAGTTATAAATGAAAGATTATAACTAAATAATATGTAATGAAGTGGAATTTTATAAACGTTGTTTTATATATATTGGAATTGGTTTTGTAATCAAATTTGTATATGGATTTGCAATTAAGATTTAGAAATGAATTTATAATGGATTTTATAAATAATTAGATTGAAAGGAATGAATTTGTAATAAGAGATTTATAAGTAATTAACTTATAATTTGATTTTGACCTATAAAGGAACAGAAATGAAATTTGTTAGTAAAGGAATTTTGTATATGGAAGTTTATAAAATATAAATGGAATTTATAACCACTATTTTGTAAATATAAAATCAGTTTAATTTGATAAGTTAAATATGAAAGTTTATTGAAGGAATTATTTTCATGATTTTGAATAGTAAATAATCCATTAAATTAAATGTGTAGAAGTAGTGAATTCGATAAAGGAATATATTCATGATTTTAGACAGTGAATAATCCTTTAAATCAAATGAATGGCTTGGAAAGTGATAGTATAAAATGGGAATTTAAATGGTTTGAAAATAAAAAAGTTGTGAATTTACTTACTATCAAAATAAGTATATGAAAATGTTTTTCAAATATCCAACAAGTGAAATGGTTGTGAATGTTTTCTTTTTAAAGATATTTTGAAGTGAATAATTGAGAAGTGTTTTGAATTATAAACGATTAATGAAAATCAGGCTCAGTGATTACTTAAGTGCTAGATTTTGTTTGTTACTTTGATAGTTAAATAACCGACTATCAAATTTGGCCATTTTAGTTTCTCAACTTGATGTAGAAATTAATTAGTCGTACACTTTGTACGTAATTGTCTGTGTAGGCTTGATTATTGTTTGTGTTAAGAATGTTGATTTGAGTAGTGCGGAGTGATTACTCCAATCTACCGAGCTTCCTTCTTGGTCAAAGGATAGCAAGTAGAAAGTTGGAGATGTGATAAGTCTATGAGACAGTTTCTATTTGAGGTTGAGAAACACTTCTGCGTTGTTAGTGCGAAGAGACCGGGATTAGATTTATCTAAAAACCACTTTTGGGCCAACATTTGTTCGAGATTGTGTAGGTTGGTCGATGATATTGATGTTTAGGATTTTCATAGTGAAGGACTACTTTTTGATCATTTGGGGTTAAAATCCCAGTGTAATTATAGTAGCAGTAGTCTATTCGTTATGAAATATCCAATGCAAGGACTATATGCTACTAATGCTAGGGATTTTCCGGCAGGATGTGGCAGAAAAGTACCTTCAGTTTGTCCCGTTCCTGCACCACTTGTATGGACGAGTGGCTGACATTGCATTTCTGTTATTATGTGCATTGGTTTTTGCAACGTGCATCATGTGGTGGCGGAGAAGGCAACTTCTCTTAGCTTAACACCCTCCTTGAGATGTACGAGCTCAATGTCGTATTTTTGTGGAAGACAATTAGTAGTCAACGGTAATTACAATGTGGCATTCAAAGTGATGTGATATGTGTTATGTGAATGGTAATCGATACCTCTTTGGCCTCACTCCACGGAAAATTACTGAAACAGGGTGTAACGACTCGTAAATTTACCACTTTGAAATGGAATATTTAATTTATTTTAAATATTCAAATGTATAATTTTCAAACTTAAACAATCAGGTTTTATATGATAAATAAGAATGGTAAACTTATTTTTGATATTGAACAAAGATTTTGGATTTCCATTGTAAAATTGACAAAAGTCGGATTCCAATAAAGTAGGATAAATATTCATGAAATTTATTTAAAGGATATATAATTACTGATATATATAATCGATATCAAACTCATTTGATAATAATAGTAATTTAATTTATAATGGTTCGATAAATATATAAAACTTGTTTTATAAAGTTGACAAATTTTGTCGCATGCCTACAAATCAATATCGTACTTTTAAAAATAGATTTGGATATTATTTTATAAGTCAAGTATACTTGTTTTAATTATTTAAATATAATAACAAACCAATTTTTAAGTTTGGTTTACATAGATAAATAGTTTAACAAAAACTTCAAAATGTGACCGTAAAACGTTTTGTCAAAAATCAACGTTTTGTTCAAAATAAGTTACCGCAACGTTATCGCACCTTTGTTAACATATTTTAACATATATATTACACATTTCAATAACTAAACATGTTTACTTTTACTAAATAAGATTATAAAACTTCTAGAAGTCATTAGTAAAAGTAAGTTAGAATTAACAAAAGTAAGAAAAAGCAAACATCGAATCACATCAAATCAAAATCCAACAAAATAATAACTTTTATTTACTTGATCCTCAAGTGACTAAGACATAAAGTAAGGATGTGAAAGATGATGTTAAGTATTGAAAAAGTGGAGATTTCTTTAGGTTGAAATAAGATTGGTTTGGTAATTTGGTAATCGGTTATTTTGGTAAATTTACCACTTGTTTCTTTTTCTACAAATACCCACCTCCTTCGTCACTCTCATTCACATTTTTTCTTCTTCTTTTCTCAAGCTTCTTCATCTTCTTCCTCACCTATTTAATGGCTTCCAAGCCATTAGAAAAAAAATTAGAAAGAGATAATATCAAATTTACAAAATATTCAAAATAAAATCAATGTTCTTTCTCTTCAAGTAAACTCCTTTTCTCTCTATATTTTACCTCTTCTCTCGATCGTAACTTCTTGAAAACAGAACCAAAATGAGTTTTTTTCTTTTCAAATCATGTATTTTTTATAGTGGCTACAACTTTCATACTGACCACTTTGTCTCATTCTAAAGTTAACCATATCAAAAATCCACTTCTTTCCGGTGCATTTTTTGGCCCAGTTTTTAAACCAGAGAACATGCCATTTTGTTTTGATCATAACTTAATCATAGCAGATCCAAATTAAGAAAATATTTTTTATTAAACCATATGAAATTCCAGTGGCTACAACGTTTATGTCGATCACTTTTTCTAGTTTTGAGGTTTGCTATACCTGAAACTCAATTCTTTAAAGTGCATTTTCGAGCTTCATTTTTATCATTCCGACAATACCCCTTCTTCATTCTATCATATCTTCCTCAAAACTAATAAAAATCAAGTGAATCTTTTTCTAAATTTAAGCGAAAAGAATTGTTAACAATTTTTCAGTTAACAAATTTTTCAAATTTTGCGAGTAAGAGAGTCAAAAATAAGAGAGAATATGACCTATTTTTTGGGTCTAATTTTTAAAATTCAAGGTCAAAGCTCTACTGCTTCTACTCTATGACTTTCGTCCAACCTCCATTTCAAGCCTCTGCCAAGCTGTTGAAAAGGAGAGGGTGTTTTTTCTAGTGTCTAAGTGGAATAGGAAATAGTTAATGAAGCGTGGATTAGTTTGAATGTTGGTAGGAAGTTAATCGCTTTGGTTTATGGTGAGAAACTCTATTTAGCATCTCTATTTATACATATACATGTTTAATGTTGTGTTATGATTTCTATGGATGCTTATATATTATTTGATCATCAAGTATTGATTGTTTGATATGATTGTTAACTTGTTTTACCAAGTCACGTTAATACACGTCGATAAGCACAAAGTCAATCACTTTCCTTTCGAAAATGAAACGGTGTATATGGAATGCTTAAACCTTTTGGAAATAGTTTTAAAATGAGTTAAAAATGTTTTACAAACATTTAAATATGTTTAAATAATTAAAGAAAGAAAATTAATATTTCATCTTGTATATTTGAAATATGTCCAAAATAATTTTCCAAAAAAATCATGCTTTTTGTAGTAAAGTGGCCAAAGTTTAAAATTGATATTTTAAATGTTTTAAAAATATGAAATAAGTTCTAAAAATATTTTAAAATGCTTTAGAAGTAATTTAAGTTGAAATATGGATATCTAAATAATATAAAATCGTTTTGAAGAATATAGCTTTTAAAACACTATTTGCAACACTTTTCGCAATGGTTTTTGTAGCAGTTTTTAATAACTTTTGAAACGTAGTTTTAGACTTAACAATTCTTTCCTATATATTTTATGAATGATTTAAAAATAAAAAATAATTCATTTAAAGATGATACGGAAGTTTTTGGTAAGAGTTTGAATAAATGGTTAAGAGGAATTGTTTATACCACTTAAACCAAAAGGTGAAGAAGATAGAATATAATAACAAACTAAGCATGCGAAAACGACTAGTACATTTGTCCCGCTTATGAGATCTGGGAAGATAAAACAAGGTGTTTAACTAAAGTTAGAGATGAAGGTACTAGTGCCCTGAACTTACCTGGTGTATGTTTTCTTTTCTTGGGCGAGGAGGGAACATATCAAAAGGAAAGCCCAAATGCTCTAAAATAAAAAGATTCTATTAAGTTTTAGAGAATAAAAGAAGATTAGCATTATCCAAAATTTAAACAATCTCCAAAATGAATAAATTATGACTTGGATTTCATATAGATAATCTTCTTATACTTGGTATTAGAATCTGAAGAGGGAACTCGTCCTATTTGTGGAATTTAAAAGGCAATTTTACCATTATTCCACCCATAACACTTGTTGAATACGGAAATTGATGTTAAGTAAAATTAGAATGATTTCTATGATCCTATTTACTCAAAAAAATTGTAAAAACTTGATTTAGTGTTTACCATAAACGATGTCTTAAATAACATTGTTTTTAACCCACCTTAAAGTTAAGGAATTTAGATCGAAAGTTAAGTGAGGGAAATTGAAAAATTATCCAAAGAAAAAGAATGAATTGCTTATAATTGCTCTAAGACAAAGGCCGTTGAAGATAAAGATATTCATGATGTAGGATTGCCTTCCATTAGTCCCTGGAGGTGAAATTTACCATATGTAAAGTGGAAGTAGTACTCCGTTATGAAAATCTTTGATTTGCAAGAATATGATTTGAAGTTAAGAAATAAATCTTTTATTAAGATTTAATAAATGATTTGAGAATATTTTCCCTAAGTTAAAAGTTATATCTTGAGTATAAGAAATCTTTGATTAAGATTTAATGAATGATTTGAAAAAGGTTTTTTAAATAAAAGAGAAAATGATTTGGAATTATTCTAGGATTTAAGAAAGGTTTAAATAAACCAAATGATTTGATAAATGAGGTTTAATGATTCCATATACTCTTGAAAAGAATATGGAATAAATTGAAAAGAATATATCTAAGAAAGATATTCTATAAAAGATGAAGTAATTGATTTATGATTGATATCCACATATGAACTTAACATCTTTTAAATCGATAATCAGATTCGAAGGAACTGGGGTTGGATTTGGGTGATTCCTATCCGAAAATCACTTCCAACCAATGTATATGTTCGAATGTGAAGACATGTTGAAGATGATGATTATTGAAGATCGTGGATCTTCATAGTGTAAGGATAGCTTGTTGACATGCTCTAGGTAGCTTCCATTGTAGATTTATTTATAGCAGTGGTCTCCTCGTTGTGGAGATTTTTCGGATTATAAGGACTACTCGCTACTAGTGGTAGTAGGAGAGTGCCTTCAGTTTTTCCTATTCCTAGACAACTTGTATGGATGTTTATCTGACATCGCATTTCTAAAGATTACGTACATTCGTTTTACAAACGTACATCTATGGTGGCAGAGAAGGCAACTTCTCTTAGCTTAACACCCTCCTTGAGACGTATGAGCTTAAGGGTTGTATTATTATGGAAGGCAATTAGTAGTCAACGACAATGGCTGTGTGGTATTCAAAGTGATGTGATATGTGCTATGTGAAAAGATAATCGTTGCCTCGAGCATCATCAACCAGAAATGACTGAAATAAGGTTAGATGCGGCAAGGCTAAGTGGGTCATTATGATCATCCCCTTCTAGATATATTTCTTCCCGCTATGATGTTTGGGGTTTAAATTAATGTGGTTTGTATGCTAGAGCGCGCTCGGTTAAGGGTCGGTAACGACCGGAGGATGATATATTCAGTACTATCTAGTTACAGAGATAGGCTAGTCTTGTGTTGGTAGAGGATCCTTTTGATGGTCCTCGGTACATTCCTCTGGAGATGTACTGCCGGAAGGTAGTCCCTTCACCTGGTCATCTGTATGGAAATCCATTCTCCAATAAGAACCTGGGGTTTGTTTGTATTGGCGTAATGAATAGCCTCGAAATGCTATATGGGTAATCATTTCAGATAAGAATAATAAGTTTATTTGCAAATGTTTTCAAAGGAATGTCATTAGAATGATATCAAACATTTTGATATATAAAAGTGTTTTAGTTATCATAATGTAAAAACCCGTCCGTGTTTGTGTGTGGGCGTGGTCTTATGAGATACTCTTTCTTTTCAAAGGATTTCATTTAAAAGCTGATATATGACACTGACATTTATTATTAAGTTTTTCTCACGCTTGTTTATCAAGTCTGATACGAGTATTTTCAATACTCGGGTCAGATCCGAGTAATTTGAGGTTTAGTTGAATATGGTTAGAGTTTCCAGAGGAGAGCTGGAGATATTCATCTACGTATGGACGTATTCTATTATCCGCTTTGCTTAATTAGTTTTGTTTGATGTTGCTCAGCGATTATAAGGGCGGATGTTTATAACCGCCCAAGCTAAATTTAGGTTAGACTCTGATATATGTATCTGAAAGTCTTCCGCTTTAAAGATATTGTTCAATATTATATATTATTCCATTCATGTAAGATTCTGTTCTATTTTATTTTCTTTATTACGCTTGATCATCCAAACTTTCGTGCAACTTAGGTCGGACAGTGTGGTTTATTGTCGGCTCAAAGGGTACGGAATTGTAGGTCGTCATAAAGGGATAGAAGCAGCAAGGCTAAGTGGGTCGCTCCCAATTAGGAGATGTCGTCACTCTTCTAGATATATCATTACATGCTATGACGCCGTGTATCTGATTATTGTTGATGTATGCTTATGGTCACGAATTAAAGGTCGGTAAGGACCAGAGTGATGACATATTCGGTTCTATCCAAGTATGGATAGGCCGGACTTGTGTTGGTTTAGGTAGGTAGTATCTGCTTCCTAGGTACAACTTGTATGGACGAGTGTCTGACATTGCATTTCTATGATTACGTACATTGGTTTTTACAAACGTACATCATGGGATGGCGGAGAAGACAACTTCTCTTAGCTTAACATCCTTCTTGAGACGTATGAGTTCAAGGGTTGTATTTTTGTGGAAGGTAATTAGTAGTCAACAGTAATGGCAATGTGGCATTCAAAGTGATGTGATATGTGATATATGTTAAGTGAAAGGTAATCGATACCTCTTTGCCTCACTCCTCGAAAAATGACTGAAATAGGGACAGAAGTAGCAAGGCTAAGTGGGTCGCTCCCAATTAGAAGATGTCATCACTCTTCTAGATATATCTTTACACGCTATGACATCGTGTATCTGATTATTGTTGATGCATGCTTGTGGCCACGAATTAAAGGTCGGTAACGACCAGATTTATGACATATTCAGTACTATCCAGGTATGGGTAGGCCAATCTTGTATTGATTTAGGTGGGCAGTATATGCTCCCTAGGTACATCCCTCTCGAGGTGTTGATTCAAAAAGGTAGTCCCTTTGCCTAGTCATTTGTGTGGAAATTCAAAATCCAATACGTGCCTACCATTTTCTATTGTAGAAAGCCTTGTATTACAAGGTGTATGCTGAAATTTAATAATGTAACAATTTCAGCTATTTTAATATTATTTGTGTGCAATAGACACTATTATAATATAAGAGATGATATGAGATGTTTTGGTTATTGTAAGGTAAAAACCTTGTCGGCATTTATTTGTGACTCGATCTTACGAAATACCTTTTATTTTGATAAAGGAAAAGTTTTGATAATTTTATAAATTCAGTTGGGATGTGTTTTCTCATGCTGGTTTAACAGATTGATCTGGGCGTTCTTTCCTTTCAAAGCTTGGGTCAGACCGAGTATATTTATTGGTTCAAATTTGGTGCTTTTGGAGTTTCAGTAGACGAGCTGAGATCTTCATGTCGTATACACATATCTGTTTATTATTCCGCTGCATTGCTTTGCATTGTTGTTGTTGTAAATTATCAAAATTTGTAAGGACAAGTTATTATAACTATCCAAACTGATGATTAGTTATAGTGTACTCTGATATTGATCTATATTATATTTTGTTCAGTTGCGATGTGAGATTCTGTATTATTTTGGTTTTGCTTCTCTCTTCTTCTTCTCTTCTCTTCTTCTTTTTTCTCTTTTTCTTCTCACCCCCTCTTTCCTTTCTCCGAATTATCTGTAATCGATGCACTCTGGTTCGGACATGTGAGGTTTATTGTCGGATTCAGAGGGTGTCGATTTCGGGTTGTCACACGTGGTATCAAAGCTCGGGTTAGGTGCTTAAGCAAAATTCATCTAGGGTTAGTATATCAACCTAGGAATTTCAAAAATCAAACTACCTTAATTTGATAAATAAAATGGATAGGACAAGGCATCGTACCTCTGATCGGGGTTATGGGTGATATTACTAATTTTTGGTGTGCTTAACTATTCGTTAATTGTTTATTTTTCGTTATATTTTTCCGTCGTTGTAATTTCGAGGACGAAATTCTTTTAAGTAGGGGAGAATGTAATGACCCGTAATTTTTCCGCTTTGAAATGGAATATTTAATTATTTTAGATATTTAAATGTAAAATTTTCAAACTTAAACAATCATGTTTTTATATGATAAATAAGAATGGTAAACTTATTTTTGATATTGAATAAAGATTTTGGATTCCCATTGTAAAATTGACAAAAGTCGGATTCAGACAAAGTAGGGTAACTATTCGAGAAATTTGTTTAAAGGATAAATAATTCCTTTTAAATATATATAATCGATATCAAACTCATTTGATAATAGTAGTAATTTAGTTTATAATAGTTCAATAAATATATAAAACTTGTTTTGTAAGATTGACAAATTTCGTCGCATATCGTTAAAACGATGATGTATTTTTATAAGAAGATTTGGAAATTGTTTTACATTATTTAATAAGTAAAACGTGATTTTTTTAATTATTTAAAGATAATAATAAATTTATTTTGAAGTTTGGTTTACATGAATAAATAGTTTAACAAAAATGTCAAAATGTGACCGGAAAACGTTTTGTCGAAAATCAACGTTTTGTCGATTAAAATTTGTCACAACATTATGCACCTTTGTTAACATGTTTTAACATATATATTACACATTTTAGTAACTAAAAATGTTTACTTTTACTAAATAGGATTAGAAAACTTCTAGAAGTCATTAGTAAAAGTAAGTAAGAATTAACAAAGGTAAGAAAAGTAGACATCAAATCACATCAAATCAAAATCCAACAAAATAATTACTTTTATTTCCTTAATAATTAAGTGACTAAGACATAAATTAAGAAGTGAAAGGATTATGTGAAGTATTGAAAAAGTGGATGTTGCTTTAGGTTGAAGTAAGGATAGTTTGGTAATTTGGTAAGAGGTTATTTTGGTAAATTTACCACTTCTTTCTTTTTCTATAAATACCCACCTCCTTCTTCACTTTTATTCACATTTATTCTTCTTCTTTCTCTCCTCTTTAATGGCTTCTAAGAAATAGGAAGAAATTAGAAAGAAATAATGTCAAAAATTTTACAAAATATTCAAAAGAAATCAATGTTCATCCTCTTCAAATCAAACTCTCTTTTTCTCCATGTCTTACATTTTCTTCTCTCGACCATAACTTCTTCAAAACCAAACCAAAATGCCAATTTTTTTTAAATCATGTATTTCGCTAGTGGCTACAACTTTCATGTTGACTATTTTGTCTCATTCTAAACTTAACCTTGCCAAAAATCCACTTCTTTTCACTGCATTACCTTGCTCAGTTTTTAAGTCAGAGAATAGACCATTTTATTTTGATCATAACTTGACAATAACATATCCAATTTAAGAAATTATTTTTATAAACCATATGAAATTCTAGTGGCTACAAGTTTTATGTTGATTACTTTTTTCAGTTAAAAGGTTTGCTATGCCTGAAACTCACTTCTTTGAAGTACATTTCGCGCTTTATATTTGTGAATCTGAGAATAGCTCTTGTTATTTTGACCATATCTTCCTCAAAACTGATCAAAATCAAGTGATTCCTTTTTTTAATTTAATATAAAAGAATTTCAACAACTTTTCAGTTAATAAGTTTTTCAAATTTTGAGAATAAGAGAGTCAAAAACAAGAGAGAAGATGGCATATTTTTGAGTCTAATTTTGAGAATTCAAGGTCAAAGCTCCACCACTTCTTCTCTATACTTTCAGCAAACCTCTATCTCAAGCCTTGACCAAGAACTAGGAAGGAGAAAATTGGGCTTATTTTGATTTGGTTTCTAAGCATGGTAGGAGTATGGGTTAGATCTTAAGTTCCTTTCTTTAAAGTTTGATGGAGTGGAACCCAAAGTAAGTTATTTCTTATTTTAAGTTCATTAAAATCATTGCTAAGTTGAAAGAACTTTAAGTGTTAAGTGTTGTTTGAAAATCGTTATTGAATGCCTGTTTACTTTGTTTTCTAAAATAATAGGTTGATTTCCTTGCTCGATATTATGTTTAGATGGTTAATTAAGTAATTTAAAATTCAGAAGTTAAATACTTAATGGGGTATGCGAAAACTACTAGTGCATGTGTTTCGTCTGTGAGATCCAAGGAGACCTAGGCGAGGAACGAAACATATCAAAAAGAAAGACCGGATGCTCCATAATAAATATCAAACCATTTTAACCCAAGATAAAATTAAAAGTGTTATAAATATTTGATAGAATGAAGCGTTGATTTATCATTTATTGTTGTGTTTATTTTGTTAATTTATTGTTTAGATTGCGCTCGACCAGTTTATGAGCACTGATTATTATTTATTGATTGTTGACTTTGCTCAACCAGTTTATGATATTTTAATTATCTATATACATGGGCTAGGTAGAAAATAATTGTAGGATAACACCATGTGATTTATTTCACGATTTGACTATAAGGTATTTAGCGGTAATATTTGGTTCACTTCAATTTAATGGATTGTTTTGGAAATTGGTTTTCAAATGGAAATGTTATGATATGTTTTCCCTTTAAAAGAAATAGAAATGTTTGGTAATGAATATTTGAAGTCGTATTATATAAAAGTGATTTATATAAGAATGGTTTTATAAAATGTTTTATGAAACGGAAAGTATTTCGAGGACTAAACCCGACGGTTTTACGATGATTTTTTGAAGGATCTGGGAAATGAAAATCATTATAGATTTGAAAGTACTTATGAATATTAGAGTGAAATGATCTATCGTTTTGGGATATAAAATTATTTGTTATGTTACCGATGATTCGGGTAACCCGTAACTAAAAAGTGAGCACGTGTTTTTAGTACAGTCCATTCTTAGAATAGAGGGATGTACTTACCTATCGATTATATGAAGGCTGGGACCAAGTTGCCTTGTGATTGGGAGAAACCTCCCGATCTGCTTGCATATGGTTTGATATGCTTTTATTACAGTATTTGGGATTTCCAAATAAACTTTTCAAAAGTGATTTGATTTAAGATCCCGAAGTAAAGTATAACTTGAATATAAAAGATATATATTCAAAAGTTTTGAAATAAGAATTTGGGAATAAAATACAAAGAGATCATTTCCATAAAGGTAATTAGATTTGAAAATCTAAAATTAAAGATTAAGCCCAAGGGGGGTAGTTTTGGGAATTGCATATTGTTTTGTTGCATCGTAGGCTCCATGAGTTCTATTTGAGGCTGGAGAACTATATTGGCTTGATCCTGCATAATATAACCCTTGATGTTTATCTGTTATTGGTTATTGTTTATCTTGTGTTATTATATCTTTCATGCTTACTATTTTATTCCGCATGTACATTGTTTATTGAGTTCGCAGGTAAGGATAGTGTTGTCTCTCTTATCAGATTTGTGCAGTGGTAGATTTATAGTCATTGTATTTGGTATGTATTAAAGCACACTTTGTAGAATTAATGAATAAGTTAATTAATCTGATAGGTTGTGTAATTGAAATCCTATCCTATACATTTAGTAATATTGAATATTTATCAAATACGGTGTATTAAGTTGGTAGTTTTCATTAGTAGTTTTAGAATGGATGGATTTTTCAGGAATTTTAATTGCTTTGAAAATCCGGGTTGTCACACGTATGGTGGAATTTATTCGGTACTATCTAGGTATGGGTAGGCCGGTCTTGTGTTGGTTTTGGCGGGAAGTATCTGCTCCCTAGGTACATCCCTCTAAAGGTATACTGTGTTGGTTCGGAAAGGTAGTCCCTTTACATAGTTATTTGTAAGGAAATCCAAAATCCAATACGTGCCTGCCATTTTCTATTGTAGAAAGCCTTGTATTGCAAGGTGTATGCTGGAATTTAATAATGTAAAATTTTCAGCTATTTTAATATTATTTATGTCCAATAGACAATATTATAATATAAGAGAATTTGATATGAGATGTTTTGGTTATCGTAAGGTAAAAACCTTTCCTGTATTTATTTGCGACTTGGTCTTACGAGATACCTTTTGTTTTGATAAAGGAAAAGTTTTGATAACTTTATAAATTTAGTTGAGATGTGTCTTCTCATGCTGGTTTACCAGACTGATCCAGGCGTACTTCCCTTTCAATATTCGGGTCAGACCAAGTATAATTACAGGTTCAAATTTGGTGCTTTTGGAGCTTCAGTAGGCGAGCTGGAGGTCTTCATGTCGTATACACGTATCTGTTTATTACACTACTTCATTGCTTTGCATTGTTGTTGTTGTAAATTATCAGCATTTATTAGGATAGGCTATTATAACTGTCCCAGCTGACGATTACTTATTGTGTACTCTGATATTGATTTATGTATATTACAATTTCTCTTTGTAAAGATTATTGATCTATATTATATGTTATTTCGCTCCCATGTGAGATTCTGTATTGTTTTGGTTTTTCTTCTCTCTTCTCCTTCTCTTCTCTTCTTCTTTCTTCTCTCTTTCTTCTCACCCTCTCTTTTCTTTCTCATGATTATCTGCAATCAGTGCGCTTTGGGTTGGGCATGTGTGGTTTATTGTCGGATTTAGAGGGTGCCGATTTCGAGCCATTCAGACATGTGAATACAGAGGATGTATTAGTGTTGATTTCTGAGATTCAAGAAGGTTATTACTTATGCAAGTAGGCAGCTAAAGACTCATGAGAAGAATTATGCAACACATGACTTGGAGTTATTAGCTGTTGTGTTTGCATTAAAAAAATGGAGGCATTATTTGCTGGGAGAAAAGTTTGAGTTCTTTACAGCTCACAAATCTTTGAAGTATCTTTAAACCCAGAAGGACTTAAATACGAGACAACAACGTTGGCTAGAATTTCTCGCATTATATGATCTTGATATCTTATACACACCCGGGAAAGCTAATGTAGTAGCGGATGCATTGAGCAGAAAGCATTCCGTTATAGCCTATTTAGTTATACATCCAACCCCGATTGATCATATAAAAGAAAATCAGCTCAGAGATCCATTTATTCCAAGGATAATCAAAGCATTGGAGGATAACACGATGCCAGGAAGATGGGTAGGATTCAAGGTGGATAGTCAAGGAATATTAAGAATGAATGGAAGGGTATGTTTTCCAAATGTTGACGGGATAAGGAAAGAAGTTTTAACAAAATGTCAAAATTCTTGACTTACAGTACATCCTGGAGTTACCAAAATGTATCAAGATATGGAGAAAACGTTTTGGTGGAATGGCATGAAAAGGGATATCTCCATCCATGTTAGCAGATGCACAAATTTTCAGCAGAATAAAAGTGACCAAGAGAATGTTGCAGGGTTACTTCAACCTCTTGAAATTCCAACTTGGAAATGGGATCAAATATCAATGGATTTCATCGATGGCTTTCCTCGAACAAGAAAGGGAAATGAAGGCATTTGGGTTATCATAGATCGATTTACGAAAAGTGCACACTTCATCCCAGTGAAGCCAACACGAACTTCTGCAAGCCTTGTTGAGATATATATAAAGGAAATTGTCCGATTGCATGGAGTTCCCAACAGTATAGTAAGCTATCGGGATCCAATCTTCACTAGTAAGTTCTGGGAAGCATTACAAACAGCTTTGGGAATGAAGCTGAATATTAGCACCGGATATCATTCCCAGACCGATGGACAAACTGAAAGGGTAAATCGAGTGCTCGAAGATCTCCTGAGAGCATGCATGTTAGATTTGGGAGGTTCTTGGGAAAATTATCTTCATCTTGTGGGGTTCTCCTATAATAATAGTTATTAGGCTAGTATTGGCATGGCACCGTATGAAGCTTTGTATGGTCGTCGATGTAGATCCCTAGCATATTGGATTGACATCGGTGATCAATTAGTACTTAGCCCTAATATGATCCGAGAAGCGTCAGAGAAAGCTGACATGAACAGAAAAATGATGAAAGAAGCACAAAGTAGGCAAAAGAGTTACGCAGATAGGAGGCGTAGAGATTTGGAATTCTCAGTTGGAGATTTTGTATTTTTGAAAGCCTCTCCACTGAGAGGAGTTGTAAGATTTGGTTAGCACCTCGATATATTAGACCTTTTTCCATCATCGAGCGGATCGGCCCGCTAGCCTATCGAGTACAACTGCCAGAGAGATTTTCAGGTGTGCGCAATGTTTTTCACGTATATTATTTATGAAAGCATGTGTATGATCTAGAAAAAATCATAGAAACAGCCGCCCAAGAAGATTTATAAGTTGAACCCAATTTGGCAGCTATTAGACGACCTACTCGAATCGTTGATCACGATGAAAAGCGAGTCAGAAGGTAGATTATAAGGTTGGTTAAAGTTCAATGGAGGGGAGATGCTGAGGATTGCACTTGGGAAACATAAGACAAAATAAGGAAGGCATATCCTGAGTTTAGGAATGATGTATAGACTGTATCTATCGACATAGGGCACTCACCGCTTATGGTATAGTCACTTATTCATACTCTTGTATATACATATTCCATTTTATCAAAATACTTCCTTTTCGAGTAAGCTTCTTCTTTAATTTCGGGGACAAAATTCTTTAAAGGGGGGAAGAATGTAACGACCTAGAATTTAACCACTTCAAAATATAACATTTAAAATAATTTTAAATAACATTTTATGATTTAAATAATATTATATAGGATTTGGAAATAAAAATATACACAAAAATAGTAACATTTGCTTATATCGATAAAGTGACAAAATGCTGATTTTAGAAAAGTAAGTTTCGATGGTTAAATAAATTATTTTAATTAATTTGTAAGCATTTATATTTTTAAATAACATTGTACAAATTTATTTTCAAATTTGGTTTACATAAATAAATAGTTTAACTAAAATATCAAAATGTGACCATAAAACACTTTGTCAAAAATCAACGTTTTGTCGATTTAAAGTTGTCGCAACATCGTTGCACCTTTATTTTCCCATATATGAACATATATTCAAATAGTATTAGTATTAACAAAGTTAATAATCAAGTTTACTTTAACTAAACATACTTAGAAAATTCTAGAATATAATTAAAAAAAAGTAAATATAAAAAGACAAAAAGAAGTTATAAAGTCAAAAGTAAACATCAAATCAAGAAAACATAATTATTACTTTCTTTAGTTAATACTTAAGTCAAAATGACATAAGGTAATGATTTGAAATATGAGGTTAAGTTTTAGTTTGCTTAAAGTATAAGAAAATGGTATTTTTGGTCTTTTTACAAAATATTATTTTAATGCAAAACTTTTTCTATAAATAACCATCCACTTTCTCCATTTTTCACAACTTCTTCTTCCTTTTCATGCTTTTCTCCACTTCTCCAGTGGCATCTCTTCTTAATAAAATAATGCTGAAATATTCTAAGAATAATTACTAAAGAAATTTCCACTCAAAATCCACGTAAGCCACTTCAAACACCTCCTCCTCCTTGCCACTACCCATGGCCCACCTCTCCACCACCCATAGCTGAGCACTACTTCCCTCTCCACCATGGCCGTGAGCACATCCACCTCCTCCAAGCCAATTCGATCCATTCGAGTCCAAGTGTGCAAAGATTCATGAGCGAAGAACAACGAATAACGAAGCTATAGCCGATTTTCATTTGCCAAAACCAAGTTTTTTGGGAACTCCTAATTTATATGTATATATTTGGTTGTGATGTTGTGATATGTTTGTTTGGATGTTTGATTATGATATTGATTTCCATATGTTTTTTATTGCATGAAAATATTGAAACAAGTCATGGATTTACGCAAGGTATAATCACATAGAAATCACTTTTCAAAAGAAATGAAATGTAATATGAAATCATTTATACCTAGAAAAAAGTTTGAATATGCTTTATAAATGATTCCTAAGTGTTTAAATTTGTCTCGGCAAAGTTTGGATATAAATCTCAAAAAAGCCTAAAATTTGACGCGTCGCGTAACGGTAGTTCGTGTTTTGGCGTCAAAAGTTCAAATGAACATACGAAGTGGAATATAGTTTCGAATTCTTCGAAGTAAGAATTTTCCGAATCCTTATATCCATATCTTTTATATTAAAAAAATCAAGATTTCATCCTGTATATTTTTAAATGTGGAAAAATCAATTTCAAGAAAAATCCACTTTTTGCACTAAATGACAAAGTTAAAAATTGATAAAATAACCAATTTAAAAATATGAAATAAATTCTATAAATATTTTAAAATGTTTTAAAAGTGATTTAATTTGAAAAGATGGTTTTCTAAATGATATAAAAGTCGTTTTGAAGAGTATAGCTTTAAAACACTTTTTGTAACACTATTTACAACACTTTTCGCAACGCTTTTCCATAGCTTTTGAAATAAAGGTGGGAACTTAACAGTTCTTTCCCAAATTCTTAGTAAATGTTTTAAGCAGATAGCAAAGCATTTTAAAAGTAATTTGAACAATTTAAAATTATTTCAAAGATGGTTAAACAAATAGTTAAGTGATTTAAAAAGGTAAAATGAGTATGCAAAAACAACTTGTACATTTGTCCCGCCTGTGAGATCTAAAGGTGAAAAAAGGTGTGTAACTAACGTTAAGGATGGAGCAACTAGTGCCCTGAACTTACCTGGCCTTAGTTTTCTCTTTTAGTGAGGGATGGAACAAATCGAAAGGAAAGCCCGGATGCTCAACTCGGATTTTATAGAAATAATCTTCTTGAACTCATTATTGAAATTCGAAGAGAGAACTTGTCCTATTGGAATTTGAAAGGTGATCTCACCATTATTCCACCTATAGCACTCGTTGAATACAGAAGTTGATTTTGGATAAAAGTAGAATGATTTTATAAAATCCTATTTTCTTAAAAGATACTCCTAAAAATGATTTGAGAAATATTCGAAAGAAAGGTTCAAATGATTCTGTATTCATTGAAAGAATATTTTGAAAATATATATCTCTTGAAGATATTTTGGTAAAGAAAATGAATTGAAAAACAATCACCTAATTACATCACTTTTATCGATGATTGGATTTCGAAGGAACCGAGGTCGGATTTGGGTGATTCCTATCCGAAAACCACTTCGAACCAATGTATACGTTTGAAAGTGAAGACATGTTGAAGATAATGATTATTGAAGGCCATGGACCTTCATGGCGTGAGGACTGCTTGTTGACATGCTCTGGGTAGCTCCCATTATAGAGTTATTTATAGCAGTGGTCTCCTCGTTGTGGAGATTTTTCGAATTGCAAGTACTACTCACTGCTAGTGGTAGTAGGAGAGTGCCTTCGGTTTTTCATATTCCTGGACAACTCGATGGACGTTTGTCTGACATTGCATTTCTAAATATTACGTACATTTGTTTTTACAAATGTACATCAGTGGTGGCGGAGAAGGCAACTTCTCTTAGCTTTACACCCTCCTTGAGACGTACGTGCTCAAGGGTTGTATTTTTGTGGAAGAAAATTAGTAGTCAACGGAAATGACAATGTGGCATTCAGCGACGTGGTATGTGCTATGTGAAAAGGTAATCGTTTACCTCAGGCCTCATCATCCAGAAATGACAAAAAGAGGGTAGAAGCAGCAAGGCTAAGTGAGTCGCTCCCATTAGGAGATGTCATCATCTTTTTAGATTACTCTACACATGTCTAAGTATGTGGTGAATGTATGACTCGAGATCCCATTAAAGGTCAGTAACGACCGGGGTGATGACATATTCGGTACTATCTAGTGTGAGGGGTATGCCGGTCTTGTGTTGGTTTAGGCGTTTAGGATCTGCACCCTAGTTGCATCCCTCTAGAGATGTACTATCGGAAGGTAGTCCCTTACCTTGTCATTTGTATGGAATCCATTCTTCGATAAGTGCCTTCGGACTTGATTGTAAACTTAGTATGCTAGAATTTAATAATGTAACAATTTCGGCTAAAATTAATAAGTTTATTTGGAAATGTTTTTCAAAGGATGTCATTAATGATAATATCCCATAATTTCACGTACTAAATATTTTGGTTATCATAAGGTAAAAACCTGTTCCATGTTTATGTGTGGTGTGGTCTTATGAGATATCTTTTTGTTTTCAAACGTCGTATTTTGAAGTTCTCACACTAATCCCATGACTAACCTGGAGTTTATTTTCTTTTTCCTTTAAATTCTGGGCATCCTATTTTTCGAGTAGCCAAGTATTCAGAAAGTTTGGAGAATTTTGGAATGGAGCATGGAGCCTAGAGCATTTTGGATATTTTGTAGAAGCCGCCTATTTATTCTGCTGTGTTGTGTACTTGGTAGTTACTAGTATATGTAAGGATAGGCAGTTATAACTATCCTGATGAATTTGTATTAACTCTGATAGAGCAATTTGAACTTATGATATGTATGAGAATGAGTTGAATATGATGTGAGATTCTATTATTGTCTTGTTTTCTATCTTTTCTTTTTTTCCTTTACCCTATGATAATATACCTCTCCGGTACATAGATTTTACAGCACGGGAATACCGAGTATGTATTAATGTTGATTTCTGAGTATCAAGGAGGTGGGTTGTCTCATTTAATATCAGAGCGGCGTGTCAATAAGTCTAGGGTCAAAATGAGATAACTCTTTAAACTTCATCCTATATCCGCCACAGACAAGTCTTCCTGCTTGAGATCCATGAATCTTTTATACAGACGAGTTTTTCCTGTAGTTGGCATGAATTAATCTTCAAATGCTTTTTTGAATTTAGCCTACAAAAACTCATCTTCTTAACCATTTGCAATGACAGGATCCCACCATGCCGCTGCCACCTTTTGCAACAGCCATAATGCCAAGAAGCATTTCTGCTCATCAGAAATGTCCAAACCATTGAAATCTTTTCACATGATTGTAGCCAAGCTTGTACTTAAAATGATGGATTATGTACAATTGAAAGGTTTTCCTTCTTGATTTGTGAAACCCTTGCACAAGAGCTATGACTTTTACTCAATGCTGTACTAGAGCTACTGGCTCAGAAATTAGTCTACCTCTTCCATCATTCAGGGTTCTTCCATTTGTGGTTGTTGTGCTACTGTTTCCCCTTCCTCGTCCCCTTTTCAAACTCATTCTTACCACCTAAATAAAATAAGATATCTTTAGAATGCATAGAGGAGATTATCTTAGGGAAAAAGAGCATAAACCAAACATAGAAATGCTGATCAGAACAACTCGGAAATGCACTCTCAAAGACTGAACTCATTCTAAGATACTACTAATCCTATCTATATTGGGTTGACCCCAACCAAAGCATAGGTATTCGCTTAACCTAAGCTCTGATACCAAGTGTGACGATCTACCTTTCTTACACCTAAAATCGACACTTAATATATCCTTGGTATTCATGTGCTGATTGTCTAAGTGTCCTAAAGACAGTCATGGGGTAAAGAAAACAAAAGACAAGGAAACAAACACATATTTTTCTCACAAACATCAGAGTTACATATACATCATCATAGAATAGTATATATGGTTACTCCAAAATGTTACATCAAAGTTACAACAAGTACGATTCCCAGTAAGAACAGCTATATTAGCCTATCCAAACTGCTACTAATATACAAGACATAGTAGAATAAAGACTACTAGTGGATAATGAGGAAATCTCCTACTCCATACTTCTTTCCGAAATTGTCTAAAGAAACCTGACTACTTAGCTGTTTATAAAAATTCAAGTACCTAAGAGTTTAAGGGAAAGAAATAAAACTCCGAGTCAGACATGGGTCGTGTGTGAGTAAAGCATAAGTTTATCTACATAAATACTTCAAATCAAAGGTATCCCGCAAGACCACGCCATACACAAACACAGACATGTTTTTACCTTATGATAACCAAAACATTTTTATATAAAATCCTCTGATATTATTATAATGTCTAAGTTTAAAATAAATATGGAATCACAGTGGAAATTATTACATTATTAAATTCCAGCATAAATAGATACACAATCAAGTCTGAAGGCTCGTATTGGAAAACAGGTTCCAACAATGAAAAGGGAAGGGTCTATGTAACATTACTGGAATATTAGCCGAAAATAATTCAATAATTAACTTAATTTTAAAATTAAATTGTGGGATTATTTGTGAATTAATTAGAGATTTTTAGAATAAACTTGAAGAATTTTAGATTTTAAATAGAAATTTGATTACAAGTAAATAAAAAATTGAATTGGAGGTTAATAGAAAGTATGTATTTTAAAATGGAACTTTTAATTGAGAATTCAATAATTAATATCTTTTTATAAAATTAGTTGGATTTAAAAGTTGTAGTTTGAATTGGATACAAATGATTTTAAAAACAATTGTTTAGAACTAAATACTATTTTATATGTGTTATTTATTAAAAAGCATAGTTATAACTAGTTAAAAATCATTTCTTTCTTTTAGATTAATATAAGTAGAAATAATAAAACAAAATGTATACAAAATAAGAAATAGAAGTTTAGAATAATATATATATATATGTATAGAAAATTGATTTTTTTTAAAAGATATATTAGTTTTGATTCAAAAAAAAAATATAATGAACTAAGTTTAAAATAATATTGGCATAAGGATTGAATACGTATTTGAATTGAATTTAAATTTAAAATGAATGTTTTTGAAAATAAATGGAATTTAAGATTCATTGAGATATAATGTATGTAATGTAAATATTGGCTAAGAAAAAAATTCTTTTAATATTGTATATGTGTATATGCAAATAAATGTAAACATCCATTAACATCATATATATCTATATACATATATATGAACAAATGGCATCATCATTTTTTTTAAATAGTCAAATATGGAATTTCAAGAAGCTTTTCATTTTCCCATGTGTAATCATGGCTATCTTAGCAAATCTGAGAATAAGATTTGCCTCCACAATTCTCAATATCAAAAGCTGTTCAAAACCAAGAAACAACTCAGTTTTTAAAACCAAAAGAAAAAAAAAGGGTATACAGTTTCAAACCTGAAAAGAAAAAAAAACTCAATGCAAATGAAAATCTGAAAGCAGATTCAAACAGAACCTGAGCAAATCAAAGTTCAGATTCAAAAACAAAAGCTAGAAGCAACTCAACAAGAATCAGAGCATCTCAACTTAATCAAGCAAAACAGATTTGGAAAACAGGAAAAGAAATCTGGAAGAAAAAAAAATGAAACCTGGGAATATTAAGATAAAAACAATCTTCAAGCTTTGTTTGCATTTCTCAGGTAAGCTTTTAACTTCATAGTTTAATGAATTTATGGTTTCAAAAATAAAGGCTTGACATAAACAAATTCAATAAAATGCAGATTTATAAAAAAATATAGTGCTGTAGTTTTTTTTTGGCAGAACAGTGCAAGCACTGTGGAAAATTAATAAAGGCAGGTAAAATTCCTTTGAAATATTTTAGTTTGAAGTTGCTAATCAGCAAATAAAACAAGATTTAAATAATAATGTTCAATAAATTGTTTCCAAGAGAATCAAGTTCAAGGCAAAGTTTGTTTTCTGTTTCTAATTGCAGAAGGAAAATTAAAAGCCTCTGTTATACAACAAGAAAATCAAATTGTAAGTGAAATCAAGATTGGTTGTTATTGTGAAATAAACAAATAAATACAATAGTAAAATAAGCAAGTTTCTTCTTACAACTTGCAGTTTTAACTCTGGGAATTAAAGAAAAACAAAAATTAAAAGTTCAAGAGCAAAAGAAAAAAAAAAAAGGGGGTCATCACCAGATTCCTGTTCTCTGTCAATATATTCCAGGTGAGCAAACTCATTTATCTACCTATATGTTCTGATTTTATGGTTGACTCTTGAAGTATGATGGTTTTGATGATTGCATGTTTGAATTCATACATCTTTATGGGTGTAAATGTATGAGTATGTATCAATGCATATCCCTGTTATGAGTCAGAGTACATCTTCTCTGTGCAACAAAATCTGTGAGTAAATTCCTGTTTTAAAAACAGTTTCTACCTTTAAGAAACTAAGCTAATAAGATTTGCAGTGCTTAAAGTTAATTCGAATGCCTTTCAAATAAGAAACTGTAAAACAGTGGTAAATTTAAAAGATAAGAACTGCTCTATTCTTTCTTTAGTCAGCAACACCACTATGTATAGGTTGTTTAAAAATTTATTTGTTGTTTAAATTTTATATGTGCATGTGTTTGGATATAATTGTGACTGTTGTATCATGCCTGCATACTTGAATATGCAGATAGGTGATGCAAATTCTACAGACTTGCTACTGTTTTTATTAAGATTCTAAATACAAATCCACATCTTTATGTCTGAATTTTAGTTAGAAATTATTGATAAATGTATGGTGTTGTTTAGCATAGATTAAGTTTGTAATTTTATTTCAGAAAAGGTAAAGACAGTTAGTTGTGTAAATCAATAACAGTACACAATAGTTTCTAAAAGTAAAATTTTCAGACAACTTTAATCTATTCAATCAAGTTTAAAACCTTAATGCATGTTAAACATGGGTATTAAAAACATGCTTCAGGTCTTAAAAAGTTTTCTGAGGGGTTAGTAAACTTAGTCTGTGCAGTTTTGGGCATTTTGAATTTTGAGTATCTGATCATGGAATGGATTTTGAAACTTGGATTCTTGCCTGAAGATGGAATGTTGACTGGAAGTGAGGGGGGAATAGAAGAAAGGTGGTCAGAAAATAGTGGTGGTGGCAAGCATAGTTTTTTTTTTTCAGGTTGGAGTTGATGTTGAGTTGCAGGGATTTTTGACTCGGGTTGGTCTAGGGTAAATGGAGGGGAAAACTCGAAGCAAGGTAGTGGTTTACTCGAAGTCATGGGGTTTGTGTGATTTTGTTTCAGGTTTTATTTAACAGACCTGTTCTGTTTTTTTTTTGAATTTTAAGAATCAAGTTTGAATTTAAACTGGAAATTTGAACTTAGGGTTAAACCTGAATTAAAAAAAATGAATTCAAAAAGTTTGAGTTCTAAATTTATCATAATTTAAATGCAGAATTCAAATTTGGTTTAAAAAAAAAATAATAATAAAGGAAACAGGAAACTGTTTGCAGTTTTTAAATTTGAAGTGTAAGTTTAAATTGTAAACTTAATTTAGACTTAGGCTTTAATAACCAGAATTCAAATATAAATAAGTTTAAATTCTGTTCTTTTGGAAAATATTTAAATTCTGGAAATTTTCAAAGTTTAAGTTTTTTTTTTTATAAAACAGAAACTGTTTCTGTTTAAATGTGAAGATAAGTTTAAATATATTTTTTTAGGGTGGAGATTTAAACTGAGTTTTAGTTTGAATTTGAAAATGAATTCAAATTTTAATTGTCTGAAATTTGAAACCATATTGTGTTTTTAAATTTAAATTTGATTTGAAAATCTCAAGCATAAATGCATATGTAATTTGTATTTGGAATGGAAGGTTAAGTATTTAATTTAGGAATTCAAATTAATTGAAAACTGAGTTTTTCTTTAATCTGGATTTAAATTTTTAAACTTCAGTTTTAAAGTAAAGAATTAAATCTAAATTGCTTTCAAATGATTTACATTTGAATTGAAGGTGAAATTGTAGGAAGAGTTTTAAAGAGTTTAAATTAAATTGAAAATGGAAGTTATATTTCAGTTTTGAGATTTTAAAGCAATTTTTAAAATTTATTTGAATTCAAGTTGAATTGAAATCTAAATTGTTTTAAACTTATTAATAAAGTATATGTTTCTTTTAAACATATAAGATTAAGTTGTGTATTGTTTTAAACTCTTATTTAAGACAAATTTGAGTCTTGAGTCTAAAGAGAATGTTAAATGAAATTTAATGATTTTGATTCATTAGATTTTTAAGTTAATTAATCAAGTAATTAATAAATAATTAAATGAAAATAGTAATCACTTAGTAAAAGTAATTAAGAGGAGATAACTAAAGATTTAGGATTGATAAATCAAATATTTGAGGCTAATTACTTTAAAGTCAAATTAATTAATTAGTGTGGTAAATTTATTAAGGTAATTAAATCAAGAAAAATAAATTAAGGTTAATAAACTTAAAATGATTAAGAAATCATTATTAATTAAGGGATAATTAATTGTTGAAATTAATTAAGGAATAATAAATCTATTTATAAGGACAATTAAAGGATAATTAATTAAGATAATTAATTTAATAAATGATTAATAAATGAAGATGGATAAGACCTAATTAATTTTAGTTAATAATAATTAATCATCGATTTAAAAGATTACAAATAGAATTTATTATATGAATAATAAATTTATAACCACACGGTTTATTTATCTTAATTAAAGATGTTTGATTGTTATTGGATGTTCTGTGATGGATTGATATATTTGATACGTGATGTGATGCTATGTGATGTTTGTACTAAGCTGTCATATCTGTGATATATACATATTGTTATGCAAACCCCTTAACCCGTAGAATGACATTTGGATTTCGATGCGACAGGGAGTCGGATTCCAGTCGGTTATCCGAAACCCACATCGAATCATATTAGTTAATCTTTGTGAATGATATTTTACTTTATCTATGAATCTGTGAATATAGATAAGCGTTATGGGTTATACCGCTTATTGATATGATTGAATCTGTGATGATGATGTTGTGCACTATTGTGTTGAACCCCTAGACCACACCTATACACACACAAATATGGATGACACGTGGAAATGGGTTAAGTCACAGATTTTAAAAAAAAAAATCGCTTTAAAATTGAATTTTTCCAAAATAGTTTTGGAATTAAAATTGAAGTTTTTGAAAATGAGTTTTCAAAAATAAAAGTTATTTGAATAACTTGATTGAGTTTTTGAAATGTAAATAAATTAATTTAAATTTGAATTCAATATTTGAAATTGAATTCTGTGACTTGGAAACTATTATTTAAAAAGTTATTCAACTTACAAATGGGTTATATGGGTTTTAAACCATTTTTAAAGATGACGTTTTGGAATTTAAATTCAACTCAAGATTTCAACTTGTATAAATTAGATTTGCTTTCCCATAAGAAATGGACTTCCAAGTTGTGTTAAAAGGATTTTCAAGTCTAAAAGGAAAATTGTTTTCCAAGTTATAGATAAATCTTTGGAAATGAGTTTGAAAGCTATAAATCTTTAATTTAAAGATTTAATTGGGTTAATCCAAATTGAATGGGAATTGTTTTTGAAATCTATGGATAGATCTTTGTGAAATTGGGTGAAACTTTGTGAAATAAATCCTTTTGGTTTAAAGATTAAAAATGGTAATTTGTTTAACCATTTGAAAGAAAGGTTTGGATTTTATAAGTCGTGACTTAACTGAAATCCCTTATCCATATGTTTTTAAATATGGCGCTTACTATTCGGTTTAGCCGGGAGAGGACCTTGTGTCATATAGCCCATTCCGAATAGTGATACGACGTTATGGATAGCATTTGAAGACCGGTGGTGAAGACCGGGTATTTGTGAGAACGATAGGATAACCTATCGATTGACTCTGCACTGAGTTGCTCCGGTATAGAGTTCTCCTTAGTGATGGGAAGTCCGATCGGGATTGTGGATACCCGGATTTGCAAGGGCTTCTTCGGAAGTGCCTTCGGTTCTGTTCGAACCCGGAACAGACTTGTATGGTTGTATGTCCGACATTACACTTTGAGATATTAAACTGATCTCTATCAAATACATTTCTGCTTGGTGGCGGAGAATTTATTCTCTTAGCTTAACACCCTTCTCTGAGACGTACGAGCTCAGAGGTTATGTAGTTGATATTTATCAGTGATATTCCCAATTTGGTAATGTGGCATGCTGAGTGCTGCTGTGTGATGATCATTGGTTGATCATTTGTGATAGGATCATTTGTTTGATCATTTATCTTTGTGATCATTGCTTTGGTCATCTGTTGACCCAAAGCATGGCTTTGTGCCAAAGCGTAGCTTTGTGGACGAGACTGCATCAGGACCTCACTCCCTGGAAATGGTCGAAACAGGAAAGATGCGGCAAGGTTATGAGGGTCGCTCCCTTTAGGGTGTGTCATTCCCTTCTGGTAAAGGGTGGTATCAGGTATGGAGCCCTGGTATTTAACCTATGTGGTTGCTCCAATCTCATTTACTGTGTGGTTGTTGCTTTGAGGCGCCTCGGATAAAGGTCCCAAAGGACCGGGGGATGGCATATTCGTGTAGTAGTTACCTAGTTACAGAGGTAACCCGGCCTTGTGTTGGCAGAGATCTAACCGTAACGTTAGTTTCTCGGGACGTCCCACCAGAGGCGATCCCATGTGGCAGTAGGAAGTTCCTTAGCCTGACCATTTGTTGGAAATCCAATCAAAACAATACGCGCCCTGTACGGTTTTAGTTGTATAACCTGCCATGGAATGTGGCGGTAACCTGCTATTGAACATGGTAGCTATAGTAGGCATACGACGAAATGTCGTATACTGGCTAGGATTTATATTATATTTTCGAAATGGTTTTCCACACTTTGCACTTATAGTAATAATATCAAAGAAATTTTCTCGTATTAAGCATATTTGACTATCATAAGGAGAAATCTCCTCCAATTCTGCGTTTGCATTGTGTGTGTGGCGGGAGGCCTTATGGTAGTTTCATTTTCCAAAAAGCATTGCGGATTTCAAATTTAAATTCTTTTGTTGTTTTAAAGACCAAATGTTTTTGTTTGCTCACACCAGTCCCACGACTGACCTGGAGTTTATTGTTCTTTTCCTAAACTCTGGGTGCCCACTATTTCCCACACGGGCAGTCTAGAGTTGGGATTTTCAGATAATCGATAGTAGGTGTAGATTCGATAGCTTCCAGCCTTAGGATTTGGCAATCGCATTTGGATCGAGTTGCTTCTCTTCATCTTGATTTGGGAGTTCTCGCTATTTTCTGGATTGATGCCTTGGAGATGGAGTTACTGATACTGGAGTTCTTTCTTGAAGACCACATTGGAGATTTTGTCCCGCTGCTAGTGTTATTATTATATTTCCGCTGCTATTCTTTGTATCTCTGATAATGTTGATATCTATTGTACCATCCAGTTGTATCATTCATGTTGTATCAGTTATTGTATCAAATGCTGTATATGAAATATATTATTCATTTCTTCCGCTGTGTTATTTACTTAATGTGTTATAAGCTCCGGCGACTCGAATTTGAACGGTCGAATCTGCGGCATTCGAGTACAATGTAAAGTATGGATATGTCGATTTTCGAACGCGAAAAATTCGAATCGTTACAGTCTACCTTTTGAATCAATACACCTTTAGATAAAATATATTGGAGGCTACAACACGTTGCAACTCTGTTACTCAGGACCCGCCCTACCCCTTACTATGTTGCGTCAAATAAGATCACTTCTCATCAGTTTAATTAAAATTTAAGTAGCTTCTGTTCTTAACAGTTTAAATAAAATTAAATTCAATAGTATTTGTCCTCATCAGTTTAAATAACAAATTAACAGAGCAATTCATAAGAATTTCTATAAAATTCCTGAAAAATTATTTTCTCTTTATATATAAAATATAATCGAGGTAAAATTATTTCATTTACCCAATTTAAAACAATATTGTGTCGAATTGTTCTATTCAAGTGTTTAGGAACCCCTTCGATTCAGTTTTCGAGGCTGCGCCGACGAAGGTTCATATACCACTCAATAAACCAATCATCACAATATAAAACAATTTTATACTCACTAACAAATACGCACTCATATCTATTATTACACTCACACTCATTCTAGAGTACTGCTGACTCTATCTCTAATGAGTAACACCCAACAGAGCAGGTTGTCGCTTAACCGTAAGCTCTGATGCCAAATGTAAAGAACCTATTATTGTTAAAAATTTCTTTTAAGTTTTACTTATCAATTCAATTCGGATTTTAAATTCATTTACTTTACATTCAATTTGAGTTCAATTACATAGCTTTCAATTACGCTAGTTTAATTTCATTAACACTTAATGAATTTACATATAATCAATCAACAAACAAACAACATCGTTTACTCAACAATTCAAATTTAAATTTAAGTAATTTTAGTTGCTTGGATAAATTTATCTAAACTGTTGAACCAATAAGTACTTGATTGCAGTGATTTGTCTGACTCGTGCACGTGGGTTGGCGAGGCAGTGCACATGGGTATGAGTACACGTGTGTACTGCAGCCACACATGTGTATAAAAATTTGGAATCGCTAATGTGAAAATCTATAATAGGATTTAACTGATTTATTTGTTCACCATAACTGTAACCATTTATTTCAGTTCATTTCAAATTTAATTACTTGAATAAAGATTAATCCTGACTCGAGTGTTTTTGTGTTTTGCAATTAACGCTCGGGTCAGACCGAGTATTTTTACAGCTTGGAGTTTGCGCGCAGCGAAGTTAGAGAGAGAGGGGAAAGCACAACTAAAGCTTTTCAGAAAATTATTTTTTCTTGTACTTAATAAAATTTGTTTCCGCTGTATAAAATGTAACTTATTGTATTAACTCTGATAATTGTATATAAAAGAAAGTTCATTTATGAAAAATATATTATTGTTTTGTGATTCTGTGACTGATTCTGTTTAAATTCTATAAACTAAATAACAATCCGTCATTTTGAACGTTTCTAGTTGGTTTAATTACCGGCTAGAGGCGGTCAAGGCGGCGGGTCGTTACAAAGTGGTATCAGAGCCAGGTTTCGATCCTGGGACCTGTGGGCCCATAACCCACAGGTCCCAGGATCGAAACCTGGCTCTGATACCACTTTGTAACGACCCGCCGCCTTGACCGCCTCTAGCCGGTAATTAAACCAACTAGAAACGTTCAAAATGACGGATTGTTATTTAGTTTATAGAATTTAAACAGAATCAGTCACAGAATCACAAAACAATAATATATTTTTCATAAATGAACTTTCTTTTATATACAATTATCAGAGTTAATACAATAAGTTACATTTTATACAGCGGAAACAAATTTTATTAAGTACAAGAAAAAATAATTTTCTGAAAAGCTTTAGTTGTGCTTTCCCCTCTCTCTCTAACTTCGCTGCGCGCAAACTCCAAGCTGTAAAAATACTCGGTCTGACCCGAGCGTTAATTGCAAAACACAAAAACACTCGAGTCAGGATTAATCTTTATTCAAGTAATTAAATTTGAAATGAACTGAAATAAATGGTTACAGTTATGGTGAACAAATAAATCAGTTAAATCCTATTATAGATTTTCACATTAGCGATTCCAAATTTTTATACACATGTGTGGCTGCAGTACACACGTGTACTCATACCCATGTGCACTGCCTCGCCAACCCACGTGCACGAGTCAGACAAATCACTGCAAGTATACAAGCATAACTCCAAAACAGACAAGGCAAGGCACTATGCAGTGCACAACAAATCCAAACAGCCCCAAATACAAAATCACTGCACACAACCAAAACAAGGACCACAAGAGCAGGCTGCAACCATGGAAGCAGAAGACCACAAATAAAGTGATTCAAAGTGGGCAACTCAGAAATATACCCAAGTGCAGACAGTAGCATGCACTAAAATACAACATATCAAACAGTCCCAAAATGGAAGCAACAGGTGAAACAAGTATGGCAGGGAATAAGGGGCAGGCAGCAACATGCACTTCTTGCAAGGGAAACAAGTACAGAGAGCAACAACAGGGAGCAACAATCAGTGCCAACAAGAAAACAACCCCACATGCAAATACATGGTCAAATTCTATTTAGAAAATCAAACAAAATTAAACATTTGAATTTAACATGAAATTCCATTTCACTGTGAAACAAGAATAAACTGTGATGCCTCTGTACAAACAAAATAGGCAACAGAGCAAATATCTGTAAATAGTGTTTGAATGTTTCAGATTTATTTATTTAAGGTTATAAATAAATTACTTGACTAACAACTTGATTTTTAAAATCATAAAAAAGAATTCTTAGTTTGCATTCAACTGAATATCTTTGGTTTAGCCTGAAACAAAATTGGGGTTTGGGTCTGCCAATCTAAGGAAATGTAGATGCCTGAGTTTCTTTTGTTGTTGTGATGATGTTTGGTGTCTGTTAACTTGATATAAAAAAAAAAATCTACTAAAATTTAAATTTGTAAGAACAGATGCTGCCCAGTCTTAATTTTTAAATTGATTAGAACAAATGCTACCTGACTATTTGTGTTTGTTTTAAAATTGATAGGAACATGTGCTATTTGTGTTTGTTTTAAAAATTGATAAGAATAGATGCTATGTTTATCTTGTATTTAAATTGATAAGTACAGATGCTACTAAAATATCTTGTTTGAAACTGTTTGCAAACAATTGCATTTTGAATTTAAACTTGCATGTTTACTGAGTTATTTCTTAGTCTTGTTGAGCTTTACGGATAGCCCATGGATCTGCACTAGTTCATCATATAGCTTACAATGTTCTTTTGAACATTTTGCATTCCCACAATTTGATATTGTCCAGTCTTCATTTTAGTCTTCCCTGTGTTCATGTATTTGGGTTTGTGGCTGTTTGCATGTCAAGTTGCATCCATTCCACTTTGCATGTCTGTTGCACTTGGGTCTGGTCTCTGCTCTCCTGATTGTTCTACTCTTCATGTCATTATTGTTTGCATCCTGGTATGTGTTGCATTGCAGTTGATTCACTTCACTTGTGGTCTTCATATTTGACTCGAAACTTCTGTTTCAATTTGCATTATCTGATATGTTTCAGTTTCCATGTCAAGTTGTATCCATGCTGTTGCACTTTGGTCTGGTCATTGTTTTCCTGGGTGTTCAAGTCTTCATCTCCATTTTGTATGTACTGTTAGTACTTCATCCATGTTGTTCCTGTCTGCATTCCCATTTTTGCATGTGATTGAACTAAGTATACTTGTTTAAAATTTGTTTGCATGTGAATGAAATATCAAAATGTCTCTCTGTTTGAAAATGTGCACATATGAATAATATGTTAAAAAGGGGAAAAAGTAAATCCATTTATCTGATTATCTTTAGCATGGGATGCTCAAACGGTTTCGTCGTTCGTTTCGAATAAAATTAAACGAACGTTTAATTTTACCCGAAATTCAAACGAGCTCCAATCGACTCCAAACCAGCTGCATTGCGAAGAGCTCGGCGATACGAAGCCAACGCAAAAAATCTCGTTCAATTTGGACCTCGCAGCAAAAAGTTATCACGTTTTAAAGATTGAACGAATTTGAATTTTGAATTTAAACTAAAAATTAAAAGAAAACACCTGATACCAAATGTAACGGCTCAAATTTTTCGCGTTCGAAAATCGACATCCATACTTTACATTGTACTCGAATGCCGCAGATTCGACCGCTCAAATTCGAGTCGCCGGAGCTTATAACACATTAAGTAAATAACACAGCGGAAGAAAATGAACAACATATATCAATATACAACATTTGATACAATAACTGATACAACATGAATGATACAACAGAATGGTACAATAGATATCACCATTATCAGAGATACAAAGAATAGCAGCGGAAATAAAAGATAACACTAGCAGCGGAACACATCTCCAAAATAGTCTTCAGGGAAGAACTCCAGTATCGGTAATCTCCATCTCCAAGGCACCAATCCAGAATAGCTCGAACTCTCAAATCAAGATGAAGAGAAGCAACTCGATCCAATTGCGATTGCCAAATCCTAAGGCTTGAAAGCTATCGAATCTACACCTATTACTGATTATCTGAAAACCCCAACTCTAGACTGCCCGTGTGGGAAATAGTGGGCACCCAGAGTTTAGGAAAGGAACAATAAACTCCAGGTCAGTCGTGGGACTGGTATGAGCAAACAAAAACATTTGGTCTTTAAAACAAACTAAAGAATTTAAATTTGAAACCCGCAATGCTTTTTGGAAAATGAAACTACCATAAGGCCTCCCGCCACACACACAATGCAAACGCAGAATTGGAGGAGATTTCTCCTTATGATAGTCAAAGATGCTTACTACGCGAAAATCAAATCATTTTTGATATTATTACTAGTGCATAGTGTAGAAAACAATTTCGAAAGTAGAATATAAATCCTAGCCAGCATAGGTACCATGATGCTATGCCTACTATAGCTGCCATGTTAAATGGCAGGTTCTACAACTAAAACCGTACAAGGCACGTATTGGATGAATGAATTTCCAACAAATGGTCAGGCTAAGGAACTTCCTATTGCCACATGGGTACGCCTCTGGCGGGACGTCCCGAGAACTAACGTTACGGTTAGATCTCTGCCAACACAAGGCCGGGTTACCTCTGTAACTAGGTAACTACTACACGAATATGCCATCCCCCGGTCCTTTGGGACCTTTATCCGAGCGCTCGCAACAACACCACACAGTAATAGATATAGTGTATCCACATGAGTAAGTATCTGGGCTCCATACCATGATACCACCCCTTTCCAGAAGGAAATGACATACCCTAAAGGGCGCGACCCTCATAACCTTGCCGCATCTTTCCTGTTTCGACCATTTCCGGGGTGTGAGGTCCTGATGCAGTCTCGTCCACAAAGCTACGCTTTGTGCAACAAAGCCATGCTTTGGGTCAACAGATGACCAAAGCAATGATCACAAAGATAAATGATCAAACAAATGATCATATCACAAATGATCAACCAATGATCATCACACAGCAGCACTCAGCATGCCACATTACCAAATTGGGAATATCACTGATAAATATCAACTACAAAACCTCTGAGTTCGTACGTCTCAGAGAAGGGTGTTAAGCTAAGAGAATAAATTCTCCGCCACCAAGCAGAAATGTATTTGATAGAAATCAGTTAACATCTCAAAGTGTAATGTCGGACATACAACCATACAAGTCTGTTCCGGGTTCGAACAGAACCGAAGGCACTTCCGAAGAAGCCCTTGCAAATCCGGGTATCCACAATCCCGATCGGACTTCCCATCACTAAGGAGAACTCTATACCGGAGCAACTCAGTGCAGAGTCAATCGATAGGTTATCCTATCGTTCTCACAAATACCCGGTCTTCACCACCGGTCTTCAAATGTTATCCATAACGTCGTATCACTATTCGGAATGGGCTATATGACACAAGGTCCTCTCCCGGCTAAACCGAATAATGAGCGCAATATTTTAAAACATATGGATATGGGATTTTAGTTAAGTCACAACTTATAAAATCCAAAACTTTTCTTTCAATGGTTAAACAAATTACCATTTTGAATCTTTAAACAAAAAGATTTATTTCACAAAGTTTCACCCAGTTTCACAAAGATCTATTCATAGATTTCAAACAATCCCCATTTCAATTGGATTAACCCAATTAAATCTTTAAATTAAAGATTTATAGCTTTCAAAACACATTTCCAAAGATTTATCTAAAACTTGGAAAACAATTTTTCTTTTAGACTTGAAAATCCTTTTAACACAACTTGAAAGTCCATTTCTTATGAGAAAGCAAATCTAATTTATACAAGTTGAAATCTTGAGTTGAATTTAAATTTCAAAACATCACCTTTAAAATGGTTTAAAAACCCATATAAACCATTTGTAAGTTGGATACCCTTTTTAAACAATAGTTTCCAAGTCATAGAATTCAATTTCAAATATTGAATTCAAATTTAAATTAATTTATTTACATTTCAAAACTCAACCAAGTTATTCAAATAACTTTTATTTTTGAAAACTCATTTTCAAAAGCTTCAATTCTAATTCCAAAACTATTTTGGAAAAAAAATTCAATTTTAAAACAATTTCAAAATCTGTGACTTAACCAAATTTCCACGTGCAATCCATATTTGTGTGTGTATAGTGTGGTCCAGGGGTTTTACACAATAGTGCACAACATCATCAATCAGCACAGATTCAATTATTACAATTCGATGTGGGTTTCGGATAACCAAACTGAAATCCGACTTCCTGTCGCATCGAAATTCAAATGTCGTTTTACGGGTCAAAGGGTTTCATATTCATACGACAGTATATTCATCACAAATATAGCAGATTAGCACAAAGTATCACATAGCATCACATCACATATCAAATATATCAATCCATCACAGAACATCCAATAACAATCAAACACCTTTAATTAAGATGAATAAACCGTGTGGTTATGAATTTGTTATTCACATAATTACTTCTATTTATAATCTTTAAATTAATGATTAATTATCATTAACTATAATTAATTAAGTTTTAACCACCTTTATTTATTAATCATTTATTAAATCAATTATCTTAATTAATTATCCTTTAATTGTAATTAATTAATCTTAATTACCTATTCCTCAATTAATTACTTTAAATAATAAACTTTTAATTATTGATTAATTAAATCTTAGTTAAAATTAATTGTCCTTAATAAATAGATTTATTATTCCTTAATTAATTTCAACAATTAATTATACTTAACCAATTACAATTAATTATATTCAATTAATTAATCTAGTCAATTATCAAAATTAATTGCATTAATTAATTACTAAATTATCCCTAGATAATTATCACCCATTAGTAACAACATTCAATTAATTTTACACTTAAGAAAATTTGAATTAGATTAATAAATCATTTCTAATTAATATTAATCTAAATCATTATTTAAAAATCAAATAATTAAGTGAAATCCTTAATTATTCAACTAATTTAATTACTTATTAATTGACCCAATTAAATTCAAAATGTATTAAAACAATACATTTCTAAATTTAAATTCAAATTCCATTTTAAAATTTTGATATTTTAAAATGTTTAACCATTTAAACCTAAATCTAAATTAACACTTCATATTTAATTCAATATTAATAGAACTAAATTCTTCCTAGTTTTAAAACTTATTTGAAATCAAATCTTATTTCAAATCTATGTTAAACATTGATATATGTTCATTCATTCTTCTATAAATTTATAAACTTGTTTGAAATCAAAACTGGGTTTCATAGTAAATTTGAAACTGTTTTTAATTTGATTTCAAACCAATTTAAATCTTATTTAAAAATGTTTAAATTTATTCAATATTTAAAACTTACAAAACCTGTTTAAATCAAAATCTGGTTTTGTAAAAAGTTAAACTTGAAAACTGTTTTAATTCTTGACTTAATTCCATATTTAAAACTTGTTTAAATTTTAAGAATTTCATTTTAAAAACTTTGAATTCAAAATTACATTTGAATTCAGATTCAAGTTACACTTGAATCAATTCCTGCACAAAAGTTAAATTTTATTCAACACTTTTAAAACTGCAAACCATTTTCAGGTTTAAACCCTGAAAACAGTTTTAAATTTTTGATTTAAAACCAATCTTTAAATTTATTTAAGATATTACATTTTTGAAAACTTTGAATTCCAAACTCTATTTGAATTCAGATTTAACTTGTACTTAAATCAAATTGCAACTTAAAAATGGGTTTCATTAAAAACATTAAAAGAAGTTTCGGTGTGATGATGGCCATACGTATTGTTGTAGGAAATTCTTACTTCGTATCTTCATCGGTTTCTTATCAGCTTTTCGATCTAAATTCTAATGAATTTGAAGTTAAAAATATTAAATAAATTGGAAATTTTAAATTAGTAAATTGGTTAACTAACATGAAGATTTGATCCATCTATCTATTCTCTGGGATCCGATATATTCTACGAACGATTAGTATCTCTTCGAACTAGTCAATGCCCTTGCATATTCGTAGACCGATGGACCCAAATATCTTGTGTAATATTATATGAGATTTTTCTCATATCTATTGTTGATATTCTTATTTGGTAAGCCAAATGCAGAATAGTTAATCGGCCTGATTTATGAGTCGATTATCTATCCTTGTGTATCTATCCATCATTGGTTGTCTTCCTACTTTCAAATTTCGAGGACGAAATTTTCTTAAGGGGGGAAGTCTGTAACATTCCTGAAATTTATCAAGTTTAAATTGGCAATTAAATTAATTTTTGAAGATAAATTGCTAATTTATTTATGAATTAATTGGATAATTTCTAGAATAAAAAAATTTAGCTTATAAAGTAGGATTGGTTTAAGATTTATGAATAAGTATTTTATAAACAAATATTGAATTTAAAAATAAGATGTATAAAATATATTTATATTAATATGTGAGCTAAATTAAAAGATTTAAAAATAGAATCTATAAAATAATTTAAACTAAGGAGTTGAATATGATTTGTATATTAAACATTAAAAATAGAATTCATGAATTAATAAAAAAAATATGATTGGTACAATGACTTGAGTTTAAAAATTTAAAAAAACAAGAATGAATATGAAATACTTACCTTTTGGAATTTAATAAATGTATTGTAATAAAAATTGATGTAATAAAATAAGTTTACAAAAGCACCATGAACTAAGAAATGTATATTTATGTGTGATGTATTTGTTGAGTGTACAAATTGTTATAAATTCATTTCTTTTTTTTTAATTTTGTAAAAGTAAAATAAATACAAATGTTGTATTTCAAGTTAAGATTGAAATTTAAATTTAAAATGAGTGTTTTAAAAATGAGTAGCATTAAAAAAAAAATATTAAGATATAATATATGTATATATATATATATAAATGTTGACTAAATTCTTTTAGCATTGAACATGTACATACATATACAAATGAATAAACAAATACATTTATTTATAAAGTATATATGATAAAAAAAAAAATAATGATAAATAAAGTTTATAAATTTATTTTGTCTTGTAAAAAAAATCACCCATGTGAACATACATACACATGTGAGATGGAGTAGAGTAAGACAATCAACAAAATCCAAAGTTTATGATGATTTTTAACAAATGGCATTCATAATATTTATTTGAATATAAAAAATGAAAATTTAAAATTATGAAAACTTTACATCTTCCCATATGTAATCATGGGTATCTTAGAAAATCTGAAAACAGATTTGCCTCCACTAATCTCAAAATCATAAAGCTGTTCAAAACATAAGATAAGAAAAAAAAAAAAAAACAATTCAGTTTGAACTCAAAACAAAAGAAAAACCCAAAATCTTCATTCTCAGACCATACAAACTGCATTTTTCAAATCTGCATACATTTGCATTCATGTTAAAAATCTGAAACCCAAACAAACCTTCAACTCCTCTTCTTCAAAATACAAGCCTGCACATCAATTTAAAGCCTGCATGTATAAATCAAAAAGCCCTGCAATTTCAAAGGCCAGCATGCATTCATTTTTAAACCCTGGAACATGCATGTATGAATCAAGAAGCTCTGCATTTCTTTGCATCTGCAAATTGCAAGCAAGGCCTGCATGCATCAAGTAGAAGCTGCATGTTTTTAAAAAAGCATTCAAGCCTGCATTTCATAAATCTGGAACAAGAAGCTAGAAGCCTGCATGTTGTAAACTGAAGCATTATGAAGCAAGCATCATTTTTTAAAGGCAGGGGTCTGCATTTTTAAGAGCATTCAAGCCTGCATTTTCATAATTTGGAACCTGCATTTGAATGGGCATTCAAGCTTCTGCATGATCAATCTGGACAGTGTATGCTCTGCACCTTGAATTAAGGTGAGTAAACTACCACTTAAAAAGGTTTAAGTGATAATTAATCTGTTGCTTGATAAATTTCTGAAATGATGAATGCTTGCATGTTTATAAGTTGGTGATTTACCTGTGTATATGAATGAGTTAGTTTGCATGCTAGTTAGACTGTTCCTCTCTGATATTTTTAGATACAGAGATTTTAAATGAATTAAGTCCAAACCTTCTTATCAAATCACTTAGTGAATTATGATCCTAAACAAGCTAATTTGGGTAAACAACATCTAGTTTTAAATGACAAGTTCAAGTATAAACTGAGAAAAAAAAGAAAGAAGATCAAAGTCACTGGATTTTGAAATTTGTCTGGAAACAAATAACACAGTAGCAAATTTTTATCAATGTTTGAAAACAAATGTTAATTTATATTGATTCAAGCTTATATCTTGAATCATCACTGAAAGTTAGGAATTTCAAAATCAAAATTTCAATTTTTAGTAGAGTATAATATGTGTAATTGGGGTTTTAGTGAAATTTGGGTTTTTGCCAAATCCTGTTGATCTATGTAATTGGGTTGCTTGAAATTGTTGATGGAGTTAGGTGATGCATCAGAAAGTATGGTAAAAATGGTGGATGAATTTATAAATCACTGTGATGTTTGAATTTACTGGAAATTGATTTTAACCCTAGTTTGGGTTCTTACTGTAATTGGTCTACTACCACTTCATCTCTGCATCGGGTTTGAAGGAGTTTTGGGAGAAGAAAGAGCGATGGGTCAGCAATCCATGGCCGAAGTTGTGGGGTATATCATCAGTCGGAGGCGTGTGGGTGATGGGTTTTCTGACAGTGGCTAATTCCAGTTTCTACTGGAACAGTTCAGTTTGAAGTGCTAGATTTTGATTCGAGGCATGAGTGGTTGATCTGTGGGTCGTAGGTGGATGTATGGTGCTTGGGTGACTCGGCGGTGAGTTCGAAGTTGGCCAGTGGTGGCTCTGGCAATGGTGCAGGTGCACAGGATGATGGTGTTGTGCAGGGTTTGATGTTTCAGGGTTGCAGAAATTTTTGCTCGGGATGGCCTCGGGATTTTTGAGAAGAAACTCGAAGCGGGGTAGATTTTGTCTCAAAGTAAATTTTATGGTGACTCGAGTATACCTTTTGTTACAGGTTTGAATATTGGAAACAGAATTGTTTCCAGGTTTTTAAAAGAATTAAGTTGAAGTAATAATAGGAATATAAACTTAAAATTTGAAATCAGTTGGAACCTGAATTTAGTTATAGATTTAAATAATTCAAAATCTGAAATTTGAAAACATTTTAAATTAAAGAATGTAAGAGGTTCAAAATTCAACAGAAACTGTTCTGTTCTGTTTTTAGAATTTTAAAAATAAAGTTTTAGTTTAAGTCTGGAAATTAAACTTAGGATTTAGCTTGAATATAAGGATGAATTCAAATTGTTTGGATTCCTATTTTGTAATAATTTAAATGCAGAAATTTTAAATTGGTTTTCTTAAAAAAAAAAAAAAAATAAAGAAACAGGAAAACTGTTTGCAGTTTTTAAAATTGAAAGTGAAAGTTTAAAATGTAAACTTAATTTGGACTTAGGTTTTAAGAACCTGAATTTGAATATGAATTCAAATAAGTATGAATTTTGTTGAAATAATTTCAGGAAAATTCAAAGTTTGTTTTTTTTTTTTTTTTTTAAAATAATCAGAAAACTGTTTTCTGTTTTAAATATTAAGGTAAAATTAAATTTTGCAGGTATAGGTTTAAAACTGAGTTTAAGTTGAATTTGAATATGAATTCAAATTTGATTTATCTGGAATTTGAAATCATTGATGGTTTTTAAAATTTAAATTTGATTTTCAAACTCTTTGTGGAAATGCATATGTGATTTGCATTTGGAATGGAAGGTTAAGTATTTAATTTAAAAAAATTCAAAATGAATTTAATCTGAGTTTTTAAAATCTGGATTTAAAATTTAAACTTCAGTTTTAAATAAAGGTTTAAATTGAATTGTTTTTAATGATCAAATGATTTGCATTTGAATTGTAGGTGTAAATTATAGAAAGAGTTTTAAAGAATTTAAAACTAAAATGAAATGGAAGTTGTATTTTCAATTTGGAAATTTTTAAGTAATTTTTAAATTGATTTGAATTGAAATTTAAATTCTTTTTAAAACTCATTTATAAAGTATATGTTCCTTTTAAACATATAAGATTAAGTTGTGTATTGTTTTAAACTCTTATTTAAGACAAATTTGAGTCTTTAAGTTTAAAAGAAATGTTAAATGGAATTTAATGTAAATTTAAAAACATTTTGTTTTTAAATGCATAATGTAAATAAGGAATGTTTATTTAAAGATAAAGAAAAGTATAATGATTTGTAATTCATTTAATTATTAAGGTAGTACAAATGGATAATTAATTAAAGTAATTAAGGGTTTTCATTTGATTAATTAAAGTTTAAGATTAATTTTTCTTAGAATAATTAATTTGTAATTAAGAAATCATTAATTGAATGATATTAGATTTTAAATTAATAATTGAAGATTTATTAATTGAATAAATATGGATAGTTAATTAATTAGGAATAATAAATGAAAGTAATCATATAGGTAATAAATTTAAAACCACCCAGTTTATTCATCTTAATTGTAGATGCTGATTGTTATTGAATGTTGTGTGATGGATTGATATTTTGATATGTGATGTGATGCTATTTGATGCCTTATGCTAAGCTGTTATATCTATGATATATATATGATTATATGAATATGCAAATCCTTTGACCCGTAAAACGACATTTGAATTTCGATGCGACAGGGAGTCGGATTCCAGCTGGTTATCCGAAACCCACATCGAATCATATTTGTGAATTTTTGTGATTGATAATTTACTTTATCTATGAATCTGTGAATATAGATAAGCGTTATGGGTTATACCGCTTATCTTTATGATTGAATCTGTAATGATGATGTTATGCACTATTGTGTAAAACCCCCGGACCACACTTATACACACACAAATATGGATTGCACGTGGAAATGGGTTAAGTCACAGATTTTGAAATTGTTTTAAAATTTGAATTTTTGAATCCAAAATAGTTTTGGAATTAGAATTGAAGTTTTTGAAAAAAAAAATGGATTTCAAAAATAAAAGTTATTTTGAATAACTCGATTGAGTTTTGAAATTTTAAATAATTTGAGTTAAATTTGAATTCAATAATTGAATTGAATTCTATGATTTGGAAACTAGGGTTTTAAAAAAGTTATCCAACTTATAAATGGATTTATATGGGGTTTTAAACCATTTTAAAAAGTGATGTTTGAAATTTAAAATTAACCCAAGATTCCAACTTGTATAAATCGAACTTTTCTGAAACGAAAACTGTCGTTTTCCAATAATAGAAGCTTTCATATAAGAAATGGATTTCCAATGTATGTTAAAAGGAATTCAAGTTTTGAAATGAAAATGGTATTCCAAGTTATAAATAAATCTTTGGAACGGGTTTTTGGAAGCTATAAATTAAATCTTTAATTTAAAGATTTATTGAGTTAATCCAATTGGAATGGAAGTTGTTTTGAATCTATGAATAGATCTTTGTGAAACTAGGTGAAACTTTGTGAAATAAATCTTTTTGTTTAAAGATTTAAAATGGTAATTTGTTTAACCATTTGAAAGAAAAGTTTTGGATTTTATAAGTTGTGACTTAACTAAAATCCCATATCCATATGTTTTAAAATATGGCGCTCATTATTCGGTTTAGCCGGGAGAGGACCTAGTGTCATATAGCCCATTCCGAATAGTGATACGACGTTATGGATAGCAATTGAAGACCGGTGGTGAAGACCGGATATTTCCAAAAACAAAAGGATAACTCATCGATTGTCTCTGCACTGGCTGATCCCCGGTATAGAGATCTCCATATGTGATGGGAAGTCCGGACGTGATTAGGGATTATCCGAATTTGCAAGGGCTTCTTCGGAAGTGCCTTCGGTTCTGTTCGAACCCGGAACAGACTTGTATGGTTGTATGTCCGACATTACACTTTGAGATGTTAACTGATCTCTATCAAATACATTTCTGCTTGGTGGCGGAGAATTTATTCTCTTAGCTTAACACCCTTCTCTGAGACGTACGAGCTCAGAGGTTATGTAGTTGATATTTATCAGTGATATTCCCAATTTGGTAATGTGGCATGCTGAGTGCTGCTGTGTGATGATCATTGGTTGATCATTTGTGATATGATCATTTGTTTGATCATTTATCTTTGTGATCATTGCTTTGGTCATCTGTTGACCCAAAGCATGGCTTTGTTGCACAAAGCGTAGCTTTGTGGACGAGACTGCATCAGGACCTCACACCCCGGAAATGGTCGAAACAGGAAAGATGCGGCAAGGTTATGAGGGTCGCGCCCTTTAGGGTATGTCATTTCCTTCTGGTAAAGGGGGGTATCATGGTATGGAGCCCAGATACTTACTCATGTGGATACTGCAGATCTATTACTTTGTGATACTTTGTGGTTGTTGCGAGCGCTCGGATAAAGGTCCCAAAGGACCGGGGGATGGCATATTCGTGTAGTAGTTACCTAGTTACAGAGGTAACCCGGCCTTGTGTTGGCAGAGAGCTAACCGTAACGTTAGTTTCTCGGGACGTCCCACCAGAGGCGATCCCATGTGGCAGTAGGAAGTTCCTTAGCCTGACCATTTGTTGGAAATCCATTCATCCAATACGTGCCTTGTACGGTTTTAGTTGTAGAACCTGCCATTTACTTATGGTGGTCACCACTGTTTAAATGGTAGCTATAGTAGGCATAGTTCGGAATGTCTATGCTGGCTAGGATTTATATTCTACTTTCGAAATGATTTTCTACACTTTGCACTTATTATAATGATATCAAAGAATTTTCTCGTATCAAGCATATTTGACTATCATAAGGAGAAATCTCCTCCAATTCTGCGTTTGCATTGTGTGTGTGGCGGGAGGCCTTATGGTGGTTTCATTTTCAAAAAGCATTGCGGATTTCAAATTTAAATTCTTTTGTTTGTTTTAAAAGACCAAATGTTTTTGTTTGCTCATACCAGTCCCATGACTGACCTGGAGTTTATCGTCCCTTTCCTAAACTCTGGGTGCCCACTATTTCCCACACGGGCAGCCTAGAGTTGGGGTTTTCAGATAATCAATGTTAGGTGTAGATTCGATAGCTTTCAGCCTTAGGATTTGGCAATCGCATTTTGGATCGAGTTGCTTCTCTTCATCTTGATTTGGGAGTTCTCGCTATTTCTGGATTGATGCCTTGGAGATGGAGTTACACTGGAGTTCTTTCTTGAAGACTATATTGAAGATATTGTTCCGCTGCTGGTGTTATCTTTTATTTCCGCTGCTATTCTTTGTATCTCTGATAATGTTGATATCTATTGTACCATCCTGTTGTATCATTCATGTTGTATCAGTTATTGTATCAAGTGCTGTATATGAAATATATTATTCATTTCTTCCGCTGTGTTATTCACTTAATGTGTTATAAGCTCCGGCGACTCGAATTTGAACGGTCGAATCTGCGGCATTCGAGTACAATGTAAAGTATGGATGTCGATTTTCGAACGCGAAAAATTCGAATCGTTACATTTGGTATCATTTCTAAACCCTAAACGAAATAACGAAACAAAATGGCGGCCTCTCCAAATTTTTGCTCGTCTTCAAATTAGGGCTTTCGGCTTCGATCTGCTCAATTGACTTCTTCGTCTCTGCTTCAATTGCTTCGATCGATCCTCTGGTTTTCGTTCATCTCTGCTTCGATCCGCTCTTCATGATAAGGTGAGTTTCTCCTCACGATTAATCTTCATGCAAGTTTTTAGATTTGTTTTGAAGTGAATGCTTGGTTGCATGCTGGGAATTGTGGGTTATGCATTATCAGTTGCTTGGATAAATTTATCTAAACTGTTGAACCAATAAGTACTTGATTGCATGCTTTGTTTTGGTGGTTTGTGGTTTTCAGTTGCTCGGTTAAAATTGAATTCTAGACCAATAAGAACAGATGGCTCACTGCATGTTGGTTGTTGGTTGTTCTTTTGCTATGAATTGCTCTGTTAATTTGTTATTTAAACTGATGAGGACAAATACTATTGAATTTAATTTTATTTAAACTGTTAAGAACAGAAGCTACTTAAATTTTAATTAAACTGATGAGAATGGATGTTATAAATTGTATTTTTAAATTGATAAACACAGATACTATAATTTTTAATTAAATTGATGAGAGCAGATGCTATATCCAAACTTTGCTCGTTATGTTTGTGGCTGCATGTGTTGGATTTGGCTTTGTTAAATGAATATTTGTACTGCTTTATGTGTATGTTGTTGTTAGAAAATGCTTGAGAATAGGAAATAGTTGTTGATCATCTCCGATCTTGTTCAGAAAACTGTTTTCTTAAGGAAAACCTGTCAAAAATCCTTTTTCTTTTCCCTTTGTCTCTTTTTGTTTCAATGGATTTTGTTTCAGTAAAACAAGATGGATTTTGTTTTAAACTTGTAAAGGAATCAAAGCAAAATGATTTGGATGCTTAAAATATTTGTGTGAATCTACATATACCCCTTTCACTGGCCATTTGCAAAATGAAATACTGCATCTTGTTTTCTGTGAATAACATCTTTTTTTTTAACAAAAAAAAAAAAAAAATTTAAGTAATTTTAGTTGCTTAGTTTATGCCTGTGATAATCATATTGAAGTGGATGATTGAGATGGAATTTCATGTGAGATGTATGTTTCTGAATGTTTGTTTTCTGTTGAAATTTGTCTTGCTTGATCTTGTTTGTTCTAGCATTCCAAGTGTATATCCAGATCAAAATCATAACCTTAGATCCAAATCTTTGTTAAAGTTAAGATTTAAACAAAGTAAATATACAGTTTTAATTTTTATTAAAAATGGAAAAGAATAAAAGGAATAAGTGAAACTGTAATGTTTTCTCTGAAAACTTAATAATAGAAGAACAACTGCATGTGTGTATAAATTAGACCATCCAGTTTCATTAATTCAAGAGTAAATATTGATTTCTCAAACCAATACTTGAATTAAAGGGTATACTCTGTTATATGCATGTTGCACAGTAATCTTGGTTTGCCTGTTTTAGTTTCCAGATTGTTATTATGTTCAAAAACATGACTTCAGGATAAAATTAATATTAGAGTTTAAGTTTTTTTTTAAGCATAGTATGTTATATAAGTTAGAATTTAATCTTATCTAATCTTAAAGAAAAAAATGTGAAACAAGAATAAACTGTGATGCCTCTGTACAAACAAAATAGGCAACAGAGCAAATATCTGTAAATAGTGTTTGAATGTTTCAGATTTATTTATTTAAGGTTATAAATAAATTACTTGACTAACAACTTGATTTTTAAAATCATAAAAAAGAATTCTTAGTTTGCATTCAACTGAATATCTTTGGTTTAGCCTGAAACAAAATTGGGGTTTGGGTCTGCCAATCTAAGGAAATGTAGATGCCTGAGTTTCTTTTGTTGTTGTGATGATGTTTGGTGTCTGTTAACTTGATATAAAAAAAAAAAATCTATGTACTGCATATCTATATAAATGTGTGAATATGCTTGTGTATGCTTGTGTGTTATGCATGATGTTTGCTGTTTAATTTATTTGCCTGTTCTTAGTTCAAACTTTAGTCTAACCTGTCTGTAGCTCAATCAAGTGTTGCATTTTTGATCTCTTGAGTTGTTTCACTGCCATACTTGTAGCTTCTAAAATGTTTAAACTTCATTAGTTAAAATGTTACTCACCTGAATCTTGATGCAGAGCAGAGAAATGCAACTGAAAAAACTAGTGCTTGTCACAGAATTTTTGCATGCATGCTACTTGAATCCAGATTTTAATAAAGAAATGCATGTCTGAAACAGTTTGTATTATGCAGATGTGTTCTGAGTAACTGGACCATGATGTCTCTGTATCTTCTTTCCCACATATAAAAATCTGTTCTAATACCATTAACACATAATATAATATCTGTTAGTGTTATCAAGGTTCACAAAAAAAATGATTTGTAGAATCAGGAATCATAGTTTAAGATGTTGTTCAAATTAAATAATCAAAATGATTTGAAACTCTCTGGAAACTCAGGGTAACAGGACTAGAATTGCACATGAATGAAATACCAACCACATTAAAACATTGTGGGCATGTTCATGTTTACAGATGCTAGTAATTATGTTTGAACTGTTAGGAACAAATGTTATTGATTTCTTTCAAAATTTAAAATTTTGATAAGAACAGATGCTATGTTATCTTGTTGTTAAATTGGTAAGTGCAGATGCTACTAAAATGTTTTGTTTAACTAAGTAGTTGAGGTGCATAATTGTTTTTGTAATAAAGATATGTCTTGAGTATTGCATGCTTCATGTTGCCCAGTCTTCAATTCCATTTTTGTTTGCCTATAAATTTTCATGTGCATGTTTGTTTGACCATCTCTGTAACCATAAAACATGTAAACATCTCTGTAAGCATTCTTTGTTGTCTGCATCCCATATCCCTAATCATTGTGGCACCTCTGTTCATCTCAGTTGCATGCAACATCCTTACTGCTATGTGGGTTTGCATTTCCTCTGTCCTTTGCATATAAATTTCATTTCATGATTGAATACAAGTAGTACATTTGGATACACTTGGGTACGATTCTCTTGCATGTGTAGATAGTGGTAATTAATCTGTAGATATGAATGCATTAGGATCTGCATGCTCTTGAAAAAAAAAATGTGAAACAACTGTTCTTTAAAAATCTGGTATTTGATTAAGGAAACTCTGTGCTTTGCTATCTAGTTCTAAAACAAGTAGTTCTGTAAAACTTATGTGCACTGGGAATTTTTATGGACTTGTTCCTCTGTATTTTGGTTGCAGAGCAGAAAAAAAAAAAGGGGAAAATTTAACACTTCTGCATATAAACCATTTTAAACTTAGGATTTGAAACAAATGAGGTTTGTTAAGCTTAAAAATCATAAGCATGGAATCTGTTGAAGCTGGACAGTGTAGCATGGGCTTTGCATATCAGTTTCACAGTGAAATGGAATTTCATGTTAAATTCAAATGTTTAATTTTGTTTGATTTTCTAAATAGAATTTGACCATGTATTTGCATGTGGGGTTGTTTTCTTGTTGGCACTGATTGTTGCTCCCTGTTGTTGCTCTCTGTACTTGTTTCCCTTGCAAGAAGTGCATGTTGCTGCCTGCCCCTTATTCCCTGCCATACTTGTTTCACCTGTTGCTTCCATTTTGGGACTGTTTGATATGTTGTATTTTAGTGCATGCTACTGTCTGCACTTGGGTATATTTCTGAGTTGCCCACTTTGAATCACTTTATTTGTGGTCTTCTGCTTCCATGGTTGCAGCCTGCTCTTGTGGTCCTTGTTTTGGTTGTGTGCAGTGATTTTGTATTTGGGGCTGTTTGGATTTGTTGTGCACTGCATAGTGCCTTGCCTTGTCTGTTTTGGAGTTATGCTTGTATACTTGCAGTGATTTGTCTGACTCGTGCACGTGGGTTGGCGAGGCAGTGCACATGGGTATGAGTACACGTGTGTACTGCAGCCACACATGTGTATAAAAATTTGGAATCGCTAATGTGAAAATCTATAATAGGATTTAACTGATTTATTTGTTCACCATAACTGTAACCATTTATTTCAGTTCATTTCAAATTTAATTACTTGAATAAAGATTAATCCTGACTCGAGTGTTTTTGTGTTTTGCAATTAACGCTCGGGTCAGACCGAGTATTTTTACAGCTTGGAGTTTGCGCGCAGCGAAGTTAGAGAGAGAGGGGAAAGCACAACTAAAGCTTTTCAGAAAATTATTTTTTCTTGTACTTAATAAAATTTGTTTCCGCTGTATAAAATGTAACTTATTGTATTAACTCTGATAATTGTATATAAAAGAAAGTTCATTTATGAAAAATATATTATTGTTTTGTGATTCTGTGACTGATTCTGTTTAAATTCTATAAACTAAATAACAATCCGTCATTTTGAACGTTTCTAGTTGGTTTAATTACCGGCTAGAGGCGGGAAAATAATTTGAATTCAAATCTGAAATTAAATTCTATTTTGAGAATTTATGAAGTAAAAGGTCATACAAGTTATATGGGTTTTTAAACCAATTTCGAAAGTGTTGTTTTGAGAATTAAATTTAACCCAAGTTTGAGAAACTTTAACTTGTATAATTGAAATCGAATTTTTCCAAAGTGAAAACTGTTTGTTTTCAAATGATTAAAGCTTTCATATAAGAAATGAATTTCCAAATTGGTATAGGAATTTCAAATTTGAATTGAAAAACAGTTTTCCAAGTTATTAATGAACTTTTGGAAATGGTTTTTTGAAAGCCATAAGTTAAATCTTTGATTTAAAGACTAAATGGATTAATCCACTAGAAATGGAAATTGTTTTGAAATCCGTAAATGGAACTTTGTGAAACTTTGTGAAATAAATCTTTTTGTTCAAAGATTTGAAATGGTAATTTGTGTAAACCATTTGAAATAGTTTTGAATTTAAGTTGTGACTTAACTGAAATCCATATCCATATGTTTTTAAAATATTGCGCTCGTTATTCGGTTTAGCCGGGAGAGGACCTTGTGTCATATAACCCATTCCGAATAATGATACGTCGTTATGGATAGCATTTGAAGACCGGTGGTGAAGACCGGGTATTTGCGAGAACGATAGGATGACCTATCGATTGTCTCTGCACTGAGTAGCTACGGTATAGAAATTCCCTAAGTGATGGAAAGTCCGATCGGGATTGTGAATACCCGGATTTGCAAGGGCTTCTTTGGAAGTGCCTTCGGTTCTGTTCGAACCCGGAACAGACTTGTATGGTCGTGTGTCTGATACTACACTTTGAGATATATAGCCGATTTCTTTCAAATACATATCTGTTGGTGGCGGAGAATTTATTCTCTTAGCTTAACACCCTTCTCTGAGACGTACGAGCTCAGAGGTTATGTAGTTGAAGTCATCAGCGATATACTCCCAATTTGGTAGTGTGGCATGCTAAGTGCTGCTGTGTGATTGACGATCATTTGTTGATCAATTGTGATCAAAGCGTGGCTTTGTGAAAAAGCGTAGCTTTGTGGACGAAACCTCATCGAGCCTCACAAACCGGTAATGGTCGAAACAGGAAAGATGCGATTGATAGCTACTTGGCATGGAGGTGCTTGTATGATCAGGGATCGTAGGAAAAATACAAGAAAATTTTTAAATTCGTTATTGTTTGAGATTTGAATCAAGTTAGGGTTTAAACCCTGCGTTTTGCAAGCTCTAACGACCCGCCGCCCTAACCGCCTCTAGTCGGTAATTAAACCAACTAGAAACGATCAAGATGACGGATTGTTATTTAGTTTATAACATTTAAACAGAATCAGCTACAGAATCACAGAATAGTAATCATATTTTATAAACAAACTTTTCTTTTATATACAAATATCAGAGATATACAATAAATTACATTTGAATTTATACAGCGGAAACAATTTATATTTATAAGTACAAGAGAAAAAATTTTAGCTAAACTTTAGTGGTGCTGAAATCCCCCTCTCTCTAACTTCGCTGCGAGCAAATCTTTAAGCTGCAAAAATATTTCAACTAAAGGCCACTGAAAATAACAACAACACATAGGATTACAACAACAGGGAGTAACACAAGTACAGGAATGATAAGGAACAGCAGCAGACACGCACATGGACAGTCGAAATCAGTAAGTCCAGTGAAGTCCAGTGACATATCTCAGGTGCAACATTCAAAGTCAAGAAACATGAATGCATCAGACTGCAGGCAACTCAAATAACACAGTGGCAACCACAAGTCACAAAAGCAGAAAATTGCTTTCAACATGCAAGGATAGATACGGATTAAAGTTCAAGAACATGTAGAAGAAATTTGAAAAACCTGGAATAGTTTCTGTCTTCTGCTTTTGAATAAAGGTGAGTAAACTAAGATTTTTAAAACAGTGTTAAACTTGGTTTCAACTTGCTACTATGAATGAATATCAGGATGTTATATGAAATATTTGTTTAAAATTGAATGCATGTTGAATTGAGTGTATTGAATCTCCTGGGTGATAACAATTTCAAACTGCAAATCTGACCTGTTGCAATGCAAAATTAAGCAAGTTCAAAAGCATGAAACAACTCAAAGTTCTCAACATCCAAGTAGAAATAGCAATCTGAAACCAAATGCAAACAACAACAACCAAGTACTACAAAGGCCAGAGATAACACTCAAGAACAACTCAAGTTTGATTTATTTTTGAAACATGGTACAGGTTCAAGACAAGGTTTTTAACTTGTTTTCAATTTATCTCAAAAGGAATAAGAGGAGAGAAAGTTGGAATATAACTATAGTTATTTCTAAAGCAAACAGGGAATACAACACTGACCTTCACAAAATACATGCAACTGCCTCAAAATCAAATATGCATTCAAGAACGGCAACCAACACCAAAGTTCACAACGCAACAGAAACAACTCAACTCGACTAACAACAAACAGTAATGTGCAGACCCAAATAAATGGCCAAGTAACTCAAGGCAAAGAAGCAACTCAGTAAAACATGCAAGTTCGAGATAAATTCAAGTCAAAAGCCCTAAACAAGTCCAAGTCGAAATCAGGGACATGGCCAAAGTTGAACAGGTCAAAAATTCCAAGCCGTGGTGGCCACTTAAAAAAAAATTCAAAGCCAAGAAAACTCAAACCAAGTCAAGTGAATGTTGAGAACAAGCTACATGATGAACAAGTGCAAAGGTGGATGCATCTATGAATGCAGACACAAAATGAAATAGCCATGTTCCAAAATAAATACAGTGGACTAAATGAAGAACAAGTATGCATAAACTTTTGAACAAGACTGCAACTCAACTAAACAGACATGAATGCAACAAACAAGCATGCAGCTGTAAGCATGCAACTCAGATTATGTACAAGGGCAGTGAGGGAGATGGAATTTCATGTGAGATGTATGTTTCTGAATGTTTGTTTTCTGTTGAAATTTGTCTTGCTTGATCTTGTTTGTTCTAGCATTCCAAGTGTATATCCAGATCAAAATCATAACCTTAGATCCAAATCTTTGTTAAAGTTAAGATTTAAACAAAGTAAATATACAGTTTTAATTTTTATTAAAAATGGAAAAGAATAAAAGGAATAAGTGAAACTGTAATGTTTTCTCTGAAAACTTAATAATAGAAGAACAACTGCATGTGTGTATAAATTAATCACTTTCATTAGTAATGAACTACCCTTAATTGCTTCTTTAATTACTTCTAAATTTATTTCATTAATTTATTACCTATTATTGATTAATTAATCCTAATTAATCATCCTTAATTACATCACTAATTAAATGATTAATGATCTAAATTATTTCTTAAATTAATTACTCAAAGTAATTAACAACTTAATTACTATATTGACCCAAATTAATTATCCTTAATTTAATTTCTTAAATTAATTATTTGATTAATTACTAAATAATTAATTTAATTAAATGAGATTGTTTAATTTAATTAATTACATTAAGTAATTAATTTCTTAATTACTTAAATTAATTATCCATTTCATTAATTAATTAATTATATTAATTATCCATTTGTACTACCTTAATAATTTAATGAATTACAAATCATTAAACTTTTCTTTATCTTTAGATAAACATTCCTTATTTAAATTATGCATTTAAAAACAAAAATGTTTTTAAATTTTACATTAAATTCCATTTAACATTTCTTTAAAACTTTAAGACTTAAATTTATTTAAAATAAGATTCTTAAAATAATACAAATCTAAATCTTATATGTTTACAAGAAACATATACTTAATTAATAAGTTAAAAAGGATTTAAATCTCAATTCAAATCAAATTTAAAAATTCTTTAAATTTCAAAACTTAAATATAACTTCCATTCTCATTCTAGTTTAAATTCTTTAAAATGCTTCTTACAATTACCCCTTCCATTCAATGCAAATCATTTAAAAAAAATTTAAACTTAAATCTTCATTTTAAAACTGAAGTTTAAAATTTTAAATTCAGATTTAAAAAAAAACTCAGTTTTAAATTCATTTGAATTTCCTAATTTAAACATTTAGCCTTTCAATTCAAATGCCAAAACACAATGCATTCACACTTGAGAGTTTAAAATTAAATTTAAATTTAAAAGCCATCAATGATTTCAAATTCCAGACAAATCAAATTTGAATTCATATTCAAATTCCAACCAAAACTCAGTTTAAAATCTTCACCTGCAAATTTAAACTTTATCTTTACATATGAAACAGAAAACAGTTTTTCTGTATTATTAAAAAAAAACAAACTTTGAATTTCCCAGAATTCAAACTATTTCAAAGAAAACAGAATTTAAACTTATTTAAATTCATATTTGAATTCAGTTTTAACATCCTAAGTAAAACTTTAGTTTGCATTTTATTTCAAACTTTACAAACCTGAAACAGGCTTTCAATTTTCCCTTTTCTCTTTATTCTAATTTCAAACCAAATTTGAATTCTGCATTTACATTATTTCAAAATAAGAATTCAAACTCTTTGAATTCATTTTCAGATTCAGTTTTATTTCTAAGTTCCATATTTAAATTCAAACTTTTCTTTATAAATTTCTAAATAAAACAGAACAGTCCTGTTTAATTCAAAAACTTAAGCTTTGAAATCTTTTTCTTTTTTTTTTTTTTAAAATTTACATTGTTTCAAAAGAACAGAATTCAAACTATTTGAATTCATACTTATTTGAATTCATATTCAAATTCAGGTTCTTAAGGCCTAAGTCCAAATTGAGTTTGCATTTTAAACTTTCACTTTCAATTTTAAAAACTGCAAACAGTTTTTCTGTTCCTCTCTTCTTTTTTTTTTTTACAACTTGAATTACTGCATTTAAAGTATTCAAAATCAGAATTCAAAATATTTGAATTCAACTTAAGATTCAAGTTTAGATTCTGATTTTAAATCTCCAGATTAATTTAAGACTTTAAAAAAAAAAAATTCTTAAAACAGAACTGCTCTGTTTATTAAAGTCTGAAACAAAAAATGGTATACTCGAGTCACCATAAATTTTGCTTCGAGTCAGAAGCTTATATGCTTCGAGTTTCACTTCAGTTAACCCGAGTCCATCCCGAGTCAAAACACTGCTATCCCAAAACCAACCCCCAAACCTGAAACAGCCTTACCCCCAACTTCCTAAGACCTGTCAACTCCAATTTCTCTCATCCCCGACCAACATCATCGACCAAACTCCGGTGAATGACCCATCTACACCCCCTCTGCAACCTCCCAAATCCCACTCCAACTCGATGCAGCAGAGAGCATGAGAAGAACAAAGAACTGCAACACTTAAACAAGGGTTTTGAAACCTGGAAACCCCAAACTTCCATTTTCTTGTTAACCCAGAAAACCCACTTAATCCCAAATTATAAAATATGATTTTAGTTCAAAAATCAAGTTAAAGCTTATGAATTCAAGTTATAACCCTGAATTTATAAATTTTCAAAGTTTGGATTCTTGACACATTTTTTTTTTTTCAACTGTCATCATCATTTTTTTCTTTTTTTCTGAATATTTCCAGATACCTAAATACCCTTAGCTTAAGTAAAGTTTTAATCTAACTTTAAGATGAAAAACAACTCAGTTTAATTTACAACTTAAGTTTAAAACATAAATTAATCAAGGGTTTGGAGTTTTTTAAATTTGAATAGGAACCTGGAAACAGTGGCAATGGACAGAGGCACTCAGGGAGACAACACATGCAGCCATATATTTTTTTTTTTTTGAGTTTTAGAAATGAAGTTACTCAACTTTTTACATGCAACCATAACACAACTAAATTCTCTGAAGTATCATCAATTGTAACAGGTTCTATTGCATGTTCAAACTTCCAGGTAGTTTAGAAAACAAATCATACTCAAGTACACTAGCACATCAATAACATCTCCAGAACAAAGTTTAAGCAAGCACAACATCATTCTCACAAGCATCAAAACATAAAACAGAGCATATTTATCTTTTGAAGATAAATTGAAAATGAATTTGTGAAATCGATTTGAAAATCGTATATTCATAGATACTTTGGAAATGTAAATTCACTATGGAATTTATAAAAGAAAGGGGAATTTGTTAAAAATAAATATTGATTTATTTTTGAAATGTGGAAATAAATTTACGGATTTGGAACGTAAGTTTAAAATAAATCGGTAAGGATTTATTTGATTAATTTAAGTGAACCATTTGAAGTTTAAAATGGATAAATATTTGGAAATGTTTCCATTTAAGGAAATTGCTTTGAAATTTGTTTTCAAAGATTAAAAGGTGCAAAATGATTTGAATTTGTTTCAAATGGTTAAGTGTGAAAATTTTTATATCTTGTAAAGATATTATTTTTGGGAAATTTGAACAATTAGTTCAATTTGGAAATTTTCAAAGTGATTGAATTTTGAGTTAAATTGAGTTTAACTTTGACGCCCAAAAACAATTTAAGTTGAACATTGAATTTTAAATGGATGATTTGGATTGTATGTCTAACGTCGTGAATTGACGACATATCAATTGATCTCTATTAAATATATATCTGTTGGTGGCGGGGAATTTATTCTCTTAGCTTAACACCCTTCTCTGAGACGTACGAGCTCAGAGGTTATATATCGATAGACATCAATTATGTGTTGAGAATTGACGATGTAGCGTGAAATCCAAATCGAGTGTGTGAAGTCGATAATAAATTGGATTGTGAATGTGTATTAGGTTTGATATAACCTTAAAATTCCAAATCGACTTAGAGGAAAATTTTAAATGGATAATGAAATGGAAAATTGTGAATCCTCTATTTGTTATGGGTATGAAATGTTGTGCATTGCGGCCTGTACTTGTGCTCTCTGCCTTTGACCTGCTGTGTTGTTTCTGTTCTGGCTTGTTATTGTATCTTTGTGGTCTTTGTGATTGCACTTGCATACGTGTCGGCAAGGCAGTGCACAACAATTTCAGCAGCCCCAAATACAACTACAAGCACAAGGCATATCAACAACCATAGAATCAACATGTATGCACAACAACCCAGCTACACAAGTAGTGCAGACCACAAGGCTGAGGTAATAGAACCCAAATACAACCCAAGTGCTCAGTGCAGACTACACAATCAGTGCCACAACTCAATGCCAACAATATGGACTGGACAGTGCCAATTTGAACAAGTATACATGTATCAGAGGGAACTGGGAACTGTGTGCACAGGGAAAACACTACACAGTTCAAATGGAATGCAAACATGTATCAGAGGATATGTACAGTAATAGGCAGTGACCAACACAAGTGACGGTGTCAATTTGAACGAGTATACATGTATCTGAGGAAACTGGCTACAAAATTTTAAGTAAGACCAACAACAAGTTGGACTGCAACAGTCAATATGCAGACCATACCAGCAAAGAACCATAAATACAAGTAGAGAGCAAGCTACAAAATACATATGCAACATCACTACAGACTGCAACATGCACAGAGAAGTGAATGGACATGCAAACTGCCACAAACCAAAGTGCATGAACACAGGGAAGACTTAAATGAAGACTGAATACATCAGGCATGCAAAATGGAATGGATATGAAGACTGAACATATCAAAGTTTTGGAAATACAAGGTGTTCAAAATGAACACAGTAAGCTTCAGTTACAAAACTTAAGTGAAACAAGTAATACAACAGTAGCAAGTACAACATGACAGTATAAAAGTATCACAAGTTCAAGTGCAGATGGAACAAACAAGTTTCATTTGAAACCTAAGTTTTAAACAGAGGCTAGATTAAGTGGTTTTGAGTTTAAATCAAAACTTTAGAGAAACTGAAGTTATAGACATAGAGTATTCTGGAAATAACAACACAAAAGAACCTGGAAAAGCATACAGTGATTTCCAAAGCAAAGAAAAAAAATATACAAATCAAACAGAGCTTCAGTTTTCAACTCAGTTCAAAGCAAAATGTTAATCTGGAAATCAATTCAAGTAGTAATGCACTCTCAGGAAAACAGTTTTCAAAAGAAGAAAATGGAGTGCAAGGCAAAAATGAATTTTGTTTCAAACAGCAGTTCATCCTGGAGACAAAATCCAGTAAGAATTCTTTTCAAATCATTAGTTATAAACAGAAGATTTAATCAGAGGATTTCCTACATTTGTTTTGCTTGAATAAGATTTTTTTTTTTTTTTACTTAAATTAATGTTTAAACAAGCATATCATGTTCAAACCTTAAATCCTAACAAGGAACTGATCAGAAGATTTGAATTCTTCTTCTATTCTTACTCTCTGTAGTTTAAAACAGAGAAGAGCAATCCAAGTAAATACAGGCACAAGTCATTTAATTCATACACACAGATCATATACTTATATATACTCATGCAAGCATCAATTATATCAGAAATTTGTCAAGCAAAATATAACTAACCACTTAAGTTATAATTAAAATGTTCATTCACCTAGCAGTTTAAAACAGAGAAGCTACTTGATGCTTACTAACATTTTAATAAATTGTTTTACACCATCACAACCTACTTCCATTTAAGCATCCCATGCTAAAGATAATCAGATAAATGGATTTACTTTTTCCCCTTTTTAACATATTATTCATATGTGCACATTTTCAAACAGAGAGACATTTTGATATTTCATTCACATGCAAACAAATTTTAAACAAGTATACTTAGTTCAATCACATGCAAAAATGGGAATGCAGACAGGAACAACATGGATGAAGTACTAACAGTACATACAAAATGGAGATGAAGACTTGAACACCCAGGAAAACAATGACCAGACCAAAGTGCAACAGCATGGATACAACTTGACATGGAAACTGAAACATATCAGATAATGCAAATTGAAACAGAAGTTTCGAGTCAAATATGAAGACCACAAGTGAAGTGAATCAACTGCAATGCAACACATACCAGGATGCAAACAATAATGACATGAAGAGTAGAACAATCAGGAGAGCAGAGACCAGACCCAAGTGCAACAGACATGCAAAATGTTCAAAAAAATTGAATTAAAAATCTGAAATTAAATTCTATTTTGAGAATTTATGAAGTAAAAGGTCATACAAGTTATATGGGTTTTTAAACCAATTTTTAAAAGGTGTTGTTTTGAGAATTAAATTTAACCCAAGTTTGAGAAACTTGTATAATCTAAATGTTTGGTTTTCCAAGATGAAAACTGTTTGTTTTCAAACGATAAAAGCTTTCATATAAGAAATGAATTTCCCAATTGGTATTATAGGAATTTCAAGTTTTGAATCGAAATACAGTTTTCCAAGTTATGAATGAACTTTTGGAAATGGTTTTGAAATCTATGAGTTAAATCTTTTATTTAAAAGATTAAGTGGATTAATCCAAATAAAATGGAAATTGCTTTGAAATAAGTGAATGGATCTTTGTGAATTTGGGTAAATTTTGTGAACTAAATCTTTGTGTTTAAAGATTTAAATGGTAATTGGTTTAAACCATTAAAAAGGGAATTTTGAAATTTAAGTTGTGACTTAACTGAAATCCCATATCCATATGTTTTAAATATTACGCTCATTATTCGGTTTAGCCGGAAGAGGACCTGGTGTCATATAGCCCATTCCGAATAATGATACGTCGTTATGGATAGCATTTGAAGACCGGTGGTGAAGACCGGGTATTTGCGAGAACGATAGGATGACCTATCGATTGTCTCTGCACTGAGTAGCTACGGTATAGAGATTCCCTAAGTGATGGAAAGTCCGATCGGGATTGTGAATACCCGGATTTGCAAGGGCTTCTTCGGAAGTGCCTTCGGATATACTAATGATTTTTGGGTCGTCGTAACGATGTTTTACGCAACATTCGTTTTGACTCAAATAAATGTGTTTAAAGAATGATTTCTTTTAAGAATGAAATATATACTTGATTTTGGTTTAAGTATATCGAATATTTTCAAAGTGTTGAAAATAAATGGATTTGTGAATTACTTATTATTGAATAAGTATGAAAATATTTTCCAATATGAAATGAAAAGTTTGAAACTTTATCTTTTAAAGATAAAGTGAGAAGTGAATGTTTGAAATTTTATCTTTTGAAGATAAATTGAAAATGAATTTGTGAAATCGATTTGAAAATCGTATATTCATAGATACTTTGGAAATGTAAATTCACTATGGAATTTATAAAAGAAAGGGGAATTTGTTAAAAATAAATATTGATTTATTTTTGAAATGTGGAAATAAATTTACGGATTTGGAACGTAAGTTTAAAATAAATCGGTAAGGATTTATTTGATTAATTTAAGTGAACCATTTGAAGTTTAAAATGGATAAATATTTGGAAATGTTTCCATTTAAGGAAATTGCTTTGAAATTTGTTTTCAAAGATTAAAAGGTGCAAAATGATTTGAATTTGTTTCAAATGGTTAAGTGTGAAAATTTTTATATCTTGTAAAGATATTATTTTTGGGAAATTTGAACAATTAGTTCAATTTGGAAATTTTCAAAGTGATTGAATTTTGAGTTAAATTGAGTTTAACTTTGACGCCCAAAAACAATTTAAGTTGAACATTGAATTTTAAATGGATGATTTGGATTGTATGTCTAACGTCGTGAATTGACGACATATCAATTGATCTCTATTAAATATATATCTGTTGGTGGCGGAGAATTTATTCTCTTAGCTTAACACCCTTCTCTGAGACGTACGAGCTCAGAGGTTATATATCGATAGACATCAATTATGTGTTGAGGATTGACGATGTAACGTGAAATCCAAATCGAGTGTGAAGTCGATAATAAATTGGATTATGAATGTGAATTAGGTTTGAGATAACCTTAAAATTCCAAATCGGCTTAGAGGAAAATTTTAAATGGATAATGAAATGGAAAAATTTGTGAATCCTCTATTTGTTATGGGTATGAAATATTGTGGTTTTCATAACGTATATGTGTGAATACGATTAATTCGAAAACCAATTAGTTTGGAAAAGTAATTGTTATGGAAAACTTATGTAAGTACATGAGTATGATATGTACTAAATGTGAAATGAAATATTATATATGTATGTATAATATTATGTTTTCCAAATTGAGGATATGGAAAGGTACCTTCCATTTATACTGTGTGACTGTGTGATGGTGATGGAACTCGAGATGAGTATCCATTTAAAAATCGTAGCTACGTAGTATTTCCATTAGTTGGATGACCATTTATATTTCCATTAGTTGGATGACCATTTATATTTCCATTAGTTGGATGACCTTTTGTATTTCCATTAGTTGGAATGTCCTTTTGGACTGGTATAGTGTGCTAGCGTAATTCGAGGGGCGAGAGGCCTATGGTTACAAGCGATTCCACTGGGATAGTGGCGTAACCGCCGAGTATACCGCGATCTAGTTACACTCGGGTGGTAGCGTAATTTGAGGGGCGTGATGCCTACAGTTACAAGCGATTCCACTGGGATAGTGGCGTAACCGCTGTGTAAACTGCAATCTACAAACCAAAGCGTAATTCGAGGGGCGAGATGCCTACGGTCACGAGCGATTCTACTGGGATAGTAGCGTAACCGCCGTGTGAACCGCGATCTTTGGCAACAACCATGGCGAAATTCAAGGGATGAGATATCCACAGTTACAAGCGACTCTACTGGGATAGTAGCGGAACCGCCGAGTAAACTGTGATCCATGGGGGAATGTGCTTTCCATATCCATTTTTAAAAGAATTTTTAAAGTATTTTCACTGGGAATTGAAGCAAGTATATTTAGTACTTGGAGATTGTTAGACTTGCGCCTGGCCAGCGTATGCCTAATGTCTTTAAGAACGACAGTAGACTTGTTAAATTTCGAGTTAGCAAGTATTTTCAAACTTTAAATAGCAAATCAATTATCTGAAATTAAAGTGATGTAAATTCCAACCTAATGAATTAAGGAAGAGGATTTTTGAAATGTTTTGAAAAATCCACAGCTTTGGAAAAGTTATAATATGTAAAATTTCTTAAATGTAGTGTTTCAAATTTAAAATTTGGGTTTTGTAAGTTGAAAATTTTAGTAAAGATTTTTTTTTGTGTCTTGATTGTAGAAAATAATAAACAAAAGAGTTAATTAGCAAAGCTAGCGAGATAAAACAAATAGAATGAATCCTATATTCATTCATCTTTAATAAGTGTTGAACTTGATAAAATTGAGTAAAATATAAATATCGGTGAAATTTTAACAATCATTTTTCCTTACTTGTAATTTCGGGACGAAATTCTTTTAAGGAGGGGAGATTGTAACGATCGTAAATTTTGAACAATTTAAATTGTGAATATTTAATTAATTTTGAATATTTGAATGATAATTTAAACTGAATTTCCAATATAACAATGAATTTTGCGATCAAATTTGAGAATTTAATCTAGAAAAAGTTGAATAAAATTTATATTTGACTTTGGAGTTGAAATTGAATATTGAATTTGTATTTTTAATTCAAACTAATGACTTAAGAAAATAATTTGGATACAAGAATTTTTATTTATGTAAATTTATAAATGGATGGTTAGTTTTAAATAACATTTTTCTTTTCTTTAAAATAAAAAGGAATAAAATTTTATTCAATACAAAATAGATAAGTAAATATACATAGTTAAAATTTAAAACAACATATTTGTAAACTTCGTAAAATATGAAGTGACTACATTGGAAAAGTTATAACAACATAATTCAACAAAACAAAGCAAAGAAATAACAAAATTTATTGAAATTCAAAATGAAAAAAAATATATAATAAAATTTGGTTAAGTGTTGTTGGGCTTTGAAATTGTGAATCTCGGTCCATTTACCTTTGAATGCCGTTTCCTTTTTACCTCAATTCGACCCGTTTCCTCCATTATCCATTTTCACAAACCCTAAGCAAAATCACGAAAGAAAAAGAAAATAAAAATGATGGCAGCCGTTCCTCTTTGTAAATTAGGGCTAGCAATCTAATCTAGGGTTTTGCTTCTTGCGATTCAAAACAAGGGTTTGCGATCTAATCTGGGCTTCGACCTTCGTTCAACTTGGCTTATTTCCCTTCGGCTGCTTCGACTTTGTTATGGTGAGTTTTCTGCTCACGATTAATTTTTAATTCAGGTGTTTAAATTTGTTTGGATTGAATGTTGGTTGCATGCTATGATTTGGTGATTATTAGCTTTCAGTTGCTCGGTTAAATTTGAATTTTAAACTAATAAGAACAGATAACTCACTGCATGTTGGATTGTTGGTTGCTATTCGTTATCACTTGCTCTGATGTTGTGTTTTTGAACTGTTAAGATCAGATTCTACTCAATTTTTGATTTTAAACTAATAAGAATAAATGCTATTTGATATTTGTTTTAAATTGGTAAGAACAGACACTATTTAAATTTTAATTTAAACTGATAAAAACAAATGCTATGAATAACCTGATGAGAACAGGTGCTTCCAAATGTTTGATTTCAGATTGTTGTTTTGAAAATTTGTTTTTCTTAAAAACTGATTTGAACAGATGCTATAAATTTAAATTTTTTTTTTTTTTTTTTTTTTTTTACTGTTGAGAACAGATGCTATCATTTTAAGAATCTGATGAGAATAGAGGCTATTAAATCTTGACTTGCTTTGTGTTGCTGCATGTGTTGGATCTTGCTTTGTTAATGAATATTTATATGGAAACCTCTGAACCCAAACCTTCTTCTTTGTTTATCCGTGAATCAATCACTTAAGCCTATAATATGTTGTGATGTTTTGGTACCTGAAATTGTTTTTGTTAAGTGATAATGTGTTTGCATGCTTGTTTATGTTGACTGTCCCTCTGTTTTGAAATGCATGTGAGTTTTCTAAGCTCACGATAATCTTCATGCAAGTTTTTGAATTTGTTTGAAGTGAATTCCTTGGTTGCATGCTATGTTTTTGGGGCGATTTGATTATCTTTGGCTCGGCTAATTTAATTTTTAAAACTGATATGCTCAGATTTGTGACTGCATGTTGAATTTTTGTGCTAGTTGCTGTTATTTGCTCGATTTACTTGGATTTTAAATTGGTAGAAACAGATGCTAGTAATTATTTTAAACTATAAGAACAGATTCTACCCATTTGATTTAGTTTTTGAACTGTTAGGAGCAAATGTTTTTTTGATTTCTTTTAAAATTTAAATTTGTAAGAACAGATGCTGCCCAGTCTTAATTTTTAAATTGATTAGAACAAATGCTACCTGACTATTTGTGTTTGTTTTAAAATTGATAGGAACATGTGCTATTTGTGTTTGTTTTAAAATTGATAGGAACATGTGCTATTTGTGTTTGTTTTAAAATTGATAGGAACATGTGCTATTGGTGTTTGTTATTAAATTGATAAGTACAGATGCTACTAAATATCTTGTTTGAAAACTGTTTGCAAACAATTGCATTATGAATTTAAACTTGCATGTTTGTCCCATGCCTGGTAACCATTAGACCATTTATTATTTTGCACTTGAGTCTTTTGGTACTGTTGTTGTATTGGTGTTGCATTTGGTCTGCATTGTAGTTGTATTCATATATACTTGCTACTGTTGCATTACTTGCTTCACTTGAGTTTTTTTTTGTAACAGTAGTCTACTGTGTTCATGCACTTTGGTTTGTGGCAGTTTGCATGTCAAGTTGCATCCATGCTGTTGCACTTGTAGTTGTACCCCATGCTGTTGCACTTGGGTCTGGTCACTGTTCTCTTGGTTGTTCTAGTCTTCATTTCCATTGTTGTTTGCATCCTGATATATGTTGCATTGCAGTTGATTCATTTGGTCATTTGGTGTCTGCATCCTTATCTGTTGCATACATAAGTTTGGCCACTGTTGTATAATTGCATTTGATCTGCACTTGTGTATATTCTCAGGTGGCACACTGCAACTGCACTTGCATTTGTGACCTTTATTTGCCTGTTGTTTGAATTGTGCATTATTCATGTGTAGCTTGGTCATTTTGATGCACTGCCTTGATTTATTTTGCCTCTATCTTTATAGTTACAGGTTTTAAACTTGATTTAAAAATTCAAACTATCCACCTAAGTGTTTTTTTTTTAGTTTTTAATCCTTAAACAAAATATGTTGTATGTGAGTAACATTTTATATTAAATAAACTTAAGTAGAAATTATTTGCCTGTTTTACTCTAGAAACAAGTGTGTTTGCATGAAAACACAATTTCATACTGGTAGATACATGAATATATTTAGTTGAGCAAGCTGCTGTGAGTTTATTTCTTTCAGTGTGAAGATTTAAGGTTTAACAAAATGTGGTTATGAACATTTGTCAAAGTTTAAAGTTCTATTTAATATGAAAGTTCTGTATTGTCTCTGTGAATTTAGAAAATAAACAAAACAAATCTTATGGGTTGTCTCTGTGAACATTGGAACAAATCTTGATCATTTTGCTGTGTCAATTTGTGTATTCCCTGTTGTTAACTCTGTCTGGTTGATGGGCATGTCACTGACTTGCTGTCTTATTCATCTTGGTTTTAGTTGTTGTAAATCCTATGTGATGTTTGCCTAGTTGTGGTCTTGTTTCATGTTTAATGCAGTGCTTGGTCATCGCACTGGTCATTGCTTGTGAAGTTTGGTATTGCATTGTTATGTACGTGATATGTTGACACATTCACCTATGCTTGCACTACTTCATTCCAATGTATACTCTTGTCTGCAATTGTTCATCCTGAAGCTTGATCATTGTTTCACTTGTCTTCACTTCTGTTTTCTCCTAGTTGCTGTGGCATTGTGCCTTTGGTCTGCATATTGACTGTTGCAGTCCAACTTGTTGTTGGTCTTACTTATAATTTGTAGCCAGTTGGTCTTCAGTTTCATCTTCAATTGTAGCTTGTTATATGGAACTGGTAGTTGTTGCTGAGCTTGCATACTTCATGCTTGTTGTTGTATACCTGTCCACTGTAGTTGTGTCTTGCCACTGCTGCCCCTGTGCACTATTGATCTGTGCACTGTCCATACTTGTAGTTGTATGCCCTGTTGCATTTGGGGCTGCTGAAACTGTTGTGCATTTCGGCCTGTACTTGTGCTCGCTGCCTTGACCTGCTGTGTTGTTTCTGTTCGGGCTTGTTATTGTATCTTTGTGGTCTTTGTGATTACACTCGCACACGTGTTGGCGAGGCAGTGCACACGTGTGTTTGTCAGAACTTAAAAATTTGAAATTGTTAATGTGAAAAATCCGTAATAGATTTTAAATTGATTTATCTGTTTTACCATATCTGTAACCATATTATTCAGTTCATTTCAAATTTATTTACTTGAATAAAGATTAATCCTGACTCGAGTGTTTTTGTGTTTTGCAATTAACGCTCGGGTCAGACCGAGTATTTTTACAGCTTGGAGTTTTGCGCGCAGCGAAGTTAGAGAGAGAGGGGAAAGCACAACTAAAGCTTTTCAGAAAATTATTTTTCTTGTACTTAATAAAATTTGTTTTCCGCTGTATAAAATGTAACTTATTGTATTAACTCTGATATTTGTATATAAAAGAAAAGTTGTTTATAAAATATGATTACTATTCTGTGATTCTGTAGCTGATTCTGTTTAAATGTTATAAACTAAATAACAATCCGTCATTTTGAACGTTTCTAGTTGGTTTAATTACCGACTAGAGGCGGTCAAGGCGGCGGGTCGTTATAATTTTAAAAATTTGAATCCGATGATGCAACAACATCAGATGGTCAATCACGGGAATAAGTGTCATATATCAATATGATTATCAACAATCAACATAATATTCATAAACAGATAAATATGTGAGGAATCCAGTTGGATCCCTCCAACCTGTTACCCTGCATCCACAGACGTTAGCACAATACCAATTCCACTTCAAGGTGGAATATCGCGGTATATGGGATTTTATAAATATTCCGCTTAATAACGGCGCAATAGGGTCTCATCCGCTATACGAGGCGGGAAATCAAATCCGATATATACATATGCCAATATATATATATCGCTATATATAGTATATATCCTACTATATCTACTAACACAATCAAAACAAATTGGATTTAGATAAATAGAAAAAAAAATAAGAGGAAAACTTGTTTATGGTTTGGGCTTTGAAATTTATACCGGCCCACGTTTGAATACTACTGCCTTTATCTTTAACCCGATTCCCCTTTATCTCACTTTACCATTTTCATTTCTAAACCCTAAACGAAATAACGAAACAAAATGGCGGCCTCTCCAAATTTTTGCTCGTCTTCAAATTAGGGCTTTCGGCTTCGATCTGCTCAATTGACTTCTTCGTCTCTGCTTCAATTGCTTCGATCGATCCTCTGGTTTTCGTTCATCTCTGCTTCGATCCGCTCTTCATGATAAGGTGAGTTTCTCCTCACGATTAATCTTCATGCAAGTTTTTAGATTTGTTTTGAAGTGAATGCTTGGTTGCATGCTGGGAATTGTGGGTTATGCATTATCAGTTGCTTGGATAAATTTATCTAAACTGTTGAACCAATAAGTACTTGATTGCATGCTTTGTTTTGGTGGTTTGTGGTTTTCAGTTGCTCGGTTAAAATTGAATTCTAGACCAATAAGAACAGATGGCTCACTGCATGTTGGTTGTTGGTTGTTCTTTTGCTATGAATTGCTCTGTTAATTTGTTATTTAAACTGATGAGGACAAATACTATTGAATTTAATTTTATTTAAACTGTTAAGAACAGAAGCTACTTAAATTTTAATTAAACTGATGAGAATGGATGTTATAAATTGTATTTTTAAATTGATAAACACAGATACTATAATTTTTAATTAAATTGATGAGAGCAGATGCTATATCCAAACTTTGCTCGTTATGTTTGTGGCTGCATGTGTTGGATTTGGCTTTGTTAAATGAATATTTGTACTGCTTTATGTGTATGTTGTTGTTAGAAAATGCTTGAGAATAGGAAATAGTTGTTGATCATCTCCGATCTTGTTCAGAAAACTGTTTTCTTAAGGAAAACCTGTCAAAAATCCTTTTTCTTTTCCCTTTGTCTCTTTTTGTTTCAATGGATTTTGTTTCAGTAAAACAAGATGGATTTTGTTTTAAACTTGTAAAGGAATCAAAGCAAAATGATTTGGATGCTTAAAATATTTGTGTGAATCTACATATACCCCTTTCACTGGCCATTTGCAAAATGAAATACTGCATCTTGTTTTCTGTGAATAACATCTTTTTTTTTAACAAAAAAAAAAAAAAAAATTTAAGTAATTTTAGTTGCTTAGTTTATGCCTGTGATAATCATATTGAAGTGGATGATTGAGATGGAATTTCATGTGAGATGTATGTTTCTGAATGTTTGTTTTCTGTTGAAATTTGTCTTGCTTGATCTTGTTTGTTCTAGCATTCCAAGTGTATATCCAGATCAAAATCATAACCTTAGATCCAAATCTTTGTTAAAGTTAAGATTTAAACAAAGTAAATATACAGTTTTAATTTTTATTAAAAATGGAAAAGAATAAAAGGAATAAGTGAAACTGTAATGTTTTCTCTGAAAACTTAATAATAGAAGAACAACTGCATGTGTGTATAAATTAGACCATCCAGTTTCATTAATTCAAGAGTAAATATTGATTTCTCAAACCAATACTTGAATTAAAGGGTATACTCTGTTATATGCATGTTGCACAGTAATCTTGGTTTGCCTGTTTTAGTTTCCAGATTGTTATTATGTTCAAAAACATGACTTCAGGATAAAATTAATATTAGAGTTTAAGTTTTTTTTAAGCATAGTATGTTATATAAGTTAGAATTTAATCTTATCTAATCTTAAAGAAAAAAATGTGAAACAAGAATAAACTGTGATGCCTCTGTACAAACAAAATAGGCAACAGAGCAAATATCTGTAAATAGTGTTTGAATGTTTCAGATTTATTTATTTAAGGTTATAAATAAATTACTTGACTAACAACTTGATTTTTAAAATCATAAAAAAGAATTCTTAGTTTGCATTCAACTGAATATCTTTGGTTTAGCCTGAAACAAAATTGGGGTTTGGGTCTGCCAATCTAAGGAAATGTAGATGCCTGAGTTTCTTTTGTTGTTGTGATGATGTTTGGTGTCTGTTAACTTGATATAAAAAAAAAAATCTATGTACTGCATATCTATATAAATGTGTGAATATGCTTGTGTATGCTTGTGTGTTATGCATGATGTTTGCTGTTTAATTTATTTGCCTGTTCTTAGTTCAAACTTTAGTCTAACCTGTCTGTAACTCAATCAAGTGTTGCATTTTTGATCTCTTGAGTTGTTTCACTGCCATACTTGTAGCTTCTAAAATGTTTAAACTTCATTAGTTAAAATGTTACTCACCTGAATCTTGATGCAGAGCAGAGAAATGCAACTGAAAAAAAAACTAGTGCTTGTCACAGAATTTTTGCATGCATGCTACTTGAATCCAGATTTTAATAAAGAAATGCATGTCTGAAACAGTTTGTATTATGCAGATGTGTTCTGAGTAACTGGACCATGATGTCTCTGTATCTTCTTTCCCACATATAAAAATCTGTTCTAATACCATTAACACATAATATAATATCTGTTAGTGTTATCAAGGTTCACAAAAAAAATGATTTGTAGAATCAGGAATCATAGTTTAAGATGTTGTTCAAATTAAATAATCAAAATGATTTGAAACTCTCTGGAAACTCAGGGTAACAGGACTAGAATTGCACATGAATGAAATACCAACCACATTAAAACATTGTGGGCATGTTCATGTTTACCCAAGTGCAACAGACATGAAACAAATCATGTCGAAGATAATTCACAAAGTAAGCAAGTGCAGACAACAGGGAGCAACAGCACAATCCCGAAACACCCCAAATACATAGATCAACAGATTTTGGCAAACACCCAAGTTACAGAAAATTTTCCAATTCATATCCAATTCAAATCTAAAAATCATAATTTTCATTTTAAAAATCATGTTTACCCAGACCAATTCAGGCTATGTATTTGGATAAGAGAATTGTAATGATTGATTTTAACATATATATATATATTTTACTGCAAATTTTAATTTCCAGTTACTATATATATACATAAAACATGTTTACACTATTTTTAAATTCACGTTCAAGTTTAAACAAACTAAATTTGTTTTGGAACTAAGGTCTAACAAAGATCAAAGAGAAGATTTTGAATTTAGATAAAAAAACTTAAACCTGAACTGAGAACAGAGATATTCAAGAACAACAGTCATGCATGCTTTCAAACAGATTCATATACATATGCAACACATTCAATATACATATGCAACACATTCATATACATAACTAATACATATATATATATATATTCATGCAAACATAAGCATTTCAGAAATCTATATAAGCAACAGATCGTTATTTCTCAAGATTTTTAAGTTGATGTTTACTCACTAGCATAATTATAGGAATGAATCAGGAATGAAAGTTTGTTTACTGGTTTTAAAACAAAGGGGCTGCACTGTTTAAGCATGAGACAGCATTTTCAAACTTAAGTGAACATGCAAGATCAATCTTTCAACAGCAAGCATAACAGAAGTGCAAGCATAGGTGAATGTGCAGACAACATCAAGTATGCTTACAGAGATGTTTGCATGTTTGTTTATGGTTACAGAGATGCCCAAACAAACATGCACATGAAAATTTATAGGCAAACACAAATGGAATTGAAGACTGAAGCAACATGAGGCATGCAATACTCAAGACATATCTTTATTACAAGAACAATTTTGCACTTCAACTACTTAGTTAAACAAAATATTTTAGTAGCATCTGTACTTACCAATTTAATAACAAGATAAACATAGCATCTGTTCTTAACAGTTTAACAATTCAAGCAAATCGAGCAAATGACAGCAAATAGCAACCGAAAATCCAACATGCAGTAACCAATCTACCCATATCAGTTTCAAATTAAATTAGCCGAGCAAAAGATAACAAAATCACCCCAAAACATAGCATGCAACCAATATTCAATCCAAACAAATTTAAACACCTGAATTAAAAATTAATCGTGAGCAGAAAACTCACCATAACAAAGTCGAAATAGCCCCAAATTTGATTACAAGCCCTAGTTTTTGAATCGCGAGAAGTAAAGCCCCAAATTTTCCAAAGCAGAACGAGTCGAGAAGAACGAAGCCGCCATATTTTTTTTTTCTCGTGCTTTTTTTTTTTTTTGTTTTAGGGTTAAAAAAAATGGGAACGGGTAAAGTGAAATGGAAGGGGATCGGGTTAAAGATAAAGGCAGTAGTATTCAAACGTGGGCCGGTATAAATTTCAAAGCCCAAACCATAAACAAGTTTTCCTCTTATTTATTTTTTTTTTTATTTAAGCTAAAGAAAAGAATGTTATTAAAATTTTAACCATCAATTTATTAATTTACATAAATAAAAATTCTTGTATCCAAATTATTTTCTTAAGTCATTAGTTTGAATTTCAATTACAAATTAAATATTCAATTTCAACTCCAAAGTCAAGTTTAAATTTTTCTTCAGCTTTGTATAGATTAAATTTTAAATATTTAATCACCAATTTCATTGTTATATCGGAAATTCAGTTTAAATTATCATTCAAATATTCAAAATTAATTAAATATTCACAATTTAAATTGTTCAAAATTTAGGATCGTTACAATCTCCCCTCCTTAAAAGAATTTCGTCCCGAAATTACAAGTAAGGAAAAATGATTGTTAAAATTTCACTAATATTTATATTTTACTCAATTTTATCAAGTTCAACACTTATTAAAGATGAATGAATATAGGATTCATTCTATTTGTTTTATCTCGCTAGCTTTGCTAATTAACTCTTTTGTCTATTATTTTCTACAATCAAGACACAAAAATCTTTACTAAAATTTTCAACTTACAACCCAAAATTTTAAATTTGAAACACTTTATATTAGAGATTTACATATTATAACTTTTCCAAAGCTGTGGACTTTCAAAACCCTTCAAAAATCCTCTTCCTTAATTCATTAGGTTGGAATTATGCGAATTCTAATTCTAGATAATTGATTTTCTATTAAAGTTCGAAAATACTTGCTAACTCGAAATTTAACAAGTCTACTGTCGTTCTTAAAGACATTAGGCATACGCTGGCCAGGCGCAAGTCTAACAATCCCCAAGTACTAAATATACTTGCTTCAATTCCCAGTGAAAATACTTTTAAAAATTCTTTTAAAAATGGATATGGAAAGCACATTCCCCCATGGATCACAGTTTACTCGGCGGTTCCGCTACTATCCCAGTAGAGTCGCTTGTAACTGTGGATATCTCATCCCTTGAATTTCGCCATGGTTGTTGCCAAAGATCGCGGTTCACACGGCGGTTACGCTACTATCCCAGTAGAATCGCTCGTGACCGTAGGCATCTCGCCCCTCGAATTACGCTTTGGTTTGTAGATTGCAGTTTACTCAGCGGTTACGCCACTATCCCAGTGGAATCGCTTGTAACTGTAGGCATCACGCCCCTCAAATTACGCTACCACCCGAGTGTAACTAGATCGCGGTATACTCGGCGGTTACGCCACTATCCCAGTGGAATCGCTTGTAACCATAGGCATCTCGCCCCTCGAATTACGCTAGCACACTATACCAGTCCAAAAGGACATTCCAACTAATGGAAATACAAAAGGTCATCCAACTAATGGAAATATAAATGGTCATCCAACTAATGGAAATATAAATGGTCATCCAACTAATGGAAATACTACGTAGCTACGATTTTTAAATGGATACTCATCTCGAGTTCCATCACCATCACACAGTCACACAGTATAAATGGAAGGTACCTTTCCATATCCTCAATTTTGGAAAACATAATATTATACATACATATATAATATTTCACTTCACACTTAGTACAACCCATGTACTTAAATAAGTTTTCCACAACAATTACTTTTCCAAACTAATTGGTTTTCGAATTTATCGTATTCACACATATACGTTATGAAAACCACAACATTTCATACCCATAACAAATAGAGGATTCACAATTTTCCATTTCACTAACCATTTAAAATTTTCCTCTAAGTCGATTTGGAATTTTAAGGTTATATCAAACCTAATACACATTCACAATCCAATTTATTATCGACTTCACACACTCGATTTGGATTTCACGTTACATCGTCAATCCTCAACACATAATTGATATCTATCGATATATAACCTCTGAGCTCGTACGTCTCAGAGAAGGGTGTTAAGCTAAGAGAATAAATTCTCCGCCACCAACAGATATATATTTAATAGAGATCAATTGATATGTCGTCAATTCACGACGTTAGACATACAATCCAAATCATCCATTTAAAATTCAAAGTTCAACTTACTTTGTTTTGGGTGACAAAGTTAAACTCAATTTAGTTCAAATTTCAATCATTTGAAAATTTCCAAATTGAACTAATTGTTCAAATTTCCCAAAAATAATATCTTTACAAGATATATAATTTCACACTTAACCATTTGAAAACAAATTTCAAATCATTTCTTCACCTTTTAATCTTTGAAAACAAATTTCAAAGCGATTTCCTTAAACGGAAACATTTCCAAATTATCTATGAATATACGATTTTCAAATCGATTTCACCTATTCATTTTCAATTTATCTTTAAAAGATAAAATTTCAAACCATTCATTTCATATAGGAAAACATACCCATACTTATTCAATAATAAGCAATTTACAAATCCACTTATTTTCAACACTTTGAAAATATTCAATATACTTCAAACCAAAATCAAGTATATATTCATTCTTAAAAAAAACCATTCTTTTAAACACATTTTATTTGAGTCAAAACGAATGTTGCGTAAAACATCGTTACGACGACTCAAAACCACTAGTATAAGGATTCAAATTTAAAAATAGATATGTAAATCCCAATACTAAACAAAATCATTTCCCTTTTGAAATTATTTACTATAACAACAAATGTTATAATCTACCATTTCCATTTTTCCACTCGAAAACGTCTATTTCAACAACAAGTGTTGAAATCTATGCTTTCGATTCTTAACACATTTCAAAATGAATTATCTTCATTTACATAATGTTTCTTCCCAAAAACATTCCCATTTAAGTTTTCAACTTCAACTTAATTCATGGTTTGAATTCCACATACACTTCAAAAATATTGGTTTTAAACCGATTTCAAATTCCCAATACTAAGTTTTCCACTCAACTTAATTCCATGCCCGTTCAAATTCAAATGCATCATTGAATCTATTTAAATCTATTTCGAATTTTCATTAGATTCATATCTCTTTTGATATTTTATTCACCGTTCAAAACCATAGATATAATTCCTTTAATAAGTTACAACAATTTACTTATCAAAATAAGTCGTTTGCGGATTTTACAAACATCTCTAGAAATTCCATTTCTATTTATAAAACTTCGTTTTATAATCTCCTTTCTTAATTTGATTCAATTCAATTCATATAACTCAGTTATATACCAAAAGTTCATATTATAAGTTAAATACTTATAATCCATTCATTTACTAAATCGTTCTTCACCACATTTGAAATCAATTTTCAAAAGAATTCAAAATTAAATTTCCAAGTTATAGTTCAATAATCCACTTGATTATAATCAAATTGACATATCATTTTATTTTCCAATTACTACTTTGGAGATATTCAAAATATTTGATTTAAGCCAATTTAAACCAATTCATTAATCCACTTGACTTACATTTCATTTTCCATAACTCTCAAAGATTCGATAATGAGTTTCCGAACGATCGAAACTCAAGTCTAACGAGACCTCACCGAATAGAAACTACCGCAATCCTAACTTTAGAGAGGGGAATTTCCAAAAATAATTTTAAGATAACTCACTGCATGTTGGATTGTTGGTTGCTATTCGTTATCACTTGCTCTGATGTTGTGTTTTTGAACTGTTAAGATCAGATTCTACTCAATTTTTGATTTTAAACTAATAAGAATAAATGCTATTTGATATTTGTTTTAAATTGGTAAGAACAGACACTATTTAAATTTTAATTTAAACTGATAAAAACAAATGCTATGAATAACCTGATGAGAACAGGTGCTTCCAAATGTTTGATTTCAGATTGTTGTTTTGAAAATTTGTTTTTCTTAAAAACTGATTTGAACAGATGCTATAAATTTAAATTTTTTTTTTTTTTTTTTTTACTGTTGAGAACAGATGCTATCATTTTAAGAATCTGATGAGAATAGAGGCTATTAAATCTTGACTTGCTTTGTGTTGCTGCATGTGTTGGATCTTGCTTTGTTAATGAATATTTATATGGAAACCTCTGAACCCAAACCTTCTTCTTTGTTTATCCGTGAATCAATCACTTAAGCCTATAATATGTTGTGATGTTTTGGTACCTGAAATTGTTTTTGTTAAGTGATAATGTGTTTGCATGCTTGTTTATGTTGACTGTCCCTCTGTTTTGAAATGCATGTGAGTTTTCTAAGCTCACGATAATCTTCATGCAAGTTTTTGAATTTGTTTGAAGTGAATTCCTTGGTTGCATGCTATGTTTTTGGGGCGATTTGATTATCTTTGGCTCGGCTAATTTAATTTTTAAAACTGATATGCTCAGATTTGTGACTGCATGTTGAATTTTTGTGCTAGTTGCTGTTATTTGCTCGATTTACTTGGATTTTAAATTGGTAGAAACAGATGCTAGTAATTATTTTAAACTATAAGAACAGATTCTACCCATTTGATTTAGTTTTTGAACTGTTAGGAGCAAATGTTTTTTTGATTTCTTTTAAAATTTAAATTTGTAAGAACAGATGCTGCCCAGTCTTAATTTTTAAATTGATTAGAACAAATGCTACCTGACTATTTGTGTTTGTTTTAAAATTGATAGGAACATGTGCTATTTGTGTTTGTTTTAAAATTGATAGGAACATGTGCTATTTGTGTTTGTTTTAAAATTGATAGGAACATGTGCTATTGGTGTTTGTTTTAAAAATTGATAAGAACAGATGCTATATTTATTTTGTTATTAAATTGATAAGTACAGATGCTACTAAATATCTTGTTTGAAAACTGTTTGCAAACAATTGCATTATGAATTTAAACTTGCATGTTTGTCCCATGCCTGGTAACCATTAGACCATTTATTATTTTGCACTTGAGTCTTTTGGTACTGTTGTTGTATTGGTGTTGCATTTGGTCTGCATTGTAGTTGTATTCATATATACTTGCTACTGTTGCATTACTTGCTTCACTTGAGTTTTTTTTTGTAACAGTAGTCTACTGTGTTCATGCACTTTGGTTTGTGGCAGTTTGCATGTCAAGTTGCATCCATGCTGTTGCACTTGTAGTTGTACCCCATGCTGTTGCACTTGGGTCTGGTCACTGTTCTCTTGGTTGTTCTAGTCTTCATTTCCATTGTTGTTTGCATCCTGATATATGTTGCATTGCAGTTGATTCATTTGGTCATTTGGTGTCTGCATCCTTATCTGTTGCATACATAAGTTTGGCCACTGTTGTATAATTGCATTTGATCTGCACTTGTGTATATTCTCAGGTGGCACACTGCAACTGCACTTGCATTTGTGACCTTTATTTGCCTGTTGTTTGAATTGTGCATTATTCATGTGTAGCTTGGTCATTTTGATGCACTGCCTTGATTTATTTTGCCTCTATCTTTATAGTTACAGGTTTTAAACTTGATTTAAAAATTCAAACTATCCACCTAAGTGTTTTTTTTTTAGTTTTTAATCCTTAAACAAAATATGTTGTATGTGAGTAACATTTTATATTAAATAAACTTAAGTAGAAATTATTTGCCTGTTTTACTCTAGAAACAAGTGTGTTTGCATGAAAACACAATTTCATACTGGTAGATACATGAATATATTTAGTTGAGCAAGCTGCTGTGAGTTTATTTCTTTCAGTGTGAAGATTTAAGGTTTAACAAAATGTGGTTATGAACATTTGTCAAAGTTTAAAGTTCTATTTAATATGAAAGTTCTGTATTGTCTCTGTGAATTTAGAAAATAAACAAAACAAATCTTATGGGTTGTCTCTGTGAACATTGGAACAAATCTTGATCATTTTGCTGTGTCAATTTGTGTATTCCCTGTTGTTAACTCTGTCTGGTTGATGGGCATGTCACTGACTTGCTGTCTTATTCATCTTGGTTTTAGTTGTTGTAAATCCTATGTGATGTTTGCCTAGTTGTGGTCTTGTTTCATGTTTAATGCAGTGCTTGGTCATCGCACTGGTCATTGCTTGTGAAGTTTGGTATTGCATTGTTATGTACGTGATATGTTGACACATTCACCTATGCTTGCACTACTTCATTCCAATGTATACTCTTGTCTGCAATTGTTCATCCTGAAGCTTGATCATTGTTTCACTTGTCTTCACTTCTGTTTTCTCCTAGTTGCTGTGGCATTGTGCCTTTGGTCTGCATATTGACTGTTGCAGTCCAACTTGTTGTTGGTCTTACTTATAATTTGTAGCCAGTTGGTCTTCAGTTTCATCTTCAATTGTAGCTTGTTATATGGAACTGGTAGTTGTTGCTGAGCTTGCATACTTCATGCTTGTTGTTGTATACCTGTCCACTGTAGTTGTGTCTTGCCACTGCTGCCCCTGTGCACTATTGATCTGTGCACTGTCCATACTTGTAGTTGTATGCCCTGTTGCATTTGGGGCTGCTGAAACTGTTGTGCATTTCGGCCTGTACTTGTGCTCGCTGCCTTGACCTGCTGTGTTGTTTCTGTTCGGGCTTGTTATTGTATCTTTGTGGTCTTTGTGATTGCACTCGCACACGTGTTGGCGAGGCAGTGCACACGTGTGTTTGTCAGAACTTAAAAATTTGAAATTGTTAATGTGAAAAATCCGTAATAGATTTTAAATTGATTTATCTGTTTTACCATATCTGTAACCATATTATTCAGTTCATTTCAAATTTATTTACTTGAATAAAGATTAATCCTGACTCGAGTGTTTTTGTGTTTTGCAATTAACGCTCGGGTCAGACCGAGTATTTTTACAGCTTGGAGTTTTGCGCGCAGCGAAGTTAGAGAGAGAGGGGAAAGCACAACTAAAGCTTTTCAGAAAATTATTTTTCTTGTACTTAATAAAATTTGTTTTCCGCTGTATAAAATGTAACTTATTGTATTAACTCTGATATTTGTATATAAAAGAAAAGTTGTTTATAAAATATGATTACTATTCTGTGATTCTGTAGCTGATTCTGTTTAAATGTTATAAACTAAATAACAATCCGTCATTTTGAACGTTTCTAGTTGGTTTAATTACCGACTAGAGGCGGTCAAGGCGGCGGGTCGTTATAAGTGAATGGCAGGTAATACAACTAAAACCGTACAAGGCGCGTATTGTTTTGATTGGATTTCCAACAAATGGTCAGGCTAAGGAACTTCCTACTGCCACATGGGATCGCCTCTGGCGGGACGTCCCGAGAAACTAACGTTACGGTTAGATCTCTGCCAACACAAGGCCGGGTTACCTCTGTAACTAGGTAACTACTACACGAATATGTCATCCCCCGGTCCTTTGGGACCTTTATCCGAGCGCTCGCAACAACACCACACACAGAAATATATATAGTGTATCAACATGAGTAAGCATCTGGGCTCCATACCATGATACCACCCTTTTCCAGAAGGAAATGACATACCCTAAAGGGCGCGACCCTCATAACCTTGCCGCATATTCCTGTTTCGACCATTTCCGGGGAGTGAGGTCCTGACGAAGTCTCGTCCACAAAGCTACGCTTTGTGTAACAAAGCCATGCTTCGGGTCCACAGATGACCAAAGCAATAATCACAAAGATAAATGATCAAACGAATGATCCAATCCAAACGATCAACCAATGATCATCACACAGCAGCACTCAGCATGCCACATTACCAGATTGGGAAATATCGCTGATAACCTCCAACTACATAACCTCTGAGCTCGTACGTCTCAGAGAAGGGTGTTAAGCTAAGAGAATAAATTCTCCGCCACCAACAGAAATGTACTTGAAAGAAATCTGCTCTATCTCTCAAAATGTAATGTCAGACACGTAACCATACAAGTCTGTTCCGGGTTCGAACAGAACCGAAGGCACTTCCAAAGAAGCCCTTGCAATCCGGGTATTCACAATCTCGATAAAATTTCCCATCACAAAGGAAATCTCCATATCGTAGCTAACGATGCGGAGACAATCGATAGGTCATCCTATCGTTTTCACAAATACCCGGTCTTCACACCGGTCTTCAAATGCGATCCAAACGACGTATCGCATATTCGGAATGGGATATATGACACAAAGGTCCTCTCCCGGCTAAACCAAATAGCGAGCGCTTATTTTAAAAATAAGTGTGCATTCAATTCCAAACAAACACAATCAATACCATCCAAGGGTAAATATTGATAGTCGGTTATTTAACTATCAATAAAGATGCGCCACATCATCAGATTCCAAATAATTTTTCCAAAATTATTAAGTCCCAAAATATCTTTACAAGATATATATATATATACACACCATTTACAAATAATTGCCCCAGTTATTTGTTTTACCAAAACCACTTCACGATAAAATTTTCCACACTTAACCAATTGAAAAACCAATTTTCAATTTACCTTTACCATTTGAAAACCAATTTTCAAATTACATTAACCATTTGCAAACCAATTTCAAATCACCTTAACCATTTGAAAACTAATTTCAAATCACCTTAACCATTTGAAAACTAATTTCAAATCACCTTAACCATATATACCTTTTGAAACAAATTTCAAACCACCAAATAAATCTTTACCGATTTATTTTAACTTACGTTCCAAATTCGTAAATTATATTTTCATATTTAAAAATAAATCAACATTTATTTTTTAAACAAATTTCCCTTTATATATATAAATTCCAAAGTGAATTTCCAATTTCCCAAATATCTACACATACACGATTTCAAATCAATTTCAAAATATTCACTTCCAATTTACCTTTAAAAGGTGAATTCTCAAACGTTCCATTTCATATTAGAGAATCATTTCTAAACTTATTTAATAATAAGTAATTCACAATTTAATTTCTTTTCAACAATTTTGAAAATATTCAACATACTTAAGTTACCGTTAAGTATTTTATTCCATTCTCTTTAAGAAAACATTCTTTTATCCACATTTATTTGGGTTAAAAACGAATGTTGCGTAAAACATCGTTACGACAACCCAAGAACACTAGTATATGGATTTGAAATTAAAAATAGATATATAAATCCAATACTATACAAATTATCCCCTTCTGTTTCTCGAAAACTTCTATTTCAACAATCAATGTTGAAATCTATGTTTTCAATACTCAATACATTTTAAAACACCTTTAATTCGTTTTAAATTCCATTTAAAACATTCCTTTCCCAAAAACAAACCCATTTTATTTAATAATCTATTCAATATCCAAAATAGTGAATATAGCCCACTTAACAAATTCCCATATTTCAATTTATCAAATTCGATGAATTTCAAATTTATAAACATAGTTTATAAATTCCATTTCTATTATAAACCCCAATTTTATAAATTCCTTTATTAATCCGATGCAATTTACATAACCCAATTTCATACCCAAAAGCCATATTGTAAGTTAAATACTTATAATATTATTTATTTACCAAATCGTTCCTTTGAACTTCACCGATTTAAAATCTTATCACTTACAAGGTTTCTTTATGGTTTATAATAATTTCAACTAATGAAATCTTCATTTATTAACAATTTCTATAAAATTCCCCTTTTTAATGCCCAAATCCATTTCTATAAGTTAATAACTTATAAACTTAAAATTTCCAATAACCATTCGTTTATAAATTTCACATTTATTAATCTATAAATCCTAGTGAAATTCATGTTATATATCAACTTAACGCTTTATAAATTTATTCTATAACTTCAATAAATTTTTATTTAAAAACATCCATTTATAAAATCCTTTATATAAACCATTAATAATAATAACTTCCCAAAAACCAAATTTAACTATTTTATAAAAACCTATTATTGTTAAAAATTTCTTTTAAGTTATATTTTATAAAAATATAAATTTTTAAAACATAAAATTTTATCCATCTATTTATTTTAAATATTAATCAATTCAAAATTTTTAATAAACCATATTCTTTGAAAAATCGATTTAAAACCCCTTTTAAATTCAAAACCGTTATTTTTAATTTAAAAATTAGAATCCGATGATGCAACGACATCGAATGGTCAATCACGGGAATAACATCATATATCAATGTGATTATCAACAATCAACATAATATTCATAAACAAATAAATATGTGAGGAATCCAGTTGGATCCCTCCAACCTGTTACCCTGCATCCACAGACGTTAGCACAATACCAATTCCACTTCAAGGTGGAATATCGCGGTATATGGGATTTTATAAATATTCCGCTTAATAGGCGGCGCAATAGGGTCTCATCCGCTATACGAGGCGGGAAATCAAATCCGATATATACATATGCCAATATATATATATCGCTATATATAGTATATATCCTACTATATCTACTAGCACAATCAATCAACAATTATCAATCAATATTAACTATTTAAAATTTTAAACAAAACCTTTCGATTGAGTGAGGAGTTCTCACCTTGATTTTATTCCGGTTTCGTCGTTCGTTTCGAATAAAATTAAACGAACGTTTAATTTTATCCGAAATTCAAACGACCTCCAATCGACTCCAAACCAGCTGCATTGCGAAGAGCTCGGCGATACGAAGCCAACGCAAAAAATCTCGTTCAATTTGGACCTCGCAGCAAAAAGTTATCACGTTTTTAAGTTACACGATTTGAATTTTGAATTTAAACTAAAAAAAAAAAAAATTAAACACCAATTTTATGACATGAGTTATGTTTGGATGATAGTGAATTGTGTTTGCATGCCCTTGTTAAATGAATGGTTGTGTATGTAAGTTTACAGGCAAAAAAAAAAAAAAAAAAAAAAAAAAAAAAAAAAATATGGATTTAAAAGATTAAGTGGATTAATCCAAATAAAATGGAAATTGCTTTGAAATAAGTGAATGGATCTTTGTGAATTTGGGTAAATTTTGTGAACTAAATCTTTGTGTTTAAAGATTTAAATGGTAATTGGTTTAAACCATTAAAAAGGGAATTTTGAAATTTAAGTTGTGACTTAACTGAAATCCCATATCCATATGTTTTAAATATTACGCTCATTATTCGGTTTAGCCGGAAGAGGACCTGGTGTCATATAGCCCATTCCGAATAATGATACGTCGTTATGGATAGCATTTGAAGACCGGTGGTGAAGACCGGGTATTTGCGAGAACGATAGGATGACCTATCAATTGTCTCTGCACTGAGTAGCTACGGTATAGAGATTCCCTAACACAAATAGTCAGGTAGCATTTGTTCTAATCAATTTAAAAATTAAGACTGGGCAGCATCTGTTCTTACAAATTTAAATTTTAAAAGAAATCAAAAAAAAACATTTGCTCCTAACAGTTCAAAAACTAAATCAAATGGGTAGAATCTGTTCTCATAGTTTAAAATAATTACTAGCATCTGTTTCTACCAATTTAAAATCCAAGTAAATCGAGCAATTAACAGCAACTAGCACAAAAATTCAACATGCAGTCACAAATCTGAGCATATCAGTTTTTAAAATCAACTTAGCCGAGCCAAAGATAATCAAATCGCCCCAAAAACATAGCATGCAACCAAGGAATTCACTTCAAACAAATTCAAAAACTTGCATGAAGATTATCGTGAGCTTAGAAAACTCACATGCATTTCAAAACAGAGGGACAGTCAACATAAACAAGCATGCAAACACATTATCACTTAACAAAAACAATTTCAGGTACCAAAACATCACAACATATTATAGGCTTAAGTGATTGATTCACGGATAAACAAAGAAGAAGGTTTGGGTTCAGAGGTTTCCATATAAATATTCATTAACAAAGCAAGATCCAACACATGCAGCAACACAAAGCAAGTCAAGATTTAATAGCCTCTATTCTCATCAGATTCTTAAAATGATAGCATCTGTTCTCAACAGTAAAAAAAAATTTAAATTTATAGCATCTGTTCAAATCAGTTTTTAAGAAAAACAAATTTTCAAAACAACAATCTGAAATCAAACATTTGGAAGCACCTGTTCTCATCAGGTTATTCATAGCATTTGTTTTTATCAGTTTAAATTAAAATTTAAATAGTGTCTGTTCTTACCAATTTAAAACAAATATCAAATAGCATTTATTCTTATTAGTTTAAAATCAAAAATTGAGTAGAATCTGATCTTAACAGTTCAAAAACACAACATCAGAGCAAGTGATAACGAATAGCAACCAACAATCCAACATGCAGTGAGTTATCTGTTCTTATTAGTTTAAAATTCAAATTTAACCGAGCAACTGAAAGCTAATAATCACCAAATCATAGCATGCAACCAACATTCAATCCAAACAAATTTAAACACCTGAATTAAAAATTAATCGTGAGCAGAAAACTCACCATAACAAAGTCGAAGCTGTTGAAAGATTGATCTTGCATGTTCACTTAAGTTTGAAAATGCTGTCTCATGCTTAAACAGTGCAGCCCCTTTGTTTTAAAACCAGTAAACAAACTTTCATTCCTGATTCATTCCTATAATTATGCTAGTGAGTAAACATCAACTTAAAAATCTTGAGAAATAACGATCTGTTGCTTATATAGATTTCTGAAATGCTTATGTTTGCATGAATATATATATATATGTATTAGTTATGTATATGAATGTGTTGCATATGTATATTGAATGTGTTGCATATGTATATGAATCTGTTTGAAAGCATGCATGACTGTTGTTCTTGAATATCTCTGTTCTCAGTTCAGGTTTAAGTTTTTTTATCTAAATTCAAAATCTTCTCTTTGATCTTTGTTAGACCTTAGTTCCAAAACAAATTTAGTTTGTTTAAACTTGAACGTGAATTTAAAAATAGTGTAAACATGTTTTATGTATATATATAGTAACTGGAAATTAAAATTTGCAGTAAAATATATATATATATGTTAAAATCAATCATTACAATTCTCTTATCCAAATACATAGCCTGAATTGGTCTGGGTAAACATGATTTTTAAAATGAAAATTATGATTTTTAGATTTGAATTGGATATGAATTGGAAAATTTTCTGTAACTTGGGTGTTTGCCAAAATCTGTTGATCTATGTATTTGGGGTGTTTCGGGATTGTGCTGTTGCTCCCTGTTGTCTGCACTTGCTTACTTTGTGAATTATCTTCGACATGATTTGTTTCATGTCTGTTGCACTTGGGTCTGGTCTCTGCTCTCCTGATTGTTCTACTCTTCATGTCATTATTGTTTGCATCCTGGTATGTGTTGCATTGCAGTTGATTCACTTCACTTGTGGTCTTCATATTTGACTCGAAACTTCTGTTTCAATTTGCATTATCTGATATGTTTCAGTTTCCATGTCAAGTTGTATCCATGCTGTTGCACTTTGGTCTGGTCATTGTTTTCCTGGGTGTTCAAGTCTTCATCTCCATTTTGTATGTACTGTTAGTACTTCATCCATGTTGTTCCTGTCTGCATTCCCATTTTTGCATGTGATTGAACTAAGTATACTTGTTTAAAATTTGTTTGCATGTGAATGAAATATCAAAATGTCTCTCTGTTTGAAAATGTGCACATATGAATAATATGTTAAAAAGGGGAAAAAGTAAATCCATTTATCTGATTATCTTTAGCATGGGATGCTCAAATGGAAGTAGGTTGTGATGGTGTAAAACAATTTATTAAAATGTTAGTAAGCATCAAGTAGCTTCTCTGTTTTAAACTGCTAGGTGAATGAACATTTTAATTATAACTTAAGTGGTTAGTTATATTTTGCTTGACAAATTTCTGATATAATTGATGCTTGCATGAGTATATATAAGTATATGATCTGTGTGTATGAATTAAATGACTTGTGCCTGTATTTACTTGGATTGCTCTTCTCTGTTTTAAACTACAGAGAGTAAGAATAGAAGAAGAATTCAAATCTTCTGATCAGTTCCTTGTTAGGATTTAAGGTTTGAACATGATATGCTTGTTTAAACATTAATTTAAGTTAAAAAAAAAAAAAATCTTATTCAAGCAAAACAAATGTAGGAAATCCTCTGATTAAATCTTCTGTTTATAACTAATGATTTGAAAAGAATTCTTACTGGATTTTGTCTCCAGGATGAACTGCTGTTTGAAACAAAATTCATTTTTGCCTTGCACTCCATTTTCTTCTTTTGAAAACTGTTTTCCTGAGAGTGCATTACTACTTGAATTGATTTCCAGATTAACATTTTGCTTTGAACTGAGTTGAAAACTGAAGCTCTGTTTGATTTGTATATTTTTTTTTTCTTTGTTTTGGAAATCACTGTATGCTTTTCCAGGTTCTTTTGTGTTGTTATTTCCAGAATACTCTATGTCTATAACTTCAGTTTCTCTAAAGTTTTGATTTAAACTCAAAACCACTTAATCTAGCCTCTGTTTAAAACTTAGGTTTCAAATGAAACTTGTTTGTTCCATCTGCACTTGAACTTGTGATACTTTTATACTGTCATGTTGTACTTGCTACTGTTGCATTACTTGTTTCACTTAAGTTTTGTAACTGAAGCTTACTGTGTTCATTTTGAACACCTTGTATTTCCAAAACTTTGATATGTTCAGTCTTCATATCCATTCCATTTTGCATGCCTGATGTATTCAGTCTTCATTTAAGTCTTCCCTGTGTTCATGCACTTTGGTTTGTGGCAGTTTGCATGTCCATTCACTTCTCTGTGCATGTTGCAGTCTGTAGTGATGTTGCATATGTATTTTGTAGCTTGCTCTCTACTTGTATTTATGGTTCTTTGCTGGTATGGTCTGCATATTGACTGTTGCAGTCCAACTTGTTGTTGGTCTTACTTAAAATTTTGTAGCCAGTTTCCTCAGATACATGTATACTCGTTCAAATTGACACCGTCACTTGTGTTGGTCACTGCCTATTACTGTACATATCCTCTGATACATGTTTGCATTCCATTTGAACTGTGTAGTGTTTTCCCTGTGCACACAGTTCCCAGTTCCCTCTGATACATGTATACTTGTTCAAATTGGCACTGTCCAGTCCATATTGTTGGCATTGAGTTGTGGCACTGATTGTGTAGTCTGCACTGAGCACTTGGGTTTGTATTTGAGTTCTATTACCTCAGCCTTGTGGTCTGCACTACTTGTGTAGCTGGGTTGTTGTGCATACATGTTGATTCTATGGTTGTTGATATGCCTTGTGCTTGTAGTTGTATTTGGGGCTGCTGAAATTGTTGTGCATTGCGGCCTGTACTTGTGCTCTCTGCCTTTGACCTGCTGTGTTGTTTCTGTTCTGGCTTGTTATTGTATCTTTGTGGTCTTTGTGATTGCACTTGCATACGTGTCGGCAAGGCAGTGCACATGTGTGTAAACATACGTGTGTACTACAGCCACACACGTTTGACAGAATTTAAAAAATTGAAATTGTTAATGTAAAGTCCATAATAGATTAGACCGATTCATTTGTTTCACCATCTCTGTAACCATTTATTTCAGTTCATTTCAAATTTATTTACTTGAATAAAGATTAATCCTGACTCGAGTGTTTTTGTGTTTTGCAATAACGCTCGGGTCAGACCGAGTATTTTTGCAGCTTAGAGATTTGCTCGCAGCGAAGTTAGAGTGAGGGGGATTTCAGCACCACTAAAGTTTTAGCTAAAATTTTTTTTCTCTTGTACTTAAATTTATAAATTGTTTCCGCTGTATAAAATGTAATGTATTGTAAACTCTGATATTTGTATATAAAAGAAAAGTTTGTTTATAAAATATGATTACTATTCTGTGATTCTGTAGCTGATTCTGTTTAAATGTTATAAACTAAATAACAATCCGTCATTTTGAACGTTTCTAGTTGGTTTAATTACCGACTAGAGGCGGTCAAGGCGGCGGGTCGTTCTTATGGTTAAGCGACAACCTGCTCTGTTGGGTGTTACTCATTAGAGATAGAGTCAGCAGTACTCTAGAATGAATGTGAGTGTAATAATAGATATGAGTGCGTATTTGTTAGTGAATATAAAATTGTTTTATATTGTGATGATTGGTTTATTGAGTGGTATATGAACCTTCGTCGGCGCAGCCTCGAAAACTGAATCGAAGGGGTTCCTAAACACTTGAATAGAACAATTCGACACAATATTGTTTTAAATTGGGTAAATGAAATAATTTTACCTCGATTATATTTTATATATAAAAAGAAAATAATTTTTCAGGAATTATTGAAGTGTGTATATAATTGATTGCTTGGTTGTTGTAAATGATATATATATAAAATAATTAAAAGTTGTTTGAATAAGCTGATAAAAGCAACTATTGTAAAAGAATAATGGTATAAACCAATGAATCATAAGATGGAATTATAATTAATAATGAGTTACAATTGTAAGATAATCATGTATGTATATAAGAAGTAAAATTATATAAGTAAAAGGTTTATAAAAGTGATTTATGAATAGAAAGAAAACTTTTTGAAAGAATAATTAGCATTGATTTCACTATTGTCACTGGGAAATAATAAGGGTGATGACTGCAGCATCATCAGTATCATTTTCGAGTTTCTATGTGGTGGATTTGCTACAATAATGAATTTAAAAAACTGAAGTTTTGTTGTAATAAACAAATTTGAAAATTAAAATTCAACTTGAAGTTGATAAGTATAAGCGAAATAAGTTTTGAACTTATAATATAAGTTAGAAGTTGAATAATAAGTTTTATAACTTATAGAATGGGAAAATGTAAGTGAAACCAGTTATTGAAGTGGTTAAACAATTAAGTTAAGTAAAATGGAATATGAATTTGAATATTGATATGAATTTGGCTTAAGTAAAAGTTAAATAGGATTTACTTTGGAATTTAAAATCCGAATTGAATTGATAAGTAAAACTTAAGTTTGATTAACAAATGATGTTTAAATGGAATAACTTAAGTGAAGTTGAATAAAAAATCGATCTTTGCATCAAAGTTAAATAATCAAGTGAATTAAATGATGTAAATAAAGTTGAAATGGAATGCAAGTTAAGTAATATTGAAAGAATTGATGTTAATATCAAAGTAAGTGAATAAAGTGAGTAAATAAAATTGTTAAAGATGTGAACTTAAGTTATATAAATGAAATTCAATTTTATTTGTAAAAAGAACTAGCAATTGAGTTAAAGTATGAATTGAATGTTAATCAATAGAATATGAATAAGTTGATATGAAATGATGCATGCAAGTGTAAATTCATTTGAAAATAGTTGAAAAGTAGAATGAAAATCAATTGAATGTTAAACCAATTGAAATTAAAACAGTTGAACCAAATTGAATGTAAGTAAAATGGATAAAATTTGGTTGTATTGGATGTGCATTGGTTGTTATTTGCTTGTTGGTTGATTGTATGAAAATTCCTTAAGTGTTAACGAAATTGAATCTGCTAATTTGAAAGCTATGTAATTGAATTCAAACGAAAATTGGAATGCAAAGTTGAATAAAAATGAATATGCAACTTTAATAGTAAACTAAAAGTGGTATAAGAAGCATGCATTGGAAATTTTGAACTTGAATTGGCAAAATAGTTTGAATGTTGGAATTGAATACTACTACTAGCAGGATATACAGGTATATAATGGAATTGGGATTTTGATTTCAAAGTTAAAAATTTGTAACGCTCGACAAAAAGGTACGTATTTCAATTTTTATATGAGATTTGATGATTTCCTTCTCCAGCCACTTGGCTTTCTCTTTTCTTTTTGATTCTGAGGGGCCGTAGAGCCGTTTTGTAGTCGTACCGATCTAGCCGCGCAAAGGAGACTCTGGCGAAATTTTTCGAAAATTTAGGGAGTTAGTAAAATTTTGAGAAATTTTGAAAGTTTGAAATTTGAATTTAAATTTAAATTTGAATTGTTGAGTAAACAATGTTGTTTGAAACCTATAATTGAGTTTGGAAAGCTAATTGAAATGATAGTAGATCTTTAATAAAAAGATTTGTTTGAAAAGTTGATAAAACTAATTAGTTTTGGAAAAATAATAAACGGATTATGAATTATTCTCCTTAACTTGCAATTTCGAGGACGAAATTCTTTTAAGGGGGGAAGATTGTAACAACCCAGAATTTTTAGTAATTTAAATTTGAGTATTTAATTAATTTTAAATATTAATAAGTGAATTTTTGGAGTCGAATAAATTTTATTTTGAATTTTGGATTTAATGGGATAATTAAGTCGATTTATTTAATAGTGAAATTCCACAAATAGTTAGATATTGGGTTAAATATGATTGAAAATGATTTGGAAAATTTTATTTTATCATATTAAAGTTATAGAAATATTTTAGAACTTGTAAAACTGAATTTGGAGTTAATTTGTAAAAATTGAATATTTTAATATTTAATTATCGACTGAAAAATAGCCAATTTTTGAACAGTCTCGGAATTGAACGAAACGAGTTCCATTGGATCCATAATAGTTAGTTATTATCGGATTTCAAATTTCGTAGCAAACGGAGTTGTCGTTTGACCGTGGCAGCTCGAAACGCATCGATATCGTTTTAATTTTAATTCGGCGAGTTAAAATAGCCATTTTTCAAACGGTCTCGGATTTCGACGAAACCAGTTTCATCGGATCCGTAATGTGATATTATTGTAAGATTTCAAATTTTAAGTCGTTTGGATTTATCGTTTGTCCGGTACAAGCCAAAACGCCTAGAAATCGCTTAAATCGGTTTAAATTTAAATCGACTGTTTATTGCCGTATCTCACACATACTTCCGAATTAGCTTACGAAACCTGTTCCATTGTGTCCGGAATGCGGAAAAACCTTAGGATCGCCTGGCGGCACGCGTCGTTTGGAGTTCATTTGCTAAAGTGTTAAATTGGAGATTTTATTATTAAAATAATAATAATAGTTGTTTATAAATGCAATTATCTCTAAACCCTAGCCCATTTTTGCTCCAGCCGCCACTTCCATGTCTATGGCCAGAAACGAGCGAAATTCATCCCTCATAATCTCAAAATCCATGCATCGAATCGAGAAACTTTCAACACGAAACTTGTAGAGGACGTCAGGATCTATCCATCCAACGGTGGATCTGGCGAATCGTCGCCGTTTGGAGGGTATAATTGCCCGCGTTCCCTGATGTTGCGCGCGCAGCCCTAGGCACCAGGTGGGGCCGAGCTTGGCCTAGCTCTAGGCGTTGGTGGCTCTTGTCGAGGCCGTTCGGTTGGCGCTCCCCGATCGTGTTTTCATGCAGCGAGGAGGTGGTGAGATCAAACCCTAGTTCTAGCTTGTATGGGTTCTTGTTGCGTTCATCACCTGTAGCCGTGCGTGCACATGAGGAAGAGAAGGAGGGGGAAGGAGATGTGCGGCCAGGATCAATTTAGGTTGAGAAATGTAAAATAATGTTGATTTATTCATATTTAAATCGTGTACAAACTTTAAACTGCGATATCTTTTTGCTGCGAGGTCCGATTTGGGCGAATCAAAGTGCGTTGGAATCGTATGGTCGCGCTCTTCGCAATGCAACTAGTTTGGAGTCGATTGGAGCTCGTTTGAATTTCGGGTAAAATTAAACGTTCGTTTAATTTTATTCGAAACGAACGCGAAAACGGAAATAAAATCAAGGTGAGAACTCCTCACTCAATCGAAAGGTTTTGTTTAAAATTTTGAATAGTTAATATTGATTGTTGATTGCTGATTGATTGTGTTAGTAGATATAGTAGGATATATATTATATATAGCAATATATATATATTGGCATATGTATATATTGGATTTGATTTCCCGCCTCGTATAGCGGATGAGACCCTATTGCGCCGTTATTAAGCGGAATATTTATAAAATCCCATATACCGCGATATTCCACCTTGAAGTGGAATTGGTATTGTGCTAACGTCTGTGGATGCAGGGTAACAGGTTGGAGGGATCCAACTGGATTCCTCGCATATTTATTTGTTTATGAATATTATGTTGATTGTTGATAATCACATTGATATATGATGTTATTCCCGTGATTGACCATTCGATGTCGTTGCATCATCGGATTCTAATTTTTAAATTAAAAATAACGGTTTTGAATTTAAAAAGGGGTTTTAAATCGATTTTTCAAAGAATATGGTTTATTAAAATTTTGAATTGATTAAATTTTAAAATAAATAGATGGATAAAATTTTATGTTTTAAAAATTTATATTTTTATAAAATATAACTTAAAAGAAATTTTTAACAATAATAGGTTTTTATAAAATAGTTAAATTTGGTTTTTGGGGAGTTATTATTATTAATGGTTTATATAAAGGATTTTATAAATGGATGTTTTTAAATAAAAAATTATTGAAGTTATAGAATAAATTTATAAAGTGTTAAGTTGATGTATAACATGCATTTCACTAGGATTTATAGATTAATAAATGTGAAATTTATAAAACGAATGGTTATTGGAAAATTTTAAGTTTATAAGTTATTAACTTATAGAAATGAATTTGGGGCATAAAAAGGGGAATTTTATAGAAATTGTTAATAAATGAAGATTTCATTAGTTGAAATTATTATAAACCATAAAGAAATCTTGTAAGTGATAAGATTTTAAATTGGTGAAGTTCAAAGGAACGATTTGGTAAATAAATAATATTATAAGTATTTAACTTACAATATGGCTTTTGGGTATGAAACTGGGTTATGTAAATTGCATCGGATTAATAAAGGAATTTATAAAATTGGGGTTTATAATAGAAATGGAATTTATAAACTATGTTTATAAATTTGAAATTCATCGAATTTGATAAATTGAAATATGGGAATTTGTTAAGTGGGCTATATTCACTATTTTGAATATTGAATAGATTATTAAATAAAATGGGTTTGTTTTTGGAAAGGAATGTTTTAAATGGAATTTAAAACGAATTAAAGGTGTTTTAAAATGTATTGAGTATTGAAAACATAGATTTCAACATTGATTGTTGAAATAGACGTTTTCGAGAAACAGAAGGGGATAATTTGTATAGTATTGGATTTATATATCTATTTTTAATTTCAAATCCATATACTAGTGTTTTTGGGTTGTCGTAACGATGTTTTACGCAACATTCGTTTTTAACCCAAATAAATGTGAATAAAAGAATGTTTTCTTAAAGAGAATGGAATAAAATACTTAACGGTAACTTAAGTATATTGAATATTTCCAAATTGTTGAAAATAAATAAATTTGTGAATTACTTATTTTTAAAATAAGCATGGGAATGGTTTTCTAATATGAAATGGAACGGTTTTTGTGAATTCACCTTTAAGGTAATTGAAAGCAAATAACTTGAAATCGATTTGGGAATCGTATGCTAGTAGATGCTTGGAATTTAAATCCACTTTGGAATTTATATATATGAAGGTCAACAATCAAAAAGGGATTCCAAAGCATACATAAAAATTGATTCTATGTAAGTGATGATCATACCTTAATAGGAGCGACTCACATAACCCTGCGGCATATCCTTGTTTTATTCATTTATCGGTTGTGAGGCTTAAGGCTACGCTTTTACATTTCCTCCTAACAAACCATCTTGGAATGCTAACATTGCACTCCAAGCACCCAATGCAATGATAGCATTCATCCATACAAGTTGTTCAAGGATCGAACACACATTCAACATTAAGTATCTTCAATATTGAAATCACCCTCAGGAAGAATAGTACATCTCCATAGCATACTTTATAATGATCCATCATGAACGTTATTTGTTTGGAGTGTTTCGAATAAATCATACTTATCTAAAATCGGTGTCTCCAAACTAAGCGCTAATTTCTGGCTAACTCAATTCTGATTCTCTTGGAAGTATGAAACAAGTATTTGAATCCTCACCGGGGAAATCGAATATTCCCAACGTACATCTTGAGTTAAAACAGGTAAAGTTATTGATAGCATAAAAATCGCTACCTAGGGTACTTGTACAGAGTTCCCACATGAATAACCATATACTTAATTAAACATGACCCATTGATAGAAATTATCCCTCTCATATCTATCACGTTTTCAATATTTCGACCTTATTCAATCCCCTTCCTAGAAATAAATTCTACATCTCATAGATTAAGGATCACCCTACTCATCGGCTCTTAATGTTATATATAAGATGCTTTATTTCCATAAATGAGTTACCATATTAGCATTAGCTTCATATTTGTTTGCGGTTACTTAAGGGTAATCGAAAGAAATTCCTTGATTTAAAATACATTACTAAAAGAAAGCAGCTTTTAAACAAAACCTGATATTTAGAAATAAAGCGATTTTTACAATTTAAAAACCTTTATTAATTAATTAAATAATAAAGTAAACCTTTATTAAATAATAATTAAATCTAATTAAGTCCTATTTTAAATCTTAATTAAATCCTCACTTAATTATTAATTAATTAATAATTAATTTTTTTATAAAATAAGCAATTAATTAATGATTAATTTTTTAAATAAATAAATATATATCATAATTAACCATTAATTAAATAATAATTAACCTTTAGTTAGTAACAAAATAATAATTAACCTTTGACTAATATTAAATAATAATTTACCTTTAATTAAATAACTAGATAAAAATTAAGTTACTTAATTTATACTTAAATATTAATTACCTTACTTAATTAGTTCATTAAATAATCATTAATTAATTACTATTTATTACTTAATATATATTTGAAAACTCTTTTCAAAAAAACTTAATTGAAAACAAATTTGATTTCAAAAAGAGTTTGTTTTCACGAACTGCCTTTATAGCGACTTCGCTATCGACCCAAAATTTTAAACTTTGTTTAACATACCAAACAGCTTTTAAAAACTTTTATATTTAAAACTACTTTATAATACGAATTTTTGGAACTAATAAAAAGTAGCGTTAAAACATTGTGAAACTTTTCTGAAATCACAGAAGTAAAACAGTTAAAGCAAGGGATTTTCGATGTCGCGTTAAGACGAATCAAGTGCTAACTTTCCTTACATTATCACAACATGAGCAACTTCACCGAACATATATACATGCCATAAATAAAACATACAAGAAAAAATTATAACTTGTAAACTAACTTGTCTATTATCTTGTAAGTTCATATCCATGCTTCATCACTTCCATGTACTCATATATACATACAGATTACATTTTCTTTCACATAAACTGTAACAACCCTTATTTCGAGTCATTGGATTAGAATTAAATCATAATAAAGTATTATTTCAAATTTAGACTTGATTTTTGATGACGTATTTTTATTTTATTTATAGAAGTTTTCCATAATTTTTAAATTTGAAATTTTTTTAAATTTTAATTTGATGCTTTTTACGGCAAACATTGCCATTTCAAAACTTCATGGAATTTAATAACTTGTCTACTTTATTTTATTTTGTGATCATGTAACATTGTTATACTCGATCATACATTTTTCAGTTGTCCATAGCTCGGACGCGAACACAATGTAGGGTGTCAAGGCACCAAAATCTATTCAAAAATCAACGCGCACACAGAAGTACATGACAACCAACCTTTTTTATTCTTTTTTCTGCTACCCGCTGCCTTGTCCCCACTTTTACATGTCCCTCCATCACCGTAGCAGCCACCTTATCCCCTAATTTGACATGGTAATTGATTTTTGTTTGATCTGATCCTCTAATTTGACATGGTAATTGATTTTTGTTTGATCTGGCCATGTAAACATGCGTATATATGGGTATGTTACGAAGGCAGGGTCATCTTCTTCTCCATTTTCGATTGCTTCCTCCGTTAATTTCAAAAAACCAAAGAATGTCAAAACTTTCCTCTACTTCAAAAATCAAATTCCTCAAATCTATTCAACATTAACCGTTGGCACCAAAATGAAAGTTGCTCGCGATCGAATTTAGTTTATTCTAAAAAAAGTTTCATAGGTTTGTGTAGAGTAGTTTGAGAGATATCTTTAAATAACAGCAAGTGTCGAGCAAATGACTGTTTTTGACAATCATGGATTTACGAACGAAAGGTATGGATGTGATCATATCATCGAATCATAATTTTTGGAAGTTGTTTGGTATTTTTAGTTTTGAGAATAATCAAAGAGGAGGAGTTAATCGATTTTCATTTGGAAAATAATTTTCGACGAATCGATGGTCGAGGGGTTGATTGAAGGAGTCAGGGTGGAGCATAGGATCGAGATGGAGGTCATGACCGTGCCCAATTTCTAATTTACGCTTTGGAGTTTTGGGAATTGCTTTGGTTAGGGTTTAAGGGGGCTGTTTTGATGGGTGCTCTTTGCTTGATGACCGAGGCAAGGCAGCGCGATCAGAGTGGATCGCGGGATGGCCATGAGGTGCATTAGAGAATATGGAGCAACATGCTGGTGGTGTTGGTGGCCGTAAGTGGACGATGCAATTGTGAATGTTGGATGATCAGACATGGAATGAAAATTGGAACAAGCTTTGAGGGTCGGCATTTGATCCAAGAGGTGGAGGCACAAGCGGAGGTGCTGACGAGTTGAGCAACGCGAGGTGAGAACGTGAGTGTCTTTGGATAGGACATTAGTGTCCGTCGTTTCTCCTGCACGTGCACAAGGTCATGCACATTGATTTCCAAGAACGGAGGAATGTGGCTTTGGGAAGGAGGAGGTCTTGTGCATTTTTAGGGCGGGTCAGTTTTGTGATGGGCCTTGTGCATTTTTAGGGCAGGTCAGTTTTGTGATGGGCCTTGTGCCATTGGACTTGGGTGAGTAACAATTTATTTAAATTGTTTTAAATTATATATATGTGTGTATATATATACATATATATAGTTGGTCAGCTTTAAAATGCCATATCGTGTAATTATGAAATTCATTTGACTTGTGGACTTTTGCATAGGGCTTATGTCGGCTAGTACAAAGTCGTAGTGCAATTTGTTGGTAGGTTTGGGGTGTTTAAAATTTATGACATATTTAATGGAATGGATTTAAATCACGTTATTTTAATAATAACATCGATAAAAATATATACCTTAATTATTTGGCCAAATAAATTACTGTTGTGTTAAACTGGATCAAATATGATAATTGGACATTGATTTAACGGAATAAAACACCATTCCGCTAATTAAATAAACTTGAAAATTTATTAGCAGAATAAATCCCCCTTTTGCTATTTTATAGTTTTGGAAATTTATTATATATCATAAATTAATATGCTGCGTAAGTGATATGTTAACCAATAAGGGTTAAGAATTGAATTCATTGACATAGTCATTGACAATGCAAATGTATGTTATTAACTTGAAAAGTTAATTGAATAATATGGTAGCTTGTTTAAGTAGCACGGTGATCATTAAGCCGCCTTCAAAATTTGAAAAGCTAGTTATTGATTTGAAAGTTATTTTAAGGATAATTATTTTTATTATAAGGTTTAAAGATAATTATTATTTAGTAATAAGATTTGAAATGGTAATGACTTATTAATAATAAAATTTTAAAAATAAATTATAATTGTTTTAATAATGCTTTAAAGTTAATTATGATATTAATATGATTCTTAAAAGTTATTTCTTAAAGTTATCTAATTATTATTTAAAGTTATTTTATTATTGTTATTTAAATGTTTTAATTCAATTACTTATTTAAAATGATCTAACTATACTTTAATTTTTAATTAAAGTTATTTAATTATCTTGATTTAAGTTATTTAATTAAATATATACGTTAATTAATTACCATATTAATATTAGTTTAAAGTTAGTTAATTATTGCTTCAATAACTTTTTAAAGTTATTAATAATTATCCTAATATTGTTTTGAAGTTAACTTATTATTATAATAATAGTGTTTAAAATTAAGTTAATATATTATTAATGAGATTATGTTGTTATTTTAAATGAGATTTAAACAAAAAAGAAGGATGTTTAAATAATAACTTATTATTCTAAATTATTTAAAGTTATTTTAAATAATGCATGGTTTATCAAAGGAACCTTGTTGACTTAAAGGGTTGTTTAACAAGTTGTTAAATTTGGGAACGGTTTTATAAACGGTTTTGGACATTTGTAGAAGTATTTTATAAATGAGTTTTAAAGTTTTGAAAAGAAGAAGTTTTATAAATGGCATTTGGAGATATATAAAAGAATTTTTAGAAATATATTGGAAATTTATAAAGAAACTTTATAAATAGATTGGAAATATGTATTAGATAAAGAAATTTGGAAAAGATGGTTGATATTGATAGCGTAATTCAAGAGGCAGGGATTGCCTACAATTTACTATCGGTTCACTGGGATAGCGATGTAACCATTATGTAAGTTGCGATCCATATTTGATATTGAATGCCTTTCAGTATCTATTTTTAGGAGTTTTCAAGTTTTTAAGTTTGAAAAGCGAAATGGTTTGTGAATATACTTATACTACTGGGATTAGTATATGGATATATTTTTAAGTATCGAAATATAGTGTTTGGTGAATATACTTATCCTATTGAGATAAGTATATGGAAATGATTTTCAAATTATTGAAAGTTGGTTTTAAAATAATGGAAACATATTCAAATGAGGCTTAGTGACTTTCCATTGTATATATAATCTTTGTATGAATGTATGTTTATTTAACAGTTAAATAGCCGATTATTAAATTTTAGCCTAAATATGTAAACCTTCTATATTTTGGTGGTAGGGAAATATTCCCTACTTAACACCGAAGGATATTAACTCTGGAAATATCTAAAGGAAACATGGGCATTCTATGGTACAGTTACAATTGGGATGATATACTATACATACAAACTCATTTCATTCTTCTAGGACAAATGATAAGGAGATTCGTCTACTTAAATGGTTTGTGGGTGATCCCCGCTCTTACGTATTGTCTTATTATTTCCTAAAAAAGGGTATTGAGCATTCCGAAAAATCGGCAGTTAGTTTATGGAGCGCTCGGCAAGCGGATGAGTGTACATGTAAGAGATGACTCGAACCTGTGACCACTCTAAAAACCATATATGGTTATATAGAGGAGATTCATAATATATTGAGATATTGGAATCCATGTGCGGTTCCGAAAACTGTTGGAGTATAGAAATCTGTGTATGATTCCAAGATCTATTTGAGATGTGGGAATCCATGTGTGATCCTGAGATCCGTTGGGGTATTGGAATCCTTGTGGTATTTCATGGTTTATTTTGATGGCGATGTGTGAGTTGGAATGTCAGACGTAGCCTCATCAGTGGAAGTGACTAAATCAGAGATAGGAGGCATGGCCGATAGGGTTGGCAAATGCATAGGGTGTAGTATGCTCTTCCTAGATGTCACTTACAGTTTTTATACATGCATGGGGCGATGCATTTGGTCTTAGTGAGACCAGCCATGTCTTTCCTTTGGTACATCACTAGGGATGTATACTGCTTCGGAAGGATATCTCTGATCCTTGTGTAGGAGGAGCGTTCTCGAAGTACTGAATCCTACATAATTAGCGAACATGACTTATCGATTTTTGATTTTATACCTAGTATTTTTGTGATGTACACTCACGAGCATCACAACTACTTGATAATTATTATTTGCGCCTTAGACATTATTATAATATCACTAGATTTACCGATATAAATGTTTCGGTATCATAAGGTAAGAACCTGTCCGTGTTTATGTACGGCGTGGTCTTATGAGATGCCTTCGATTTTAAAGGATTTTACAAGTTATAATAAATAAGATTCCATGTAAATTGAGTTTCTCAAGCTGGTTTTATCAGATTGGCCTGGGTATTGATTTCCTATAATGCTCGGGTCAGACCGACTATATTTTCCAAGTTTAGTTGGATGTTTTTTTAAGCTTAAGGAGATGAGCTAGAGGCCAGAGATGTATTCAAATGCATGATCATTTTTCAATTGTATTCGTTGTTATATTTATCAGCAATTATAAGGACGGGTTGTTATAATTGTCCGGGATGAAATAGGTTAGTATATTCTGATTGATGTCTATATATACTTATTACATTTTTTTGTGTGTAAGGATTTGTTTTCCATTATAGATTATTCATTCCCCCTATGAGATTTTGTCTTGCTAATTTCTTCTTGTCTTCTTTCTTCTTTCTTTTCCCTAACTGTCCGCCTTCCCGTTCAATTTGGGTTGGACATGTGTGGTTTATTGTCATCTTAAACTATATGAAAAAGTGGGTAGTTACAATGTGGTATCAGAGCTTAGCTTGAGCGAACACCTAGGCTTTGGTGGGGTTGACTCATTTGTGATAGGGTAAGTGAGTCCCTAGGATGAGTTTGAGTGTATATATATAAGAGCTTATAATTATTAGTGATATAAAATGTTTACATTGTGTTGTTTGATCTGTTGAGCGGCTTAAGAATTCTGGTTGATGCGTTTGGCCAATGTTATCGATAGGGATTTCCTAAACACTCGAACAAGACCAACTAACCCATTATTTTTTTAAAATGGGTAAATGAAATGATTTTACCTGAGTTTACATATATATATATATATATATATATATATATATATATATATATATATATATATGTATATGTATATGTATATGTATATGTATATGTATATGTATATGTATATGTATATGTATATGTATATGTATATGTATATGTATATGATGTATATGTATATGTATATGTATATGTATATGTATATGTATATGTATATGTATATGTATATGATGTATATGTATATGTATATGTATATGTATAAAATAATAATTTTTCAAAAATTTAGTTATTCTTGGTTATGCTTGGTTGTTAAGAATGGTTATATTCACATATATGTATATGTATATGTATAAAATAATAATTTTTCAAAAATTTAGTTATTCTTGGTTATGCTTGGTTGTTAAGAATGGTTATATTCCATCATTATCATCTAGAGTTTGATCGGTCATGCTTGCTAATTCTAAGCATAGATCATTGTCCAATAATCTATCTTGAATCTTCCTTTCTAAAATATGGATTTGGTAGATAGGAATTTTGAGGACATTGAAATGAACGCCTTGTGAATTAAGTTTCATAGTTTGAACAAAAGCCGTTTGTTGATAATGTTGGGATAAAATTTGATTTCTAAGGGTTGTTTATTTAAAGGTAAATTTGAATATTTTAGAATCAATATTATATAAATGATTTGTATAAAGTTTGAATTGATAAAATTAAGTTTTAATAAATGTTATTTTGTTAAAAGGAATTTGAAATATTTTGAAATAGATATTTTGGAAATAATTGTACATAAAAGTTGGTTATTTTAAATTAGGATTTTATAAAAGAACTTTATTAAAAGAAAACTTATATATTTTCGAAATAATACTTGAAAAATAATTTATATAAGGAAGCTAGAATGATTTTGCAATAAATATTTGAGGAGTGCTTTCCTTTAAAAAGGAGATATTTTATAAATTTTATTTATAAAATGTATATATAAATGAAAGGAATTCGAGAGTTTAAATCCCAATGGTTTGGCAAGATGGTTTTCATGGTTCACAAGTTAATAATAGTAATTAAAAGTGTTTTTAGAATAAAAATATTTATAAGGAATTTCAAGGAAGTTTAAAGCACTAAATTTATTTCAGTCGTAGAAAATAATTCTGGTGATAATTGCAACGTCGTCGGTGTTCATTTTTGAATTTCTAAGTGGAAAGTATGCTGCCATTAGGATCTCGCTATATAATTGTTTTGATTAAAAAAATATTTTATTTGATTCCAAAAGTATGATTTGATTTATCATAGAGTAGATATTATATTATTATTTCAAATGATTTTGGAGAAAGAAAATAATAATTTTATTCGAGATAGTTTTAGAGTGAATGACTTTGGAAATGATAATAATAATTGTTTTCTTAAAGGGTTTTTTGGTGTATCAATATTTTTGAGATAGTTTGCTTAGAAACATATTTATGTATAAATGTCTTTAAAAAAGGAATTTTAAAGAAAAAGTATATTTCTATAGATTCGTTCGTGGAAATAAGTCCTGATTTGTTTTGTGGTGATTAGAATAATCTTCAAAGTAACGATCGGATGTTTGCTTAGGCTAACTGTATTGTGCACTTAGTAAATTATTCTCTTTGCTATTATACAATCGGAACGAGTTCGAATCTGAGTGAACCCAAAGAAAATTGGAATCGTATATTTTATTGAAATATTTCGCTAGAAATATATTTATGATATTGTTTCAAAATGGGTTTGAAAAGAAAAAAGTAGCTTTAACTTAATTAGTTCGAGTGACTCGAAAATAACTAAAAATGGGTAAGAGATACGTTTGGATGTTAAACGTTCTCTTTAGTATTATCCTTCGTGTAAAGAATTGCAAAATATTTGGTAATACACGGTTTCTTGGCATAATTTTGGGGTTACTTGAGCCGTGTGTGTGTGTGAGCGTGTGTGTGTATTTCTATGGATTAAATTATGATACCATTTCGAAAAGTGTTTTGAATAAAAACCTGGGTGTTTAAAATTCTTAAGTAAATTCAAAATAATTATGTATACCCTTAGGATATGTTTAGGGGTTATACCAGTTTGTAAACTTAAGCAATGTTTTCTGAAAACATTTTTCATAAATAATTTTTTAAAAAGAAAATTAGTATTAGTAATAACCAATTAAATAAGTGTGATAGTGGACATGGATCATTTCTCTTCATATAGTTTTGATCTAATATTCAAGTGCATGGTTTTGAGGTGATTTACACTATTCCAAATAAAGATCTATTACTCGATTTTTGATGGTAAGCACTTGGTGAGGGTTCTTAATATGGAACCAAAAGTTTTCTATGATGGTTTATGACTATGTAAGAAGAATAGAGGTTCCTAATTAAGAAGCCTAATCAGAGTCGACACTAGAAAATCAGGTGAGTGATGCTAGTTTAGAAGTGAAGTTATGCTCGAGTAGTGATCGAATCAGATTTAGCATATGAATGATCTATGATTATTATGTGGGCTTATGAATAGTTTCGACTCCTCTTGAGCTAGAATATCGGGAACAAAATTCTTATTAAAGGGAAGAGAGTGTAACAACCCGTATTTTGGGTCTTTGGATTTGAATTAAATTATAATAAAGTATTATTTCAAATTTGTAGGAAATGCAGATTACGGATCTTAAGGCAAAATTAACACTAGGGGGTGGGTGAATAGTGTTTGATTATTTTATGAATCTTTTTGAAATCTTTTCAAGTTAAACCCAAACAAATGCAATTCAACAACATAGAGACAATCACAGAACCAAACACAGATGCAAATAGTAAATAAAGTTAGTAAAGGAAAGAACACGCCAGAATTTTTTACTGGTTCGGTGTTACCTACATCCAGTCCCACATAACTTCTGGTGCAGATTTCTTTTCAAATATAATGTCTATATTACAACCTCGATTTCAAGGCCACGAGACACACCCTCCTGTCTCCGAGTCTAGGACAAACTCTCTTAATTTAACCATGCCACAAGATCACCTAATTGATTTACGGGCTACAATCATGCCCAATAGATTTATGGGCCACAATCACACCGTTTCCAATCACACTTTTATAGAGAGAGACCCGATACACTTCGTTTTTTCGATATTTGATTACAAATGATCCTATAACCTAAATAGCTCTGAGATCTTTGAGAGAGAGTGACAGAGAATCAAACTAGAGACGATCGAGTTTGATTCACTTAGGATTTCGATGGAGTTTTGTTAAGAATGTTTCAAAATAAGAATGGAAGAGAAAGAGGAGAGAAAATATAGAAATCTTTGTCAAAAATTCATTGAAAACTACTGTATATATAGGAGAATAACGGTCATGTCCATTCGTGAACGGTTATGACGAATAGACACTTCTTTTGAAAATTTGAATTTTAAAATCTGCGGCTACCATGTCGACATGGGAGTATAGGCATGTCGACATCCCCTGGTATTTTTGAAAATTGATTTTTATTTCAAAAGAGATTTTCTTTATAAGGTTTGTTGAAACAATCTTAGAACTTTGTAAACTATTTTGAATATACTTTATGATTATAAAAACCTTTGGAAAGCAATCTTACGAAATATAAAAGTAATGAAAACTAATTATATAAATATTTTGATATTAAAGTTAAACATTAAACCAGGAGATAGTTTAAAAACAAGAAATGATTTTCAAATTAATATGATTAAAAATAGTTTTTGAATTAAGGATAAAATATTTAAGCCGAGAGAGAGATGTCTTTTTCGAAAGATAGTTTTGAATAAATCTAAAAATAAGTCATTTTGAAAATTTCGTGGATTCCATTCCACTAGAGAAGTCCATGGGCATCATCCTACTAAAAAGGTCGTGGGTTCCATCCCGCTATTAAAGCGAGAAGGTGGATTCCATTTCAGAATTAAAATCCGAATAAAGATTTTAGTGCTATTATGAAGTTTTAACATAAATCTTGACTCTATTAATTATCTTGAACTCTTGATAATCTTGATACTTATGAGTCTTCTGTCTTGATTTCTACAATCTTGAATTCGTCAGTCTTGAATCTCTATCTATACAGTTTTCATTCTCAGCACCTGCATATATATATCGTACATATACATATATCTAGACAGAGATATTAGTATTTATATTTTATAACAGGGCCTAAGGTTGTTCTCATCAAAACCATCATCTCAGGAACTAAAAATCTCCCCTTTTCTGATGATGACAACCTATGTTTATAAAATGTACTCCACCAAACTTTGATTCTACTCTGACTCCCCCTTCTTCTAACAACTTCAACTTAATCTACTAACTCCCCCTTAAGCTAATCCTAACTAATGGCCTAACTATCTTATTTATAATTCTCCTCTTTGTCATCAACAAAAACTAAGCCTAAACAACATAATTCCCCCTTAATCTAATACTATAGAACTAAATTCTAATAACAAATTATAATAAGCGAAACATAAATCTAATTTTATTATATATGATGTTACATTATACATATATATATACACGCGCGCACACACACGCAGATATATATATATATATATGAAACATAGATACAAATATATACAAGTACAAAAAATATAAAAACATGAATATAATAACAATCTAACGAGAGTCATTGACCATTGTTGAATTGTGAATCGAACAATTAGAGTAATAGAGACAAAAGGTTCCATGTTATTCGACCAAATTACCATTTTTGTCAAAATAGACTTCTCCAACATAAACAACATTATCTTCCTCATCCATTTGCACTTCTTCCCCTTCTTCTTCTTCTTCATTGTCCTCTAATGGACTATGTATACGTATGTTAAAGGAATCATCTTCAATCACAATCGGGTCTGCACGATTATCCATTAGAAATATTTGCAAATTTCTAAGAATCTTTCCTTGTTTCTCGTGTTCCTTTGCCATCCTTATTTGCATGACTTGTAATTCAATCAGCATTTTTACAGAATCCTTCATAATTTCCTCGATCTTCATTACTCGGCCCAATGTAGTACGTTGGAATGGACCAGAATTAGGAGAAGGGAAGGAAATGGTTGCATTTTGGTTTGATTTAGAAGAGGATGTCATTACTATGTATTTTCATAAGTTTATTATAGAGAAAATAAAGTGAGAAGATAGATAAATTCGAAATATTGTGGTTATATAACCACCAAACTGATTTTAGAGGGAAAATCAAAATTTCAAATATAATATGTCGACATGGGGGGTAAGGGCATGCCAACATCCCTTTGAAATTTTTTGACAATTTTCTTTTTTCTCTATTTATTTAAATATATATGTTACAGTATCTATATTCTATATCTCGATTATAGAATAAATACCTAGTTCTTTTCTTAACTTAGTAAAGGTTTATTGATTCAAGGGTTTGGTTAGAATATCAGTTATTTGATTCTCAATGTTAATAAATTCAAGAGAAATAATCTCTTTACTTATATTATCTCTGAGAAAAATGATGTCCGATGTGAATATGTTTGGTTCTAGCATGATGAGTAGGATTTTTGGATAAATTTATTACACTTGTATTATCACAATAAATTGGTGATTTTGAAATATTTAATCTAAAATCCTTAAAGCTCTGTTGCATATAGATAACTTGAGAACAAGCAAAGGCAACGGAGATATATTCTGCTTAAGTTGTTGACAGTGAGACAGTATTTTGCTTTTTACTAAACCAGAAAACCAGAGAATGTCCTAAAAAGTGACAAGTTCCACTTGTACTTTTTCGGTCTGATTACAATCAGCATAGTCAGGATCACAATATGAGATTACATCAAATGAGTTATTTTTAGGGTAAAATAAGCCATAGTCTAAAGTATGTTTAACATATCTTAGTATATGTTTAACAACTTTTAAATGGGTTTCTTTGGGTTGAGATTGGTATCTAACACAGAGACAGACACTATGCATGATATCAGGCTTACCCGTTGTTATATTGAAGTGATCCAATCATTCCCCTATATAGTATTTGATCAACATCTTTTGACATATCTTCTTTATCCAAGGCTTCATTGGTTGCCATAGGAGTGGGTTTTCCACTCGCAGTGGTCATACCAAACTTAATAACTAGATCCCTAGCATACTTTTCTTGACGATGAAAATACCACTATCTAATTGTTTATTTGCAATCATAAAAAGAAAGTAATTTCACCTATATTACTCATCTCAAACTCTTTTGTCATTATTTCAGAAAACTCTTTGTTTATTTCATTTTGTTAATCCAAAAATGATATTATCTACATAAATCTGTACTGATTGGATAACATTTTTGTTTCTTTTAATAAAAAGAGTATTATTTACTCTACCAATTTCAAAATTCGATTGTAATAGGTAAGATCATAGTCTGTCATACCAGGCTCTAGGAGTTTGTTTTAGACCATATAAAGTTGTCTTTAATTTGTAAACATGATTTGAAAATTTTCCTTCTTCAAAAGGTAGAGGTTGTTCAACATAAACATCCTCTTTAACAAAACCATTTAAATAGGCACTTTTGATATCCATTTGAAATAATTTGAAATTGTTGTGGCTTGCGAAAACAAGTAGAATTCTAATGGCTTCTAATCTTGCTGCGGGTGCAAAGGATTCATCAAAGTATATTCCTTCTTATTGATAATAACCTGGCACGACTAACCAAACTTTATTTCTAACGACCTCACCTAGTTCATTCGTTTTATTTTTATAAATCCATTTAGTTCCTATTACAGTTTTGTCCTCAGGTCTAAGAACAATTTCACATACCTCATTTCTGGTGAATTGATTTAGTTCTTCTTGCATAGCAAGAATCCATGAATCATCAGATGATGCTTCCTTTGGATTTTTGGGTTCAATAGTTGATATAAAAGCTACATTACTCATCTTGTTTAGTTGTTTTCTAGTTATAACAATAAAGTCAATATTTTCTAGTATATTTTATATATGATGATCTTTTAAAAGCCTGATCCTTTTATTAAGATAACTAGTTTCACAATTTGTTTCATTTGATTCATTATTTAAAGTAACAAAATCATCTTTATCATTTATTAGAACAAAATCTTTGAAATTTTTATCAAAAGATACATGCATTATTTCTTCAATGGTGTTATTTTTTAAATTGAAAACTCTGTATGCTTTACTTCTACTAAAATTTTTGATAAAGATTCCTTCATCTAATTTAGGATCAAATTTATCCAAATTGTCTTTTGTATTTAGAATAAAGCATTTACTTCCAAAAAAATTAAAATAAGATTCCTTTGATTTCTTATTGAAAGAAGTTCATATGGTGTTTTATTTCTTAGAGTCTAATTAAAATCCTATTCAAAATGTAACAAGTTGTAGCGACTGCTTCAGCCTAAAAATTTCTTGGCAATTTACTATCTGAAAGCATAGTTCTTGCACACTCATGAATCGTCCTATTTTTATGCTCTACCACTCCGTTTTATTGTGGAGTTCTTGCAAAAGAAAAATTATAAGTTAGTCCTTTTTTATTACAAAAATTCTTAAAATTTTCTTTTTCAATTTCTCTATCGTGATCACTATGAATAGTTTTGATTTTAAAGAAAGTTAATTTTGAATTCTTTTTGCAAAAGTTTTAAATAAATCAAAAACATCATCTTTATGTTTTAGAAAAATTATCCACGTAAATCTTGAATAATCATCTACAATTACAAAAACATATTTACTGTGATTTATTGACAGAATTTGAGATGGACCATACAGATCTAAATGAAGTAACTCAAGAGGTTTTGAAGTTGAAATTATATCTTTCAATTTGAATGAACTCTTCCTAAGTTTTCCTAATTGACAAGCATCACATATACTATCTACTTTAAAATCCATTTCATGAAAACCTCTTAGTAGATCAAGTTTTGAAAGTCTAGACAAGAGTTTGAAATTCAAATGCCCAAATCTTTTATGCCAAATCCAAGGGTCACTAGTATTAGCCAAAAGACATAGGTTATCATTTGAGATTTTCGTACTGTGAATATAAAAAAAATTCTTCCTAATTCCTTCAAAGATAATATTTGATTTATTATCTTCGATGTGACACTTATTCTTTTCAAATTTAATTTTGTAGCCCTTGTCACATAGTTGACTTATGCTAAGTAAGTTGTGTTTTAGATTCCTAACTAACGGAACATCAGAAATAGTATGAGTTTTAGAATTACCGACATTGCCAATGCCTATCATATATCCTTTTGAATTGTCTTCAAAGTTGGCCAGTCCTCCATCTTCATAAATTATGCCATTCGTATCTCCAGATTACCAATCATGTGTCTTGAACATCATTATCAAGTATCCATTTGTTATTCTTGGTTTGCAACATTTGTCCACTGAGCGTAGATTCTTCAAAAGCCATATAACACATCTGTTCCTACAAAACACACCAATTCGGAAGATAACTTGATTTCCTATAATAATAATATGCAGACTTATGAGAAAATGGTGATTTGGACAGTTTTGAACTAGTGTTAATAGAATCTCCAACTGTAACATCCCGGAATTTTTAACAATATCAATTTAATAATCTGTAGTTAAAATTAAATTGATATTGATAATCTGTTAATAATTATTCAGATAAATTTAATAATCTTCTTCAATAAATATTTGAATTGGTTATTTTATCTTTTAAAATAATAAATTGATAAGAAAAATATTGGAATGTTTTTAAATAAATTGGTATTGTTTTAAATTTAGAATAAATTCAACAAATTGGTTTTATGGCTTAATAAAATGAATATTTTGTAAAATGATTTTAATTTAATAAGAAGATATTTATAAAAACAATATTGATATGGTATTGTCTTTATAAATAAATTTTGAATAAGATTTGTAATTTTTTTTTCAAATTGAATTTATATGTATAACTTATTTGAAAATTATTTGATTTTGAAATTTATTTTGAATTTAAATTCCCAAGTATAAATTTCTAATTGTTTAATTGATTTAATCTTTAATATGTATAAGTTAATTTGTAAAACATTGTTTGTTCTTATTTCTTTTGTGAATACATACACATGTTTAAATATAAACTAACAATTTAAATTAAGCTAAAATACATACATTAATTTGTAATTAGTATTAACTATTTTAAGGATAACATGTGTTGCATTTTTAAAAGAGTAAATTGACAAGTGTTAAAAATAATTGACAAGTGTAAGATTTAGTTTTTCATTTTCTTTTCTTTTATTAAAATCTGAAAATACACTAGTTAAAATTTGCATCTTCATTCATCCATATTACATTTTCTTTCCCTTAATCAAATGAAGACCAAAATTCATTTTCATAGCCACAATCAAAAATTCTGCAACACAAATCTGCAAAATCCAAAACTGGTTCAAATCTGCAAACCCCTGTAACTCCTCATCAAAACTAAGTTTCAAATCTAAACATCCTCAAATTCAACAGAAAATCTGCATACCACAAATTCATCTGCATTTACAATCAAAGCAAAAACCTGCATACTCCCCTCATCAAAGATCAGAATACTGCATTTCCTCTTCAAATTCAAAGATGAAGCCTGCACATGCTTGTTTCTGCATAAATGAACATCTGCATGCTAGCATTTGGGTCAGGAAATATAGGCAAAACTGCATCTACATCTACATGCAAGTGACTAGGGAGGGAGCATGAGCATATCATCAAATTGCAACTCAGATTTCAACAGAGTCAAGCCTGCATGTTTCTTATTTCTGCAAATTCAAATGATCAGTGGTCTGCATTTTTAAATGGTGAGTAACTTAATTTTTTTTTTAATTTAAATAGGTTGCATGCTTATGTTAGATATAATTTAGTAATGTTTGTGTTCATAAAGGTTTGGTAATATGTTTGTGAATGCATGTTTGATATGCTCTGCTATGACTTTGAATTCATCTTCCTATTTAAATGAATCCACCAAATATTGTTTAAATTCGTGTTAGTATCTGTTCTTAAAATAACTAAGATTTGTTTGCTTATTTAGACTAGAATCAAATATTTGTAGGTGAGTTGATTTACCGCCTGAAGAAAATTAACTTTAGCAAGTTAAAAGTATGAGTAGTGTGGCCTCTGCATGTAAATTCAAAACAAATTTTAATGAGTTAATATTGTATTTCAGTATCATAAAACTATGTATTAATTGAAGCTTGATTTTTAAATCAAGTACTAGTATTTTTAGGTGCTTGACAATGAAACAGTTTATTCTTAAACAAAAATTGAGTATAAGCAAAATCCTTGCAATCTGTAGATTAAGGAAACTTAATACTTTTCTGAGTTATAAAGTAAGGAGTTTAGATCCTTAGAAAAAACTAAAATAAGAATTTTATTGAGTAGAACAGATGCAGTTTTGATTTTTCAGTATAAACCCTAGTTTAGTATGGGTTTGTGCATTGAGATGGTTTGAAGTAGTGGATTGACCGAGTGTCTTGATATCTGGGAAATGGGAAGTTGGTGTGTAGATAGGTTCAGAGCCGGAGAGGGTGGACCTCAGGTGGTCGGAGTGGCGAGAGGCTGCCGTTGACAGGTTTGGAGTAAAAACCTGTATAAAATTTTCCAGGTTTGAATGTGGGGGGTGAATTTTGAATTCTTGTTTATCTGTTCTATTTGGTGATTATGTTGGGGAATGGATGAGTTGCTGGTTGTTTTTGGATCATCTAAGATGATGGGCAGAGGAGGAGATCACCGTGCATATGCACGGCGAAAGTTTTCTGATGATTTGTTTTTGGGTGTGGGACGTTGCAGGGATGGCTCGAGTAAATAAGAAGAGAACCCGAAGCAGTAGCATGTTTGACTCGGAGTAAATGGGGAAAAAACCCGAAGTAAAAGTTTTGTTTCTCGGGTTAACCTGTAGTTTACAGATTACACGGTAAAACTGTGTTTTGTTTTAAAAATTTGGGTTTTAAACTTTTTAAAAATCTGGGTTTTCAAATTTTAAAATCTGCAGTTATGGGTTTTAAATAAGGTTTAGGTTTAAAATTTAATTCAAGTTTGAATTACTAATTTGAATTTAAATTCCAGGTTTTGAGTTGAAACCTGTTTTTCTGTTTTCTTTAAATCTGAGTTTTGAAATTTAAAATCTGGATTTTTAAACATTGAAAATTCTGCAGATTTATTTAAAGTAAGGATTAAGTATAAATTCAAATGCAAGTTTGAATTTTAGATTCAAATTTAAATCCCAGGTTTTGAAATAAAAGTTTAAATTCTTAACTTAATTTACTATTTCAATTTGGTAAATAGTTGAAATTTTAAATAATGAAGTTTTAAAATATGAAGCAAGATTTTAAGATAAATTTTAAATGTGGAAATATGAGTTAAAATGAACTTTAGTTTCAAATTTAAAAAGAAGATATAAATTTGAAAGTTGAAATTAAGAATGAATTGCATTTCTAAAAGTTTGAAATGAATTTGACTTCAAATTCTTATGATTTGATTTCTAAGACAAACTTTTGTTTTGTCTTGAAATTTAAATAAGTTTTAAAATTTTCAAACTTTGATAAGTTTAAATTACTTTTAATTTAAACTTGTATTTAAAAATGGAAATTTTAAAGTAGTTTAAAAAGTACCTTGTTTCAATTAAATTGTTTTAAACATAATTAAGTTATGTTTATTTTAAAGATTGATTAAGATTTATGTTTTAGAATTAATTAATAAGGCAATTAAGATTAATTAATTGATTTAATTAATTAATTGAATTTAGAATTAATAATTGATTAATGATTAATCAATTTGGAATTAAGATCATTAATTAAGTTATTAATTAATGATAAATGAATATTAATTATGCAATTAAGTTTTAATTAAGGTTAATTAATTTAATAATTAACTTTAATTAATAAATGATTAAGGATAATTTAGTTGGTAATTAATTTAAGTTAATTACCTTATAAAGTAAATTTGAGGATGGTTAATGAAGGTCATTAACCATGATTATTTAACAATTAATTAAAGTAGTTAATTTTTATAATTAATTAGATTAATTAATTTAATAATAATCAATTATAAATGGTTTGAGTATAATTACTTGGTAAAGTAATTAGGAAATTAATTACTTAATGTAATTAATTTAATTTAATGTGATTGTTTATTTTAATTAATTTAGTTTAATTAATTATAAACACTTGAGTTTTATAAATAATTACTTTATGTAATTAAAGTTTTGGAAATTACTTAGTTAAGTAATTGTTAAATAATTACATGTTGTAATTAAGTGGAGATGTTAAGTGTGAGGTAATTTGGTTTAATTATTTAAAGATTAATCAAGGGATTAATTAAGTAATTAATTAACGGATAATTAATTTGTTTAATATAGTAATTAAGTTAGTTAATTACTAGATGTGATTAATCTGTGATGATGATTAATAAGTTAATTACTTAAGGTAATTAATAATTAAGGATCATTAATTATTTTAATTAAGGATGTAATTAAAGTTGATTAAATATGATTAATTAATAAATAATAGGTAACTAAAGGTAATTAATTAATGTAATTAATTAAGGATTAGGATAATTAATTATGATTAATTAATTAATTGAAGTAATTAAAGGTTAATTACTGTTTAGTTGGATAATTAATTCGTGAAATTAATTAAGGATAATTACATGAATGTAATTAAGGTAATTAATCAAGAGTGATTAATTAAGGTAATTAATAATGATTGATTAATTGATTGTAATCAATTAAATGATTAAGTAAGCAAGGTTTATATAGATGAAGTAATTAATTTAATTTATTTTAAATTAATTATAGATGATGTAATTAATTTAATTCATTTTAAAATTAATTAGAAATAGAGATAGTTAATTTAATTCATTTTAAATTAATTATAGAATAATGAGTAAATCATTGCTTATGGATGAATGGTTGAACTTGATTGTCTTGGATGCTTTGTGATCTCAGTAATGAGATAAATGATATTGTGCGGTATGGATGTTTGATTGTATTGTGATGATAACATAGGTTATCTATTGTGATGATGATATATGGTATATCTTTTTGATATTGATGATGTGAATTACCTGTTATTTGATAATGTTGATTATCAGTTATGATTTATGAGTTATCTATCTGTGTGTATATAGATACTGTATTGAAATATTTTAAACCTTTTAAACAACTTGGACCTTAAAAGGCACGCTTTGGATTTCGATGAGACCGGGATCGGATTTCCATATTTGGATATCCGAAAACCACATCGATTCCAAATAACGTTAGGTCGTAAATAAAAGTGGAGCTTTGTGAAGACTCGAGGTGCAAGGACTATGAGTCAATATAACTCTGTGGGTGATTCCGTAATGAGTTGACGGAATTAGTTCTTATAGATTCGAGATGGTGGTTTAGAGTGCAAGGGTTATTGTCGTTAACTCTGAGGGTGATTCCAAAATGAGTGTAACGAGATAATGCCTTCGGTTTCGTTCGAACCCAGAACGAACTAGTATGGATTGAATGCTTTCAGCACATCGTCAGGTGGACGATGAGCATTCTAAGTGATATGTCCTATAAAGGTAATCGTAACCTCAAGCCTCATCAACCGGGAATGGCTAAAACAGGGGAGGTGCAGCAAAGCTTCGTGGGTCGCACCCACTGGAGAGCAAGATTGATCCCTGTTTAGAAGTCCCTTTATATTCGGCTGTGTGGGTGGTTGCTAGCTACAACCACGGGGTTGTCTTGTTCGGAACTATTCAGTAAGGAATGGGTCCGGCTTTGTGTTGCAGGGGGTCGGGAGTGATCCTCGGTACGTTGATCTAGGCCACGTACTGTGACGGGTGGTACCCCAGTAGCCCTGCCATTGTATGGAATCCAAAATCCAATAAGTGCCAACGGTTTTGATTGTATTACCCACTTTTGTGGCTAGTAGCTGGAATTTAATAGATGTAACAATTTCGGCTATTTCTTATTTATTTGAAAACCCTAGACACTATTTTAATATCATCGGATTTCCTATCAAATTTTTTGGTTAGCGTAAGGTAAAAACATTTCCATGTTTATGTGTGGGAAGTCTTACGTGATACCTTTCTTTTCAAAAGGTTTTAAAAGTTAAGCAACTTTAACCTGTTACTCACACCAGACCCATGTCTGACCCGGAGTTTTTTTTTTTTCTCATAAACTCTTGGGTACTCAAATTTTTACGAGTAGTCAAGGGAATTCAGGTTAGGATTCAGGTTAGCTTTGACGAATTGTGGAGGAGCAATGGAGTAGGCGGCTTCTGCGTGTAGATATATATATAGTATTCCACTGTATGTTCTCTGAGTTGTTGTCTCTGTGATGTATTGAGTTGTATAACTAGACAGGTGTTTATAACTGTCTAGTATGTGTTGTATATCTGTGTACTCTGATAATTGTTGTAAACTATGTAATATTTATGTTATTAATATAATTTATTCGTTCCGCTGTTAGATTCTGATGTGTTGTTTCTTTCTTCTCTTCTTTCTATTCTCTTTTCTATCCCTTTCTTTCTTAAGATGATGCGATTTTCCGGAACAGGAAAGTCGGGTCGTCACACCAACATTTACCATTTTAAACTTTTTCAAAATTTAGATTATGATAACTTTGAAAACCAATGCTCTGATATTAAATGTAGGAAATGCGGATTACAGATCTTAAGGTAGAATTAACACTAGAGGAGGGTGAATAATGTTTAATTAATTTTTTGAATCTTTTTGAAATCTTTTCAAGTTAAACCCAAACAGATGCAATTCACAAACAAAGAGACAATCATAAAACTAGACACTGATGCAAATAGTAAATAAAAGCAGTAAAGGAAAGAACACACCAGAATTTTATACTGATTCGGAGTTACCCTGCATCTGTTCCTACACAATTTCTTATGAAATTTCTTTTCAAATATAATTTCAATATTACAACCTCGATTTCAAGGCCACAAGACACAACCTCCCGTCTCCGAGTCCAGGAAAAACTCTCTTGATTTAACCAGGCTACAAGATCACCTAATTGATTTACGGGCTACAATCACACCCAGTTTATTTACGAGGCACAATCGCACCGTTTCCAATCACACATTTATAGAGAGAGACTCGATTCACTTCGATCTTTAGATCTTTAATTACAAATGATCCTATAACTCTGAATAACACTGAGATATTTAAGAGAGAGGGCGAAGAATCAAACTAGAGACGATCGAGCTTGATTCACTTAGGATTTCGATAGAGTTTTGTTTAGAATGTTCGAAAATAAGAATGGAAGAGAAAGAGGAAAGAAAACAAAGAAATATTTTTTAAAAATTTGGTGAAAACTACTGGTATGTATAGGAGAACAACGGTTATGTCAATTCGTGAAAGGTTATGATGAATAGACACTTTCGTTGAAAATTTGAATTTTAAAATCTACTGCTACCATGTCGACATGGGGGACATGTCGGCGTCCCCTAGTATTTTTTGAAAGTTGAATTCTATTTTAAAAGAGATTTTCTTTCTAAAGTTTGTCGAAACCATCTTAGAACTTTGTAAACTATTTTGAATATACTTTATGGTTATAAAAACCTTTGGAAAGCGATCTTACAAAATATAAAAGTAATAAAAACTATATGTATATATATATTGAGATTAAAGATAAAACATTAAAACCAGGAGATAGTTTAAAAACAAGAAATAATTTTGAAATTAATATGATTAAAAATAGTTTTTAAATGAAAGCTAAAATATTTAAACCGAGAGAGAGAGATGTCTTTTTAAAAATATAGTTTTGAAAAAAATCTAAAAATAAGTCATTTTGAAAATTTCATGGATTCAATTCCACTAGAGAAGGTCGTGGGTTTCATCCCACTAATGAGGTCGTGGGTTCCATCCCACAATTAAAGCAAGAAGGTGGATTTCATTCCACAATTAAAATCCGAATAATGATTTTAGTCCTATTATGAAGTTTTAACATAAATATAGACTCTATTACTTATCTTGATATCTTAAACTCTTGATAATCTTAATACTCATGAGTCTTTAGTCTTGATTTCTACAATCTTAAAGTCGTCAGTCTTAAATTTTTATCCTGTATAGTATTCATTAGTACCTATATATATATATATATATATATATATCCTGCATAAACATATATCTAGACAAAGATATTAGTATTTATATTTTATAACAAGTTCTATGGTTGTTGTCATCAAAACCGTTATCTTAGGAACTAACAAAATTTAGACTTGATTTTAATGACGTATTTTTAATTTAATTTATAAAATATTCCAATAATTTTTAAAATTGGAAAATATTTAAATTCGTTTACTGCTTTTTATGGAAAATGTTGGCATTTCGAGACTTTATGGAATTTAATAACTTATCCATTTTGTTTTTGTTTTGTGATCATGTAACATTGTTATACGCGATTGTACTTTATTTTTCTATCATTCATAGCTCGGACACGAATGCGATGTTGGGTATTTCGGCACCAAAATCTATTCAAAAATCAACACAACACATAAGTACATGATAGCGAACCTTTTTGCTCTTCTTTTCGCGTACTCACTATCTTATCCTTTCTTTCACATGTCCCCTCATCACCACAGCAGCCACTTTGCCCCTTGGATTTGACATGGCAATGGATTTTTGTTTGATTCAACCATGTATACATGTGTATATATGGTTATATTAGGAAGGCAAAGTCTTCTTCTTCTCCATTTTTGATAGCTTCCTCTGTTAATTTCAAAAACCAAAGAAAGTCAAAACCTTCGTCAACTTCGAAATTGAAATTCCATAAATCCATTCGACATTAGCCTTTGGCACCAAAATGAAAGTTGTTTGTCATCGAATCTAGTTTATTCTACAAATAGTTTCATGGGTTTTTATCGAGTAGTTTGAGAGACATCTTTAAATTACAGCAAGTGGTTGAGAAAACGACCGTTTTCGACGATCACGGATATATGAACGAAGCGTATGGATGTGACCGTATCATCGAATCATGATTTTTGGAAGTCGTTTGATGATTTTTAGCATTGAAAATTATTGAGGAGGAGGAATTGATTGGTTTTCATCTGGAAAATAATTTCTAGCAAACCAATAGTTGAGGGGTTGAGTGGAGGAGTCCAGGAGGAGCGTAGGATCGAGATGGAGGTCATGACCATGGTCGATTTTTTATTTACGCTTTGTAGTTTTGGGAATAGCTTTAGCTAGGGTTTAAGCGTGTTGTTTCGATGGGTGCTCTTTGCATGATGACTGGGCGAGGCGGAGTGATCGGAATGGATCGTGGGGTGGCCATGAGGTGTCTTAGAGCATGGGGAGCAGCATGGTGGTGGTGTTGGCGGCCGCAGGTGGATGATGCGATTATGGATGTTGGATGATCAGACCTGGAATGAAAAACTGGAATGAGCTTTGAGCATCGGTATTTGATCAAGGAGATAGAGGCGTAGGCGTAGGTATCGACGAATTAAGTAAGGCAAGGCGAGAACGTAGTAGGATTTGGATCGGACATTAGTGACCGATGTTTCTCGTGCATGTGCATAAGGTCATGCACGTAGATTTCCAAGAATGGAGAAATGTGGTTTTAGGAAGAGGAGGTCCTGTGCTTTTTTGTGGTAGGTTAGTTTTGTAATGGGCCTTAGGCCATTGTACTTGGGTTAATAACAATTTATTTAAATTGTTTTAAATTTATATCTAGTTTGCTAACTTTAAAACGCCATATCATGTTATTATGAAATCCGTTTGATTGTGGATTTTTCCATAGGGCTCATGTCGACGAGTACAACATCATAGTGTAATTTATTGATAGGTTTGGGGTGTTAAAATTTACGACATATTTAAACGAACTAGATTAGAATCATGTTATTTTAATAATAATGTCAGTTAAAATTTATATATCTTAATCATAGATGCTTATTTGGCTAAATAAATTATTGATGTGTTAAACAGGATCAAATATGATAACTGAACATTGGTTTAGCGGAATAAAAAACAGCTCCGCTAATTAAATAAATTTGATATTTTATTAGCAGAATAAATCCCAATTCTGCTATTTTGTAGTTTTGGACGTTTTATTATATACTGTAAATTGATATGCCGCTTTGAATAAGTGGTATGTTAACCAATAAGGGTTAATTGTTGAATTTATTGACATAGTCATCAATTATGCTAATATTTGTTATTAACTTGAAAAGTTAATTGAATAATATGGTAGGTTGTTTAAGCACCATGGTGATCGTTAAGCCTTCTTCAAAATTTGAAAAGCTAATTGTTGATTTGAAAGTTATTTAAGAATAATTATTTTTATTATAAGGTTTAAAGATAGTTATTATTTAGTAATAAGATTTGGATAGGTAATAACTAATTAATAATAATATTTTAAAGATAATTTATAATTGTTTTAATAATGTATTAAAGTTAACAATTTTATTTATATGATTCTATAGCATTATTTCTTAAATTTATTTAATTATTATTTAAATTTATTTAATTATTTTTTTTAAATGTTTTAATTTAATTACTTATTTAAAATGATTCAACTATACATTAATTTTTAATTAAAGTTATATAATCATCTTGATTTAAATCTTTTAAGTAAATTTATACGTTAGTTAAGTATCGTATTAATATTAGTTTAAAGTTAATTAATTATTGTTTTAATAACATTTTAAAGTTAATTAATTATTATCCTAAAATTGTTTGAAGCTAACTTATTATTATAATAATATAATGTTTAAAATTAAGTTAATATATTATTAATGAGATAAAGTTATTATTTTAAATGAGGTTTAAATAAAAAATAAGGAGGTTTAAATAATAACTTATTATTTTAAATTATTTAAAGTTATTTTAAATTATTTAAAGTTATTTTAAATAATATATGGGCTTATCAAATGAACCTTGTTGACTTAAAAGGTTTATTTAACAAGTTCTTAATCTTGGAAATGGTTTTATAAATGGTTTTGGATATTTATAAAACGATTTTATAAACGAATTTTAAAGATTTGAAAAAAAATTGAAGTTTTATAATTGGAATTTGGAGATATATAAAAGGTGTTTTAGAAATAGATTGGAAAATTATAAAGAAACTTTATAAATAGATTGGAAGTATTTGTAAGATAAAGAAATTTGGAAAGAGATGGTTGATATTCATGGCGTAATTCAAGGGGAAGGGATTGCCTACAGTTTAATATGGATTCATTGGGATAGTGACGTAACCTTTGTGTAAGCTGCAATCCATATTCGACATTGAAAAGTACTTTCCATATCTATTTTTAGGAGTTTTCAAGTTTCTTAGTTTGAAAAGCGAAATGTGAATATACTTATACTATCGAGATAAGTATATGGTTATATTTTCTAATTATCAAAATATAGTGCTTGGCGAATATACTTATCCTATTGAGATAAGTGTATAGAAATGATTTTCAAAGGGTTGAAAGGTGGTTTTAAAATAATGGAAACATATTCAAATGAGGCTTAGTGACTTTTCTTTAGAAATATAATCTTTCTTTGAACGTTTGTTTATTTGATAGTTAAAATAATGGATTTTTGGTTGATCTGACCATGTAAAATGTGTATGTATGGGTATGTTAGGAAGGCAGAGTCTTCTTCTTCTCCGTTTTTGATTGCTTCCTCCGTTAGTTTCAAAAACTTTCCAAAGAAAGTCAAAAATTTCCTCAACTTCAAAAATCAAATTCCTCAAATCCATTCGACATTAGCCTCTGGCACCAAAATGAAAGTTGTTTGCAACCGAATCTAGTTTATTCTAAAAATAGTTTCATGGGTTTTTGTCTAGCAGTTTGAGAGATAACTTTAAATAACAGCAAATGGTTGAGAAAATGACCGTTTTTGACAATCACGAATTTACGAACGAAGGGTATGGATGTGACCATATCATCGAATCATGATTTTTGGCAATCGTTTGGTGATTTTTAGTGTTGAGAATAATCAAAGAGGAGGAGGTGATTGGTTTTCATTTGGAAAATAATTTCTGGCGAATCGGTGGTCGAGGAGTTGATTGGAGGAGTCAGGGAGGAGCGTAGGATCGAAATGGAGGTCACTACCGTGGCTAATTTTTTATTTATGCTTTGGAGTTTTGGGAATTGCTTTGATTAGGGTTTAAGGGGGATCTTTCGATGGGTGCTCTCTGCATGATGACTAGGGAAAGGCGGAGCGATTGGAGTATATCGCGGGGTGGCCATGAGGTGCATTTGAGAATGAGGAGCAGCATGGTGGTAGTGTTGGTGGCCGTAGGTGGACGATGCAGTTGTGGATGTTGGATAGTCAGACCTGGAATGAAAACTGGAAAGAGCTTTAAGGATCGGCATTTGATCCAGGAGGTGGAGGCACAAGCGAAGGTACTAACGAGTTGGGCAAGGAAAGGTGAGAACGTGAGGGTCTTTGGATCGGAAATTAGTGATCGGCGTTTCTCGTGCACGTGCACAAGGTCATGCATGTTGATTTCCAAGAATGGAGGAATTTGGTTTTGGGAAGGGGGAGGTCTTGTGCATTTTTAGGGCGGGTCAATTTTGTAATGGGCCTTGGGCCATTGGACTTGGGTGAGTAACAATTTTTTTTTAAATTATATATATATATATATATATATATAGTTAGTTAACTTTAAAATTCCATATCGTGTTATTATGAAATTTGTTTGACTTGTGGATTTTTGCATAGGGCTTATGTCGGCCAGTACAACGTCGTAGTGCAATTTATTGGTAGGTTTGGGGTGTTTAAAATTTATGACATATTTAATGGAATGGATCTAAATCACGTTATTTTAATAATAACATCGATAAAAATATATATACCTTAATTATAGATATTTGTTTGGCCTAATAAATTACTGTTGTGTTAAACTAGATCAAATATAATAATTGGACATTGGTTTAACGGAATAAAACACCACTCCGCTAATTAAATAAATTTGACATTTAATTAACAGAACAAATCCCCGTCTGCTATTTTATAGTTTTGGACATTTATTATATACCATAAATTAATATGCCGCTTAAGTGATATGCTAACCAATAAGGGTTAAGTGTTGAATTTTATTGACATAGTCATTGATTATGCAAATATATATGTTATTAACTTGAAAAGTTAGTTGAATAATATGGTAGCTTGTCTAAGTACCATGGTGATAATTAAGCCGCCTTTAAAATTTGAAAAGCTAATTATTGATTTGATAGTTATTTTACGAATAATTATTTTTGTTATAAGGTTTAAAGACAATTATTATTTAGTAATAAGATTTAAAAAGGTAATAACTTATTAATAATAATATTTTTAAGATAAATTATAATTGTTTTACTAATTCTTTAAAGTTAATTATTATATTAATATAGTTCTTAAAAGTTATTTCTTAAAGTTATTTAATTATTATTTAAAGTTATTTAATTATTATTTAAAGTTATTTAATTATTGTTTTTTAAATGTTTTAATTCAATTACATATTTAAAATGATTTAACTATAATTTAATTTTTAATTAAAGTTATTCAATTAACATGATTTAAGTTATTTAATTAAATATATACATTAATTAATTACCATACTAATATTAGTTTAAAGTTAGATAATTATTGCTTCAATAACTTTTTAAAGTTATTAATTATTACCCTAATATTGTTTTGAAGTTAACTTATAATTATAATAATATTGTTTAAAATTAAGTTAATATATTATTAATGAGATTAAGTTGTTATTATAAATGAGATTTAAACAAAAAAGAAGGACGTTTAAATAATAATTTATTATTTTAAATTATTTAAAGTTATTTTAAATAATGCACGGTTTATCAAAGGAACCTTGTTGGCTTAAAGGGTTATTTAACAAGTTGTTAAATTTGGGAACGATTTTATAAACGATTTTGGATGTTTATAAACGGATTTTATAAATGAGTTTTAAAGATTTGAAAAGAAGAAGTTTTATAAATGGAGTTTGGAGAAATATAAAAGATTTTTTAAAAATAAATTGGAAATTTATAAAGAAATTTATAAATAGATTGGACATATTTATTAGATAAAATTAGGAAAAAGATAGTTGATATTCTGCGTAATTCGAGAGGCAGAGATTGCCTATAGTTTACTATGGATTCATTAGGATAGCAACATAACCATTGTGTAAGCTGCGATCCATATTTGATATTGAATGCTACTTTCAATATCTATTTTTAGGTGTTTTCAAGTTTCTAAATTTGAAAAGAAAAATGGTTTGTGAATATACTTGTACAATTGAGATTAATATATGGAAATATTTTTTAAGTATCGAAATATAGTGTTCGGTGAATATACTTATCCTATTGAGATAAGTATATGGAAATGATTTTCAAAGTATTGAAAGGTGGTTTCAAAATAATGGAAACATATTCAAATGTGGCTTAGTGACTTTCCATGGGAAATATAATCTTTGTTTGAATGTTTGTTTATTTAACAGCTAAATAACTGACTATCAAATCTTAGCCTAAATATGTAATCCTTCTATATTTGGTGGTAGGGAAATATTCCCTACCAAATACAAAAGGATTTTAGCTCTAGAAATATCTACGTGAAACACAAAGATTATATGGTAGAGTTACCATCTGGGGTGTTATATTGTATGTATAAACTCGTTTTATTCTTCTAGGACAAATGATAAGGAGATCTGTCCACTTAAACAGTTAGGGCTGATCCCCGCTCTTATATATTGTCTAATTATTTCCTAAAGAACCGGTATTGAGCATTCTAAAAATAGGCGGTTGGTTTGTGGAGCATCCGGGAAGCGAAAGAGTTTATTCATAAGAGATGATTTGAACCCATGGCCACTTTGAAAACCATATACGGTTATATGGAGGAGATTCGCAATATATTGAGACTTTGGAATCCATGTTCGGTTTCGAAACCTGTTGGGGTATGGGAATTCGTGTGTGATTTCAAGATCCATTTGAGATGTGTGAATATAATTGTGATTCTGAGACCCGTTGGGGTATTGGAATCCATGTAAGATTCCGTGATCTATTTGATGGCGGTGCGTGAGCTGGAACACTGGATGTAGCCTGATTAGCGGGATTGATTAAAACCAGAGACAAGGGGCATGGCTAGTAAGGTTGCCAAACCCATAGGGTGTAGTCAACTCCTCCAGGTGTCACTTACAGTTGTTATGCATGCATGGGGCAATTCACAAGGTCTTAGCAAGATTAGCCATGTTTTTCCTATGGTACATCACTAGGGATATATGCTGCTTTGGAAGGATATCTTTGATCCTTATGCAGGAGCACTATTCTCTAAGTACCGAGGGAACCTCTATGGAATCCTACACGATTAGCGAATGAGCCTTATCGATTTTTGATTTTATGCCAAGTATTTCATGATATACACTCATGAGCATCACAACTACTTGATTATTATTATTATTTGCACCTTAGACATTATTATGTTATCACTGGATTTTCTGATATAAATGTTTTGGTTATCGTAAGGTAAAAATCCGTTCGTGTTTACATGCCGCATGGTCTTACAAGATACCTTTGATTTTAAAGGATTTTACAAGTTATAATAAATAAAATTACTTGTGATTTGAGTTTCTCAAGCTGGTTTTACCAGACTGACCCAGGCATTGTTTTCCTATAATGTTTGGGTCAGACCGAGCATATTTTCCAGATTTAGTATGATGTTTTTTCTTTTGAGATTCAAGAGATGAGCTAGAGGACAGAGACGTATTCACATACATGGTTATTTTTCCATTGCATTCAATGTTGTATTTGTCAGCAATTGTAAGGACATGTTGTTATAACTGTCCGGGCAGAAATAGGTCAGTATACTCTGATAGATATCTGTTATACATATTACATTTTTGTTTTTGGATAAAGATTTGTTATCTATTATAGTTTCTTCTTGTCGTCTTTCTTAGTTCTTTTCTCTAACTATTCGCTTTCCTGTTCAATTTGGGTTGGACATGTATGGTTTATCGTCGGCTTAAATTGTATGAAAAAGTTTCTTGTTACATTAACAAGCATCATATTTAACATCCAAGTCAAACAATGTTATAAGTTTAAAAACTTAGTTAAAATTGAGAACTTTACTTACCAAAAGTCTTAAAACAAACTGATCTTACTCCATAACATGTACATGAACTAGATCTATGCTTTTCCTTAGGAAAAATGATATTTGTAGGCTTAAATGGGAAATATGGTTTGGCTTTGATGCGTAGGTGGCTTATGCTATGAGGTATGGGTGTGTATGGGCTTCTTTGTGAAGGAGGAGTGCTAAAATGGGAGAAGGAGGCCTTGAACAAGAATTTAAAAGTTTTCAAATGGAAAATAAATGAATTTCCTAAAATTTGAAAGCCATGAAAGCATTCATGAATGCTTAGAAAAAAGAGTGTAAGTTTTTGAAATTGAGAATGAAATGAAAAAATGATAATACAATTAGGAATTTGGTCTAAATACAAGAGGAATTTATTAATTTACCAAAACAACCTGAGGGTATATACCCTCCACTCAAAGCTTTCCACCTCATCCACATTGTCTCCCTCCCACTCACTTATGAAAATCCTTGCCCCCCTCTCTCGTTTGAGCCAACATGCATTTATCACCTTTGCACATAATGTCTAACATGTTCCTTAATATATTTTAAATTTGAATTATTATCTTTACATACTTAAATATGTATAAATGTGTATATACCAAAATATATTTATACTAACTTATTTGTGAATTTATGTATATAAGTGTACAATAGTGTTACAACATTCCAGTCAACTTTTAGATGACAAAAAATCGAAAAAAATTCCAATCACATTTTCAATTTTTATTTGAACTAAATATTTTTGTACTCAAATTATAAAAATTGTTTCACCATCATTATAAAACACATTAAGTAATTATTAAATATATATTTAAATATCTATATTTAAAGTGGTTAAATTCTATGTTGTTACACTATCTGATATGATTTCACGCCTCTTTGCTTTTATATAATCCATAACTAATTTTTGTCGTGCTTTTGAGATGCACTTGATGAATTTTGCTATATGATATGATTTTAAGTTTCTTTACTTTTTTATAATCCATAACCAATTGTTGGTGGTACTACCGAGATGCATTTGATGGATTCTTTTATTTGATATGAGTTTGAGCTTCTTTGCTTTTATATGATCCATAACCATTTTATAATGGTGCTTTTAAGACACACTAGATGGATTCTACTATTTGTTATGAGTTTGGGATTCCTTTTCTTTTGTATGTTTCATAGCCATTTTTGGTAGTGCTTTTGACACGCACTTGATGGATATACTGGTTTATCTTAGTTTGAGCCAATCTCCTCTTTTCTAACCCATGACCAGCATGAGTGGTGCTTTTAAGACGTGCTTGATGAATTTCATTAATTTATTTAAGGCAATGCCTTATTACTAATACATAATTTATAGCCAATGTTGGTGGTTCTTTTGAGATGCACTTGATGAATTATGTTTATTTATTTTTCGAGGTTGAGCATTTTTCTCTTAATGAGTCCATAACCATACGTGGTGGTGCTAGAGTGGAGCACTTGATGGACTCACATACTTAGGTGTAAAGGTGGACCGTCTTCTATAAGAGATGTAACGACCAAACCTCTCAACCCTCGAATGTCGACACTAATACATCCAAAGTAGTCATGTGCTGAGCATCTAAGTGTCGGAAGGAGGAAAAGTTAGGGTAAAATAAAAAGAAAAGGAAATAGACAAGAAAGAAGAGAACATAATTTCAAAATCTCACTATAAAAATGAATAATATCAAAGGAACGGTATAAAGGGTTACTTCAGTACAGAAATTTTGGAGTTACAAAACCTAAGCACCATCATCAGCCAAGACAGTTATAACAACATGTCCACTCAAATACTAATATGTACATTATAGTTATGCAGCAGACATAAGAATATTACGGTAGGTGAAGTATCCAGCTCGTCTTCTCAAGCTCCAAAGAATATCATTAAAAACCTACCTGTTTGTACCAAAACTGGGTACAACACTCTTTGGAAGTATTTGAAGAGATAAAAATGAAGAATAGAAATGTAAAATGAGGATCATCTAACAAACACTTCAAAAATAAATATGAAAACACGCAGAAACACAACAATTTAGAGTGGTTCGGCGTATGGCATACGTCCACTATGAAGTTTGATGACTTTATTGATATTTACTTGTCGATACAACTGATTTTAAAGGATTACAGCAGATAATAGTTCTGAAATTCGAGTACAACAGCAGCTTTGGAGTGCAAGGTTGAAATCGACAGAGTCTGGACGTCAAAGAGACAAAAGATCCTTTTTCCGTAGGCCCTAGGGCTCTATTTATAGGTGTAGGAGGCAAATATCTCGCTTAGATCTCGGAAAACTTCTTCTGGCACATGGAGAGGCCCAAGTGATCGATCCTAGGCGATTTCAACTCGATCCATGATCGATACGAATGATTTCGTATCGATCAAGATTTGTTCCACTCGAGTCGAAATTTGGCTGGAACATTCTTTAGGTTGTACGTAAGCTCCTGTGAAAATTTAATAGCATTTGGACTTGTAGATTATGAGTTATGATCGATGCGAACTTGGGTTTCATGTAGGCTGTCGCGTTCGAATCGATGCCTTCGTATCGATTAGTTTGAATCGCTCCTGGACACGTGCCTGTGTGTCGACGTGGCGCCTGATCTTCAGATCGATCCACGTTTGGTGCCGAGTTGACCGAGTCGTTCCAAGGCTTTCGCCTTGTTCGTATCGAAGACTTTTGCCTCATTCGAATCGATGCAGACGGCTTAGTTCGTATCGATGAGGGTGGCTTAGTTCGTATCGATGAGGGTGGCATAGTTCGTATCGATGAAGGTGTCATAGTTCGTATGGATGGAGGTGGCCCTGTTCGCATCGATGAAGGTAGCTCTTGTTCGTATCAATCAAAATTGCTTCAACACGATGGATACAAACAAACAATATTGTGATGGATACGAACAGATGGCGATGCTGCTTGGCTTGATGGATACGAATAGTGATTACTCGATGGATACGAAGTAGGCAATAGGCGATCGATACGAAGTGAGACTATCGACTGATGGATACGAAGTCGACCGGTGTGAAATAATGGGTTGTGACTTCGATCGATTCGAAATGATGGGTACGGATGAGTTGGCCTTCTTGACTCGCATCGATCATATCTTGAGCATATGAACTCGGATTGACTCAAAATTTGGAACATTGGCTTTCATAGCTTTGCTCATCATATCATATCATATCAATTGTAGCTTGATCCGAACTTGGACTAAATTCATTGACATCCATAGTGAACCTATGCTTACTCGGCATTTGGGATGAGCGATCCTTGGTTTCCAATCAACTCATTGATATCTCGGCCTTGCCAAAAGGCGGGATAACATTTGCCCTCCAAAGTACGTCTTATGATAACAGGACGTTCTTTGAATAGTCGCATCTTACATTCTGAATAGTTCTATCCAACTTGTTGAATGATTGTCGTCTTTCCATTGAAAGTTGTAATTCTTGACTGATTTTTTAGTACTACGAGCTGTTGACTGCCAACTGTTGTACCGTGTACTGTTGTAACCGATTGCTTTATGATAGCGATTAGCTGTTTGTTGTTGTAATTGCATTAGGTGGGCATTTGATCTGTGAATTTTGAAAATTGAAAATTAGTTTGACATATATGCATATATGCTAACCCGACTCTCATTAACGTTTGCATGTTTACAAGTCGTTGTCAGTTTTCTCACATTGAATTCTATATCGATCCTCTCCTAAACCGATGTAAAATTCGAGATGTAACAATGTTTTGACGGTTGTTTTGGAATGTCCCTTCGTACCGATCCTCTCCTGGAATGATGTAAAAGGTTGAAAGATGGTTCTCGCTTCATAGCAATACGAATTTATGGATACGAAATAAACATTTCACATCGACGGATACGAGCTTTCATGCACCGTGCGTCGATGGATACGAACAAATGACTTCGATCAGTACACCATTAAAGGTTATGAACAGAGCAACTGGTCCTCCGTGCACCATTCGCATCAATGGAAGTGAATCTTTAAAGTGTCGCATGTTGATGGATACAAACAATGCATTTCATATCGAGGGAGTCACATGGCTCCTGTTTACTCTGGCTGTTCTCTTCGTATTGATGAAGCTTAAGTTGAGGGATACGAATAGCCAATTCGTATCGGTCTGATGGTAGACCTGTTGTAACTGGTCGTTTTTACTGGGAGGGAATGGTCGTTTCTTTAGTATAAATAGGCTCGGTACTTAGCCATTTTTCACTTTCCTGTTTCCATCCACTCTTGTCTTTGTATCGCTCTGAAATAGAAGAACTCATAACTATCTTTTCTTACCAACCGAATTGAGCCTTCAGATCTCCAAACCAAACAATAATTCTAGGTAATTTAATCAACGAATCTGTACTAAAATCAATGAGACGCGAAATCTCTTGCCAATCTATCTGCTTCCGTGGCTGATTCCGGTGAGGCGATGGTCGTCGATGGTCGAAATGAGGTTGAGGGGTGGAGAGGTGATCCCTGTAATGCTTTGGAGAAGGCGAAGCATAGGGATACAAAGGAATCATCATGGGAAGACTAAGCTTTGCTTTCGCATCGATGATGAAGTGGCGACGGCCTATTTCGAATCGATCTAGACAATTAGCCTTCGAAATGGTTAGGTCGAGGTCTTCGTATCGACGGATAGTGGAGTTTTCTATCAGTTCGAAGTTATCGATACGAAGGCTTCTGATTTGCTGACCGATACGAAGAGGTTGCATCTGATCGATACGAAACCCGATGCTCCGATTGATACGAATTACGCGCTAGGGGATCGATACGAAAGGCGACTTTGGTGATCAATACGAAATCGGTATTTCGACAAATACGCAGAGCTTCCTTGATTGACACAAATTTGAACTTTGGTAATCGATTCTAAGCTGAAATTTGATGAATTTGAAAAACTTTTTGCACATTCAAACACCTGACTTCGGCGAGCTTCATTCTTGAATATTTGAACTTAACTGTTGAATAACATATTTGACCATCCTTTGAAGCTTGTTGATGGAATTGTGACTTAACAAACTTTTAACGAACTTTGACTAGGATCGATCGCCAATGTCTTGATGGCACGGTTGTGACGGTTAGCGATGACGGTCACTCTAGTTGAATTTTAAAGTCTCGTCGTTCGCATGTCTTTTCATACTCTGTTGAATCTCTTAAGTAATTTGTAGTGCTGCACTGCACAACACATTCACACACTTCACACGGGGGGATGCATGGGCTTCTTATCATCTAATGATGATTTTTCATAAGTTAGTTAGTTGTGGACTCTACAAGCTCATAACAGTAAGAAATTCAGAGTCCCCCCCCCACTAATAATCGAGATACAATCCATTGCGGTTGATGTTATAGATCCGGCTCCGAATGAGCTACCAAGCGCCTCTTTCATCGGTAATTCGCCAGACTCCATATCATCCAATGTTTTTGAAGACATGTTGGGACAGATATGCTTAAGGCATGGCTTGTCATTGGACGACATGCTATTACCAGGACCGATTGATAGACCGCACTAAACACCGGAAGGGTTTACTACATTCAATCGCCATGCGTGCGTGGCTGGAACACTTCCTCCATTCAACCAATACATTAGGGAAGTGTTACCCTTTCTTGGAATCGCTCCATCTCAGCTACACCCCCAATGGATATGCTCTGCTGAACAGCTTATTCATCGTATTTATGGAGCATCTCTTTCGACCCCCGACATCGATCGAGATTAGATATTTATACAACATCAAGAGCCGAGGAGATAGCCCTTTTTTTACATTCCTGGAAGCGATTAGGAATTGTCACATGGTTACGGGGTTATGTACAAAGTTGAGTTATTTAAAAACGAAATGGTTTTATGTTCGCTGCCCCCCAGGGTTAGCCAACTGATGGCTATTCAGACGTAAGTACCGCAATCTTCGCAAGTAGTTAACATGATGATCATAGTTGATGTTAAACTAGCATCTCCTTCTCTTTACAGCTGTAATTTCACGATCTGAAGGTGCGCATTTCAAAGAAATAGTTCGGTTTCTCCAAGAAATTCCGAGTGAAAAGAGGGACATTGACTCGGTTCTGATAGATAGAAATTTGAGAATCATGGGATTGATCGAACGTAGCCAAAGCATAAGGCTTGAGGGAACGCTAAGGGCTGTCTTAAAGAGATGAGTGAAAAGTAAGACGCCCGGAGTCATTATAACTGAAGAAGTCGACTTAGAGAGAACACCCACTGACGACGAACATGTAGCCGAGCCTTCCGACGCCCTTCATGGTTCCGAAGAAAAAAGAAAAGACAAGGCAACTGCTTTCAAATGCTTTAAATATGGGAGATGGAAATCCATGGTCGTATCTTTGCCCATTCCTGGGATCAAAATTTCAGAGGCTCCTCCTTCACAGGTGGAAAACCTTTTCGAAGGGCTCGCCGATATCCCGATTCTGGATTATGTGTCACTTTAACATGATTCCGGATTGTAGGGGCTTCAACATGCTAAAGACTTAAGCGAGCCTCTGCCCACTAGTGTGGCCGATGTTTCTAGTTGGTCAAGGGGTTTGCACATACATACACACTTCACGGCATTACACGACTTATGACCACAAGCTGTTTACTCTGGGAGATTACTAACTATATTCTTCTTTTATTTCGCAGATATGATGACTAGGCGGGACTCTATGCTCAGTAGCCTCCATTCAGTGCGTCAGTCTTCGAGTTCATATTATGATCCCCGTAGAAGAGAAGAAGATAGAAAACGTAACCGCGGTTATTCTGGTCAGGAACGATACAACAGAGATAGGGACAGGGACTATAGACACCAATCCCAATCTCGTTCTCCACCCCCTAGAATCCCTGCATACCCCTCAAACTATGGAAAACAAGTGGTAGAGCCTTCCCGCCAAAAACTGCCTTCTCAAGTCTCTAGGCCTGAATCACACCATCAAAGAACTAAACAATGGCTCCAATAATTGCATAGCAGGTCCCCATCGAGCCTACAGGGGAAGGAGCGATTAGAATCGCCCAACTGAAGAAGTATTTTTCAAATATCTGCTTCGACGGTTATATACCCCCCTCCCCCGCCGCACTTAAGGAGAATTCCAGCGGAAGCTGAGAACACAATGCACGATTACATCCATGGCATTTACACTCAGTACAAGGAGTGGGGGAAGCTGCGAAAAAGCATCGAAGATGGCTTTTGAGCGGGCGGCCACCATTGACAAGTTAGAGAATGAGCTTGCTTAGAAGGACTGTATCATCTAGGTGCTTAATACCAAAGCTAAGTCCTTTCGAAAGTCAGAAATGGAGGACATTCATAAGGCCGACGAGGACAACTCGGCCGTGGAGAAGATGAGGCAATCACATTATGCCCTGGTGGAGGAGATGGACCATCAGAACACCATCGTTATTGCTGAGTGGGATGTGGCCCTCCGAGAACTTAACGAGCTTAAGTCCAAACTTTCTGAAATCATTAAAGATAGGGGATGACGCCAGTACCGCAGCACAAGAGGCACGTGATCAAGTGGTAGCACTCCGGGATAAACGGGAAGCAGCAGTGGAGAAAGTCCATGCGGTGGAAACTGAGTTTGAGGAGAGGATCCAAACGATGAAGTCTAGGCTAGAGGATGACATTGAAGATCTCATCACTTATAATGCCAATGTGCTAAAGCACAGGAACATAGCCTGGCTCAAAAACTACACGATGCATCTGCACAACGCTTGGAGCCGATTGGTCGAGGAGGAGAAGGCAGTGCATTGTGGTGAATCAATCGACGAGTTTGAGCTCGAGAATAGCGTGTTGACTGAAGATAAAAGGAAGATCTCCACGAGTCGATGATTTCGCAGGAGAAGGAGAAGCTCGGTGCCCAACGTTCGAAAGTAGGGGAAGGTTCAGGTGTTGAGCATCACGATATAAGTTTTGAGATTCCTGCTCCAACTCAATCTAAACTTGCACCAGTGGTTGAACCCCAATATGTACCTGCTTACAATCCGGAACAGCCGCAGCTATCTCTTATTAAAGAGCAAACCTTTGAACCCGCTCAGTCATCTGCGAGCCAAACTGAGGAAAGTACTCTGAACATTTCTCATGTGTGTTCAAAATAAGGAACTTGTCTTGAAGCGTTTACTAACAGTCTTTCTTTTCTCTGTCCAGTGACTGGAGCCACATTGACTGTGCCTCCTGCAAATCAAGAATCGCATCAAACGCAGGAGGCCATCGTTACTAAGGTGATCGCCACGACAATGACCACACTGATTGATGGTACATGGGGGGGCATACTCTCTTTCGATGATCAAATGATGGAGGAATTCCTCAGTCGCCATAGTGACCCTTTTGCGGATCTGCCATTCGTTACAAGTGGAATCACACTTGCCACTAGCTCTTCAATGCTGACCACCGATGCCCCAGCGAGGCTCAATCGATTCGTGAAGAAGAAATATTGGCTGAACCAATGCTGAAATGGAGGCAGCGACTCATGGTGGTAGTTCTATAGGTGGAATCGTAGCGCCTGGCCCGGCTCTGTTGAGAATGATATCGCCCAGCGGTACAGTTACTGACACCAGCATGTCTATTCCACCTCCTATAGTTGATCCAATTCCTCCGACTCCATCTTCTGGAAGTGTCCCCATACACTCGAGTTCAGAGGAAGATGTTGAAATCATGCCCTCACCTGGAGATCGGCCATCGAAAAGTAAAAGCTCAAAAAGGAAAATTACAGGCAGCTCCGGTGGGTCAACGCCAAAGAGGAAGCCAAAAAAGAAGAGAGAGTAGATGTTCTTCCTCGGTTTATTTTGGGTAGATAAATAGAAGTCTATTTTTGTTTCCATTCGCAAGCCGTGTATAGATGCGGGTTCGGCCCCTGTTAGTAGGAATATTGGAAAAAACTTGTATATGAATTTTTTCACAGATAATCGAAATGAAACTATTTTTTGCTCAAATTTATTATTGTCTTTTATGCTTAAGTGTTCCAGTATTTAAATTCTAGTCCAGTGCACGTGCAGAGTTCCAACCTTTGAGTCAAGTGTGTTTTACCTACCAAGCCCGAAAATTACAAATATGGGTCATGTCCAGGGATTAAGTTGAACTTTGACGTTGCACTGCTTCAATCAGTGGTTAACATTTAAGCTCTGCCCCCAATTTTGGGGATGAGCTAAAATGATTGGCCAGCAATTGCATTTCGCCTTCATTTCTTCGAGCTTAACATCATCGAATCGATGCTAGAACAAGTGAGAGTCGAGTGGTAGAATCACACTCGCTCACTTAATAATGATTACGTCCACACTCCGGGGACCTGATTCGTATGTCGACGGTCTATCACGCCTTTTAAACTTTTAAGTATGTGTCCACACTCTAGGGACTTAAGTTATTTTGTGAGTAGTCAATCACACTAGAGTTATGTTTACACTCTGACTACACTCTGGGCATTTAGAGTTATTTGCGGTCGACTCCCAGGTTTGCACTTTTGGAATCAGGGATAGCCGACATTTGTACTCCAATTCGCACTCTGGGAACTTGGATTTGGTTGATGTTTACACTCCAACTCACTCTCCAGGAATTTGGAGTTAATATTTATACTCCAATTCGCACTCTAGGAACTTGGATTTGGTGTTTATACTCTAGTTCGCACTCTGGGAACCTAGAGTTGATGTTTATACTACAATTCGCACTCTGGGAATTTGGAGTAGCCGACAGATGGTCAATCACATCTGTTTAAGATTTTAGGATTTCGTCCGCACTCTGGGAACGATGGATTTATCAAGATAATGGATGATCGATTCACATCCACTCCGAGTTAACAAGTGAAGTCGTTAGTAGGACGGATCCATCCTCCTCGAACTTGGTTAGGATACGGTGAAGTCGTTAGGTGGACGGGTCCACCCTCTTCGAAACCGCATTTATGAATTTATACTCCAACTCGCACTCTGGAAGTTTGGAGTTAGTTAAAGGATTGTCGTATATCAACCCTTTTTTTGGCTTTAGTGTAGTGACTTGCCACCAAGCTCGGGTTTCGCTTTGCGAGTGGTCGGTCGTATCACAGTCACTCCCTGTTTGAATAAATTCCACCGTATGATGGAACTTAGCTCTTCGTGTGTCGTGATGGTTGTATGTCACATTCAATAAATCACAGCTCTGGCTCAAAGAGATGGCGTTTTATTGCTGAAATGAGAAAATATGGAAAAGTCAGTTGCCTTATTACAAATTCAAATTTTGAAATGTAGAAGCAAATTGCAAATGAAAAAAAGACTAAAATAAGTAGAGCCTATCATGTGTAGTAGCGATGGAGACTCTCGCTGTTCTAGGCTCTCAGCAAAGTAAGACCGTCAACGGTCGATAACTTAAAGCCATCTCTGAGTTTTCGTTCAATCATATACAGTCCTTTCCAAGTTGGTTTCATGTACGATGGAGCCGGATAAATTCTCTTGAGGACGAGATCGCCGAGTTCAAAAGTTCATGGTCCGACCTTGGCATTGTATAATCGAGAGACTCGACTTCGGTACACAGCTACCCTCAAATCAGCCTCTTCACGCTTCTCATCTAAAAAGTCCAAGGATTCAGCAAGTAATATGGCATTTTTCTTTGGATCATAATAAGTCACACGATGAGAAGGTACTTCCATCTCGACTAGAATAATGGCTTCTGAGCGATAGGATAGAGAGAATGGAATGTGTCCGGTCGTGGACTCTTGGGTTGTCTTATAAGCCTATAAAGCCATAGGAAATTCATCAACCCACTTGCCCCCGACCTTTTCCAATCGCTTCTTCATAATAGACTCGATAACTTTATTAATAGCTTCAACTTGGCCATTCGCTTGAGGGTGTGCAACTGTAGAGAATTTCTTATGGATGTCGAATCGCTGGCAGAAATCCCTGAATTCAACGCTGTCGAACAGGGTTCCGTTACCAATGATGATGGTATGAGGGAGACCAAATCGGCAGATAATCTTGTGAACTACAATGTTGATCACCTTCTTCGTCGTGATTGTAGCAAGAGGTTTAGTTTCGGCCCACTTGGTAAAGTAATCAACCGCGATGATGGCGTACTTCGCACCATCATTGTCCAGAGGTAGAGGCCAATGCTATCAATTCCCCATACTGCAAACGGCCATGGAATGACCATTTAGGTTATCTCAGTAGGTAGGGCTCTATGAATTCGAGCATGCTTTTGACATTTATCACATTTCCTGGCGTAGTCTGTTCCATCACGGTTTACATTTGGCCAATAATACCCGTATTGAGTACTTTATTAGCAAGAGCTTGCCCCCCGGTGTGATCGCCACATTCTCCTTCGTGTACATCATGTAACACTCGCTTAATTTCATCGTGGGTGATACATCGGAGTAGAGGAATGGAATACCCTCTTTTATACATGACTCCATTCTGTATGGTTAACCACGAAGCTTTTCGAAGAATCTGTCTTTTCTCACTCCTGCGTTTGGGCATCGTTCCATGCTTGATGTAATTTCGGTACGAGTCATCCATGACTCCTTGTGGGAAGTGATTTCAAATACAAGTCTGTCTCCATCTGATTAATGCTTGGGAAAGATAACGTGTCTACAGGAACAAACCTCATTTGCTCTGCTTCGCCCGTACTTGCTAACTTTGCAAATGAATCAGCCTTTTGATTGCGTTCACGAGGTATGTAGAAGATGGCATAATAATCAAACTGATCAAGTATTTCCTGGACTTGTGCTAGATAAGCAGCCAGTCTTCGATCTTTGACCTGATATTCACCCTGAATTTGGCATACGACTAATTACGAATCACAATAAATTTCTACAGCAATAATTCTCAAATCTTGGGCGAGTTTCAATCCAGCAAGCAAGGCTTCATATTCAGCTTCATTATTGGTTGCACGAAAATCAAACTTCAGAGCATAACATACGGACCGACCTTCGAGGGTTTCAAGTACTATTCTAGCACCCGAGCACCAGTTGTTTGATGCACCATCCGTATGCAGCTTCTAGATATATTTGGAAGATTCACTGGTTTCGGGCAAGTCCTATGGGTCAGTAAATTCAGCTATGAAATCTGTTAGGACTTCTCCTTGAATAGCTCGCCTCGGAGTGTAAGTGATATCAAACTGGCTCAGTTCAATGTTCCACTTGAGTAACCTACCAGACGTCTCAGGCCGCGTAAGGACCTATCGTAACGGCTGATCGGTGTAAATAGTGATAGGATGAGCTTGGAAATAAGGACAGAGCATCCTTGAGGTAATAAAAAGACAATAAGCCAACTTCTCTAGCTTCGGATAATTTCTCTCAGCTCTGGTTAGCCGTTTACTAATGTAGTATACCAGTTTCTGCACTCGGTCTTTCTCCCGTAGTAAGGCAACACTGATTGTGTTTTCTGATATCGCCAAGTAAAGGTATAATTGCTCATGATCGATGGGATTTGAAAAAATTGGCGATGTGGAAAGATGTTGAATTAGTGCTCGGAATGCACCCTCACACTTCGTGGTCCATTCAAAGTTTCATGTCCCTTTTCGGATCAGATCGAAGAAGGGAATGTACCTATTGGTGGACTTTAAATGAACATTCTCAATGCCGCTACCTTATTGTTAAGGCTCTGGACTTGCTTTATGGTTCTTGGAGTTCCAAGATTTCTGATCGCTCAGATCTTTTCGGGATTTGCTTCGATTCCTCAAGCATTGACGATGAACCCAAGGAATTTTTCGGATGCAGCTCTAAAGTGACATTTTAATGGATTGAGCTTCATCACGTATTCTCGAAGGATGCTAAACATTGATTCCAACTCTTTAGTATGATCAATGGAGAATTGTGACTTTACCAACATGTCCTCCATATATACTTCCATGGTCTTCCCGATCTGGTTGGTGAACATTCGATTGACTAATCGTTGGTATGTTGCCCTGGCATTCTTGAGCCCGAAAGGCATGACTTTGTAGCAATAGAGTCCTAGATCGGTCACGAAGCTGGTATGTTCTTCGTTGGATAAGTGCATGGGTATTTAGTTGTAATCGAAATAAGCATCTATAAAAGATAATAACTCGTGCCCAACCGTTGAATCTACAAGCTGATCAATTCGGGGAAGTGGCAAAATGTCTTTCGGGCAAGCTTTGTTCAAGTTAGAATAATCAACACACGTCCTCCATTTCCCATTCGGCTTTTGGACAAGTACGGGATTGGATACCCACTCTGGGTATAAGGCATCTCGGATAAACCCATTCGATTTCAACATATCGACCTCTTCTTTAAGGGCGGTAGATCTCTCTGGATCCATACCACGCCTTTTCTGTTTGACCGGGATACACGACGGGTCAATATTCAAGTCATGGCTCGCCATGTCCGGTGAGATCCCACACATATCAGAGTGCATTCAAGCGAATATATCGAGGTTCGCCCGAAGAAATTCAACCAATTCCTTCTATGTCTATTGGCTTAACTGAGATCCAATCTTTATCATCTTTGAATCGTCATCATCGTCGATCGGGACGTCGATTGTCAGTTCGATCGAGGAAGCTTGACTATCTTTAGTTTCATCTTTGCTTTCATTATCTCTCGGGTAAAGATCCCTCTAGAATTGGTTGGGGTGCCCAGGCTTGGGCCTAGGCACCAATTGTCAATTATCAGCAAAACAGACATAGAGAGATTCCTCTACACCCTTCCCTTTCTCCTTTCGCCGTGCCCCGCGCAGCTCGGCAACATAACAGGCTCATCCAGTAGTCTGATCTCCTTGAACAACTCCAACCCCACTATCGGTGGAAACATTAGAGTCAAACACCATAGGGCAATGGCTGCCCTGAATTCAACAAGGGTCGGTCGGCCCAAGAAAACACTGTAAATGGAGTCTATATCTAAAATAACAAACTGTAGTATCCGAACTCTCCCGCGTTCTCCAACTCCCAACTCCGCTGGTAGTTCCACCACTCCAGTGGGTATAGAGCACTCCCATTGAAGCCGTGGATCCGAGACTGACATGGTTTCAAATCTTTGGATTCCATCTTCATTTGATCATATGCTCGCTTAAAAATATATTCACATAGCTTCCACTGTCAACCAAGATCCTCTTCATCCAAGCAGGACCTACCTGAGCAGATATGACAAGTGGATCGATAGTAGGGGATTCGACCTTATTAGCGTCTCTGTTTCGAAACACGATGTCGTCGGTCATCGTCTTCTTTTGCTTGGACGGAGCCCAATCATCACAACTACTACAACACCCGAAATTCGCATGCCTGATAGAGCTGGCATACTACTCCATTGCCCTCCATCTTCGATCTGCTAGATAAGGACCACAACTGATTGTATTTATCACCAACCTCCTGCCGGTATGAGCGGGTTCCTCATTTCTTTCCTGGTTTGGTACACGATTCTGAGTTGATGGGCCTGCACCTCCTGATTACGGCGCTCGCACAAACTGATCCAACTTCCGTTCACATATCATCTTTCTAATGAGATCTTTTAAATGGCGACATTCATTTGTATTATGGCTGTAGATTTCATGAAATCTGCAAAACTTCCCTGTTTGGATTTGCCTCTCTGATGATGGCTTCAGAGCAGGCTTCTACTACGACATAGTATTGTAGGTTTGTAGATATACATTCTCTAGCGATGTATTCAGTAGGTGTAATTATCAAACATTGGAGCTTTACGTCACGGACCACGGTTTTGATCTCGTTTTCTACTCTGATTCTCACCGTCTTTCTGTTGAGTTTGTTTATTCTGGATATTTAACTGCACTTTTCCAGAGCTCTCTCTGGACTGTTTAACTACAACATTACTTTGAATTCCTTCCATGCTCGGCCCTATGTCATCCTACTTCCTAGACTGTTTCGCATCCTCCCTTCTCAAGAATTTGGCAACCTTGGAATAGAAACGGTCCAATGACGCAGGTGGTTTTCCATCCAACCAATTTCCAAACTTGGAATCAGGATCAATCCCTTTAGTTAATGCCATCAAGGTAGAGTTGTCATTGGGATACCTTATCTATGCACACACAACATGAAACCTCTCTAAGTAGCGTCCGAGTGTCTCTCTAGGAGCTTGAGTGACGCTAGATAGAGTGTTAACGTCCTTTGGCCTTGCTACATGCATCCGAAACTGCTCAAAAAACTTGGTTGCTAGTTGGTCAAAGCAAGAAATATATCAGAGAGGCAAACGAGTGAACCACATGGTGGCTATGCCCCCCAAAGAAATTGGAAAACTATGGAACTTCACTGAATCATCAGCTCTCATAGCATTCATCAGCCATTCATACTTTAGAATGTGCTGATTGGGATCAGAACTTCCTTCATAGACTGGTAGAGTCAGCATTCTGAATCGCCGAGGGGTTTCTGAGCACGTTGAGCCAAGGTGTGGTCGGGTTCCATAATTCGAGGCTGGACCGGACGCGGTCGAAGGTCCATGTCTCGCCTCCTTGGTTCTAAGTCTTCAGGGACGTATGGTTCGGGAGTACGTCCGTGCTGATGATGGTTCAGATCTAGCTGATTCGGGGCATCGACCCTTGGTTCAACAGCGGCGGTGGTAGCGCGGTTGTTGGTGGTGTAGTGAGCAACGGTACCTCCCCAGGGGGAGGGTCCAGTCTGGAAGCTGGTCGATGGGCCAACTCTCAGTTTTCCGACGTTCAGAGTAGATTGATGTTCGGTGGCTTGGGAATAGCTTACATCTAGTTGTGGGCATGTAAATCTGTGGTGGTAGTTATATGAGGCTGAAATTTCAGTGGATGAGTAAGATGCGTGATCCCTCCTAGATCTCCTACGCCTTTGGCGGTTTAGCTGGTTGGTCAACTCTGCGTTGGGGCACAACTATTCAGTAAGTTATTGCGGACTCTGGGACAAGTCTTGAAATAGCATCTGAAAGTCTTGTCTGGTAATAGGACCTGATGGATCTTATGGTCCGGCAGCATTCTGGTTGGATGGAGGTAGTTGTACGGGATTTTGTCTATCCCGTGCTTCTTGATCTACAGCTGTAGAGGTAGTCCTTGTGCTAACCATGACGAATAATGAAGTCCTTTCCTAGATCTGATGCAAATCAGAATAGGTTGGAAGGATTATGAACTTGAGATCTGGATCTTCCTCTTGGATTTGCGCAATCCGGTATCGATAGTAGATCCAAAGAGCAGGAGAAAAATCAGTGTTTTCTCAGTGAAAGCACCAAAGTATTTATACCAAAATTGGCCACAACACTCTTTAGGAGTATTTAAAGAGATAAAAATGAAGAATAGAAATGTAAAATGAGGGTTATCTAACAAACACTTTAAAACCAAATATGAAAACATGCAGAAACACAGCAATTTAGAGCGGTTCGGCGTATGACCTACGTCCACTATGAAATTTGATGACTTTATTGATATTTACTTGTCGATCGCAACTGATTACAAAGGATTATAGATGATTATAGTTCTGAAATACAAGTACAACGGCAGCTATGGAGTGCAAAGTTGAATTCGATAGAGTATGGACGTCAAAGAGCCAAAAGATCCTTTTTCTGTAGGCCTTGGGGCTCTATTTATAGGCGTAAGAGGAAAATATCTCGCTCAGATCTTGGTAGACTTCCTCTGGCACATGGAGGGCCCACGTGATCGATACCAAGAGATTTTGACTCGATCCATGATCGATACGAACGAATTTCTATCGATCAAGATTTGTTCCACTCGAGTCGAAATTTGGCAGGAACATTCTTTAGGTTATATAAGCTCATGTGAAAATGTCATAGCATTTGGACTTGTAGATTATGAGGTATGATCGATGCAAAGTTGGGTTCCATGTAAGCTGTCGCGTTTGAATCGATGCCTTCGTATCGATCAGTTCGAATCGCTCCTGGACACATGCCTGTGTGTCGACGTGGCGCTCGATCTTCGGATCGATCCACTTTTGGTGTCGAGTCGACCGAGCCATTCCAAGGCTTTCACCTCATTTGTGTCGAAGACAGTTGCCTCATTCGAGTCGATGGAGATGGCTTAGTTCGTATCGATGAGGGTGGCATAGTTTGTATCGATGGAGGTGTCATAGTTCGTATCAATGGAGGTGGCCCTATTCGCATCGATGAAGGTGGCTCTTGTTCGTATCAATCAAAGTTGCTTCAATTTGATGGATACAAAAAGCAATATTGTGATGGATACGAACAGATGGCGACACTACTTGGCTTGATGGATACGAATAATGATTAGTCAATGGAAACGAAGTAGTGATTGTTTGATGGCTACGAACTTAGGTCACTTGATGGATTCGAACATGGCCCTTCAGCTGATGGATATGAAGTGGCGCATCCCGATGGATACGAACAGATGTTCGTCGATGGATGCAAAGTAGTCAATAGGTGATCGATAGAAGTGAGATTATCGGCTGATGGATACAAAGTCGACCGGTGTGAAATAATAGGTTGTGACTGCGATCGATTCGAAATGATGGGTACGAATGAGTTGGCTTTCTTGACTCGCATCGGTCATATCTTGAGCATGTCAACTCAGATTGACTCGAAATTTGGAACGTTGGCTTCCATAACTTTGCTCAACATATCATATCAATTGTAGCTTGATCCGGACTTGGACAAAATTTATCGACATTCATATTGAACCTGTGCTTACTCGGCATTTGGGATGAGCGATCCTAGGTTTCCAGTCAACTCCTTGATATCTCGGCCTTGCCAAAAGGCGGGATAACACTGTCTTTCTCAGACTACTTGAAAGACCATATGAGGAATTTAATGAAAACAAAAATAACCTGTCAGACATAAAGTTTGGTATGAGAAACTCAAGAAATATGTGATCAACATATGATAGCACTTTTAAGACCGCATGGATTGCCACAACGGTTATCCCCTTAAAAAACACCGTCTAATAGTTACATAAGGTGATATAATATATAATGTCTAGAATGTACAATATAAATATATCAAATAGCTGCGATGCCTACATTGGTCACACCACAACATATTTAGAGTACAATCACATCCGGCCCAACTAATTCTGGTGGTGTTCCCAACTAATTTTCCTACTGATGATTACCTGCTAAGCTTAATAGTTATGGGTTCTAGACGCTCAGAGCGCTTAGCTGCTATGGCTACAAATCACACTTCTCCACATGACAATTCTAATGATCCAACTCAGCAACTATATCTGCCTGAAACACTCTAGGTCACTAATCTGAACAACCTGATAGTTCCCATCAAGTACCAGAAACTCCACGAAGTCCTAAAGAAGAAGATGAGCCAGCTTTTGACACTCAAGGAGATGTTGTATTCTTGGAAGATCCAAATGATTCCATAGCTTCGAAAGTCGACAAGGCTTCTCTTTGGAGAATTTACATTAAGCATCAGATTCCATATGATGATGTATTAGTTCCATCTTGCCATGATAGAGCTCATTTATCCCCAGAGGAGTAGACTGCCTACAATAAGTTCATGTGTTGGGCGAGATGCGTTCTGTTGGGACTTGGTTTTGATTCATGACACAATGCTATCACTAAAACATACAGATTTGACGACTGTTACAACAAAAAGAGAATATATACCACATAAAGACAAGACATCAAAATTAGTGCATCAATTTTCATATTATCTTATTTGAGTCTTAAGTCAATTTTGTTCAGATCTCTTCTCGTTTACGTATATATTAGCTTATATATATAATCTTCTTATTTTCAAATGATTTATACGTATATAAGCATATAATATATATATTATCAAAGTTTTTCTTTAGAATCATAATATATATATATATATAAAAACCTGTGAAAACTGTGCAAATTGCATAGAAATTACCAAGTTAGTCGACTGATCTGGTAGGTCAGTCCACTGACCTGACATTTTCTATACAATGTGCACAGTGCACAGTGCACAAATAAACAAATATATATTTAAAATTCATTTGAATATCCAGTCGACTGACCCAGATCTTCAGTTGACTGAAGTTTTATAACAGATATATTTTCTGAAAAGACATGACCATTTGTGAAGAGTTACGAATCTCTATGAAGAGATTTGGACGTAACACTTCGATCGGAACTCTTCGTTAATAGTCGTTGTTTTTTAACATCTATAAATACATATTCTAACTTGATTCCAAATTACTGTATTTTTCTTATCTTTCTTATCTAACTCTCCTGAATATACTTGCGACTATACTCTTAAATATTCTGCATTAACATATTCTAAGCAATATTATTCCTTTCTATTCTTCATAAACTTTAAATAAATATATTTATGCTCGAGGAGAAGATCATATGAAGAGTGTACTGTAAACAGACTTATCCGTGTTATCAGAACAAAAAAAGTCAGACAATTTTTTGTATTTATTGAAGTTCTGTTCGGCTGCTTAGGGTGTGAAGTCCTCTTCGGCTACTAAGATGAAATCTTGTTCCGCTGTTCAAGTCCCTGTTCGAATGCTCATGGGTTGTATAGACTTGTTCCTCCAGGTTAAGTGAGGGTTGTTGTTTTAGTGAAATTCCATAAGGAGTCTGGGATTGGACGTTGGACGAAGCTCCGAACAAGTATAAAAATCTTTGGTGTCATGTTTATTATACTGCTTTTATATTCAGCACTATTTACTGTATAACTATCATCACTACACTCTGTATTATCATATATCTATATTACACGATCCGTAGCACACTTTCATTTGGTATCAGAGCATAGCCACTTTCATTTGGTATCAGAGCTTGGAATTCTATTGATCGTCACAACATCATAGAATAATGGCTTGAAAACGATCTAGTCGAAATACAACAGGCAAAATCCCTGTCAAAGCCACCAATGAGGGCTACAAAATGGTACTTTTTGATTTACAAATTTCAGTAAAATATAATGATGAATTAGCTAGTATAAGCAATAAGATTTCAAAGCTTAATTTTATTATTTTAGAAAAGATGAAATCTATTGAACTTGAAAATGAGAAATTGAAAAACGAGAAGTTAAATTTAGAAACTCAACTTGGTGTTTTGAAAAATAATTTTATAAATGTTAAAGATTTTCTAGATGAACAAAACACCATATTTGAAAAAGAGGGAGAAAATTTTTCAAAAGAAAATTTCGATTTGAAAAGATAAAATGATTTATTACAATCCTCTTTAGATAATTCAGAATCTCAAAATTTCCTTCTCAAAAATGAGAACTATATATTAAAAAACGAGAATTCTGAATTAGATGAGAAAAATGATATTTTGAATAATAGTAATATCTCTTTTAAAAATAAAAATTGTGACTTTAAAGTTAAATTTGATAAACTTAACGCTGAAGTCACAAAATTTAATAAAGGTCAAAATGATTTAAACATGGTTTTATCTAGTTCTAGACCTTTACATGATAAAAGTGGTTTAGGATATAATAAAACTGATCGTGGAAATAGCACTAGACACGCTTTCATGTATAGTAAATATATTAATGCTAGTACTAGATTACGAGTAAAGACTAAATCAAATTTTTATAGAAATTCAAATACTGCTATGACCGATAATTTTTATAATTTCTTTAGAAGTACAAAATCATTGACGGGAAATACGAATAAAAATTATCTAAGAATTTAGGTTCCTATTAATTGGAAAAATAGAGAAAAATACATTGATGATTATTTTGATATGGTAGTTAATAATTAAAATTATATTTATAAAGGTTCAACCACATCCAAATGGGTATGGTTTCCTAAAAATTAGGAAACTATAAGAACCTTGGGTATCACATGCTTTAAATGTTAATTTTTTTCTGATACCTTACATTATAAGTAGTATTTATTTTGTTTTTCATTGTTCATGTTCTTTATTCCTTTTTGTCGATGACGAAGGGGAAGAAAATTATCATCAACATTAAGACTGCAGGATATAGATCGTCAAAGATTCAGGGAGAGTAATATTTATATAATATACAGTCAAAATCTGTATCTATTTATAGGTGGTCATCATTCAAAAAGGGGAGAATGTTGAGACTTAGTTTTAATTCATGACACAAAGCTATCACTACAACATACAGATTTGATGACTGTTATGACAAAAAAAGAATATACACTACATGGAGACAAGACATCAAAATCGGTGCATCAATTTTTATATTATCTTGTTTTGTGTCTTAACTCAATTTTGTTAAAATCTCTCCTCGTTTACGTATATATTATCTTATATATATAATCTTCTTATTTTCAAATGTTTTATACATATATAAGCATATAATATATATATATATATATTATCAAAGTTTTTCTTTAGAATCATATAATATATATATATATATATATAAACCTGTAAAAACTGTGCAAATTGCATAGAAATTACCAGGTCAGTCGACCGACCCGACAATTTCTATGCAACATGCACAGGTGTACAAATAAACAAATATATATTTAAAATTCATTTGAATATCCAATCGACTGACCCAGATGTTCATTTGACTGAAGTTTTATAACAGCTATATTTTCTGAAAAGACACGACCATTTGTCAAGAGTTACGAATCTCAATGAAGAGATTTGGATGTAACATTTCAATCGGATCTCTTCGTCAATGGTTGCTTCTTTTTAACATCTATAAATACGTATTCTAACTTGATTCCAAATTAATGAATTTTCTTATCTTTCTTATCTAACTCGCTTGAATATACTTGCGACTATGCTCTCAAGTTTTATGCATTAACATATTCTAAGCAATATTATTCCTTTCTATTCTTCATAAACTTCAAATATATATTTATACTCGAGGAGGAGATCATAGGAAGGTGGTACTGTAAACAGACTTATCCATGTTATGAGAACACAAAAAGTCAAATAATCTTTTGTATTTGTTGAAGTCCTGTTCTGCTGCTCAGGCTTGTGAAGTCCTCTTCGGCTTGAGGCGAAATCCTATTCCGTTGCTTAGGTCTCTGTTCGGCTGCTCAGGGGTTGTATAGACCTGTTCCTAGGATTATGTAAGGGTTGTTGTTTTAGTGAAATTCCAGTAGGAGTTTGGGGCTGGACGTAGGATGAAGCTTCGAACCAGTATAAAAATCTCTGTTGTCATTTTTATTATACTGCTTTTATATTCAGCACTATTTGCTGTATAGCTATCATCACTACACTCTGTATTATCATATATCCGTATTACACGATCCATATCACACTTTCATTTGGTATCAGAGCATAGCCATTTTCATGTTCCACCCTTCAATCCGTTCATCCATAAAATGTTACATTATTTGAGACTAGCTCGGGCTCAGTTGCATCCGAATAGCTATGCATTCCTACACTGTACATATGTGATATTCCTGGGAATCTTACATTGTGAGCTAACACCAGAAGACATCAGGTTCATCTGTAATCTCAAGTGACGAAGGGGACGCTTCTCATACACCTTCCTTGAGGCAACACCTAATTGACAAGTCGTAACCAGGGCTTGGAACAAACTTAGCTCTTTTAAGAATGAGTGATTCTATGTCTATCAGCCACTTGGTTTCGCAAGATGGTGGTTGGAAGGACGTAAGCGTCGCTTTAAATCTAAATTTGAGCGCATTTATTCAAGTCATAGCCTGAACTAAGCAGTTATTTTGAAAATTACAGGTAGTCATCCATGACCTAATGATAGTTGATACTGAAAAACGGTTTCAGTGCTCAAGGATACTCTAGTGGAAGATAGAGATATTAAGTTTCTCATCACCGACAAGGGCCTTTTTTCCTTTGGCCTATTTGGTGAGGGTTACAACACTAGTCTACGATGGAACATTGAGGAGGGAACTATTGAAGGAGGAGATGCCACCGAGCAAGGAGGTGACAATGTTAATCCTGCCATGCCCCTAGTCAAGGAGGCTCAATATGTCGCCATAGAAGGCAAAGCAAGAGGTGATGCTGATGAACCTGGTCATGGTAATGTGGGTTTTAGCCATGAATTTGCAGTCAGATCCACAATATGCACATATCTTTCTGCATGTAAGGAGAGAAAAAGGAAAACTTGTCGACAAGCTCTATAAAGGCGAAGTTGCCAAGCATCCCAAGCTATCTACCACTCCTCAAGTCACTTTGGAATAGTCTACATCTCAACTTCGGAAAAAATAAAAAACATATTTAAGGGATTATCGGTGTTCTAATCCCAGATCACATCGAGACTTATAACTTTGTCAATATGGGCATTGGAAGGTCTGATTCTCCTATCAAAATTAGTGCTAATATTCTTCCCGTCGTTAAGGGAGAGGCTATTCTAGTCAGCAAGGCTCTAACATCTAGTTCGTTAGGGGGACACCAGGACACCTACATCCACTCACACTTTGCAACACTGCAATGTTCTTATCATGCGCCCTTTAACGCTGAAGTTTAACTTGTTTTCATTTCCTTTATAGAAATCATGGGAAAAAGGAAAAATATGTTCCATTCTTTGCAAAATATAGCACGCGGGACTTAAAGGCCTCGACCGGGCTTGAATCACTAGAGTAGCGGTCGTGAATATGACCCCAGTTATCTTCCCGATCAAGATTGAGATTATTGTGATATGAGTGGTAGGGGTTGTCCTTCGCATGATTCTGCTTTCAAGCATTGATCCCGATCTAGGATCCCTCCTCTAAAAGGTCTAGACGGCAACCAAATCGATGCGAAGATATGCTTATGGACCGACTATGTTCAAACTAACTTGACAAGTTAGGCTAGATGATGGATAAGGAAAACAGTTTAGATAGATGAGGCCAAAGTCAAGAGATCAAGCATAGAAAACAAAATGAAGCAGATCAAGCGTAGTTATGGCATAAACCCTACTGTGCATTCTAAGTATGGATTATAGTTTCAACTAGGCGAGGGATTGGGTATGATCCATCCCCCTACATAATGGATCGGATCGTATCAACTTAGCAATTCAACTCAATAGAAATCAATCGATATCTCAAAATCTAAAGTCAAATGTGCAAACATTTATTGTGACATTGAGCTAACATGAAAGGGAACCTACCAGAGGGGTCGTGACTTGAGATATAACCATTAAGAGGGGCCAAGGCCAATCTCTATTCCTTAGGATTTGGGCCTAATGATCGCTCGTGTGACCTAGCCTGCATCTAGAGATTCTGCTGGCTATTTTTCAAGAAGACATTCGGCCGTTTTCCCTTATAAATATAGGCTTCATGGTTAATTTGAGGGAACTTTACGCTGTTAATTGCTTTGTACTCCATTGTATTCATGGATTCCGATCTGATCCCTATTGTACTCAGAATTAAAAGTTATTAATAAAGTAATTTCTCCAAAGTGGACATAGGCTTTCAACATTGGATCACTATAAATCATTATGTTCTATTTTTTTTGCTTATTTTCTATTATTTAATTGCTTATTTCCTCTATTTTCATTCAAATTTATTCATTTAGTTCTCTACAAAAATCTACTGGGTGTTTGTGACAAAGTTTGGTGTAATCATTTTGGTGCTTTCACTGATAAAATCAATTCTCAATCTGATTGGATCTCATCATCTACTAGTGGATTCCCCTATCTGTGAGATAGATCAATTTTTCTACTAACGAGTTTCTATTTCAATTTAGATTTGAAGGAGATCTAAAGGAAAATAATAGCCATGGTTAGAGGAACTAAGTCTACTTCCATTATTGTTGAAGTAAATGAAGAAGCTGGTGGTCAGTAGGTCGATCAAATGTTCAAATTATAGCTATAGAAACCCAGAATATGGGTGAATTTATCACCAAATCCGATTTCCAGAGCTTGATGAAGGAACCGATGGACAGCCGTCAGCAACTTAACCAACAGATCCAGGAAAATATTGTCCTGATGAACCAGTTGAAGGATCAACATGGAAATACATGGAAGGAGCCTACTTCGTACTCAGGATCAGAGAATTCCTCTTCATCTGATGGTTATCACCGAAGTAGACGTCGCAAGCTGAAATGTACAATACTAGAACATCAGGACAAAATCAAATAGCCTACTATTAACGACTGGCACCGATTGGCCCCGATACCTCCAGAGGGATCAGTGTTGATCCCTCCTTCCATTGAGGGAATCACCAATCAGTTGGAGGGCCCTCTCCGGAGGTGTTGCAATTGATCAAGGTGCTGGTGCTTGGGTGAATGTAGCTGAACCACGAATGAGAGATGCTGGAAGGAAAGTTGCTCAAGAGATGGATCAGGACAAGAGGAGCCAAGGAAACATGGTAATGCACGTAGACTTGGACCGGGACATTCGCCTGAGGTAGAGCACAATCACCACTTTGCACCAACTCTTTAAACAAATTTAACAACCATGGTAAGGCAGCTTGTGAAAGAAAGTCAGAGCTTAACCAATGATGATTTGGGACTATCCAGAAGCCATACTCCATTCACCAATAACATACAGAGTATCTGTAGAGGTTTAATATGCCTTCGATGCCTTCTTACACGGGAAATACTGACCCCAGGCAGCATCTTCTGAGGCAAGAATGGCTTATGGACTCCACCATAGCCCCTGATGTTATCAATGCGGATGTTCCCTATTTTCTAGAGAGAGTTGCGACCATGTGGTTTACTAAGTTACCACTGTGGTCTATTTCTTCGTTTGATGCATTAGTAACAAAGTTTTTGGAGCATCACATGCGTGTGCTTCTCCCCAAAGGTATTATGTCTCTCTCCAGCTTGCTTTGAGCACTAGGGGAGTCACTTAAAGATTCCCTAGAAAGGTTCAATACAGATGTTACAGAAGACGGTGATCCAAATGATGATGCAATACTCATGGCACTGACTAGGGGAGTCGACCTCAATTCCGAATTTGGTGATTGGTTGGTAGGAAAGCCTCCTTTTGGATTTGATCGTTTCTTTTCAAAGGTAGCTCAGTTTCTGAGAAAGAAGGAGCAAAGCGAACTAGAAAAAGGGATGTTGCAAGCCTAAATGCTGAGGGAGCACAAAATAATGTAGCAGTAAGATAGTCTGGTGATAGTTCTGGTAAAATTCAGATTAATATTTAGAATAAACCTAATGAGTAGAAAACAAAGGTAACAACAACCGCGACCAAAGACGAGATTCTAGGAGAGGGAAGCCAAGGATCCCTATGTACGACACATATATGCGTGTGAACATGTCAGTATAGAAGATCTATCTATCGACCTGTAATACTATGAACTATCGAAAATCACCTCCATGAGAGTCAACGGAGAAGCAGAAGCAGATGGGGAAGTACTGTAGGTTCCATGAAACCTATGGACACAATACGGATGAGTGTCATCACTTGCATGATATCACTGAGAACTTAATTTGTGATAGAAAATTGCAACAGTTTGTTAAAGCCCCGTAGGACGACGGGCATGGGACATCCGACCCTAATCGAGGACAAGCTTCGCCTAGTGTCGAGGAACCTAAGCAGACTAGAGGAAGACTAGTTATCAATACCATTGTTGGAGGACCGCATCCAGCGTACAGGAGCTGGCATGAAATGGGGCATTATGCAAACACGATCAGGCATGTTGATATGGAATGCTATTCAAACAAGAAGGATGATGCTTCGTCCAAACAGTAACGTACTATAAGGGTGACATAATATTCTAAAGTAGAGATGCGGATAAGGAAGAGGCCCCTACGATCGACCCGATGGTGATCTCGGCCATGACCGGCCCCACCTTAGTGAGGAAGATTTTGATTGATTGTGGTGGTTCTTTAAACATTATTTTCAATAAGGCTTACGACCAAATGAGAATGGAAGCCAAAAACATGAAACCATGCAAAGCCCACATCCACGACTTTAATTGTATCACGACTAAAGCGGTGGGCTATATTGAGCTACCCGTGGAGTTAGGGGATGGCAACCGTAGGAGAGAGTGGATGCTGCCATTTGTTATATTGGATGTGGACTCTCCATACAATGCCTTTTTAGGCCAACTGACCCTTGTTAAATTTAGGGTAACTCTTTCCCTTTGATGCTTGACACTAAAATTCCCACAAACAACGGTGTGGGAATTTTTCATGGGGACTGGGTGACTGAACATGTCTGTTATGTGGCTAAGTTGAGGGATGCTCAATGAAAGGAAAAAGGAAAAGGTGTGGAGAAGTCCCCTTGCATAAAAATCAATGAGGGTAGGCGGGTTATTTTGAGCCTTGGCCAAAGATTGAAGGCAATGTTGAAGGCCTGATTATTTATTAGTATATGCTAATTTCGTTGTTACAAGTGTTTGGGTGGCACCTCCATATGTTGATCCGACACTCTAATGTGTATTTCTATGAGTATATTTTGCCCCTTATGTGGGTACGATTTGGGTTAATAATGAAAATATATGTAATAAATATTAGAATGAATTTGATGAATGAAGCATTTTGTTGTTCTATTTACTTAGACTATTTTGAATAATACCGGACTCACTCTTGGTCGCTCGTAAATAATTAAGGTAATGACTATAGCGTCATCGCCTTTCATTTTTGGGTCTTTTAGTGAGGGATGTTACACATTCTTCATACATGGTGTAACATATATCTCAACGATACATAGCATAATCTAAAGTTTCGAAATTAATTATACTTAATATTAGATATCTTTAGCTTAACAAACCAAACATGAATGTTATCAAGACATACTATCACAATTTTGTTTTATATCAAATATACAACATATTAATATACAAAATAAACCACATTTACTTTCGATGAAATTGAAATTAATCATTATTTCATTGATATTATTGGTATTCTTGAGATTATTTATGCTACTTAGATGTGTCTATTAGTAAACATTGACAATGCGAAGTTCTATTGCATTTTACAACAACCTTTATATCTCATATATTGTAACTAATTTATAGTCGGGATTTCAGATCTAATATTCAAAAGCTCCATGAATTAGAACTCATAAAAGATAATCTTTTATAAGTCGTATTACAACTTGACATTATTTCATGTTCCTTCCTAAATCTTCTTCAAACATTTAGTATAATTCCAATTCCAATGTCTCTATAGAATCTGAGGTAAAGTTCACCATCTCTTTATCGCAACAGTACTATTGTTACAACTATCACATTAAATTTCTTGTTTCTTTCCTCAAAGCTCACACCCCTAGGAGAAAATCTAATTATGCGATCATGACCTAATCCCATTATCTATTGCTTTCTTTCACCCTTAACAAATAAAGATATCGATTTTGCAATTAACCGACTGGATCAAACTGATATTTCAGTTAATTGAGCCTATCTCCAGTTCTTGGTTTAGAACTATTTCTTATTCAACAAGTACAATGATACACATAATCATACTATGTGATCTTGTACTATGTTTAACTTGCTCTATTCAAAAGAAATCATTCGAATTCCGTACATTAGGAACTAATATTGTTCACTATATAACTATCATATATGATCAAATATGGGTCAAATATCCATTCTCTCATATTTTGTAGAGGTAATAATAATATAGATATTAAACATTATTAAACAGTTAAATCTTAAATGGACCAATATCAGAAATATAAATGACTTTTCACTTAGTTTGTCCTGATGGACTTTGAAGTGACAACATGCCAAGAATTAGTTTAGGTGAATATACATTTCTTAGCCAATTTTTAAATTATTTCATTATGTATACTTCAATTGGTAAAAAAAATTTGATTACATTAACGCATTTTTATCTTAGAAATAGATATTGTAATATTACATAAATTCTTATACTTATTAGATTAGTTTATTATATTCATTCTGGTAAGGTTCCCACTAGTTTGTATATTTATCAAAATCCTAAGAGAAATAAAGAAACCGTTAGATTTCTATAATGGGCAATGGGACCTACTAATTGTAGCGATTCTCCTTTCAACTCTTAGAAATCGACATTAATACATCAACGGTATTCACATGCCGAATATCCAAATGCGAAAAGACAGATTGTTTGTGGTAAAAGGATTAAAAGACAAAACAGAATCTCACTTCATGACGAGAAATGTATAATATACATAAGATCTTTATAAAATGAAATAATCTTTATTATATACATAACATCAAAGTTTACTAATATATTATCAGTCTGGACAGTTAACAACATGTTCTTACAATTTCTAGTAAATACAGACATAAATTAGGAACAACAAACAGCAGAAGAATATAAGATACATGCGTAAGTTTTGGAGAATCCAATCCTCTCCGGAAAGCTCCAAAGTATCCAGATAAATCTAGAAAATATGCTCCGCCTGACCCAGGCATTACAAAAGAATAACGTCCAGATCAGTTTGGTAAACCAGCGTAAGAAAATTCGAATCAAACCATATTGATTACTAAATTTGAAATGTTTTCAAAATAAAAGGTAATTCGTAAGACCATGCCGCATATAAACACGGATGGCTTTTTACCTTTCGGCAACCAAACCATTTTTATTATAAATCCAGTGATATTATAATAATATATAGGGTTTTAAAATAAATATAGAATCATAGCCGAAATAGTTACATTAATTACATTCCAGCAAACTAGGTTTTACAACCAAAACCGTAAAGTCATGTATAAGGAAACTAACATGGCAAGTTAAGGGACTACTTTCGAATATACACCTCTAGAAAAATGTACCTGAGGCTGTAGCTCGTTGCACCTCTACTACACAGAGCTAGCTGCCCCTTTAACATAATAGGCTGGATTATATCATCCTTCGACAACGAAGCTACCTTAATTTTTCCTCGATGCCTGCACGCATACCATAGCCGAGGAATCCAATCTAGATAGAGGAATGATGCTCCTAATGGGTAATACCCACATAGCTCCGATGCATCACCTATTTTAGCCATTTTCGGTTATGAAGCTTGTAAGGAAACGCTTTACCTTTTGCTCCTAGCAATTCCTACTTAGATTGCTAACACTGCCATACATGCATTAATGCAATACTAATAGTCATCCACACAAGTTTGTTCTAGGACTGAACGAAAGTGAAGGCACTACTTCTACTACATCCATTTTGGAATCACCCTCAAGATTAGTAGAAAGTAGCCCTTGCACTTCAATAGCTTGATTCCATCATCTCGAACCTCTTTCAAAACGTAGAACATGCATATAGTCCTGGAGTGGTTACAGTATAGAGTCATCTCATGTAAGTATACTCTTTCCACTTACTGGTCGCCTCAAAACCAAATCGTTAATTCCGATAAACTCAACGTCGGTTCTTTTAAAAATAATCGACAATATATAAGAGCGGAGCTCACCTCATAACCGATAAGATAAAGGATTTCCTTATCATTTGTATTAGGAAAACAAAATGAGTTTTTATAAATATAGCATAGCACCACCGACAGTAACTATACTATACAAGCCCTGTATTTCTCTTAGATATTTCCTGAGTTATATCCTTCAGCGTTAAGTGGAGAAAAAACATTTCCCTACCACTAAAATTGAGAAGGGTTATTTATTTTAGGCCAAGTTGTTGATAGTCAGTTATTTGACTATAAATTAATCAAACATTCAAATCAAAATTACATTTTCAATTGTAACTAATAAGCCTTTTTAATTAATCATTAGTTATTATCCCTTTTCAAAATATTTATTGAAATGTTCGTATACTTATCTCACTGGCATAAGTACATTTATAAAACATTATGACAGATTTCTTATTTCAGAATCATATTAAAAGGATCAAAATAGATGTTATTAATAATAGAGAAAAGGATAACCCCAAACACTATCCCTTTGGAGTTAAATATAAAACGATCGTTCCATACTACCATAATTGAGAAGGTCAGTTAAGTGAAATCGAATCTCAAATTACTTCTATAAATTTCTTCCGTAAATATTTTGAATAAATCTCTTTCATTTATGAAAACCTCATTTACTGAAATTCCAAATCTATTTATAAAATATATTTATAAATCTCCAAGTTTATTTATAAACTTCATTATATAAATATCAAAATCCCATTTATAAAACTTCCTTCTAAAATCATATGAAAACCAAGCTTTTTTCCCAATCCCAAAACCTCTTTCCAATTTATGAACCCCTTTGATAAATAATTTTTATTAGATAAAACTTTTAAAAATCTTTCATTTGAAAATAAACCCTTTTATAAAAAAATTCCTTATTCAATCATGATGAATAAAAACTTTAACATCATAAAAATATAAGTTTAAACATTTTCAATCATATAATAATTAATTAACTATAAATAAAATTAATATAATAATTAATTATCTTTAAAAATATATTAATATATTAATAAATTAAATTTAAAACATTATTAATATATATAAATAAATTAACTTTAAAATCATATTAGAAATAAATTTCTTTAAATCAATATTATTATAATAATATATTAACTTTAAAATAATATTATTATAATAAATAAACTTTTAAATAATATTATTATAATAATAAATTAACTTTAAAATAATATTATTAATTACATAACAAATAACTTTTAAGTAAAATAATCAACTTTAAAAGATAAAATAGTTAACTTTAAATTATAACTTTAGAATAATATCTTTAAAATACTAATTTAACTTTAATATAATAATTAATTTTAAAATAGTAATTAGCTTTAAAAATTACAAATAAATTTAAATAATATTAAAGTATAAAATAACTTTAAATCATATTTGGAATATAACTTGATAATTACAATATTAAAATATATAATTAAGTTAACTTTAAAACATTGTTAATAAATAATTATTATATAAAACACTTACCAAAAATAATAATTATATAAAACATTTATAATTGTTTAAAATTGAAGTTGATTTAGATCTGTAGCTTTCTAAATTTAGAAAGAGGCTTAGGTTATAATGTTACTTAAACAAGTCACCATTCAGTTTAATTTAACTTCCCAAGTTAATAACTGGTATTTACATAATCAACATCTATGTAAACAAATTCAACAACTAACCAAGTTATCACTTATTCAAATTGGCATAACAATAAACGACATATAACATTAACTGTCCAAATTTAAAAAATAGCGGAACAGTGTTTTATTCCGTTAAATACATGTCCAAATTACTCAATAATTGTACGGTGTTCATTTGACCAAATAGATAACACCCATTTAGTATAATAAATTTAACAAAATTATTATTTAAAATAATGTACCTAATTCGGTCGTTATTATCTAATCAATAATTTAAACATCACCAAATCTATAAACCAGTTACACAACAATGTTAAACTCATTAATACGAGTCCAACGCCACAAGTTTATAATCTAACATATTTTATTTAAATTAAAATAATTTAAAGAAAAAAATTCTCACCTTTAATAAATCATGGCTCAAAGCTCAAAATCCAAGCCTGTGCAAGCCTTCCTTCCCTTTCCTAAGTTCGACATCCCCAAATGAAATTCCTAAAACCCACCTGCCTTGTCCAAATGCTTAACCACCCTGCCTCGACCGCAACTAGCTATTGCGTCACCTCCAGGAGCTCCTCCTTGCTTAGTCTCCCCTAAGAAATCCGACCCGAACCCAAGAGCTATAGGACCACCATCTCCCCCAATTCTTTCAAATTTTCACTGCCATAGAACCTATGTGCACACTTATACGTGCACGTGCATGACCATCGTCCATCATCATCCTTCTATCCTATACCACTTGTAGGTCACACGCTGCTCGACATCCCAACGATGCCATTGCTTTGAAACCAAAACCCTCGTAGCAAAATCCGACCTCAAAGCCGCAATTTGATTTCGCATTTTCGAGTGGCCCAACCTCAATTAAACACTAACCACTGTCACTACACCCCACTTCAGTAATTGTCTCCAACACTAATGCAACCGTAACCCCCATAACTACCTTCATAGTAACTTCAGTCTACTATGGTGGTCCTCCTTTACCGCCATTGATCAATGTCCCAACCCATAAATTCATGCCTCCTGAACCATACTTCAAACTATATCCGACACTACAGGACACCGAAGAACAAACAACCATGGTCAACATCTCCTCCTCGGCCCCAAGCTCCTCTCTGTCACCTCCTCTACTTCTTACGGCCACTGTTCGTCCGAAATTAGTTTTTAAATTGAAATTGATCAACTCCACCTTCCTTTTGATTCATAACCTAAAAAAATTCACCAAGCCACCTCTAAAAATCCCAATCATTGATATGAACCCATCCATACCCTCCTTTCATCAATCCATGTTCATTGGAATGCAACCAATACTCGACTACTCATGGTTTTTCGCTATTTTCTTACACCTCACTCGATGAAAAATCTTGAAACTATTTTAAAAAAAAACTATGAATCAACATACACAACTCTCTAGTTGCGGCATATAAAAATTCATTACGGTTTGAGAGTTATGGATTTTTAATGGTGGGGAGAAGTTTATTTCATTATTTTTGCAAATGAACAGAGATGAAGAAGAAGCACAAATAATGGCAGCAGATCAAAAGTGAAGAAAGACATATATATGCGTATAAATACATGGGCAACCACACCAACAAACAAGATCCCAAATTAAATTCAATAATCAAAGGGATAAAGAAGACAAAGGGAAAGGGAACAATGACAGTGGTGGCAAGGAAGACAAAGGTAGGTGATGGGGGACAAAATGTTGGCTGACTATTGGTTTAGTTCATTTTCGATTTGGAAAGATTTTGGTGCCCCATCACACAATCCTACTTCCCATATGAGCTGCAAACGATACGAAATAAAATACAACCGGCTACAAAAATGTGACATGATCACAAAATAAAAACAAAATACACCGGTTATGAAGTTCTGTTAAATTTTAAAATACCAACGTCTGACGTAAAATACATCAAGCGACAATTTGAAATATTTACTAAATTAAAAATTATAAAAAAATTCTGTAAATTCAAAATTGTACCAAAATGATTTTCATTTTATTTTTAAAAACACAAATAGTATATTTGAAATAAATTAAATATTCCAAAACTTAAAACGATAAAATTCAGGGTTGTTACATTATTCTCCCTTAAAAGAATTTCGTCTCGAAAATTCCAAGGACGGAAAATATGACAAAATTTAGACTGAATCCCGAAATAACCATTTTAAATGACCTTCTTTTGTTTGTAGAACACTTAAAAATTTTACTTCTTTTCATTTAACCGTATCATACTTTTATAAATCCTAAGGGCTACAAAATATTAATTTCAAGTCATTTTCCAAAGTTATTTATGAACACGTTTTCATAAAACATAGCATAATTTTAGAAAAACTGGTATAACAACCTACTACATCCTGAGGATATATACACTACCTAGTTCCCATTTTCTATTTATAACTCAACTTGAGAATTAAATTGCCAGTTTTTATTTCAATACTCCTTTTGAAATGATACTATATATATTAATCCATGGTAAATATGTGTGTGTGTGTATGTATGTATGTATATGTATGTATGTATATCCCGAGTAACCCCAAAATCAAACCAAAGAACTAGGTACTACCAAATAATATTGTATATCCCCTACTAGGAAGGATAATACGTAAAGGAAATGTTTACCATCAGAAAACATTTTTTGCCCAATTTTTAGTTTATTTCGAGCCACTCGAACTAGCTAACTCAAAAGATTTTTCTTCCTTTTCAAATCTACTTTTGAAATAATATTATCGTTGTGTATCCAAATAAATAGTTTTAACAGAAATATCAATTTGCAATTGGCTTTAGGTACATTTTAATTCGAACTCATTATAATGGCAAAGAGAATAATTTACTAAGTGCACTGCAACGTTCGAACATCCAATCGTCACTTAGAATATTATTTTGATCATCGTAAAACAAATCGGGACTCATTCCCCAAACCAATCCAAAGAAAACACCCCTCATTTCAAAATTTTCTTTTCAAAAATATTTACGCTTAAAAATATTTTTAAGTGAACTATTACTACCATTTCCAAAATGCTTATACTCTAAAACTCTCTCAAATAAAATTATTATTTCTTTCCTTATAAATAATTTAAAACAATAAGATGTATATTTACTTAAAAATCACTTTTTTGAAAAATTTCAATTCATAAATACCTTCAAATAATTCTTCTACTATTTTATCTCAAACCTTGAAACCATTTTCCAAAATTACCGGGATTTAAGTCCTCAAAAATCATTTTGTTTACAAAACATATTCTTACAAACTAGATTTATAAAATCAAATTTTATAAAATCAATTCCAAAATATTTATATTAATGTATTCTAGTTTTAATAAACAACTTTTATTAGAGTCAATTTTAACCCAGCATTGTCATTGAATGCCTTATAGTCAAATGTAACACTCCTAATTTTTATTAACATTGTTCAAGGGATTTAATTAGTTAAATTAAAGATTAAAATGGTTAAGGGATTGATATTTTTGTAATTAAAAGGTAGCCATGCCTAAACTAATGAGCTAAGGGGATTTAAAATGAAATAAGAAAAGGGAAATTTGATAAGGGCAACACAGGAATAAGCCACACTCTTATACCCTAAACCCTTTATACCATATCATTTTTCATGTTCATAATCAAAAATACCAAACTTAGAGGACGACCACCATTGAGAAGAGCAAGAGGAAGAAAAGCTAAATCAAGAGGAAAAGCTTAATTAAAATTCAATCCATGATCAAATCTCAACTCCATAACAACAAAGCTAAGATGGGTAATATGTCACATCTCATATTTTAATGTTTTTGGTTTCTAAGATTAGACGCGAATGATTTTCCAAAGTTTATTGCCATGTTTTGAAAGATAATTAGATATATATGCTTGTTAATGAATTATGCTTATTCATATTGATTTTATGACATGTTTTGGATTGAAAAACCTATCAAGTGACATTTAAATGCCTTTTGATTTTAGTATATGGTCAGAAATGATATTTTAAAATAGGTTTCAAGTTTTATAGATTTTTGATTAACGTGGATTTGTTATTAATTTTCAAGTGAAGAAAATGGATATTTGGGTTTAAAAATTAATTACGGCAATTATATATATGTTTTGCACCAGAAAATTAAATATGTTCGAAAACATATTAAAATTGATATATGAGAATTTTTATAGAATTTTCTTAAGTGTTTTAGTAAATATATAAATTATTTAAGGTATGGGACTTAAATGTTTTATATGTTTATAAAAGAAGAAGGGGTTGTTTGCAAATGCTTTAAAATGTTAATCTCTGAAATTCGGCAGCACCTTTCAGAAAAGATTTTGAAAAGTTAAGGCAACCAATTATAATATGACAAATAAGTAAGTTAGTTGAAAATAATTACCATTTTAAGATAAAAATAAGATTTTATAAGGTTCCAATGCTTCACCATCTTCGGCAGCCACCTTTTGACTGAGTACCTCCGCCTCAAACATTAGTCGAAACCAATACACGTGGTGCCAAAAGCCTTGGTACGTAGTAGTTTGGAGATAGGCGAAAGGTATAGGGTCAAAACAAAGGGTTCCAAAGGGGGGTCGAAACCTTGCTTGCTTTTAAATGGAAATGCGCCTGCTTTGCTTTCGAATAGAATGGTTTCGAATAAGATAGCTTCCGACTTGGACGATGGTTCTAAAGAAAGAAGGCTTTCGAATGAGGTTGCGCCTTTGCTTTAAAGTAAATGCTTTCGATAGGGTCAAAACCCTTACTGCATCCTTTTTACTTTCGACCCAGATTGGCTTCAAAAGGGTCCCTTTGTTTTGAAAATTAGAGCTGCTTCTCCACTACTTTCAAAGGGATAGGTTTTGACACCATCCATTTCTTTTACTATGAAACAGCTTTCAAAAGAGTTGCTTTCGACTTAGTTGTTTTAATACCCTTCTTATATTTGAAAGTTAAACCCCAAAGGTTTCGAAAGGAATGGTTTTCGATGGTTTAGGAAGGTTTTCCACATGTTTTAACTTGAACCCAATACTTTCGAAAGGTTTGTTTTAAGTAATATACTTTAATTCTTTTGAAAGGTAACTAGATTTCGAAGGGGAGGCTCCTAGTATTTTTGAAAGGTGTGTATATATATATATATATAAGGTTTTGAAGCGGTGATTACCCAATGTTATTGAAAGTTTCACCTTACTGTTTAAATGGAAGTTCCCAATGTCTTCGAAAGACATATTTGAAGTGGTTTAAAAGAAGGTGTCAAAAGTCTATAAAGCTTTCGAAGGGATGACTTCAATGTTTTCGAAAGGCTTATGATTAATGGTTTCGAAAGGTATGTCTTGGTCTTTCGACCTAATGTTTTAAAATAAAGTGGTTTACTTATATTGAAAGGGGTACTTTCAATAGTCTTGAAAGGGGTACTTTCATTTTGGTTTGAAAGAGAATTGTTTAAAGGATTAGACAAAGGTTTCGAATGTTTTCACCAACAATGTTTTGAATAAAGCATATATCATGGCAAAGAGTTTTGAGTAAAGAAAATAGTATTTTTTTCCTTGTTTAAGTATGATTTAATGGGATTAAATCATTTTGAAAATGTTTTCAAGGAAAATTTGCAAGTGTAGTTAACCTTAACAAAATGACTCAAGATTAGAAAAAAAGATAGGAATGGTGTAGGGGTCGCACCCTACTCATTAGGTATTAGTCCTTAGCTAATTTAGTCCAAAATTCTAGTGTGTTGGGCTTAGTCATAGGTAGACTTAAATGATGGTTATACACAGAAAGGAATATATGTACAGAAAAAGGAGATATGATGTTGGTAAGCCCGCAAAATCGTTAGGATTAGGTGACCCTGGAAGAAGTAAGTTAGGGACAGATCGTCTAGAAGTTTGTCTAACAAATGTTAGATTTTTCGTTATTTTGTCTGGTAGACCGAGTCTGCCAAAAGTTAGTAATTAGCCAAACAAAACTACATTGTTTTGGATAGATTGTACATTCATTACCTGTTTTAATCATATATGATATTGCTATTATTGATAATCAGTTTGATTTACTAGTTTGGTTGCAGGAATTTGATTTGCAAAAAGATTTGTTTTAAAATGATATTAGTAAGGAGAAACTCATTCCGCTAAGTGGCATGGTCTCACTTAATATGAGAAAAACTGAGTATGTAATACTATTATTCACACCGGGCTTTATGTCTGACTCGAATTTTAAGTTTTCCCCTTAAAATTTTGGATGCCCAAAATTGATTTGAGTAGGCTGAGGTTTAAGGATTTCTAGGTTTTAGTAAGATGACGAATAAAGATTTCAAAAAACCCAGAAAGTTGATGGATAGCTATATTTAGGTTATTTGTCTTTATTCTGATGTGTTGTATTAAATCAGTTATGACTATATAGTACTCTAGTCAACCAAGGATGCATCTTCATATATCGTTCTTGGCATATTTTTAATGATTATATTTGATCAGTGCTTAGGAAAATATTATGGAATTATGCAATCTGAATATGAAATAACGTTTTGAAATGTACTCAGAAAAGCTGTTTTAATCTGTGATGATTTTATTTCATATTCATGTGACTTTGATGTTATAGATACCACTAACATTGCCGTATTTTATCACCGAAAGTTAATACTATAGATGACTGCAACATCTGTAGCGCTTATTTTTTGGACTTAAGATATGAAATGTTACAACTTGGTATCAGAGCATAGGTTTATGAAAATCTTTAAACTAAAATGACTTTTGAAAATATCCTAAGGAATTAGAGAAAAGATCGAGGTATGGGATAATACTGTAGTAACATACTTGTATTTGTTATTTATAAGTATATGCCTTATCTCTATTCTCCTATCTCTCTTAGCATATTCTTCTGTATCTTACGAGGCTTGAATATAGATATGGATGCTAGAGGTGGAAGAGTTAACCTTGAAGAAGGAAGCACCACTATAAATGGAAATGTCAGACCAAATACGAGAAGAAACCAAGGTCAGGCGCAAGCTGCAAATGTAGGTGCTAAAGTCCCGCAAGTAGACATGGGAGCAATATATCATTTTTTCATGAACATGATGCAGGTAGGAATTGATGCTGGAGTAGTTGGAGGAGGAAATCAAGAATCTCCATTGGTGAATAACTATGCTATTCAGAGTAGAGATTATTCTCATTTGGGAGGAAAGCCATTTATTGGTACTGAAGACGCAATCGAAGTAGAGAATTGGTTATGAAAGGATTTTCGCTGACTTCGGGCTCAATGATGACCAGAAATGGAGACTCACTTCTAGACGGCTTCAAGGGGCAGCACTGTTTTGGTGGAACAGTGTGACAGTTGGAGTCGACGAGGAGAATATGACTTAGGCTGAGTTCAGGAGGAGGTTAGAGGAAAGGTTTTTGTAAGAAATTGCTAAGTCCACTCTACTTAGGAAGTTTGCCGAGTTAGAGCAACGGGATATGACCATGCTCGAATATGCGATGAGGTTTGAGGAGCTAGCGAGATATGGTTGTGCTACGATTGATATTATGATTAAGAGGAATGAGAAGTTCACAAGGGGGTTGAAGCCTGAGCTTGCTAAGGCCATGTTGCCACAAATTAGGGATCCAAGTGATGTTGTTGTTAAGATAGCCTTGAGGAATGAAGAGACGCAAGATTTTTCTTAAAAGAAATAAGGCCAAAGAAGCTCACGAAGGGTAGAGTCAAAAGAGAAATTTTTTCCACAAGAAAGAAGCTCAAAAGGGTGGACCTACTACGAAAGGAAAGACAAAAGTGGTCTGTTACAAGTGTGACAAGAAAGGACACTATGCCCATGAGTGCCGAACAGGCAAGGGAAAGAAAGGTGCTAAGAAGAAAGAGGTAAGGTGTTTCAACTGTGATCAGGTTAGGCACTATAAGAACTAGTGCGAAGAGACAGCTAAGAATGGGAAAGGATGAGTGTTTGCATTGGAACTAGCGACCTCGGGATCAACAACGCAGGAGAAAGGAAAAGCTATGTTGGGAGGTATGTTTTTAGATTTATGGTGTATCAGTTAGAGTTCTATTTGATACCAGTGCATCACATTCTTTTGCATCTCATTGTTTGGTAGATAAGCTTAACCTAGAACCCTCGTACCTAGTTACTTCCTTAAGGATTGCAAATTTGATAGGAGGATATGCGACACTTGAGATGCAGTGTAATCACCTAGAGTTTCAATTGTTAGGTCATACCCTTAGTTGTAGTTTGTATGTGTTTGATTTTGTAGGGTTTGGAATTATTTTGGGTATGGATTGGTTAAGTGAGTACGTTGCCAGGATATTTTTCCATGGTTGAAAAATATCGCTTAGACACCCTGACGATAGTGATCAGATAGTATACTTCATAGAAAACTCTAGTTTTGAGGTTGATGTTTTGTTGGGTGTTGTGGAGGTAGAAAACGAGTTGAATCGCGTTTTCTTTGTGGGAGAATTCACAGATGTCTTTAAACCCGTAGTAGGACTACCATCGAAACGAGCTATTGAATTTTGGATAGATTTAGTACTAGGAGCAGAACTAGTGAGTAGACCACCAAGCAAAATGACATCTACCGAGATGAGGGAGTTAAAGGTGCAGTTGGTGGATTTGGAAGGCAAGATTTTTATCCGACCACGCAGTTCACCTTGGGGAGCAGCCGTAGTGTTTGCTAAGAAGCCGGAAGGATTGTTAAGGTTCTGTATCGATTATTATAAGTTGAATGAGAAGACGATAAAAAATGATACCCGTTACCTATAATTGACGATTTGTTCAATCAATTGGGTGGAGCCGAAGTGTTTTCCCAGTTGGATTTGGCAATAAAATTTCATCAGCTTAGAGTGGCTGATGATACTATTTCTTTGATGGCGTTTAGAACCAGATATGGATCGTACGAATGGTTAGTAATGCCGTTCGGATTGACTAATGTGCCAACATTCTTTGTAAATTTGATGAACTAAATTTTTTGAGAGTACATGGATAGGTTCTTGTTAGTTTTTAAAGATGATATTTTGATATACTCTAAGGGTGAAAGAGAGCATGAAGTTCATCTTAGTGTGGTGCTTGAGACACTAAGGCAACATCAGTTAAAAGTGAAGTTTTCGAAATATCATTTCTAGAAGAGGAAAGTGAATTTTCTTGGTCGTCTAGTCTCAAAGAAAGGGATATCTGTAGATTCGATTAAGATCGAAGCAGTGACCAGTTGAAAGAGACCCGAAATAGTGACTGAGATAAAGAGTTTTCTAGGATTATTTGGTTACTATTGGAGGTTCTTAAAGATTTTTTGCAGATAGCAGCACCGATGACCAAGCTAACGCGAAAGGATGAGAAGTTTGTTTGGACGATAAGTATGAGGAGGTATTCCAGAAGCTGAAACACTTATTGACTAATGCACCTATGTTAGTTGTTCCAAAAGGAAATCAGGATTTAGTGTTATATACAGATGCATGTGGAACAGGGATACGAGCTGTGTCAATGAAGAGAAATAAAGTGACTGCCTATGCATCTCGACAGCATAGATCGCATGAAGTTAGGTACCCAACCCATGATTTGGGTTAGAGGCAGTAATTTTTGCACTGAAGGTGTGGAGACATTACCTTTTGGGAGAAAAGTTTGAGTTATATACGGATCATAAGTTGCTGAAGTATGTATTCTCTCAAATGGAGCTGAATATGAGACAGTAGAGGTGGTTAGACTTTTTAGCCGCTTATGATTTTGGAATTGAGTACACCCCAGGGAAAGGCAACAAGGTTGCAGACACACTTAACAAAAAACATCAAAATGCAATGTTAGGGATGATAGCTGAGTAGAAAGATTTTAAAGCCTTGACGACATATAGAGTATAGTGGAGATCTGAAGCTAGATCTAGTAAGAATACTACTATGTTGTTATGTTTAGAAGTACAACCGATGATGATTGAAAAATTGGTTCTTAACAGATGGGGAATCTAGTATTAGCTTAGTGGATCAGGAATTTAAGGGATGGAACATAGAGTGATGACTTGAAAGACTTTAGTCTCGACCAGAATAGGTGGTTGAGAAAGAAAGGAAGGCTATGTGTTCCAAATGAGGGAAGCATTAGGTAGGAAGTTCATAAGGAATGCCATCATTTGAAGTTTGCTATTCATTCGGGAGGAACTAAGATGTATCAGGATATGAATAGAAGTTTCTTTTGGGAAGGTATGAAAAGGGGTGTTGGCTTATGGGTGAAGCAGTGTTTGAACTGTTAAAAGTAAAAGCCAAACATCAGAAACCAAGTGGGTTGTTTCAGCCTTTAGATGTTCCAGTTTGGAAGTTGAACTTTATCTCTATGGACTTTATAGATGGGTTGCCAAGGCCAAATAGGGGAAATGAAAGTATATGGGTCGTAGTGGACATGTTCACCAAGAGTGCCCATTTCATTACAGTTAAGTCAACCAGGATGGAACCTGTTTTAGCTATGTTATTTATGAAGAATATAGTTAGACTGCATGAGATTCCTAGTAGTATAATAAGCGATAGAGATTCCTTATTCTCTAGCGAGTTCTGGAAGATTCTACAGGAGACTTTGGGTACCAAGTTCAAGATGAGTACCGCTTATCATCCATAGAAAGATGGGTAAACTTAAAGAGTTAATAAAATCTTAGAAGATTTGTTAAGAGCTTGTGTATTAGATTTTGGGGGATCATGGGAAGACTTAAACAAGTCACCTTTAAGTTCAATTTAACTTCCCAAGTTAAACTGGTATTTACATAATAAACATCAATGTAAATGAATTCAACAATTAATAGGTTAACAAATCACTTATTCAAATTGGCATAACAATTATTGACATATAATATTAGATGCCCAAAGCTATAAATAGCATAACGAGGATTTATTCTGCTAGTTAAATGACCAATTAATGAATTAATTAATAGAACAATGTTTTAGTCTTCTAAATAGGTGCCTAAATTACCTTATTTAATTTACTTTAACGATACGATCTTCATTTGGTGAAATGGATAATGTCCATTAAGAATAATTAATTTAACGGTGTCATTATTAAAAATAACATAATTAAACTCAATCCTTATAATTTAATCAATAATTTAAACATCACCAAATCTATCAACAAGTTATATTACAATGTTAAATTCGTCAATACGAGCTCAATGCCACAATCCACAGGTTAACTGGATTTATAATGAATGAAATATAGTAGTTTATAATAAAATTAAAATAACTTAAAGGAAAAAAATCTCACCTTCAATACACTATGACTGAAAGCCTAAAACCTGAGCACATGCAAGCCTTCCTTCTCCTTCCCTAAGTTTGACATCCCCAAACGAAATTCCAGAACCCTTCTGCTTCGCCCAAATGCTTAACCACCATGCCTCGGCCACAACTAGCTATCGCGTCACCTCTAGGAGCTCCATCTTCCTTAATCTTCCCTAAAGAATCCGATCCGAACCCAAGAGCTACAGAACCATCATCTTCCCTGATTCTTTCGAATTTGCACTACCCTAGAACCCATCGTGCAAACGTATACGAGCACGTGCACGGCCATCGTCCACTGCCATCCGCCTATCCAAGATCACCTGTAAGTTACACGTCGCCTTCATATCCTAACAGTGCCTCCACCTTGAACCCAAAACCCCCATAGCAAAATCCAATCCCAAAGCCATAATTTGATTTCGCGTTTTCCAATGATCTTGCCTGAATCAAACACTAATCACCATTGCTACACCCGACTTCAGCCATTGCCTCGAACACTAATGAAACGTGACCCCCAAACCTACCTCTAGACCAACTATGGTCTACTCCTATGGTCCCCATTTGCTGCCATTGATAAACGTTCGAACCCATGAATTAATGACCCCTAAACCCTACTTTGAACCATATCTGACAATGCAGGACATCGAAGAACAAATGGCTACAGTCAACATCTCTACCTCGGCCCTAAGCTCCTCTCTGTCACCTCCTCAACCTCTCACAGCCATCGGTTCATTGAAAATTAAATTTTGAACGAAAATTGATCAACTCCACCTTTCCGCCAATTTAGAACCCAAAATATGGCCAAACCACCTCTAATAATCCCCAATCATCGATACGAACCCATCTACACCCTTCGTTCATCAATCCATGTTCATTAAAATACGACCAATACTCGACTACTCACTATGTTTGTCCATTTTCTAACATCTCACTCGATGAAAAATCTTGAAACTATTTTTTAAATAAACTATGGATCAAAATACACAATTCTCTAGTTAACAGCATATAAAAATTTATTACGGTTTGAGAGTTATTGATATTTAAAGGTGGGGAGGATTTTATTTCATTGTATTTGCAAATGAACAAAGATGACGAAGCAGAAATAACGGCAGCAAATCAAAATTGAAAAAGGACGTATGTATGAGTATAAATATGTGGGTAACCATATCAACACACAAGATTACAAATTTAAGTCAATAATCATAGGGACAAAGAAGACAAAGGGCAGAGGAACAATGGCAATGGAGGTAAGGAAGACAAAGGCAGGTGAAGGGGAAAAAATGTTAACTGGGTACAGGTTTGGTTTATTTTTGATTTGGAAAGGTATTGGTACCCCGCCACACAATCCTACGTTCGTGTACGAGCCTTGAATGACAGTAGATAAAATACGATCGCGTATAGAAATATGACATGATCACAAAACAAAAATAAAATACACTGGTTATCAAGTTCTATTAAATTTCAAAAATACCAACGTTTGACGTAAAATACGTCAAGCGATAATTTTAAATATTTTCTAAATTAAAAATCATAAAAAAAATTATAAGCTCAAAGTATTACTAAAGTGATTTCTTCTTATTTTAAAAAAAGGGAATATATGAAATAAATTAAATTTTCCAAAAATAAAAATGATAAAATTCAAGGTTGTTACACTTATCATGGGGATCTAACCTTGAGTTTGCTTAAAAAATCATGGCAACATAAGCGGTGGATAACACTTATCAGTTATATCCTATTTAACTCCTAATCTTGTGGTCTTTGCCCTAATCTTAGTTATCACTTTGAGTTTTCTCAATAAGGCATAAAAGATTATTCGCTCTGATCTATCATTTCACGATGGCCTAAGGACCAATTATTTACACTGTGAGTTTTCTCAACAAATCCAAGTGATGTCCTTACCCATTTAGAGACATACTAAATAGTGCTTCACATGATTCGATTAGCTTAAGCTTGCTCAACAATCAACATGTATGTAACTATCTACCTAATATGTAAATGGTAGAGGACACCATTGTTTAAGAGTCACAAACTTAGTAATTTAGAGTGATGTTGATTCATAAATAACATATTTTCTATGAAATACCCGCATTATACAAGTGTCGGACGCATCTGATATCACAACATATGTACACTACACGTGTATTTATTTTAAAAATACAGTTTTGGTTTATTTTCAACCACATATACATACTACTTATGTATATTCATATGAGATTAATTTATTTATATCTTCTATAATTAGTTAAATCATATATTACATATATAAGTTTATAGGTATTTACTTAATTAATTAAACTATTTAATAAATTATTAATTTAAAATTTCACAAATCTTAAATATTAATTAAATTCAAATAAAATGAATTGCTATATAATTGTAACATATATATATTTATGTGTTTATTTACCACACACACACATATGTATTATAACATTAGTATTATATACATATAACTAATAATTTGGAGAATTTTAGTTTACTTTCTTAAACGATTTAGGAAAATTTTACAACTATAACACTTATAGTTGTATACATATATCGGTATATATATATATATATATATAAATAATTAATAAATTATTTATTTAATTAACCAATTTTAATCAAATATTAACTTTCAAAAATTTATTAATAATTCTCAAAACAATTTTAAGGAAAATATAAGTTCATATTATACATATGTCTATCATAACACTTACAATATACATGTTTATATTTTAAAACGCTTTTAAATAGATACTTTGATAACATTTATGAAAGCCTTATATTTAAATTGAACTTTTAAATCAAAGCATATTCTGTTATAATGAAATATCATATTTAAAAATCAACCAAAGACCTAAACTAATTTTGGGCCACGCACGTTGGCTAACTTTGTGGCTTTCGTCTATCCCTGGGTTAGGCCAGAGCCAAGCAGGGGAGAGTACTGGTTACTCTAACCGTTAGCCTTGGACGCTTCTTTCAAGACATTTTTAGATAGAAAAGTCCGTTAGTTGGCCTAAATGTTGACTAATTTTTTATATAAACTAGTTGGGCTCTTTACCAATGTTGGATCAGGTCCATTTTGCACCTGGTTATCTAGGGTAAATTTCAAAAAAAATTCCTAAATGGATCTTTGTTGGGATAAAATAAATAATCAATATTTTATTAGATTTTTTTAGTGTTTCAAACTATTATTTTGCATCTATATTGTATTTTATGAACTTTTAACTTGTGTGCATTTTGACATATAATGATATATGCAATACAAAGCGATATATATAATTATGCTAAGAATGTGAATAAAATAAATATATATATATATAAATGGTTATTCGGATTTATAACCAATATGCATAAATATAGTATACATACATATGTATATGAGGTCCTTTATATATGTTGGGTATGTTTCGACCAGTCCAACCCTATGTCGAACCAACACCATTTCCAACTACTGCCGAACCAACACCAATCAAGCCCACACCGGACCAACCCCTCTCCCATGCTCGCCGAACCAACCTCCACCGAACCAAACGCCATGCATCCACCAAGTGTTGGGTATGTTTCGACTAGTCCAACCCCCTGCCGAACCAACACCATTTCCAACTACTGCCGAACCAACACCAATCAAGCCCACACCAGACCAACCCCTCTCCCATGCTCGCCGAACCAACCTCCACCGGACCAAACGCCATGCATCCACCACGATTCCATCTTGCCACCGAATCACCCCACACCGAACCAGCCCACGCCGAGCCAAAACTCCAACCACACATCACCGATCCAACCCTACACACCACCGAACCAAACCCAAGGTGGCACCACCGAATGAAAGCCACTCGCCTACCACCGAATCAACCTCCTCCAGTTACGACCGAACCAACCAGATGTGCCAGGCCAGATTACTTCAGCCCAGGCCCACCAGCAGCTATATACATCCAAGACCCCTGCCTCCAGCCTCACTCTATAAATAAGGGGGCAGGGGTACAACAATGGCAGACAAGTTTGAGTGCTCAAGCACGGAAGGAACTTTCAAACAACTTTCATATACTTATATACAAAGCTTTGTACTTGTAATCTAAAAGAAAAAGGAGAATAACATATAAAGTGGACGTAGGCACGTTCTGGCCGAACCACTATAAATCTGTGTGTCTTTTACAGTTTAGTCCCTGCTTTTTATATATTTGCGTAAATCACCCAAATCACTAGAAACAACATAAATCAACTAATTCATACGACTTGGAGGTGTTTGTCCATTTTTCGTGCAAACATTTTTGGTGCTTTCACTGAGAATCGAGCTAGAAGCTACAGCTTCTCCTACTCAACCTTCTTCCTCACAGCATCGCTCCCTGCTCTGACAACATGACTTCCAGGCAGAGGAGAGATGTTAACAAAGGAAAGAACGTCGCAACTAGCAGTATCCCACATCCAGTGGCCCCAAATCAAGAGAATCATCCCGTTTTAACAGCAGTACCAGATGAAAATCAGGCAAATCCAACAGCCCCCGCCGTGGAACAACCAATTACTAGGGCGGACCTGGACAGGGTTGTGGCTGAAGTAACTAACCGCTTCGCATCTCAACAAGAAGCCTTGGTAGACCAACTCATGTCACGCCTAAGGGATGCTGAAGAATCCAACCGCAACACCGAATCATGGGGTGAGTCCCAATCTGGAGGATCTGGGAGACGACAAAGACCTTTCTTCTTCGAAGAGGTTAACAACAGAAACAGCCATGGTAGGAGCCTAGCCTGGACTCAGCCCGAATTCCGACCCGAGGAAACACTTGGAACCGAACCCACTGGGGGAGGTGCCAGGCAGGGGTCGGATGTAGCTGAGCCAGTCATACTACCTAACCATGGAAACACCAGTAGACGGGGCCGAACTGGAGTCCAGCCCGAAGTTGGACCCGAGAAAGTGCTAAGAACAGAACCCAGCAGGGGAAGATCAAGGCAAGGGCCAACTGTGGCTGACCCCAGCATGCCTCCGGAAGACCAGAGGCAGCCATTGGAGAATGTCAGGAGTGATAAACGATACCATCCCTACAAGTCGTCTGGACGGACTCAATCCCGCAGAGAAGAACCAAACTCATTTCTATCCTCTCCAAGTTCTGATGAAAGGATGGCGCGATTGTTCAGAGAGTGCATCCAACGGGAGCAAAGGGATCGAGGGATAGGTGCTAGGGTAACCAGCCCTTCACCCGTAAGATTGAAACTGCCATCACCCCCCGGGAATGGAAAATGCCAACGATGGAACCTTACAAGGGAACCTCTTACCCCATCGTAAACTTACAGAGATACACCCAGCATATGCTCATGAGCGAAGCAACGGAGGGAGTATTGTGTAAATGCTTCCCACTCTTCTTGGCAGACCTAGCTACCTCCTGGTTCTGCCACCTACCCCAAGGGTCCATCAGCTCATGGAAAATGTTGAAAGAAAAATTCATCACCCAGTTCCGCATTCATGTGGAACAACCCAAGGACGCTTATTCCTTATCTAATATCAAACAGAAACCCGGAGAGACAGTGCAACAATATCTAACCCGATTCAACGCCGCAGCGGCCGCAGTCCAAGATGCCGACGAGAAACTTATCCTAATGGCCCTCTGCAGTGGTGTACATCCGGATACTAAATTCGCTAGAAGACTAACCAAGGAAAACCAGCTACTTTACCTGATTTCTTCCATGAAGCTGGAAAGTATATGAGACTTGAAGACGCTGCCACTGAGAGGCAATCAGGGCAACAGGCTAAGACGGCTACAAACAGGGTCCCCGCTGCAGCAAAAGATATTCGAAGAAATGACTCTAGAGACAATGCTGGGGGCAAAAAGGGAGAAAAGCGCTTATATCGACCAGGACCAAGATTTGACTCTTACACTCCTTTGAATGAAACAATCGAAAACATCTTCCTAGCCACTCAAGACGAAGTTAGATACAAGCGCCCCCCGCACAAGAAAGAGTCAGATAACGCAATCAAGTCTGGAAAGTTGCCGCTTCCACGAATCCCATGGACATGACACCGATGAATGCCACCATCTCCGGGACTTGATTGAAGAACACATCAGAAGGAAGAGACTGGAACGCTATGTGAAAATCCAGAACAGGACTTCAACTCTTGCTAATGAGAATCCTAGACTACCCCCCCAAGAAGCAGGAAGAGGAAATCGCAACACCAGCGGTTCTAGTCAAGAGAAGATAGTGGTCCACACCATATCAGGAGGACCGCACATCGCCGACAGAAGCCGGGCGGAGATGGAAAGATACGGTAAGTCACTTAGGAACGATGAAGGCTACGTTAATTCTGTCACGGAAGAGCGCCACCCAAAACGGAAAGAAAATGACGACATCACATTCAGTAGGCGTGACCTAGAGGGAAGATAGTACCCACACATGGAACCTATGGTCATCTCTGCTTGGTTCGGTCCATCCAAAGTTTTCCGAATTTTAATAGACACTGGAAGCTCAGTAAATATCCAATTCAAGCATGCTTTCGACAAAATGAAGCTGTCAATGAAGGATGTATCTCCCTGCAACAAACCACTACATGGTTTCACTAGAGATGCGAAAATGCCCCTCGGGCAACTGGACCTATTTGTTGAAAAAGGAAGTCATCCCTGCTCCATTGTGCGAAAGCAAACATTTGTGCTAATAGAGAACCACTCGGCCTACAACGCCTTTTTGGGGAGACCGGCCTTGTCTGACTTCCAAATTGTCCTAGCCCCATGGTGCCTGAAGATGAAATTTCCAACAGATAACGGAATATGAGAAATAGAGGGAGATCAAGACGCTGCTCGAGACTGCTATGTAACTGAACTTCGCAATAACCGCAGAAAAGATAAAGGGAAAAATGCAGAGACTACTCTCTGCATGAAATACTTGGAAGCATAGGAACTAAAGAAAGCCCCTCCTCTTCGATATACCAGTGACCCTTTCAATTAATTAGACCCCAGGGACAAAGAGGAGGAGGCCACCACCGAGCCTGCAGAGGCTACGGAATTCGTAGCTGTAGACAAACATGACTCAAGTAGACTATTGAAAATCGGATCTCAACTGAAAGAAGAGTTAAAGGATCAACTCATTGATTTTCTTCACCACAACATGGATGTATTTGCATGGACACATGCTGATATGACAGGAATCTCCCCAGATGTAGCATGCCACGTACTGAACATCGATCCCACGAAGGTGCTAGTAAAGCAGAAAAAGAGAAGCATGGGGGCAGAACGATCCGCAACCCTAGAGGAAGAAGTAAAGAACCTACTTGCTAATGACTTCATACGAGAAGCCATCTACCCAGAATGGATCGCCAATCCGGTACTGGTAAAGAAAGCTAACGGGAAGTGGCGAACATGCATCGATTTCTCCAACTTAAATGACGCTTGCCCGAAAGACTACTTCCCACTCCCCCGAATCGACTAACTCGTGGACAGCACTGCTGGACACGAACTCTTATCCTTTATGGATGCATACTCAGGATATAACCAGATCCCCATGCACGCCCCCGATCAAGACCACACTAGTTTCATCACTGATCGGGGATTGTACTGCTACAAAGTAATGCCTTTTGGACTTAAAAACGCCGGAGCTACTTATCAGCGCCTTGTCAACAAGATGTTTGCGGAACTAATAGGACACACTATGGAAGTTTATGTGGATGACATGCTGGTAAAATCGAGGAAGGCCAACGATCATATAAACCACCTGGATGAGATGTTTCAAGTACTTCGCCAATATGGAATGAAGCTGAACCCTTTAAAGTGCTCCTTCGGAGTATCGTCGGGAAAGTTCTTGGGATTCATCGTTCATGCCAGGGGGATTGAAGCAAACCCCGAACAAGTTCGAGCTTTGCAAGATATCAACATACCATCCACTCGAAGAGAGATGCAAAGCCTAAACGGGAAAGTGACCGCCCTAAGTAGGTTCATCTCAAAAGCAACCGACAAATGCATCCCTTTCTTCGAAGCTCTAAAGAAAGACAAAGGAAAGTTCGAATGGACTGACGAATGCTCGACAGCCTTCATTAACTTAATCGAACACCTCTAGAGACCACCGGTACTCTCAACTCCAGATGAAGGCGAGGAACAGTACTTATACCTTGCTGTATCGTCCCACACTTTGAGCGCCGCTTTGGTGAGAGAAGACAACCGCGCACAGCGGCCCGTATACTTTGTAAGCAAGAGATTTGCAGGGGCAGAAGCCAGGTACCCTAAACTTGAGAAGCTAGCATACTGTCTGCTAATCACGTCATGGAAACTGCGACACTATTTCCAGTCTCATTCCATCAGAGTTTTAACCGATCAACCGCTAAGGCAGGTACTCCATCGCCCCGACACTTCTGGGCAATTACTTAAGTGGTGCATTGAACTAAGTCAATATGATATCACCTACCATCCTCGCACCGCTATCAAGGGGCAAGCCATAACCGATTTCATTGCCGAATTCACTACTAACAAAGGTAAGGAGCAATCTGAAATAGCAGAAGATATCAAGTGGAATCTCTTCATAGATGGAGCATCAAATGAACAAGGCTCGGGGGCAGGTGTTGTGATAATCACCCCCAGGGGGAGGAAGCTGCACTACGCCCTGAGGTTGGAATTCGCTGCCACCAACAATGACGCAGAATACGAAGCAGTAATAGCTGGGTTAGAACTGGCCTTGGAGATTGGAGTCGGTTCTTTATGTCTCCATAGTGATTCTCAACTCATTGTAAACCAAATACTGGGAGACTTCCAGACTCGAGGAGAACGACTCACAGCATATCTAAAAAACCAAGCTGCTGCTCAATCAATTGGATCACTATCTAATCAAACACATTCCTCGAGAAGAGAATCAAGAGGCCGACGAACTAGCAAAGCAAGCTAGTATGAAGAACATCACTATTTTCGGAGCATTAACCATCTCAAAGCATCCGGCACCAAGTTTCGAGCAAGTGAATCTGATAGCTGCGATCGACGAAGAAACTTGGATGACTCCTATCCGGAAATATTTACATGATAGCACACTGCCCGACAGGCGTAACGAAATCAAGAAAATCTTGGGGAAAGCTTCCCGCTATACATTACAAGAAGGCATCCTCTATCGGCGCGGCTTCTCTAATTCCTTATTAAGGTGTATCGCTGGAAGGGAAGCCAGGGAAGTCTTATCCAACATCCATCAAGGAAGTTGCGGAGATCACACTGGAGGGCAGACTCTGGCAAAGAAGATACTCCGATATGGATATTACTGGCCCACTTTAAACAAAGATGCCTTGGACTTCGTCAAGAGATGCGGCAGATGTCAGAAATTTGCCAAGATTCCTCGACTACCCACAAATGAGATTACTCAAATGACCAGCCCTTGGCCCTTTGCAGTATGAGGAATTGACTTGATTGGCGAACTGCCAAAGGGCCGAGGCGGAGCCAAATATGCTATAGTGGCGGTTGACTATTTCACCAAATGGGTGGAGGCGGAACCTCTAAATAAAATATCTTCGGAAAAAGTTATTAACTTCTTGATCAAAAATGTTTTATGCAGGTACGGGGTTCCACTCAAAATCATATCGGACAATGGACTTCAATTTGACAGTGAGGAATTCGCCGACTGGTGCCAAGAGCACGGAATTCACAAAAGCTTCTCATCTGTGGCTTACCCCCAGGCAAACGGACAAGTCGAAGCTATCAACAAAATTCTCAAAACCCTAATCAAGAAGAAACTTGAAAAGTCAAAAGGCGCTTGGGTGGATGAACTTCCTACGGCACTTTGGGCCTACCGCACATCTTACAGAACATCAACAGGGCATACTCCTTTCTCTTTGGCATACGGATCGGAGGCCATGCTCCCAGTTGAAACTGTAGTGCCTTCCCACCGTAGGATCCACTACAACCCAGAAGAGAATGAAGAACTCCTACACATGTCTTTGGATCTAATTGAAGAAAGAAGAAATGATGCAGCACTTAAAGCGGCAGCTCACAAGCAAAAAGTAGCAGCACAATACAACTCTAAAGTCAAGCACCGCAGCTTACAAGAAGGAGATCTTGTCCTCAAGCGGATCTTCCCGCGCCCCGGAGCACTAGACCCAATCTGGGACGGACCCTATGTAATTCATAAAGATCTCCACAACGGAGCTTATATTTTGTCAACAGTGGACGGAGAGGTGTGTCAGAGGGCATGGAACATCCAACACCTCCGTCGATACTTTTCTTAACTTGTACTGCCCATATGAAGTGAATTAACAAAGAGAATCAGTGGATGTAGACATTTTCGTGCCAAACCACTTTAAAAATCTTGTCTCTTTTTAACTTGTTCCTTTATATCTTGGCTGCTTGTTAATCTTTATCCTTTTATGTTGAACAAAATCGTGTATAACGACATTTCCATACTGGAACTTCACGGCGCAATCTCACCTGGACAAGACTCAACAGGTACTATGCGATTCTATGCACTCGTCGATGAGACACTTTTGCTCCAGCATCCCTCTGCTGCGGGTTAACTCATTGCTCGTGACTGCCCTCAAAGCCAACTGTAATGAGCCGATTATAAGCCATCAAGAAGGCCGACTATAGCCGATAGCAGCTCATTACGGCGTTCGGCTCACCGACAACTGTGAACCTACTTTAAGCCCCAACATAAGGTGTGGCCAGCCAGGGGTAGTTCACGATTGACGATCGGCACCCACGCTAGCCGGCCACAGTAAATCGAATAATACCTACGATTATGGGCCATAATGGCTTGGGTAGTTATTGTGCGCGATCTCGGCTCCGATATGTCTTAAGTGCGGCTGTGGTAAAAAAGATAAACTCCCCGTGGAGGCGTAAAATGGGTGACAAATGTCTCCAAGACCCACAGCTAGGGAAAGTGACTATAAAACCCGTTTGCCACGAACTTAAGCATATCGACGACCTTCCGTGACTGGAAGTTTTACTTTTTCTATATTTCCATTCCATTTAAATACTTTTCTTGTATCCTGCATAACGGTCCCCAAAGTACAGGACACTAAATGGGAGGCATTCGCTCACGAGAATCTGAGCCCGCAAACTGGGTGACAAGGCACTCAGCCGCATCCATGGTCAATTACCCAAGATGTCCAAAGCTACCCCCTGCAACCAGAACATGAAGGGCGGTACTCTTTTCTCTTGTACATAATGATATAGCTATGACTTATTCATAACATTACAAAACATGAGATTATATTTCGAGCAAAAGCTTAACATCGAACACAATTAAATCACAGGCATATGCATAACTATGTTTTTTATACAACACTTCAAAATAATAACAGCATTCAAAATATAACAGAATCAGCTTATGTTATAAACTTACATAAAGACGTTCAATAACATAATTACAACTTAAGAGTACATTAATGTTTTGAACTAGCATGCACAGGAATGTCAAGCAGATCAAATAAAATAACCAACTGCATCCGTGCTCCACCCTCGTCCTACCAGCTCTTCGAATCTACTTGACTACAGGATTGGAGCTCCCAGCATGATGACCAGAGGCCCCACCTGTCCAATTCAGGAAAAGAGTCCATTAAACCGACAACGAACGATCAAGTTATGAGAAGCTAAAAAGGGAAAACTCACCAGCACCCGCTCCTTGGTCCTCATCCCCCAACTGCACACCGGCTTCCTCCGCAGCAAGTAGCCGTATCCCCTCCTTCACCGCTACCTTCTCCTCCTTTGAGAACTGGGCGGTAACCACATCCATCCTGAATGTCGCTCCACCTTCCTTATCCGCATCGGCCTTGGCCTCCTCCAAAGCCCGGAGATATATCCTGGCCATGACCCGGGGATAGTCATCCATCCAGGATAGATTACCCTGCTTCCAAGTACGGAAGTACATATCCTGCAACATCTCGTCCATCATCCCCTCATTCTCCTCAAACTCTCTCACCCGGGCCTCGGAGGACAGCAACTTAGCGATGACAACATCCCTCTTCGATTGATATCTCAAGCGGTCAGCCTGGAGAGACCTCCTCATTTCCTCCATCTCTTCCTTTAGCCTGGCCTGAACAAGCTCTACGGCCTCAAGCCTCCCAGATAACTCCTCTACCTGCTCAAGATCCACCCTCCGAACCTCATCCACCGTATCAATGGCTATGTCAATCCGCTCCTTGCAGGCGGCCTCCATCTTTCGTAATTCTGCCCTACTAGCCTCTTCCATAGTCTCCTTCAACCGCGTGGAGGCTGCCTCGTGCTGAGAAATCTGAATGGCTTGATCGGCAAGCTGTTTGGCCTGATCAGCAACCTTTAGCCGCAACCGAATATTAGCACTCCCAATCTCCTCTCCAGCCTTGACCAGACGGGCATGATGCCCCATCATCTTCCTGGTCTCCTCCGCGACCCGATCAATATTAACCTTGGCTTCGTCCCCCATGGTAACTATCCGAGTAGTAAGCAAATCGAGGTCTAAAGACTTAGCCTCATCAAGCACCCATACCATGGGGTTGCGGGGAAGAAGTTGCTCACCCATGGCCTCGTCAAAAAAGATATCTTGAAAACTCGGGTCCAGAGCCGGATGGCTGGCAAATGGGTTGCGAACCAAACCAGGATGGTCTATCGGGGTGACGGTTGGATTTTCGGACGGATGTGGGGAAGGCATAAGCTCTGTAACCTCCTCAGTAATATCATGGATAGGCTGGACTGGAGGCTGAGGGCCAGGTGAAGGTTCAAGCAAAGATCGGCCCCTCTTTCTCTTTTGCATATCTTCTTCAATAACTCTGAGAAGAGGGCGATATCTGACCACATCTCCAGGACGGCTAGCTGACGGCTTTGGTTTGGCGGAAACTTTGAGTAACTTATACTGTTCAAGGCGGTGCCGAATATCTGATGTCTTGGCCACCTTACCCATCCCTGGAATAAAAAAAACCAAGTGTTACAAGCATGCATGAAACTACGACTCAAGAAGCGTGTGAAGTTAAAAGAAGGAGTTAAGAATTCACCTTGAACCGCCGGAGTTGCCTTAGCTGAAATACTCTCAGAAGATAGGCTGGCACCGGACCCGGCCTTATCAGACCTCTTCGATTTCTCCACCAAGGCTGATCCTTCCTCCAACCCCTCAAAAGCCTGGCGGAAGGCATCATCCGTCCACTCTTGAATCTCGCCTGCTTGCCCAGGAGGCAAACCCCGGCGCCATCACCACCACCATCACCTTCTCTATCGTCTCCGTTTTCTGCCTCTCCTCCTACATCGCCGCCTTCGCCTTCACCTCTATCCTCCTCCACGTCTTCCTCCCCCGGAGTCATTGGGGACGTGCTAGGGGAAGGGCCGTCGGACTTCTTGAGCTTCTTACCTCCGATAACTGGAGGTTTTGTAAAAGGCTTTCTCTTGCTGCTCTTCGCAGTAGCCCCATCTTTAGCTTTAGCATCCCTTTCCTCGGCTGTATCTCTCTGCTTAACCACTGATTGACGTGGCAGAATCAGGTTGTGCTCCAGGAGAGTGGCATTCCTGATTAGGTAAGAAGCCGACCTCTCCCTTCCAGAGATAGCCTCTATCTCCGCGGCCATCTATACCAGGCGCTCATTCTCCACGACCGCAAAGCCACCTGTCGCTAGCAAGAAATAAAAGCATATAAGAAGAAGCATTGCAGTCGGGACAAAGAAATTACAAGTGGAATTCAACTCACAGCCAGAAGTGAAGAGGCGAAAAGAAACGGAGTCGTCCTTGACGAAGAACCATTCCTTCTTGAACATGGTAAACTTCGAGTATAAGTCCAAGACCGGCTTGAAGGACACGGCTGACTCTAAACTAATGTACGGAGACCCCTTCTTGTATCCCCTCAGATTGTATAAATATCGGATTTCCTGGTTAGAAGGGGGGCGCCCATATCTCCTCTGGAAGATAACGAATAGACACACTAAGATGGCGTAGGAGTTGGACTGAAGCTGAAAAGGAGCCACTTTCAGGTAAGTAATGAAGCTGACTATCCACGCATTGATCAGAGGAATGGCCCCACACATGCAATGGTACCTACTGTATGCAAAATATCCTTCAGGGGGATTGTACGGCATCACTCCGTCCCCCGGCAACAGCATGAGCACTCTATCAATCCCAAAGGAGCGGGATATGACATCAAGTTGCTCCTCTCGGAGGGAGCTAGGAAAACAGTCAGGAGGGGAGTTCAAGAGCTCCTGAGGACCATATCCATCCACTAGCGATCTCGGGGTGGGCCCCTGTCGTCCCGGTCCTGATTGGGCTGGGGGCACTGTGGAGGACTCTCCTTCGCCCTTGGATTTTCTCTTATCTGATCGAGTTTCCACTTTGTGAGACATTATCTGCATCACCGGAAAGACATATTGTTAGAACAAGGAATATGAAAATGTAAACGAACAAGTACATGCAGCCTGGAGTTTCATTCACGATTCAAAACACAAAAGGACATTCGGCACTCAAACTCCCTATCCCATTCGGTAAAACAAAGTATATATAAGTCCATTCGGCACATAGACTCCACGAGTTCATCCGGTGGGTCAGGACCCTAAGTCCATTCGGTAAAAACACATTCGGCAGAAACGGATCTCACCTGGTTCGGCAAAGATAGGAATCTGATTCGGCTAACACGTTTGATTCGGAGAAGGCAAAAGTTTGGCTTGGCAAGGACAAAGGTATGGTTCGGCTGATAAGGAATAACAAAGGCCTCAGACCCATATTTATAGGAAAAATATAAACTACCGGATCCATTGGGTCGACACACAGAACCGAACGAGGATGTCCAAGCTAAAAACAAAGCACGACATGTACCATGCACATGCCCTACTTTGGGGGGCAAGTGTTGGGTATGTTTCGACCAGTCCAACCCCCTGCCGAACCAACACCAATCAAGCCCACACCGGACCAACCCCTCTCCCATGCTCGCCGAACCAACCTCCACCGGACCAAACGCCATGCATCCACCACGATTCCATCTTGCCACCGAATCACCCCACACCGAACCAGCCCACGCCGAGCCAAAACTCCAACCACACATCACCGATCCAACCTTACACACCATCGAACCAAACCCAAGGTGGCACCACCGAATGAAAGCCACTCGCCTACCACCGAATCAACCTCCTCCAGCTAGGACCGAACCAACCAGATGTGCCAGGCCAACCAGCAGCTATATATATCCAAGACCCCTGCCCCAGCCTCACTCTATAAATAAGGGGGCAGGGGTACAACAATGGCAGACAAGTTTGAGAGCTCAAGCACAGAAGGAACTTTCAAACAACTTTCATATACTTGTATACAAAGCTTTGTACTTGTAATTTGAAAGAAAAAGGAGAATAACATATAAAGTGGACGTAGGCACATTCTGGCCGAACCACTATAAATCTGTGTGTCTTTTACAGTTTAGTCCCTGCTTTTTATATATTTGCGTAAATCACCCAAATCACTAGAAACAACATAAATCAACTAATTCATACGACTTGGAGGTGTTTGTCCATTTTTTGTGCAAACAATATACATATCAAATGTGCGTGCATGTGTATAAATATATACATGTGTTTAAATGTATTAAAATATATGTATATAGTTTATACACAAACACACACGGAGATATGTACGTATGTATATAACACAGACATACATGCACACACACGCATAGGTTTATACATATATACATACATGTATACATACATATATATAAGATAAATATATGTTATGGAAGACATTTTGGGCCAATTACATATACTTAAAGGTAATTTGTATCTAAAACTTCATATATATGTATGTGTGTGTGTCCTGTCAGGGACCATAACTCAACTGGTTAGTTGTATGGCACTTTAGACTAGTTCTAGAGGTCATGAATTCGAACCACTAAAACATCAAAATGAGTTCTCTAATTGAATAAGTACCACCGTTACTAAAAAAATGTTTATGTGTTTATCATGTATAATATATTTAATAAAAATTCCGAAATGTTCATGCACGCATACATATATATTCATACATAAATATACATACATACGTATGTACGTACGAAGGTACATACGTATATATCTTACTAAAATACAAAGTATCTTTTATTTAAAATATGTTTTACTAAGTCAAATAAATATTGTATTGAATAAAATTATATAATTTAAAAGTTTAAATTATATATATAATTTGGCTATAAATTAATTGTATAAAATATAAATATAATATGTAATATTATTGTATATAATTAACATTATTTTAATCTAATACACACAGACATATGTTGAAACGTATTAAAATATATACATATAGGTTGCATACATATACATTTACAATATATATATGTATGTATGTATGTATGTATTAGTTATAATATTTTTGGTGTCACATTTTTTGATGTCAACATAAACTACCAATATGCCCTTCTACAGATATTACCAAATTTTAATATCACTTTAATAAGATCTAACAATTAAACTTATTTTACAAATTCAAAATTCCCCGCTATAAATATTAAGAAATCTTAATATCACTTAAAAATAAGTTCTAGTAAATGAACTTCATTTACAAATTCGTTCTTCATTGATATAAATAAAAATTCAAAATAACAAAAAATTAGATGTTGCAACATAAAAACAGAAATTCATACTAACTACATATTATTTGAATGTAAAAATATAGCTAAATATTTATGGAAATCATTTTCTCTTAAATGTGTTAAACAATTCAAGCACGAAGTGCGCGTTTCAACGCTCATACTAAATAAATTTATACCCTAGACAACATTTTGGGCTAATTATATATACTTGAAAATAATCTCTATGTACACACACATAATATATGCATCACTAAGGACTACTAGCTCAATTGGTTAGTGTATGGCGCTTTAGACCAGGTTCTAGAGATCATGGGTTCGAACCACTAAAACATCAAAATCGGTGCTCTACTTGAATAAGTACCACTCTTACTATCAATACACACACATGTCATATTTGTAATATATTTAATAAAATTTTGAAATATAGACACTCATATAAATACATATATCTATACATCGACATACGCACACACACACGCACATACACACATATATATGTATGTATGTATGTATAAAAGATTTTTATTTAAAATATATTTTCTAAGTCAAACGAATATTATATCAAATAAAATTATGTAATTTAATAATTTGAATTATATGTAAAAAAAGTGGTCAGAAATATATGAAATATAAATATAATATAAAAAATGTATATAATTTATAACAATGTATATAATTAACATTAATTTAATTAATATATACATACATACAGATACATATACATATACATATACATATACATATACATATACATACACATACACATACACGCACACATAGTAAAGTTACTAAACTTAAAATAATTTTAAAAGGTACAAAAGGGCAGAAAATATATTTAGAATATATATTTATTTATTTACTTTAATTAAAATATAAATATATATGATTTGTAAAACCGTAAATGGATTTACTTATGTTTTACATTATGTATTATTATATTTAAATATGTTTTATTATATTTGAATTAAATCTATTATGGTCGTGATCCAAAATGACTTTTTTCTTATTAATTTAAAACCCTATTTAAATTAAGTGTATATATATATAATATTAGATACTAATTAAATAATAAAATATAAAATTATACTTATTGCCAAACTACATAGATAAGAGTTAGGCATATTATGGAGGTCTAAATAAAAGTTTACCTTTTAATCTCGCTTGTTCATCACATGTTGATCTAATAGTCTCATTTCTGAGTTGGTATCCTACCTGCTTGAGTTTACCCCACTTATCTTAGCAAACTGAAGTGGGAGGCCTTTTATTTTGGAATAATAGAGAAGAGGGTTCGGCCATAGTGGTGAAGGAAGTAAGATAGACTTGTATGAATAAATGAACTGGAGACTTTGTTTGAATATAAGAGTATGAGAGATCTTTTAGCTAAAATACATCTACTTTTCTCGTTCCCTCAATACAAACTACTCCACCTCATCATATATTTCATGGTGAACGCCTACCCCAATTTCAAACTCAATTTGTTTGGCCACTACATGTATATTACATATATACATGCATGCAAATACACATACTATTTAAATCAATATTTAAATAATTTTTATATTAAATTTTATTTAATATTAATGTGTATATATGACGATTATATATACACCTAAATAATTACTATGATCACCCCAAAATTTCCTAAAACCAACACTATAATAACTAAAGGCTTCCAAAGCACTAAAAGCACTCAATAATTAATATAACAATTATATCAGTTAATTTAGTTACTTATAACACATCATAAATCAACTAAATATGGTGATATTTCAAAGACTACATAGATTTGGTTGTGTGACTCACATGTGTGAGTTCGATTAGCGATTAATGCCAAACACTTCAAATATTAACCATCACATGTTACCTTTGCTGATGGTGTGACATTTGACCAAACCAATTGCTTATGAAGTTTCAAGGTGAAATCGTGTTTTAAATTTTTGAAGCAACACCTTTAAGATATGATATATTATATGCACATTCTCGTCATCATTACTGTATCACTTTTGATATCTAGAGCTTGATCTTGATCCAAGCTCTAACAATGTTCGTATTCAACTACATAGTCCATCTCCAAATCTCTTGGTTCAAAAATAACATTTATTATTAACCGATATGCTCCAGCTCAAAACTTTGACTTTGATTTGACCATAGGTGGCCGTGATACTACCCTCTTACAATAAAGAAGATGATTTACTTATTGAATAGTATTTTACCTCTAATGCTTTAACTAAGACGCAAGTATAGTTATTCATGATTGCCATGATTCAACTATAATCAAAGTGGTGTATTCATGTTAAAGTCCACGGCATTCTCAAGCCAAAAGGGTTACGTAAATCATCACACTGAGATTCCCTATTTGATATAATTATTATTAACCAATAGAAAACTTTCAATAGAGTCATTATGTAGTTATCCAATAACCCCGAGTACGTAACCCCTTAATTCCCTCAATAACCATGAGTTATACATTATCCAATATTTGAAGACCATTAAGTACGCTAAACTCAAAGGATGTATTGATATTCTTTTTTCTCAAAACATCTTGACCAGGAATTGTTAAAATGAAGTAACAATTAGTTTATAATTCAATATTTTGTTACAACATGTAGCTGCAATCCTATGCTACTCTATTCAAGGATTTTCTACTTATATATGTTTAATGGTTTTACTGATTATTTTATCACATATAATAATACACACACACACAATAACAAAAACAAAAACAAAAACAAGAAGCTTACTCCTACATTAGAGAACTTCAAAAACCTTGCGAATAACAACTAGAATCAAAAAGGAGTATACAAATGCCGATCTAATAATCCTAACGTATACAAATTATGCACTTTCAGCAAGGTAATTCCTTAATCATAGATTTAACTATGTCTCTAAACCCTTTAATGTATTTTTATGTGTTTGGCTATGAAAAAACAAAATCAATACACACACACACACACATATATATATTTGTGTGTATCCGCATGTGTTATTTATATACAAATAACTACTATATCTTAATTCAACACACATATATTAAACAATTATATGTATATAAATGATATATACATATATACATATACATACATGTGTGTATGTATATAACAATGCATTGGATTTAACAGCAGAGATAAAGTATAGGCAAAAGGTGGTTATGATTTAACTTTGAAATAGATATCAGATAGTGAGAATTTTGACATCTCGATCTTAACATATATATAGTAAGTTTTATGTTACATTTAACCGAGGATCCCTTAATTTATTCCTCCCACCTTCTATTTCCTCTTTGTTTTTTCCTTTTCGATCTTTATTTATTCATCTCTCACCTTAAGCCTCCCACAATGTCCTTTATCTTCTTTGTAAAATCACGATCTGAATAAATCAAAAACTAGATCCTTTTATTTTTCACAAATCGGGTAAGATTCTTATACTACTTCATTTTAAATGTTCTAATCCATGTTTTTTCTACAAGAATGGTGGAACTTTTACTCATACTTCCTATCTTTATGTATTTCCAATCAAAAAATTACTTATTTTTTCAAGGTAGCACAAATTTTGAATTGAACACATGAGGGATGAAAAATTTTAGGTAAAGAGATGCTGATCCAAAGAGTGGTACATACTCCTTTTAAGTGTGTGTTGCACATAATTTTATTAGCTCAATATACTTAAATCACTTAATTAAGATTTTTTTCCATCTTAAGATTAAAATTGTCAATGACCTCGATTTTATAAATGTTAACGTTTTTTATATTGTTATCTAAAGTAAATATTTCATCATACAGTTGTTTCATCATCATAATATATGTTCACATTAAGCTGTTAAAACTATAAGTGCATTATTGCTATGATTTAATTATGGTTGGCTGATGGATAGGTGTAACAACCCATACTTTAATGGGCCTAAATTTTGACAAAAATCGAAACTCAAGTCCATCAAAGCACAGATCGTTAGATTTGGTACCTACAAATAAGCATGAGTATTATCAGAGATTGATAGAAATCTTAACTCATAGTGGAAATTATAATAGGATAAGAAAACTGATTATGACTACTACCTTGGGGTCAATGGTATTCTTGGATAGTAGATTGTCATATTAGCATCAAGCGTGAGGAAAAAAGACTTCTCCAACAACTAAACACATCCAACTCCAGTGACCTGTTCCTCTAAATCTATCATATGGGTTGTAATGAGTAGGAGTCAGAACAACACTCTGGTGATCGAAAAATTTATAAACTATCCATAACATAAATTTATACCAATTGTTTTCTATTTAACTGTCATATCTATTAAGGTTAGCAATATCTGACCTTGCATTGCACACACGATTACTTACCTACTCATTCCCAAGGTACAAAATATTAAAGAAGCCTTATCTACAATCCAATACTTCCATACCCATTTTCCACTTAATACTTTTAAATATAAATTGAGCTTCTACTATAACCACATAATACTTTCAAAAGGGAAATAGGCAGATTTTTCCATTTAAGATCTCAATCGAGGTAGACTCCATTGATAAAGAACTATTCCCAAGGTGGGCTTCTAGCATCGTCATTATTGGTCTATTGGTCCTAACTACAGAGATCTTTGAACATTATATATGGCTTTATAATTTATAACAGTCATACCACTAGTGCATCTATCGTTATTAAAATCTTAGCAATGTAAGAGACTGTACCCAAACCACTTAATACCTCATTAATAATTATTAGGCAGGTCTTTAACCATTTAACATCTATTTATAGGTAAGCCTTTTCCATTTAATATCTAACCACAAGGCAGACTCCTCACTGGTACTATCTAGCTGACATTGCTTGAAAATCTCATTAGGCCGCTTAATACTTCTTTTATAGGAAAATGGCGGATCTTATAGCCGTTTAATACCTCAAACCCAAAGCGAACCTCTCCCGAGATATCTAGTATCGCTTTTATAAATATAGAACCTTATTAGATTACTTCTTTCGATAGGGAGGCGGGCTCTTAGATAGCCACTTAATACCTCAACACTAAAGTGAACCTTTTTAGAGATATCCTCACCGCTCCCAATTCCAAAATAGGACCATTTAATACATTCCAATTAAGAAAGTTAGTCTAATCTCTTGGGTCATCATGGATCCTAGGATTAGTGATATTTCATATCAATAGTAAATGCACCTGACTGCTGGCAGCCTCAAAGTGAAGGGTCGTCCTCCATTAAGTGACCATACAGATCTCGCATCACTAACCTGCTAAGTCCAATTAATCATTCTAAGTCATTACTTATACTATCTTAGGTTGGCATTGGACTTAGCTTACTAATGCCCTTTTTATTTAAGGTGGTAATATTTACCTTAAATACTTATTCACCCATGAGTCCTATTTTAATGCTCATAAATATCAGTTTATCCATAAGATCCTAACGGACATTTTCTAAGATATGTGTGATTACTAATTTTAATTTATTAACCTTTTAATTTCTATATCATTTTTATCAGTCCTATTAATCCAATTGTCTCTATTAATTGTAACCTGTATTTTAATATCATCAATTATTTCTCACTGATTGCCCATTAGTTTAGGTTTCAATCTTTCATTTCTTATTAATTAACTAACAGGGATTCCTAATTTATTTCCCATTAATATGAATTACTAACTTTTCTAATTTTAACCATTCGCTTCCCTAAATATAATAGTAACTAACGCACGTTACGCATAAATGCCATTCTTTCTTATTAACGCAACAAAAATATATATAAACTACCTAATAAAACTACCTATTCGTAACCAAATATATTCTAGTCATAAATATGTAACACACATATGCATTCCATATTTCATTTGCTAGAATTAAATCCCTTTGGAAGATTTTCTGTTATGAATCCCATAAATTGGTTCTACATAAAAAGGAGAGATTGACTCCGTTTGAAATTACAAGGAATGGAATTCTTTTTAATTGGAATAGACAATGTAAACTATGAAGAATCTATTCTTTAGACATCTCTTCTCTTTTGGTCTGTAGGTATTCCTTGTTAAATCAAATGTCGCCCTTTTGAATGAAAAGTGGAAAAAGTAAACAAATTTATAAAATTCAAACGGATGTTCTTCCCATAAAATATACCGTGGAAAATCTACAACATAGCACAAACTGGTCAGTAATCCAAAAATCCTATTTTACACCCAAGTGCAGATCTAGAATAAAAATATACAACATTCAAATTCTAAAATCTTTGGGACTGATTTCTAGATTTTGATGTAAACATATTTCAAATTAGACCTAAAACAAGAATATATAGGCAATAGTTTGCTACGCTAATTTAAGCCTATAATTCACAAATAAAATTGACTTATACATAAAAACCAAACGTATTCCAATGGAATATATCTAAAATCATAAACAATATATAAAATTTCACACTCACCTTTTAAAAGCGATCTAAATCTTCAAATCTAATGTAGAACCATTGATTTATCTTCATGTCCTTTTAATCCAAGAAGTATGATTAAAATGGGTATATACATATATTAGAATTACAAATCTTAGAAGAGATCTGGGATTGAAAGAGAAAATAGATATAAATACACAAATATATATAAATTATCTTTATATGCGTATAGTTGATTCTCTTCTCTTCTCCTTTTTACTAGATTTCTATTCTTCTCCAATTTATATTAACATAGATATAAATATCTTATTTTTATAATTTAGAAAGCAAGTGGAGAAGAAGAAATGGCAGAGCTTCATTTCTTTATTCAGAAATATATGAGAATCTAAGGAAGAGTTAGGCCTATATTTATAAGCGCTAGAATCAAACAAAACCGGTAGATCAAAGCATAATAGATCTGGGATATTGGGCCAATGAAACCCTATTTACTGCATAAACAGCGGTCGACCTCCCCTCTTATGGGGTCGACCGCCCCAGGTCGAACGACGTACTAAGAAGGTTGACCTGTGTACCACATTCCATTAATATAAAAAATTAATTTCTTAAATACATTATTTCTGTCCCCAATTCGTTTTTCGTTTTTAATTTCTTCGTTTGGACTCCTATCGCAAAACACTAGATATGAAAGTTGCTCAGAGTTTCGCCACAAATGCAATAGTGTAAGTTTCATGGTCAAATTCCATCATTTGCACGAATTCCATTTTTGAAGCCTAATTAATTAACTAACTAACTAATGCCAATTTACGATGTGTTATATTCTTCCCCCTTAAAAAGAATTCTTCCCCGAAATTTCACCAATGACTAAGTCATGGTTTTGTCTCATAATTATCCTAAACTACACATACAATTTTGCAACCAAACATGCACAAATGCATAGTGCATTACTGTATCACCATACCGAAAATATGTATGCAGAATAATTCTAAATTGGATCCTTCTATATGAATGCATTTTTGAAAAATATGATGCAAACAACTTAAATGTATATTGGTAGTTCTATACATGTGCAGCTTTTGAAAAATCTTTTCAACCAAAAGCCCCATACTTCTATGAATAGAAATATGAAGCAACCAATATTTCATCCAATTCCTACCATCCAAAAAATTAATGCGTCGAAAAATTGTTTCCTAAACTTTACTCCTATGCCCAAAAAAGAAATTTAGGTAGAGAATTTAATATTCTTACCGCTCTATAATCTTCATATTCCCATAATACGGTGGAAATTTCCTCGTTGCCTCGGATTTACTCTAAAGTTTCCATTCACAAAATGCTTAAGGAGGCTTATTTTTAGGCTCTAAAACAGAATTGAGTCTAAAAATAGACCGGCGTGCGTCGTCGATAAGGTATGAAAATAGAAATTACAATGCTAAAACAACTTTTCCTTTGTTATCGCATGCATTTATCACATCATTGATCCTAATGCACTACTAAATCCGCAAATTCTAACTTTATTTGTCTTCCCTACAGTAAACATGTGGCCTTCAAAATTAAATATTTCACAAAAATCTTTTTCACTTTTCAAATTCGCATGTCATTTGAAAAATAAAATTCAAAATATTTGGACACACATTTTCCCTTGAAATCAAATTATTGGACAAAAATTCAAAAATAATCTAATGGCTAAAAATAACTCAAACTGAAAAAAAATTTTCCAAAGACAACCTTTTCAAAATATTTCCTTTTAAAAATTTAAGTAAATTGAACTGCAATTTAGTGTAGTCGAAAATCAGTTATGCGCTAAATGCATAAACCAAATTCTAAAATTCTACAACTAACCTTTACGCATAAAGTTGACATTTTATTTAAAAATGTCATCATGCCCAAGTACCTAAAAATTTTAGCTTATAAGAAACATGAGCAATGACTCATGATACCAAAACAACTTTATCGTGTTGTTCACTAAAATTTTCCGACTATTCTAAACTTCCAATCTTATATTGCATTTATTATTAATTAAATGTCTTTTATGAGATTTTCATATTTAACTGCTTCTTCATTATGTATATATAAGAGTGATTTGCATGTCTAGAAATAATAACACAGTAAATAAATATGAACTTATAATATTGTACTTGCCTTTTACAAGAGACAACTAACGGTTACAAACCAAACAAGCTAAAAGGAAAGAATAAATGTTGAAAGGGAAAATATAGCAACATCATAAATCCTAAAATAGTACCTATGGACTACGAGATGCCTTGTTCCAAGGTTGGAGCTCGGTTCATTGCTGCGACCCCTGAATGGTCATAGTATGACAGTTACACACTCAATCTTGTGTCGCTAGCGCTAATGTTGCTAACAGCTTCAGAATTGCCATGTTCGTAAGGAAGGATCTAGTGATGGAAGAAGGAACCTTCTACTAAACTGCCTCTCCAAGGAGGTCCACACGTATTACCTAAAGACGAGAGTGGATAAGTGAAAATACAAAAATTGACTTCATGGAGTGCAAATCCTTTATTAACAAATTGCATCAAGGTGTCTGTCCAATTGACGGCGATGCCGCCAATGCTAGCATAGGCGGTTTACTGCACTATGGATAAATTTAATCATCCGTCTAAGAGCTGATGTTATGCCGAATGATGCAAAAAATGTAACGGGAAGTCATACATGGATTATCTGTCTTCCAAACACCAACATCCTAGGAAAAAATCTACCGCAAAATCTTTGAGTCGGTCACTTCAAAATCATCTAAGTCCCCATCCTTTGCGGAGGCCTTTAAAGTATCAGCTAGATCATCATTAGTCAGCTTAATCAAGACACCCTTCACCTCCAAACGAATCGAACTATTGCCTCCATCGAAATTCTGCTCCAACTGGACATCGAAAAGGCAGATGCAGTACTGGTAAAATTCCCGCTCAAAGGTCTCAAAGTAGAAGATCGGTGCAAATCCTACCACGAAAAATAGCTCTTCTAACCCAAAACCAACGAAACCTTCTTCTCATTCCAGTCCAGCCAAGTAGCTCTTGAGGGTAGAGATCATAACGGTGCAAGGAAAAACTGGCAGTGCAGAAAGGTGTCTTGGGCTAAGAAGTGATCGAAGGAAGGAAATAGGGTTTAGATCTAGAGTGGTGGTGGGGCGATCTTTAAAGTGCAAAATCAGCACGAGAGGAAGGCATGGTTGCTGCTCCTAAGGAAAAACGATGTCGCTTAAGGGAGGAACGGAAGAAAGAGACTGATACTTGGAGGAGGAGGATGGAGATTGGGTTCGGTTTGTTGAGAAAGGAGGAACGAAAGAAAGCAACTGGGGGAATTTGGACGCGACCTTAGCCCTGTTCCAGGTCCAAGTTTTGCCAAAACTCATTAACTAGTATACCACTTTAGGTTTACCACTAGGTGGTCAACCGATAGATGGTCTTTAAGCATTAATTGAACCTAAACCCAATTAGGGTTTGATTAAATAATAATAATCGTTTCGCACCGTCACCGTCGATTTGACATGATCCAAAAATTCCCATACTCATCATGGCGGTGTCAAAGCCTTACTGCCTAGTCCCAAACCATGCTCCAATAATTCATAGTGGTCCTAACAAAACTGCTTCAACCAACAACTATCCAAAAATCGAAAAATATTCCAAACGCTATTTCCTGCCTATTTTGTATAGAAATATTTCTTTCAATAGCTGGTGGTACAATAACACTTCAAACTACATACCCCAATAAAATTGAATGTCATTCCTATTTTGTCTGTACCTTAAAGAGAGAAGATTTTAAAAACCTCGATTTTATAAAATGAAAAATCACTGAGCTATATATATGCTCCTTTATACTTGTTTCTAAATAATAGAAACTATTTCATATCAAAGTTTCCCCTAAATTTCAAACTTATATATATTTTAGGGTTTCCAAAAGCCTTCTTTTTTAAAAAAACACAAATTTCCCAAATTGGAAAACTATTTCCTTGTGACAAATCAAAATCAAGCATTTACTGGTATATACCTATAAATATTTAAGGATTTCAAAAATCAGTATTTTATAAACTAAAAATTTCTTAACACGACCAACGTAGTAGTATACGTGTTTCTTTGAAAATTAAAATTTTAAAACTTTCCCGAAAACAGAATTTCCAAAATAAATCCTTAGAAAGAAATCCTTTGAAAACCCTTTTTCCAAAATCTAAGGCATTTTCATTGCATACTTTATAAAAATCCTCTCACAGGTTTTAGACTGAAGAATTAAAAGTAACGATTCGAAATAAAAATCTGGTTTGCTATCAAAGAGGTGATCAATAAATGCACCCTTGCAAAAACTAGCCTCTAGACAATTGAGACATATAGACTCTAATTTCCCTCCCACCTAGAGTAAATGAGTGTCTCTAACTAAAACTCATCATCAAATACCAAAATCATAAGTTACCATTAAGTCAAACACCTCATGTTTCTAGGATTCTACCATATGTCGTACTCATGCTCTTCATTATCAGTGCCTTACGCATAGCTAGCACTCCGTGGAGTACTTCAGAGTAGGCGTAAAAATCTTAACTTTAAGACATTTCCAACCCATAGTTTCTTTGCTCGTTCCTTTGGAGTGGAACTACAACTACTTCTATAGTCGGAATTCCTATAATCTAATATAAAAATACAATAATACTAGATAGAAAAGTACGAATGTGGTCTCCTAATTTATCATTACTCCACTGATCTACTAACCTAAACTCTGACACCAAATGTTACAACCATACCTTAATGGGTCTAAATTTCAATAAAAACCGAAACCCAAGTCCATCAAAGTACGGATCATTAGATTTGGTATCTGCAAATAAGCATGAGCATTATGACTACTATCTTGGAATTAATGGTATTCCTTGGATAGCAGATTGTCACATCGGCCCGAGCATGAGAGAAAATAAGACTTTCGAATAACTAAACATGTCTAGCTCCAGTGACATGTTCCTATAAATCTATCATGTGAGCAGTAATGAAGAGGGGGTCAAAACGACATTTTGGTGAATGGAAAATCTATAAACTATTTATAACATAAATTTATACCAATTGGTTTCCATTTAATTATTATGTCCATTATGGTTAGCAATTCTAGTCTAACCTTGCATTGCATACACGATTACTTACCTCCCAAGGAACAAAATACCGGCGAAGCCTTATCAACCATTTAATACTTCCATACCCATTTGTAACTTAATACTTCTAAATATGAAGTCAGCTTCTACTATCACCACATAATAATTATGAAAGAGAAATAGGCAGACTTTGCTGTTAAGACCTCGATCGAGGTAGACTCCGTCGATTGAGTCCTATTCCCAAGGTAAACTTCTAGCATCGTTATTATTGGTCTATTGGTCCTAACTATAGAGACCTTTTACCACTATATAAAGTCTTATAATTTATAATAGCCATACCGCTAGTGCATCTATCATTATTCAAGTCTTAGCAATGTGACAGACTATACTCAAGCCACTTTATACCTTATTAATAAGGATTAGGTAGACCTTTGGCTATTTAACATCTACTTATATGTAGGCTTTTCCATTTAATACCTAACCCAAGGCATACACCTTACTCGTACTATCTAGTTGACATTGCTTGAAAATCTCGTTGGGCTACATAATACTTCTTTTATAGAGAAGAGTGGACCTTACAGCCGCTTAATACCTCGACCCTGAAGCGAACCTCTCCCGAGATATCAAATATCACTCTTATAAATATGGAATCTCATTAGATTACTTCTTTCGATGGTATGGTGGGCCCTAAGATAACCACTTAATACCGCAATACTGAAGCAAATATCTTTAGAGATATCTCTCACTGCTTCTAATTACAAATTTGGAAAATTTAATACTTTCCAACTAAGAAAGCAAGTCCAATCTCTCATGTCATCATGGGTCCTAGGGTTAGTGGTACCTCACATCAGTAATAGGTGCACCCGACTGCTTGAAGCCACAAAGTGAAGGGCAGTCTTCCGTTGAGTGACTCTACTGACCTCTTATCGCTAACCTACTAAGTCCAGTTAACCATTTTAAGTCTTTACTTATACCGTCATAAGTTGACATTGGACTTAGCTTACTAACTCTTTTTTATTTAAGGCAATAAGATTTACCTTAAATACTTATCTACCCATAAATTCCCTTTTAATGCTCATAAATGTTAATTTTTTCATAATATCCTAATAGACATTTTCAAAGACATTAATGTATAATTATTAATTTCAAATTAGTAATCTTTTTATATCAATTTCATTTTTATCAATCCCATTAATCCATTTGTCTCTGTTAATTGTAACCCTTCATTTAATACTATCCATTATTTCCCGCTAATTACCCATTAATTTGGGTTAAAATCTTCATATCCTATTAATTGACTAGTAGTTTCCATTAATATGAATTACTACATTTTCTAATTCTAACTATTCACGTCCAAAATATAATAATAACTAACGACCATTACGCAAAACATGCACGAATAAACGTTGTTCTTCTTTATTAATGCAATAAATATGTATAAACAATCTAATAAAATAATCTATTCATAACCAAATATATTCTAATCATAAATATGTAACAAAAATATGCTTTTCATATTTAATTTAATGGGATTAAATTCCTTAGGAAGATTTTCCACTATGATTTCCATCAATTTCTTTAACACAAAAGTGAAAGATTGACTTTGTTTGAAATTATAAGGAATGGATTTCTTTTTAATTGGAATAGAAAGTGTATACTATAGAGAATCTGTACATTACACATCTATCCTCTTTTTGTTTGTGGTTATTCCTTGTTAAATCAAATGTCACCCTTGTGAATGAAAAAAGGAAAAAATAAAAAAAATTATAAAAATCAAATGGATGTTCTTCCCATATACTAAACTGTGACGCCCCACTACAAGACCCACATTAACAAAGAGTATTACTGGGTAATATTATTGTCTGCTAACGCGGAGAACGGGACTGGTTAAGAGCAACCATTTAAAGCTTTGTCTTAAACATCTATTAAATATGTCGATCAATACTCTAATTTTTTTCTATCTCAAGTGGATCGACATAGCTAATAAATGCTTGATACAAAACTATAGGTGGCTAACGGATCCATCGGAAAAAAATACAACAACTAAAATGTACGTCACACCATAGAACAGCAAACAAGAGATAAATATACATACATATATATATATATAGATAAATTCCCAGTGTAATACAAAATGATACATCATAGTGGTTCGGCGAGCACATTATATAGTCAAAAAATATACATCAGAGTCAAACAAAAAGAACAACAACAAAAGGTGGTAAACAGATATCAGAAGCACCAAAGCTAAGCTAAGCCGAAAAGCAGGTGTCTAACCTGAAACAACTCGGTCTGACCCGAGTATAAAATACACGGGTCGGTCTAACTAAAAAAATCAGTTTAGAAAGGATAAATGATAATAAGATGCATAAGGTTAAGGGTGATAATTCCTCTCAAATAAAAAGAAATAGTTCTAAGTACATGTGGTTACTTCGAGTGATGAAATGTCACTTAGCATATATATATATATATATATATATATATATATATATATAGTCCCGAAAGATAAACTCCATAACAAAAAGCGCTAAGCATAAGCATGCCTCATACCATCGGCATATCCCAAAACAGCAATAATGGTTTAGAGAAACCATACCCCTAAATAGAAGGAATCCCAAAACTTGCCATGACGACAGTCTCAAATATATTTCCAAAAGAGAAATATTAATCTCAAAAATACACCATAAAGGCAATTACATACATCTCCAAAATAGGAGAATATAAATCCCAAATAAATGTCAAGAATGGAAAATCTCAAATAAACGTCAAGTGTTGGCAACTCAAAACCCAAATATAGAACTAAAAGGAGTTCAAATTTCCAAAGATGTAATCGTCGTATATATGATATCTCAAACGGCTCAAATGGCCAATAATGTAAAAAAGGCGATACATTTGGAAAATCACAATTAATCAATGAAATCATCACATAGATATAGCACATGCATATGGCCGAAGCCCGCCAAGTACTGTTCTCTCAAAATAAGGACCACGTCGTAATGACAAAGTCCCAAAGGACAACATCACAAAGGACAAATACATCGCAATGATAAACATCCCGAAGGACAAATACGTCGCAATGAATAACGTCCCGAAGGACAAATGACCAGAAGGTCTAATACTGGCAAATATGTTGCGATAACAAATCTGTCACAACCTCTTAGATAGGAATCCAAAAGGTGTTAACGTATGTCCCATACCACACCTTTGCACTCAATGGTTTATTAACCGCTGGCCAATGCCACACTAGAAATCAGTAAAATGTTTACCTCATCTCTCGGCAAACACGACCCGAAGGTCAAAACAATCAAACAGACAAGTCAGAAATTAACCGATAAGAGAAACAAACTATACATAAATGAGAATTTTTTTCGATTGGAAATGGTGAAGCCTTAGATTGAAAATGGTGAAGTTTCTTTTTTTTGGTTTTCTGTTTATTGAAGAAGAAGAAACAAACTATACATAAATGAGAAATTTTTTCTCATCTTCTGGTTTTATCTAATTAATGGGCTTTGGACCCAAGCAAAAGAAAATTAATTAGGATATGTGAATTAATTCAACACTTAAACAAAATGTACACACTTATGCTATAATAAAAACATCATATTTCTTCAAGTTTTCTTTGCAATAAAATGTACAAACCCATTTCTATGTTAAACAAAATATTTTACACTTAGTAAAAAGATAATTTTAGTTTTTAAAATATTTTTATTATCAAAAACTCTTAGTTTACATTAATAACTAATTTAACACAAATATATACATAAAATGCTATTTTTAACTTTAAAAATTACACAAAAATAGTTCTCTTGTGTAATAAAATATAACAAACCATTTTAAACTCAATTTTATACCAAAACTAATTTTTAAGTCAAATTTCACCTTATTTTTTAAAATAAACACATTATAAAATCAATTTCTTCCTTTAAAAATTATTAAAAGAAGCATTTGGCAATAATTACTAGAATCATTGCATTTCCTACTAAATAAAAATCATATTTCATTCATTATTATCACAAATAAACAAAATAAAGATTCCAAACTTTATTATCGCTTTTTTTTCAAAATCCATTGTTTATTCCAAATAAACAATTTAAATCTCCAATTTATTTTTAATTCACAATATTAAATCATAACTACCGTTATAATTTAATATTTACAGGTAATAGCCAAAACCAGGGTTGTTACAGACTCCTCCTTATAAAAATTGCGTCCTCATAATTTCTAGAGAAGTGTTGTATTCAATACAACACAAATATTTCATCAATTAAAAGAAAAGGAAAGCTTAAGATAAAAATATTCTCGCCATTGCTATGAGAAGAAAGTAAACCAGGGTAGGATCGCTCGTTGGACTCTTTGGTTTCCCAGTCACTGGGATTTGTGGACCATTGAAATTTAATGAGTGGCACGTCCTTGTTTCAAAGGTGTCTTACCTCTAAAGCAAGAACGCAAATAGGATGCTGCACAACAGATAGGTCCGATGAGATCTCAAGCTCTTGCAGATCAGAAGAATCGATAACAAAATCTGACCCTTGAGGACACTTCCTAAGTTGAGAGACGTGAAACGCGTCTTGAATTCCAAATAGATGATCTAGAAGTGAAACTCTATAAGCCATAGGGACAATACGTTCAGTAATAGGAGGCGTTCCTATAAAGCGAGGAGCCAATTCCCCAGTCCCACCAAAACGCGCAACCCCCTTCAATGTACATACACAGATATACACAAGATCACTAATGGAGAACTCGAGAGGATTCCTACAGTTGCCCACATAGGATTTATGACGGCTAAGTGCCTCTTTCATTCTCTACCAGATAAGAATAATCTTCTCAGAAGCTTTACGAATAGAATCGAGGCCTAAAATAAGCTTCTCCCTGAATTCCAACCAACAAGAAGGTGATCGATAAGGCCTTTCATATAAGGCTTCGACATGAGCCATACCGATACTAGACTAAAAGCTGCTGTTATAGGAGAACTCCACAAGAGGTAAGTGGTCTTCCCAACTACCAAATCCAGAATGCAAACACGAAGAAGATCCTCAAGAATATGATTCACTTGCTCAGTCTGTCCATCAGACTGTGGATGATATGCTATGCTGAAATTAAGCTTTGTTCCCAAAGCTTTCTGAAGACTCTGCCAGAAACGACTCGTGAAGAGTGGATCACAATCAAAAACAATCGAGCTAGGAATACCATGAAGTCTCACAATTTCTTTAACATAAATCTTAGCCAAATGAGAAGCTGTCCTATTAGACTTAATAGGAATGAAGTAAGCAGGCTTAGTGAGGCAATCAACAATAACCCATATACTGCAACGACTCGATCTCGAACAAGGTAGGCCATCAATGAAATCCATGGAAATCTTATCCAATTTCTACAGCGGGCCCTCAAGAGGCTGAAGAAGACCAGAAAGGCGCTGATGCTCGGCTTTGTTGAGTTGATAAATCATGCAATTACTCACATAACTTACCCCATCACTCTTCATACCTTCCCAATAATAAAGGCATCTCATATCGGCATACATCTTGCTACTGCCGGAATGAATAGTATATTTAGAATGGTGATAATCATCAAGAATGTCCCAAATATCAGAATCAGAAGGCACGACTAAACGGTTCTTCTTACGAATACACCCATGAGAATCAATGCTGAAATCCTCTAACATCTCGTCACGGGATTCAGACTAACAAATGTTAATGAGATGCACAAGATCGGGATCTTGCCGCTGAGCATCGGCAATATGATCGAATAAGGTGGGTCGAGCTTCCAAACCGAATAATAAAATAGGAGAATCAGAAGCCGAAGCATGATCCCGAATATCACAAAAAGTTAGAGACTCCATAATATCCCACTCGGCTAACATCTAGGAAAGAACCGCCAAGTGTTTGCAACTTAGCGCATCAGTAACTCGGTTCCCCTTTCCAGGAGTGTACTTGATATCAAAGTCATAAGAGGCAAGGAACTCGAGCCAATGTTGTTGCTACATATTTAGCTCCTTCTAGGTGAACAGATACTTTAAATATTTGTGATTGGTATAGTGATTGAAGCGCTTGCCTAATAGATAATGTCGCCAAATCTTTAAGGCAAAGATTATGGCTGCTAACTCGAAGTCGTGAGTGGCATAGCATACTTCATTAGACTGTAATTGCCTAGAAGCGTAAGAAAATACCCGATCTCTCAGCATAAGCATGACACCGAGTCCATACCTACTAGCATCGGTGTAGACAACAAGATCTCGATTCCCTTTGGAAATCACAAGAATAGGAGCATTAGTGAGAAGCTCCTTCAATTGCTGAAAAGAAGCTTCACACTTATCAGACCAGACAATCAAACGCATTTTCTGGTAAGGCTAGTCAGAGGAAGCACGATGCGGGAAAAATCCTTGATAAATCTACCATAATAACCTGCCAATCCAAGGAAGATCTCAGAAATATTCTCAGGCCTCTTCCAATTCTGGATGGATTCGATCTTCGATGGATCGACCGAAATGCCCTTAGAAGGTACAACATTGCCTAATAACTTCACCTTATTCTCCCAAAAGTGGCACTTGGAGAATTTGGCTTTGAGTTGATGCCGACGAAGGGTACTCAAAACAATCCTCAAATGGTGAGCATGATCGACTATAGACTTAGAGTAGACAAGAATGTCATCAATGAACACTAGGACGAACTTATCAAGATATTCCTGGAATACTCAATTCATAAGATCGACAAAGAAAGCATGAGCATTCGTCAAATTGAACGGCATAATGAGCCACTCAAAAGAACCATAACGAGTGCGAAAAGATGTAAGAGGAATGCCATCCTCCGTAACGCGTAGCAGATGAAGACCAGTGGCAAGGTCGAGTTGAGAAAAGACCTTAGCACCACTCAATTGATCGAACATATTGCCGATCCTAGGCAGATAGTTACCTCGTTGAGCTTGTGATAGTCGATGCAAATCCTAAGAGTACCATCAGATTTCTTAACAAAGACAACCACGGCACCCCACGGTGAAGAACTAAACTGGATAAACTGCTTAGCTTCAAGCTCCAAAAGCTGCTTCTTCAGTTCCTCATTTTCATTTGTAGACATCCTCGTGGGAGAACAACTAACTGACTGTGTGCCTGGAATGAGATCAATGTGGAACTCGATAGCCCGCTTGGGTGGCAAACTCGAAACAGGCTCAAACACATCAGAGAAATCACAAACAACAGGAATACGAGATATATCATCATCATCTCATGGGTCGAGAGAAAAAAAGATGCTTCGGAATTACCATCAACATTCCAAAGAACAATTGAGAGCTGAGCAGACAAACCTGGATGTTGAAGATATAAAACTCTCTCAGAACAAATAATTCTAGCATCTTATCGCACTAGCTAGTCCATACCCAAAATAATAACAAATCCAAGAAAAGAAATAACATGTAGATTCGCATGGAAAGAAAAGCCACACAAAACAATCTCAACATCCTCACAAAGCATGCTAAGGATTGCGAATCCCCTGATAGAATTCACAATCCTCAATGAAGTAACCAAACAAGAAACATCCAAAGGAATAGCATCGACGAGCTGCTATGATACGAATGGATGCGACACACCTTTATCAAAGAGGACTCTAATAAATCGGTCATAAACAACAAAGATCCCTTCAAGGATAGAAGGAGATGTACCTTTGTGCTGAGAAGACCCTCTAGAAGCATCCACTACATTCAGCTTTCTAGACCGGTATATTCAAAGCAATAGGACAAGAGGAAACTCAATGACACTCCTTCTTGGAATAGCGGCAAAATAAAGGCTTAGGACAATCACAGATCATATGGTCGGAAGAGCCACAATTGAAACACTCCTTCTAAATAGAAGGTGCTCCACGAGGCTGAGAACTAGAACCAACAAACTTCTTCTTATTCTGAGAAAAAGACTTGGACTTCTAAAATGGAAACCTCTTCTTATTGGGGTTCTTACGAACCTTAGTCTCATCACTACTATCCTTCTCTTTCTTTACTTCTTCAAGGTGAAGTGCCAAGTCAACTAAATCCTAAAAAGACAATTTGAGCTAGAGCCCCAAAGACTTCTTTAGATACTTCTTCAAACCAGAGACAAACCTCAAATTCTTCTTGTAAGAGGTGATGATATATTCGAGACCATATTTGGATAAGGCATCGAATGAAGATACATAATCAGAAACGGAATACTTCTCTTGCATCAACTCGAGGAAGCGATGGACTAGTAAGGCTTTCTCTAATTCGAGGACGAATTTGAGCTCGAATAGTTCCCTCAACTATGTCCATGTGAGAGTGGACTCTTCGAGCTCGACAATGAGAAGCCCATACTAGTCGAGAGCATGCTCTTGCAACATGCTAGATGCTACAAGAACCCTGTGGTGGTCAGAATGATCCATGTGAGAGAATATGCGCTCGCACGTGCGAATCCAAGCCTGGACCTCTAATACAGACTCGGAGCCTTTGAACGGCTTACCTTCGAGATGAGAGAAATCACTACACATGCACGCAAAGGAAGACTTGGATGGAGGAGATGCTAGAGTAGGAACTAGAGGCTGAGTGCTCCTAAGTAACTCCTTGAACTGATCTTCAGACATGTATACACCGTGCGAATGCGAGCCGCTGGATTGACCAGCATCCGAGCGACGTCCTCTACCTCTTCCAACCATTAGCTGATAGTTAAGATAAGATAAAGATCATTCATAAGGTAGATATCATAATTCAATATGAAATACTATGGAATTAAAATGCATTCCTGGACATATTCCCAACTTATCTACCCCAAATGACACGAAAAGGTCAAGGACACGATGATTAAGGAATTCGTAACACTTGTACTATACTTGGATGCATCGTAATATATGTTTATGTTCTATGTTTATCATATTTTGTTATGTATTTAGCTCTGATACCAAGCTGTGATGCCCCACCCCAAGACCCACATTAACAAAGAGAATTAATGGGTAATGCTATCTACTAATGCAGAGAATATGGCTGGTTAGAAGCGATCATCTATAGCTTTGCCTTAAACATCTATTAAATACATCGATTAATGCTCTGATTTTTTTTTCTATCTCGTGTGGATCGACATATCTAATAAATGCTTAATACAAAAACTATAGGTGGCTAACGGATCTATCAGAACAAAATACAACAAATAAAATATACATCACATCACAGAACGGCAAACAGCAGATACATATACATATATACAGATACATTCCCATTGTAATACAAAATGATACATCACAGTGGTTCGGTGACCACACTATATACAACGAGTCAAACAAAAAGAACAACAAAAGGTGGTAAACGGATATCTAAGCGGAAACATCAAAGCTAAGCTAAGCCCACCCGAAACAACTCGGTCTAACCCGAGTATAAAATACAAGGGTTAGTCTAGCTAAAACAATCAGTTTAGAAAGAATAAATGATAATAAGATACATAAGGAAATGGGTGATAATTCTTCTCAAATGATAAGAAATAGTTCTAAGTACATGTGGTTACTTCGAGTTATGAAATGTCACTTAGTATATATAAATACACATATATAGTCTTGAAAGAGATAAACTCCATAACAAAAAGCACAAAGCATAAGCATGCCTCATATCATCGAAATATCCTAAAACAACAATAATGATTTAGAGAAGCCATAGTCCTAATTAGGAGGAATCCCAAAACCCACCATGGCGGCAATCTCAAATACATTTCCAAAAGAGAAATCTTAATCTTAAAAATACACTATAAAGGAAATAACATATATCTCCAAAATAGGAGAATATAAATCCAAAATAAATGCCAAGAATGGAAAATTTCAAATCTCAAATAAGCGCCAAGTGTTGACAACTCAAATCCCATATATAGAACTCAAAGGAGTTCAAATCTCCAAAGATGTAATCGCCATATATATGATATCTCAAACGTCACAAATGGCCAATAATGTAAAAAGTCGATACACTCGGAAAATCATAATTTATCAATGAAATCATCTCAAAGATATAGCATGTCCATATGGCCGAAGCCCGCCAAGTACTATTCTCTCAAAATAAGGTGCCACATCGCAATGGCAAACATCCCGAAGGACAACATCCTGAAGGGAAAATACATCGCAATGGCAAACATCCTAAAGGACAAATACATCGCAATAACAAACATTTCGAAGGACAAATGCCCAAAGGTCCAGTACTGGCAAATACATCGCAATGAAAAATATGTCACAAACCCTCAGATAGGAACCCATAAAAGTGTTAACATGCATCCCAAACCACAAGATCGCACTCAATGGTTTACTAACGGCTTGCCAATGTCACACTAGAAAGTAGTAAAATGTTTACCTCATCTCATCGGTAAACACGACCTGAAGGTCAAAACGATCAAAAGGATAACAAATAAGACAAACGAAATTGTCCCATACCACGTGTTTTACCGAAACGCATAATTCTCCTTCTCATTTGGTCGAATAAAGCAAAAATGTGTATTTTATATACAATTAATTTATTTGAGAAAACAAGCTTTTAAAACCATTTTTCGAAATCAATTTTGAAAACAATCTTTGAAAATTCCCTTATTATAGAGAATATATAGATTTTATAGCTTGAAAATAATTTAAAAATATTATATAATAATTATTTCAAAAGCCAAGTTATTTTGAAAATTATTTCAAAATTATTTGGAAAAACCAGTGCTCGAAATCAAAGAAAAACATCGAAAATTCTCAAAAATCGACATTCGAATTCAACTCAAAATCGATTCATTTTGCATCCCAAATTCACCAAAATCTTGGCTCGCCTATTGATATGCTTCATAGCCATCAATACAACACAAAAATGTCACCAAATTCATGTAAAAATGTAGGCAAAATAAGCTGGAAACAAGGCAGAACACAAAAGAGGGCAAGGTAGAAAAATCAATACCCAGGTCGACCTAGATGTCGACATTTGACACCCATAGGTTGACCCTAGGGTCGACCTAAGGGGCTTCTAGGTCAACATGTAGGTCAACCCAAGGAAACTTGTGGTCGACCATGACTACGGAATGACTTGCTTGATGATTTATGGCTTCGTATTGATTTTCCAGAGCAGTTTTAAGGTATCAAACAAACGAATTTAGCAATGAAATTTGACAAACTTATACTACACACATGGACTATCATTAGAAGAAGATTTGGCAGCATTTCCTTGCCGGAATTTAAAAAAACTAACATGCAAAGAGGCTACTCAAATCAGTTTTTACAGAAACAATATATCAACATAAAAAAAATTTGCAGAGCTAAATTTTCACAGCTTTTTATAATTTGAAGCTTTTGCTTCAGCTAGAATTTTGTGAGCAGCAACTCACCTTGCAAATGAAGAGTAAAAATCCAAATTTGTGTTGAAAGGTGTAAGCTTTGAGCTAGAACTGCCTTCAAGAACCTATAGAAATATAAAACAGGAGCATGCAAACAGAGAAGAATTGTTACAGACAAACTATTCAGAGAAGAAAGAATTTTGATGAAATAATTAGGTTGATGGAGTGGATTTCCTGTTATATTCTCTTTAGATTTGATTAAGACCACAAATTATTAAAGAAAATTTGAGATTAGAAGCATTAGATTGAAAATGGTGAATTTTTTTTTTCTTTCTATTTTTGGTTTTCTATTTAATGAAGAAGAAGAAACATAGTGTACGTACAAGAGAAATTTTTTCTCATCTTCTGATTTAAGCTAATTAATGGGCTTTGGACCCAAACAAAAGAAATGTAATTAGGCTATGTGGATTAATTCAACACTTAAACAAAATGCACACACTTATGTTATAATAAAAATATCATATTTCTTCAAGTTTTCTTTACAATAAAAATGTACAAATCCATTTCTATGTTAAACAAAACAAAATATTTTACACTTGATAAAAAGATAATTTTAGATTTGAAAATATTTTTACAATCAAAAACTCTTATTTTACATAAATAACCAATTTAACACATGTAACAACCCTAGATTTTGACTATATATTTAAATTTGACTTTATTTCATTTTGAAATTAATTTAAATTTGTTTTATTTTTTCGATATCATTTCTAAACATTTTTAAAATGATAATGTAATTTTTCCAAAATTTACTGTATTTATTTCCTATTTTTAAAGGCTATTTTCTAATTTTCTGCCATTTTCTTCATTTTAAATTTCTTTATTTTATTTTAAATTTTTTTTATTTGTGAAATTTCATCTCTAAATATTTTTAAAATAATAATAGAATTTTTTCAAAATTTACTGTGTTGATTTCCTATTTTTAAGGGCTGTTTTCCCATTTTTTGCTATTTTCTGCATAAAAAATTATATTTAAATTAAATTTTATATATTTATTTTGTGAATAAAATTTTGTTTTATGTTATTATTTATGTTTAAAAATACTTTACAAGCTCATATGAATTTTCTATAGATTATTTCATTTAATTTCAAATTTTCTAGTCTAGTTCACTGTTTTAACTATTTTTCCTTAATTTTACTCTATATAATTAATAAATGGTATATATATTTTTATATTTTTTAAAAGTTTCGAAATTTTATCTGATAATATTGTTATTTCAGAATATATAAACTTATACAAATACTTAAAGGTAAATTGAAAGGGTTTGTGACTTTTTATTTCCAATGGCTTTTGATTTTCCCGCCTTTTCACATTTTTAACTTACTTTTGCCATCAATTAGCCATAATAACTCACATACTTCAGCTGCCTACCTCCATTATTCATTCACGTACATCATTTCTCATCTCATTAAAAAAAAATTCGGCCATCACTTGTTTGAGGAGTTGGTAAAATTCTATTTTCTTTTATCTCCTTTTTGTTCACTTATGTTGATTTTTCGTTTGATTTGCACTTGATCTTCTTTATCATAGGATCGGCCATGCCCCTCTCCAGCCCCTGCCGCCACTACCACCACCTGAGCACGCCACCAGCACCTTCTCCTCACTGACCATCCCCATCTGTACCACACTAGGTGGTAGTTCCTTAACCAAGTTCACCAAACTCCAACATCTTGACCTAGTCGAGCACAAGCCTTCACATCCACCACTTTCCACCACCCATGGCCGCCACCTACATGACCACCACCACCTCCAGCACCTCCAGCACCCTCTGCCATGTCACCATAGTGGACCCCACTCCTCTGGCCGTGACCACAGCAGCCTTGGCTGAGCTTTGTTTGCTTGAAACTTGTGATGTTGTTAGTAGTTACGCTTTGTTGTGTTGTTGTTCCATCTCCATAACTTTTGCCATCAACAAACTCATGTTAGGCCGACCTTAGCAACCCAGACCTGACCCAAAACCATTTCCGTAGACCTGTACTCCACCTCTGGCCGAGCCTATGGGATGTCGGAAGCAAGTGCAAAGCATTTCAGCTTTGTTTTATGAAGTTATTTCTAGCATAGTTTATCGAATTTTTGGTCTGAAATCTTATAATTGTTATATTGTATTGTTTGATTGGTATTCAAGGGAATTAATCCTTGGCTCTTCCATTCGTATCTGTGTCATGCTTTTGTGCTTGTGTAGATCCCTTTGTGCAATTCGTCGTTGTGTCATCAACTCAAAACAGTGAGTTATTCTCACCAGACAGTTTTATACTTATATGAATAGTAAATTGATCACTTGTGAATATGTAAACTGCATCACCATATTATTATTTGCTATGTCACTATTATATGATGTTCACCCATGCTTAAACACCTATTATGACATTTGTTACTGTTATATTATGTTGTTCTGTTATTTTTATACGTTTATCACACTGCAAGTTCCCTTTAGATTAGAATCACTATGGGTTGAAATGATACATACCCGAACGGACTTTAGAATAAGGGAAAATCATTATGGGCTGAAATGATAGGCCTGAATGATTTTTAAATTTATTTCATTTACTTGGGACTGCGGGTTTGAAATGATAAAACCCGGATTTTCTTTGTAAATTACGGGTTGAAATGATATATTACCCGTATCACTTTTCCTAGTGTAGAAAATTATATACAGACCCGTAGTTAATATATATTTTTCTAAAATTTTTAAAATTATTTTAGAAATGTAAATATTAAAATATTTTGATTTAAACCTAATTAAAAATGATTTTTGGTAAAATATTATTGATTTTCTGAATAATTACAAGTGAAATAAATTAACGAAAAGGTTAGAAAATTTTGGATGTAAGCTATTTTGGGAAATTTGATTTAATTATAATTTGAAATTAAATAGAATATGAAAGCATGATAAATTTATGATAATTTGAATTTAAAGGAATTAAAGTGATTTTATATCATATTAATGATTTTAATAAAGTTGAAAAGTGAAATGAATGAATATTTAAGTTGAAATTTTGAATTATAACTAAAATTGGAAATTTTTGGAATTGACTTAAAAGTGAATTTTTAATTAAGTAAATAAAAATATAAACTAAGTTATACTTGAGAATTTGACATTAAGTGTTAGGTTGAAATTTAAATGTAATGAATTTAAAATTGGACACTGCAATTTAATAAGTGAATTAGTGTTAAATATGAATTTTTAAATGGAAATTTAACTTTATGAAATCATGAAATTAAAGAAAATTAAATAATGGTTATAAAAGTAAAATTATGTGATTTTATAAGTTAAAAGTGAATTATAGAAAATATAATTGTTGGATTAAACTAAGTTTTTTTTTCTTTGAAACTAATGTAACACTATTACAGCATTTTAAACGCTGTCTTTTGTTAAATTTAACTGTTTGAATATAACTTTCTGTAGCAATTTCCAAATGCTGCGAAAGTTGAATTATCACTGTTTTGATAAAATTAAGTGAATGAATGAACTTTGAAATTTGAAAATTTTGGAAGTTTAATAATTTATATTATTAAATGTAATAACTTCACTTTTAAAGGATTTAAATGAAGTAATTTGTTGGAATTGAACTATTTTGAAATGTGAATTGAAATGGTATTTTTAAATTGAATAAAAAATGAATATGTTTTTCAAATGAAATGATAAGTTGATATTTTGAAATGGATTTGAAATGATATTGGATTTTGAGAAATAAATACCATTTTTGAAATTATAACTACGGGTTATAATAACGATTGGTTGTTAAAGAGACCGGGATCGGATATAGACATACTCTCTGTCGATACCGAAAACTACTTTAACAACTGTGTGCGCGGTGGAGATTCCAGAATGAAGTAGGATGGTGACGACGTTCTTAAGGTACATTTCGTGGACCTAACTCCCGTGAGTTAGCATAAGGTGGCTAAAACAGGAGCGATCTCGGGCCAAAGGAGGTAGCAGCTCTGGCTGAACACACTTCTTCGATACCATTCTATTACTGTTGTGATCGATTGGGTGCACCCCTTGATTTTTGGAGTGTTGTTCGGGGTGGGCGTATGTGGCTGCTGCGTTACCACCAGCCCGTGTGCATAATTGGTATATCTACCCTGGCATTGCCTTGTGTGCCGTGTCACCTACCATACCGAGCCTTTACTACGAGTATGTTTTTCCCCCATAGCCCGTGTGGTATCCTCTGACAGTCACCCGGAGTGGAGATGGCATGATATTGGATGGACTACTGGGACTATTATGTGTGAAGGGTGATATGGGTAGCAGGCTATTTAAAAGTATGTTTATTTTATTGTAGACATTAGTATAATAGCGAAATATTACTATATAGTAAATGGTTTAATGGATCCTTAGAGGATGGGCGGTCCCAGACATCCTTTAAGTTACTTGTATCTTTATTACAGTTCACTTGAGTTGGTTTACATTATATAAGTATATACTGTCCTGACTCGAGTGTTTTATGTTTTGCTTTACGCTCGGGTCAGCCTGAGTATTCACAGCTTTGGATTCTCTTCCTGGAGCTGGTCTTTCACTGGAGTTTCTACTTATCTACATATTTATCTACTTCTGTTTCAGCTGTATTAGTTTATCTCATGTATTAGTGAACTTCTATGTATTTGGGATTTCTATTCTGTTGTTTTTCAGACTATATTATGTATTTGGTTTGAGACTCTGTTATAGTAGCTTCATGAACTACTATGTTATTTTATATTCCGCTGCGAGTTATTCTGTTTGTTCTGTGTCTGTGATTCGGTATATTTGATTTCATTTGCTCCAAATTTATTTACAATCTGTTATTTCGCATCATTCAAGTCTGACATGTGTGGATTATTGTCGATTTGAATGGTACGAAATTGGGGGTTGTTACAGTTGGTATCAGAGCTTTGGTTTTTTGGCAACCATTGCCTCTGCGGAGCAAAAACTCATTAGAGATAGGGTATTTCCACCCTAGAATGAGTGAAATCAATCTCAGAATCATATCTTTGTGAGAGACGTATTTTCAAAGTATAAAATGATTTTTCAAAATGTTTTCAAAGGATTTTCAAAGATTATTTTGATATATAAATTTTTCTTGCTTTTAAAGGATTTTCAAATGTTTTCTAACTTTCCTTTCTTTCGTATCTACCTTGATAGGATTTTTCTTTCTTTAAGATATTCATCCAAGTGTATTATCTTGCCTTTTCTTAATTTGTCTTCGGCTTGTCTTTATTCTTATCCTAAATTCATTCTTGATATTTTTCAGGATGAATCGGGGAAATGCTAGAGTTAGGGGTCGCGGTATTGCCCCAGCTCCTCAACCTGTTGCTCCAGTCAGGTTCACTGTTCTTTGTAAGGAATTCTCTCAACTTGGTGGAACCCCATTCACCGGTTCAGAGACTATTATTGAGGCTCGGCAGTGGTTGCGGAGTCTTGAGAGGATATTTACTGGTCTTGACATTACTGATGCTCAGAAGCGTCAGCTTGTAGCCTGGCAGTTGCATGATTCTGCTTTAGATTGGTGGGAGTCCGTTACGGCTAACACCGTCGAGGCTGATCTCACTTGGGAGCAGTTTTGGTATCCTTTGGGTTATCTTAATTTTGTTCCTATTTTTCCTTTCTTTGAATCTATCTTAAGCTTGTTTTCTGTATCTCTTTTCCAGGGAGGCTTTTGTGGCAAAATGGATGCCAGAAGCCGGAAAATCTCAGCTTTATCGTGAGTTTATGGATCTGAAGCAGGGTACCATGTCTTTTGCTGAGTATGAGAGGAAATTCAATGAACTTTCCAAGTTCGGTCCTGGCCTTATTGATACCCCTCTTAAGAAGAATGAGAAATTTATTGCTGGTGCTCGGCCAGAGTATTATAGTCGCCTTATTTCTCATGTTCATGGTTCTTTCACCCAGCTTATGGATATGGCTATTCGCTATGAGAATCCCACATCCAAAGGTCCTGCTGTTTCTGGTGCTCAGTCTTCCTCTGCAGTTTCCAAGAAGCGTAAGCCTAATTTTCAGCAGCAGAAGAAGAATTGGCAGAAGCGTCCTGGTTTGGGATCTTCATCATCTGCCCCTGCTCAGAGGCAACCAGTTGATCTCTCCTCCATCACTTGCTTTAGGTGTGATCAGAGAGGGCACTATGCCAATAGCTGTCCCACATTATCTGGTGTTGTAGTTCCTCCACCTGCTCAGTCGGCTAGACGTGATCTCTGCCATATCTGTCTCCAGCCCGGTCATTTTAGGAAGGATTTCCCTACCCAGCAGAGGGGTACTCCTTCTGGTATATTTGCTGTCACTTCTGCCTCATCTCCAGTTCCTCCACCTTCCCCTGCTCCTTGTGATGACCAAGGTACACTCCAGGGTTCATTTACTTTATTTCATCATCCTGTTCGTGTGTTGTTTGATACTGGTGCTTCACATAGTTTTATTTCTGTTGATTTGTGTGATAAGTTTGAACATCTCCTTTCTCCTGAGTATACTTCTGTTCCATTATGTGTTTCAAATCCTATTGGGGTTCCTGCTAACCTTAATCGGATTTGTCGAGAGGTGTAACTTCTCCATTCTGATCATCGCTTTAGTGGTGAATTTTATATTCTGGGCTTCGATGCTTTTGATTTATTGCTTGGTCAGGATTGGTTAGTGAATCATAATGCTCATATCTCTTGTAAAGCCCGGTCTGTTCAGCTTGTTGATGATCAAGGGAATTCCTTGATTATTCAGTGCCGCATGCCTCAGGATTTTGCTGGCAACTTTATTTATTCTTTGCATTCTTCTCCCAGTGACCTTGATTCAACTCCTGTGGTTAGATTATATCCCGATGTTTTTGGCGAAGTCATTTCTTTACCTCCGAAGCGGGAAATTGATTTTCGGATTGATCTTATTCCTGGTGCTCGACCTATTGTTCTTCCTCCTAGAAGAATGGCACCCCGCGAGAAGGTAGAGATGGGAAAGAAAATTGAAGACTTATCTTCCAAAGGTCTGATTAGGCCCAGTTTTTCTGAATGGGGATCTGCGGTAGTTTTTGTCACCAAATCTGATGGTTCACTTCGGATGTGTGTTGATTATAGGGAGCTGAACAAGCTCACTATGAAAAACAGATATCCTATGCCTCGTATCAATGATATGTTTGATCAGCTTCATGGTGCCACTATTTTCTCTCAGCTTGACCTTGCCACGGGTTTTCATCAGCTCAGGGTTGCTGAGGATAGCATTCCCAAGACTGCTTTCCGCACTAAGAATGGATTTTATGAATGGTTAGTCATGCCTTTTGGTTTGACTAATGCTCCTGCTTTCTTTGTTGATTTGATGAATCGTGTTTTTCGTGATGTGCTTAATAAATTTGTGCTAGTCTTTGTTGATGATATCCTTGTCTTCTCTAAGAATAAGGATGAGCATAAGTCGCATTTGAAATATGTTCTTGAGACTCTCAGAAATCATCAGTTAAAGGCTAAGTTTTCTAAATGACATTTCTGGAAGGATGAAATCCGTTATCTCGGGCATATTGTTTCTAGTAATGGAGCCTCTGTTGATCCAGTTAAGATTGCTGCGATCAATGTAAGTGTTTCTTTCTTCTCTTTCTCTATCATTTTAATAATTCTATTTTTTCCTATTGTTTTATTTTTTCCCCGATTTTTCCAAGATTGGGAAACTCCAAAGACTCCATCTGATATTCGTAGTTTTCTGGGCCTTGCCGGTTACTACCGGAGATTCATTGAGAATTTTACTCGGATTGTTGCACCTCTCACAGCTTTAAATCGGAAGAATGCCAGATTTGTCTGGAGTGATAAGTGTAAGGCTGCATTCAGTGAGTTGAAGAGCAAGCTAACTTCCGCACCAGTTCTTACTGTTCCGAATGGGAGTGAGGGATTTACAGTTTATACTGATGCTAGTCGTGAGGGTTTGGGTGCTGTTCTCATGCAGGATGGTAGGGTTATTGCCTATGCCAGCCGTCAGTTGAAGACCCACGAAGCAAATTATGATGCTCACGATTTAGAGTTACTTGCTGTTGTCTTTGCTTTGAAACTTTGGAGGCATCATCTTCTTGGAACCAAGTTTGAGCTTTTCACAGATCATCAGTCTTTGAGATATATCTTCACCCAGAAGGATCTGAATCAGAGGCAAGTTCGTTGGCTTGAGTTTCTAGCTTCTTACGACCTCGACATTAACTATACTCCCGGTAAAGCTAATGTTGTGGCCGATGCTCTGAGTCAGAAGAAGGCTTTGTTGTGTCAGCTTGTTGTTTCTTCTTCTCCTCTTCTGGATCAGATTATGGCTAAGAAGGATGAGGATGAGATGCTTAGATTGATGAAGGAGAGTGTTCGTAGCAGAGTTGGTGGTAGTAGAGGTAGTAGTGGAGCTCAGATTGATGACAAAGGGATTTTGCGGATTAATGGCAGGATTTGTGTTCCGAAGGTTGATAGTTTGAGACATGAGTTGCTTCAGGAAAATCATAGATCCAGACTTTCTATTCATCCTGGTGTGTCGAAGATGTATCAGGATATGAAGAGGCTTTATTGGTGGAAGGGGATGAAGAGGGATATCTCTATCTTTGTTAGTCGGTGTGCGACTTGTCAGCAAGTCAAAGCCGGTCACCAGAAGACCCCTGGTTTGTTGCAGCCCCTCGAGATTCCTAATTGGAAGTGGGAACAGGTTTCCATGGATTTCATCGATGGTTTACCGAGGACTCGGAAAGGCAATGAGAGTATCTGGGTTATTGTTGATAGACTGACCAAGTCCGCTCATTTTATTCCGGTCAAGTCTACTCGTTCTGCTTCTAGTTTATCTGAGATTTACATGAGAGAGATCGTTCGTTTCCATGGTGTTCCTCTCAGTATTGTTTGTGATCGTGACCCTATCTTTACTAGTCAGTTCTGGAAGGCTTTTCAGGAATCTTTGGGTACTCGTTTGAATCTAAGCACTGCTTATCATCCTCAGACCGACGGTCAGACGGAAAGAGTAAATCAGATTCTCGAGGATCTTCTTCGTGCTTGTGTGCTTGATTTTGGAGGATCTTGGGAAGATTATCTCCATCTTGCTGAATTTACCTACAATAATAGCTATCAGGTATTATCTTATCTTCTGTTTTCAGTCTATTCTTGATCTTTTTATCTATCTCATTCCATCTTTGCATTCAGGCCAGTCTCAAAATGTCTTCGTTTGCTGCTTTATACGGGCGACCTTGTAGATCTCCATCTTGCTGGATTGAATCCGGTAATCGTTTGGTTCTTGGTCCTGAAGTGATTTTGGAAGCTTCTGAGAAAGTTGAGGAGATTAAGAAGAGGCTGAGAGTCGCTCAAGATAGACAGAAGAAATATGCTGATAGGCGTAGGCGAAATTTAGAATTTGCTGTTGGTGATCAGGTGTTCCTTAAGGTTTCTCCCTTGAGGAATGTCATTCGCTTTGGTGGTAGAGGGAAGCTTTCTCCTAGGTTCATTGGTCCTTTCCGTACGTGGAAAGAGTTGGTTCTTTGGCTTATCGTCTGGATTTGCCCGAGAAGCTTTCTGGAGTGCATGATGTATTCCATGTCTCACATCTTCGCCGTCATCTCCATGATCCATCTCTTATTGTCCAGCCTTCTGTTCTTGATAGTGTGGATATTGAGCCTAACCTGACTTTTGAGAGGAAGCCACTTCGTATTGTCGATAGAGATACGAAGCAGCTCAGAAGAAAATCTGTTAATCTGGTCAAAGTATAGTGGAGTACTGATGATCGAGATTGTACTTGGGAAACGGAGGAGAGCATTCGTGCTTCGAATCCGGAACTATTCGTTTCAGGTACTATTTTGTTTCTCTATCTTGTTTCTCTTTATTTTTCCTTTCCGTTCTTTTCGAGGACGAAAAGATTTGAGTGGGGGAGAGTGTAACAACCCTAGATTTTGACTATATATTTAAATTTGACTTTATTTCATTTTGAAATTAATTTAAATTTTTTTTATTTTTGTGATATCATTTCTAAACATTTTTAAAATGATAATGTAATTTTTCCAAAATTTACTGTATTTATTTCCTATTTTTAAAGGTTGTTTTCTAATTTTCTGCCATTTTCTTCATTTTAAATTTCTTTATTTTATTTTAAATTTTTTTTATTTGTGAAATTTCATCTCTAAATATTTTTAAAATAATAATAGAATTTTTCCAAAATTTACTGTGTTGATTTCCTATTTTTAAGGGATGTTTTCCCATTTTTTGCTATTTTCTGCATAAAAAATTATATTTAAATTAAATTTTAAATATTTATTTTGTGAATAAAATTTTGTTTCATGTTATTATTTATGTTTAAAAATACTTTACAAGCTCATATGATTTTTCTACAAATTATTTCATTTAATTTCAAATTTTCTAGTCTAGTTCACTGTTTTAACTATTTTTCCTTAATTTTACTCTATATAATTAATAAATGGTATATATATTTTTATATTTTTTTGAAGTTTCGAAATTTTATCTGATAATATTGTTATTTCATAATATATAAACTTATACAAATACTTAAAGGTAAATTGAAAGGGTTTGTGACTTTTTATTTCCAATGGCTTTTGATTTTCCCACCTTTTCACATTTTTAACTTACTTTTGCCATCAATTAGCCATAATAACTCACATACTTCAGCTGCCTACCTCCATTATTCATTCACATACATCATTTTTCATCTCATTAAAAACAAATTCGGCCATCACTTTTTTGAGGAGTTGGTAATATTCTATTTTCTTTTATCTCCTTTTTGTTCACTTATGTTGATTTTTCGTTTGATTTGCACTTGATCTTCTTTATCATAGGATCGGCCATGCCCCTCTCCAGCCCCTGCCGCCACTACCACCACCTGAGCACGCCACCAGAACCTCCTCCTCACTGACCATCCCCATCCGTACCACCCTAGGTGGTAGTTCCTTCACCAAGTTCACCAAACTCCAACATCTTGACCTAGCCGAGCACAAGCCTTCACATCCACTACTTCCACCACCCATGGCCGCCACCTACATGACCACCACCACCTCCAGCACCTCCAGTACCCTCTGCCATGTCACCACAGTGGACCCCACTCCTCTGGCCGTGACCACAGCAGCCTTGGCCAAGCTTTGTTTGCTTGAAACTTATGATGTTGTTAGTAGTTACGCCTTGTTGTGTTGTTGTTCCATCTCCATAACTTTTGCCATCAACAAACTCATGTTAGGCCGACCTTAGCAACCCAGACCTGACCCAAAACCATTTCCTTAGACCTGTACTCCACCTCTGGCCGAGCCTATGGGATGTCGGAAGCAAGTGCAAAGCATTTCAGCTTTGTTTTATGAAGTTATTTCTAGCATAGTTTATCGAATTTTTGGTCTGAAACCTTATAATTGTTATATTGTTTTGTTTGATTGGTATTCAAGGGAATTAATCCTTGGCTCCTCCATTCGTATCTGTGTCGTGCTTTTGTGCTTGTGTAGATCCCGTTTGTGCAATTTGTCGTTGTGTCATCAACTCAAAACAGTGAGTTATTCTCACCAGACAGTTTTATACTTATATGAATAGTAAATTGATCACTTGTGAATATGTAAACTGCATCACCATATTATTATTTGCTATGTCACTATTATATGATGTTCACCCATGCTTAAACACCTATTATGACATTTGTTACTGTTATATTATGCTGTTCTGTTATTTTTATCCGTTTATCACACTGCAAGTTCCCTTTAGATTAGAATCATTATAGGTTGAAACGATACATACCCGAACGGACTTTAGAATAAGGGAAAATCATTATGGGCTGAAATGATAGGCCTGAATGATTTTCAAATTTATTTCATTTACTTGGGACTGCGGGTTTGAAATGATAAAACCCGAATTTTCTTTGTAAATTACGGGTTGAAATGATATATTACCCGTATCACTTTTCCTAGTGTAGAAAATTATATACAGACCCGTAGTTAATATATATTTTTCTAAAATTTTTAAAATTATTTTAGAAATGTAAATATTAAAATATTTTGATTTAAACCTAATTAAAAATGATTTTTGGTAAAATATTATTGATTTTCTGAATAATTACAAGTGAAATAAATCAACGAAAAGGTTAGAAATTTTTGGATGTAAGCTAATTTGGGAAATTTGATTTAATTATAATTTGAAATTAAATAGAATATGAAAGCATGATCAATTTATGATAATTTTAATTTAAAGGAATTTAAAGTGATTTTATATCATATTAATGATTTTAATAAAGTTGAAATGTGAAATGAATGAATATTTAAGTTGAAATTTTGAATTATAACTAAAATTGGAAATTTTTGGAATTGACTTAAAAGTGAATTTTTAATTAAGTAAATAAAAATATAAACTAAGTTATATTTGAGAATTTGAACTTAAGTGTTAGGTTGAAATTTAAATGTAATGAATTTAAAATTGGACAATGCAATTTAATAAGTGAATTAGTTTTAAATATGAATTTTTAAATGGAAATTTAACTTTATGAAATCATGAAATTAAAGAAAATTAAATGATGGTTATAAAAGTAAAATTATGTGATTTTATAAGTTAAAAGTGAATTATAGAAAATATAATTGTTGGATTAAACTAAGTTTTTCTTTTCTTTGAAACTAATGTAACACTATTACAGCATTTTAAACGCTGTCTTTTGTTAAATTTAACTGTTTGAATATAACTTTCTGTAGCAATTTCCAAATGCTGCGAAAGTTGAATTTTCACTGTTTTGATAAAATTAAGTGAATGAATGAACTTTGAAAGTTGAAAATTTTGGAAGTTTAATAATTTAGTTATTAAATGTAATAACTTCACTTTTAAAGGATTTAAATGAAGTAATTTGTTGGAATTGAACTATTTTGAAATGTGAATTGAAATGGTATTTTTAAATTGAATAAAAAATGAATATGTTTTTCAAATGAAATGATAAGTTGATATTTTGAAATGGATTTGAAATGATATTGGATTTTGAGAAATAAATACCATTTTTGAAATTATAACTGCGGGTTATAATAACGATTGGTTGTTAAAGAGACCGGGATCGGATATGGACATACTCTCTGTCGATACCGAAAACCACTTTAACAATTGTGTGCGCGGTGGAGATTCCAGAATGAAGTAGGATGGTGACGACGTTCTTAAGGTACATGTCGTGGGCCTAACTCCCGTGAGTTAGCATAAGGTGGCTAAAAAAGGAGCGATCTCGGGCCAAAGGAGGTAGCACCTCTGGCTGAACACACTTCTTCGATACCATTCTATTACTGTTGTGATCGATTGGATGCACCCCTTGATTTTTGGAGTGTTGTTCGGGGTGGGCGTATGTGGCTGCTGCGTTACCACCAGCCCGTGTGCGTAATTGGTATATCTACCCTGGCATTGCCTTGTGTGCCGTGTCACCTACCATACCGAGCCTTTAATACGAGTTTTTTTTCTCTCCCGTAGCCCGTGTGGTATCCTCTGACAGTCGCCCGGAGTGGAGATGGCATGATATTGGATGGACTACTGGGACTATTATGTGTGAAGGGTGATATGGGTAGCCCGGAACGCTATTTAAAAGTATGTTTATTTTACTGTAGACATTAGTATAATAGCGAAATATTACTATATAGTAAATAGTTTAACGGATCCTTAGAGGATGGGCGGTCCCAGGCATCCTTTAAGTTACTTGTATCTTTATTACAGTTCACTTGAGTTGGTTTACATTATATAAGTATATATTGTCCTGACTCGAGTGTTTTGTGTTTTGCTTTACGCTCGGGTCAGCCTGAGTATTCACAGCTTTGGATTCTCTTCCTGGAGCTGGTCTTTCACTGGAGTTTCTACTTATCTACATATTTATCTACTTCTGTTTCAGCTGTATTAGTTTATCTCATGTATTAGTGAACTTCTATGTATTTGGGATTTCTATTCTGTTGTTTTTCAGACTATATTATGTATTTGGTTTGAGACTCTGTTATAGTAGCTTCATGAACTACTATGTTATTTTATATTCCGATGCGAGTTATTCTGTTTGTTCTGTGTCTGTGATTCTGTATATTTGATTTCATTTGCTCCAAATTTATTTACAATCTGTTATTTCGCATCATTCAAGTCTGGCATGTGTGGATTATTGTCAATTTGAATGGTACGAAATTGGGGGTTGTTACAACACAAATATACACATAAAATGCTATTTTTAACTTTAAAAATTACACAAAAATAATTTTCTCGTGCAATAAAATATAAAAAACCATTTTAAACTCAACTATATACCCAAAACTCATTTTAAATCAAATTTCACCTTATTCTTTAATATAAAACATTATAAAATCAATTACTTCCTTTAAAATTATTAAAAGAAGCATTTGGCAATAATTACTAGAATTATTGCATTTCCTACTAAATAAAAATCATATTTCATTCATTATTATCACAAATAAAGAAAATAAAGTTTCCAAAACTTTACTTCATATTTATTTTCAATATCAATTGTTTATTCCAAATAAACAATTTAAATCTCCAATTTATTTTTAATTCACAATATTAAATTATAACTATCGTTATAATTTAATATATACAGGTAATCGCCAAAACCAGGGTTGTTACATAAACTATGGAAAATCTACAACATAGCACAAATTAGGCAATAATCCAACTCCTATTTTTCACCCAAGTACATACCTGGAATAAAAATATACAATATTCAAATTCTAAAACTTTGGGACTGATTTATGAACGTAGATGTAAATATATATTAAATTAGATCTAAAACAAGAATTTGTAGAAAATAGTTTTCTATACTAATTTAAACTTACAATCACAAATAAAATTGATTTAGGCATAAAAATCAAATGTATGCTAATGGAATAGATTTAGAATCATAAACAATATGTAAAATTTCCCATTCACCTTTTAAAAGCGATCCAACTCTCCAAATTTGAAGTGGATCCTTTGATTCAAATCTAGATCCTTTTTAATCAAAGAAATTTGTGTAAAAAGGATATATACAGATATTAGAATTACAAATCTAAGAAAATAGTTGGGATTGGAAGAGAAAATAGATACAAATGTACAAATATATATAAATTATCTCAAATATGCGTATCATTAATTCTCTTCTCCTTTTTATTAGATTTCTATTCTTCTCCTATTTTATGAATATAGATATAAATATCTTTTTTTATAATTTTGAAAGAAATGTAGAAGAAGATATGCCAGAGCTTTATTACTCTATTCAAAAAAACACGAGAAGAGAAGGAAGGGTTAGGCCTATATTTGTAAGCGCTAGAATAAACTAGAACCGTTAGATCGAAATATAATAGATCCACGCCATTGGGCCAGGGAAACTCTAGCTACCACCTTAAGAGTGGTCGACCACCCCCCTCATTAAGGTTGATTGCCCTAGGTCGATCGCTACACTAAGCGGGTTGACTTGTGGATCCAATTCAATTAATTAACAAAGTTAATTTCCTAAATAAATTATTCCTATTTCGAATTCGTTTTTCATCTGTAAATTCTTCGTTTGGATTCCGATCTCAAAGCTCTAAATATGAAAGTTGCTCATAATTTTTCCACAAATACAATTGTGCTTGTTTCATGATCAAATTCCATCGTTTGCACAAATTACATTTTTGAAGCCTAATTATTTAACTAATTAAATAAATAACTAATGTTAAATTATGGGGTGTTACAATGGGTTAAGAAATTTTTTAATCAATGTTCCTCTACAGATTCCGTTTCTTATTTGATCATTATTATAATAAACAAAATATAGCAATGATGTGTTATGATAATTATAAAAGTAAGAAGTATATGATTCTATAAATGTTAATTTTCTATCAATTCAAATGCTCATATTTTTGTTATATGTATTGTGACAGACTTTGAATTATAATTATTCTTAGTTTTTGGTTACACATTTGGGATACTAATACTTGGTCATTTTCATTTGAGTTTAAGTAGGTTTGTTACATTTTTTTCTTGAATTAGATGTTTGAAAACTTTACGGTTGGATTAAGATGTTACAGCGTTTAAAATGGATGAATGAATTTCTTTCATTACCGTTGTTAACCTAAAAAATAATCAACACCCAAACATCAGAAGAAAGCACCAAATCTATTCAAAATAAAGCAAAAGAAGAAAAAGTAAAAAGAGACACAAGAATTGTTATAGTGGTTTGGCAATCTCTAGCCTACATCCACTTTAAAATTTGTTATTTATTGTCTTCTCTCTGAATTACAAGGATTATATCAGATCTAACAACAATTTAGTGGATCTTAGATTTATATTGAATTTTCTAGAGTGTTTAAGAGTCACTAGTACTAAAGATTTGTATATCTATGCCTTAGAGTGGCAAATAGTGATTTCCTAGGTGACTTTAGTGGAGGAGAGATAAGATGTAAAGAAGGTGAAGTCTCCAATGATAGTGGGATCAAATCCAATTTTGGTTGGAGCTGGGTTGGTATTCATAGAGAAATAGAGATAAGGAGTCTGGAGCCCGCTTGCAATGAAGTCTAGAAGAAGGCTCGATGTCACACAAGAAAAATCAACGACCTATGACTTAAGGACATAGGTCGGTACCGATCTACGAATGTTCTGTGAAGCCAACTTTTCTACTTTCCCCACTCCTCTATCTTTTAATTGATGTGTTCCATGCTATTTTTGTTGAATTATTAGTTGATTCTAGCAATTTTCCCTTTATCGCTTTAACTATCCCACTTTCTTGGTTTTCCTCCCATCAACCTTGGAATTGTTCATTCAAACTCTAGGAAAACTACTTGATCATTAGCTATTGGAGATGTATATGAGATGTATGGAATTTGGTAAGTGAAACTGGTTTAGTACCGACCTATGATAGCTCGGCAATGGTTAAAGCTTCTCCGAGTTATTTCTCTATTCTTTCTCGGTGTGTTTCCAAGTTCTTGAATCATTTCGTTCTTATTTTGATCTTATAAGTCCAGTTAAAATATGCTTTGCTTAAAAGCGGATTAACACTTGCCCTCTAAAGTACGCCTTTCGAATGTAAAGTGTGTTTTGCTCAAGAACAAGTTCCATCGGCAATCATTCTTTGATAGTTGAGCTCTCTGACTGTTTCAATCTTGGTGTATCCCCTAATTCCTTTGGTTTATCTAGCAAAGCGGACGTAATTCCAAACTTGTTGCAACTAAGAACTCCAGCTCTTGCTTAAGCGTTGTACATACATCATTATCATTCTAATTTCATTCAAAGTTATCATATATAATATCAAAATCGTCTCTTGTTCATTCAAAATCTATCTGTTTTACTCTAATTATAAGGCATTTAAATCCTTCCATCAAATCTATTTCTATTCTAAGGTTCGATATCTTTTGATCATTTTATATGCAATTAAATATACGATCTCTACGAATCGTTCATAATCCAATCTAGGATTTGATCTTTTTGGACCATTTAACTTCCAATCTAGGGTTTGGGCTCTTTGGATCATTTATTGCCCAATCTATGTTTTTGAACTCTCTAGATCCTTGCTGAATCCACTTGCTCTTCGACAAAGGAACTTAATGACCAAGCAAGCCCATCCATTCACTCTTCGGTAAGGGGATTTACTTTTCGTATAAGCACATCCACTAGCTCTTTGGCAAGGGAGCATGCACCCTACGCTCTGGTCTTATCACTTTGGATGGGCCTTAAAGCAATGAATATTGTCCATCTTCTCACTCTTTGATGAGAGAACTTGCACCCTACACTCTAGTGCCATCTCTCCGAATGGGACTTAAAGCAATCAATATCGTTCATCACATTCAATATGGATTTTCCAAAAGTCTGATATTCAAACCAAAGCAAATAAGTAAAGGTCTATATTATCCATCCTAGAAATCCAAGCATTCCTAGGGACAAATCTAGGTCTCGTGCATGTGTATGCGGTTTGAGGTTATTATTGTGTTAAATAGTTATTCCAGACATTCGTCTCAAAGCATGCCTAGAGACCAATCTAGGCCTCGTACATGTGTAAGTGGAACGGGTTTATTATTATCCTAATTATTCAAAGCAAGAAAAAGTAAAGCAAGGGAGTCAAACCTGACACCCGACCATCCTGATCGTGGGATTTCGAGTCTCAGACCATATCCACGGTTGTTCCTTGATGTGTTCGCTGCAAGTGGTGGTTGCTTCGCCCATACCATTGCAGTTTGATTCCTAGTGTACTATAGCTGGTTTCTCCAATTCAGTTCTTCTATTAGAACACGAAGGTTTCGGCACTTTTTGTTACATTTCTGTCCAGCTCATAGAAGAAGTAGAATTTTTCAGATCTTTTCTTTCGATCAGTGGGCTCTCTCCAAAATAGCTTCCGATAGAGGATATGCCCCTAGTGTCAAGATATTTCCTCTCATGGGTCTCTGTCAGCTCAGTGTAAGAAGAGAACTTCGATTCCCTCCTTTTCCGTTTTGGTTCTCTAAAGTCATCATCGGCTCTCCTCTTTCCTTTGTCCTTTTTGTTCCCTGCTATGGGCGGTCCTCTATCATCTGCAGTATCAATTTCAACATCCTTAGCTTCAATGTCTTTCTGATGCAAATATCTCTTAGCTTCATGGTAGAATTCTGCAAGATCCATCAATGGATCCTTTTCCAACACAATTTTTGAAGTTGATCTTTCTGACAACTCCAGATATTGCCGCTATTATTATTGTAAATAGATCTTGCTTATCGAGGGCGACAGCTATCATATTGAACCTTATTAAATAGCTTCTTGAGGTCTCTCCTAGCCTTCGTTTCATGCTTTATATCGCCGTCACATTCTTTGATCATAAGGCATGGACTCTAAACTATCTTAAGAGCTTATTTACCAAATCGGTCCCCGTGCTTGTGGACCCTTTCTCTAGTTGTTTAAACCACATCGCCGTCAGTTTCGTTTAAGTATAATAGGAAGCACCACCTTATTACCTCCTTAGAAGCACCTAACACCTCCACGTGTTGGATGCATCTCATCAAATGAACCATCGGATCTAACTTTCTGTCATACATTTCCAATGTCTAAAGCTTGAAATTAAGAGAATTTTTTGCATTCCGGATATTAGAAGTGAATGGAAACCTTTCATGTTCTCTAAAATCTAATCTTGGAGTCCCCATCTAACTATTCTCTTTATCAATTCAGCAATTTGGTTTTCACCATCCATTGATGGTCTTTGACCAAAAGCGATATTCTGCACCCTGCTCCTATAGGGGAATTTCAGAACATACTCTAGCATATATTATCTTGGTCACACATTTGCATTCTGACTTGCTTCTTTGGCTTCATTCTATCCTCCATTCTAACAGAGAGGTTCTAATACATATTCCTTTGGGTTTTGCATATTTGCATTCTGATTTGCATTCCTAGCTCCAACTTCGTTTGCTCCTTGCATTCCAGCATGTCCCAAGTTCACACCAGCGTTTACCCCGAGTATAATTCCCTTAGTACCGAGTGGTTCTATTTATGGTGGCATTATTCCAGTTTGCTCCCTCCAAGTTCGGTTGTTCCTACATTAGCTCCTTGTCCTTGGCTCTGGATTCCCATAGCTCTGGATATTCCTTGTTCTCCCCTCCTTTGGAGAAATCCTTTAAGCATTTCCTACTGTTGAGTCATTAATCCATCATGCATCTCCTTCATCATTTTCTCTATCTCTTCTCTGGTCACGTAGAGAATTTAAGGACATCTCTTGGCTGCTCCCATGCTCTAGTTGGCTCGCTCCAGCCTTAGATCTAGTGTTAGGTCCCTTCATCTTCTTCAAATATTGGATCCAAGCTTTAGACTGTTAAATCTAACTTCCTTCTTAGTGAAAGCACAAAAATGTTAAATCAAAAAAAGGATCAACACCAAAACATCAGATGAAAGCAATGGCTCTATTCAAAACAAAGCAAAAGTACAAAAAGTAAAAGGAGACACAAGAATTTTTATAGTGGTTCGATAATCATTGCCCTACGTCCACTTTATAATTTGTTTTTATTATCTTCTCCCTAGATTACAATGTGTTATATTGGATCTAACTACAATCTGGTGGATCTCAAATCTACGATGAAGTTTCTAGATTGTTTGAGAGTCACTAATACTAGAGATTTGCTGATCTATATCCTAGAGAAGCAACTAATGGTTTACTATGTGACTTTAATGGAGGAGAGGTGAGATGTGAAGAAGGTGAAATCTCTACGGTCAGAGAGATCAGATCCCGTTTTGGTTGCAAGTAGACTGGTATTTACAGAGAAACAGAGGTAAGGAGTCAGAAGCAAGCTTGTAATGAAGTCCGGAAGAAGGTCTGCTGCCACATAAGAAAAATCAATGACCCACGACCTAAGGATATAGGTCTTACCGAGCTATGAATGTTGGTGTGAAGACAACTTTTCCACTTTCCCCACTTTTCTATCTTTCTATGCTATGTTTGTTGACTTGTTGGTTGATGCTAGAAACTTCCCTCTATCGCTTGAATTATATTGCTTTCTTGGCTTTCCTCTCATTAACCTTGGAATCGATCGTTCAAACTCTAGGAAAACTACTTGATCATGAGCTATTGGAGATGTTTATGAGATGTATGGAGTTTGGGAAGTGAAACGAGGAAGATTTATAGGTTGGGTGGGACCTATGATAGTGAGGCACTAAGCTATGTACTTAGCTGCATTTTGGTTAAAACTTCTTTGAGTTATTTCTCTAGTCTTTCTCATTGTATTTCCAAGCTCGTGAATCATTTCGTTCTTGTTATGATCTTCTAAGTCTAGTTGAAATCTGCTTTAAAAAAGCGGGTTAACAACTGCATATATTAGAATATCTCATCAACTTTGTGATATGGAAAAGTGGATATCCCATGTTCAAAATTAAAAACTTTTAGGTTTATCATTATTTAATTTATTTGGTAATCTATGTATTCTACTTGAATTTTATTTATATATGTCGATAATAATTTTCTACTTCCTGAATGGTGCAAATTAGAGCATGAAATTGTGATTTTCTGTCATAGCAAATGTTTCATTTTCCTTGCCAATTTTGGTACATACGGCTAGAAAAGTTTAAGGATCCAAAACGATAATTAGGTTGCAGTTAGGGAATCTAACAATTTTCTTATAAACAAACACAACTGACATCATTATTAGATTTACCTTTATTGCATTATTTCATTCATGTGGTAATTTTAATATGTAATTCTACTTTAATACTTCTTTCTTTTTGGATCTAATATTTACTATATCACTGATAACATAAATACTTTCTATATGGATTTTTATGAAAAAAGATATTTTTCTTTAAAATTCATGTATTATTTCATAAATGTTAATAGTAGTGTTGATTTTACATATTGTGATGTTTAATTCAGAAAATCTGTATTAACATGCTATGCTTGATGATCCATTCTGCAGACTTTATGGATGTACCATGTGGATGTTATCCCTAAAACGTTGAGTATTTATGGATAAGTTCAAATTCTTTGGTAAGATTAGTATTATCCTTATTTTAGATAATTGGGTGCAATATGAATTATATATCACTGCTCTTTTTACGTTTTCTTTCTATACCTCACCATATTCTTTGAATTTATATAAGTAAAAAAGTTAAGATGATCCAAAATCAAGCAGAATTGTAGTAACACTCCTAGTTACTTCATTATATAATTTCCAATATATAAATTATTCATTTTTTAATTCCTAAAGTTCGTTTAAATTAATTAAATCTCTACTATTAACGTTAATTAATTACTACTTAAAACGGAGTTATTATAGACTCCTGCCTTAACAAATTACACCCTCACAATTTCCCGTTAGAGAAAATCTATAACTACTTAATAATCCCAACTTAACCATATCATTACCAATTTATATTTAAATACAAAATAAATAGAAATCGGAACAAATTCATAATACGCTCTCTTTACTATCTCAAGTCAACACATAAAGTAACTTATATTAAGTCGTTAAGTACTGAATAGAGCAATGCTAAAATCAAAGATTAGACCCTTCTATTGGTGGCTTATGAAATAAATTATTTTAACTTTAAAATATCAAAGTACTTCATTCGTAAACCACTATTTGAAGAATTTCAATTTTATTATGGGTTTTAACTATCATTTACTTCATATATAAACATTTACGGAAAGTGAAAAACACCTTTCGTGGTTACAAAATACTTCACTTTAAATAATGTATTCCTAAATATTTTTCATAGAACATAGTTCAATACATAAATTTCATAGCTTTATTTTTAAGACAATATTAATAAAATTATCAACAAGACCTAAAAATATTATGCATTCATAAAATATCTCATATTAACACAAATCATAATACTTAATCCAAATAAATACCTTGAATTCATGTAAATTAGATTGTTCAAAACTCGATAGATTTATTCTAAAAATAAACAAATTATAATTTATTTCAAATAAAACTTAGTTAAGTTCAACAATTATCACATTTACAAAATGCTATAATAGCCTTTGATTAAACTTAGTCATTTGGTTCATTATTATACAAATGCTGTATTATCATTTACATTAGAATTAATAGCATTTCAGAAATGCAGTTAATTAACTTCACGTATTTAGTATAATTTCACAAACAATTATATTTCTTTTAAATCATTTTTAAATTATAAAATCATAAAATTTCACTTCTAAACAATCATTCAAATACCCTTATATTCATGATTTTATAAAGTTAAATCTCCATTCAAAAATCAAAATTTAATAATAATTCACTTATTAAATTCCAACATTAAATGTTAAATTCATTAAATTAAATTTAACTTAACACTTAAGTTTAAAATTTTCAAATATGACTTAATTTCATTTTTGTTTACTTAACTTAAAATTCACTTTTAAGTCAAATTCACAAATTTTCAATTTTAGTTATATTTCAAAATTTCAACTTAAATATTCATTTATTTCGCATTTTAACTTTATTCAAAAATCATTAATACATTATAAAATCATTTTAAATTCATTTAATCCAAAATATCATAAATTTATCATATTTTCAAATTTAATTTAAATTCCATTTATCACCAAATTATAATTTCCAAAATAACTTACATTTCAAATTTTCTAACTTTACCATTTATTTATTTCACTTATAAATTTTCAGAAAATCAATAATGCTTTACAAAAATCATTTTTTATCAAATTTAAATCAAAATATTGTAATATTTATATTTCTAAAATATTTTAAAATTTTTAGAAAAACATATTTTAACAACGGGTTTGTATTTCATTTTCTAGACTAGGTAAAGTGATACGGGTAATATATCATTTCAACCCGTAATTTACAAAGAAAATCCGAGTTTGATCATTTCAAACCCACAATCAACAAGTAAATGAAAATAATTGAAAATCATTCAGGCCTATCATTTCAGCCCATAACGATTTCTCCTATTCTAAAGTCCGTTCGGGTATGTATCATTTCAACCCATAGTGATTCTAATCTAAAGGGAACTTGCAGTGTGATAGACTGATAAAAATAACAGAACAGCATAATACAACAGTAACAGATGTTATAAAAGTTGTTTAAGCATGGGTGAACATCATATAATCATAATATAGCAGGTGTAACATGATAATGCATTTTATAGATTCAAAAGGGGTCAATCTACTAGTTATATAAGTACATATTGTCCGATGAGAATAACTCACCTATTTAAGCTGGAGATGGAAAATAATTACACCCAACAGAGATCCATAAATGCACGAGAGCACGATAATGATTTGAGTGTGAGAGAGACAAGACTAAATGTCTTGAATACATGAGATAAAACAATTCAAATATACATTAGTAAACACTACACATACTTTTAAACAACCTATAAATGCAAGCACAAAACAAATCCAAACCAATTGCACTTGCCTTCATCCAGCATAGGCTGAGCCATGGCTGGAAAATACACAACTAAAGCTTGCTTTAAGGTCTGGTTGTGGACCTATAGGGGTCGTCCTATCCTAGAGAAAGTGGTGCAAAGGTTTGTGAGGCAAGAGGCTAATGTTCAAAGGCAAAAGCAAGGGTTTCTATGCAACTTTGGGCTCGGCCAAGGCTATGGAGGGCATGGACACTTTAGGTATGGTGAGGTGAGGGTGTGCAGAGGTGTGTTAGGTTGAGATCAGCCCAGTGGTTGTGGTGGTTGGTCAGCCTAGATGGTTGAGAGAGGTGGTGCTAGACCTAAGTGCTAGGTTTGTACAAAAAAGTGGAGTTTTGTTGGATTTTTGTGATGGATCAATCAACTAGGAGGCATGGCTTGGGGTTTGGCCAGAGTGGAGGTGGCGATGGAGGTGTTCTCAGGTGATGGTGGAGGCGGCAGGTCATGGTGATGGAGGTGGCCGAACCTATAATGAGAAAGAGCAAGTGCAAAATCATTATCAAAGAAGCATAAAAGTAAAACAAAAGAGAAGAAAAGAAATTTACCCAAACTTTTTCTCAAGGCTATGGCCGAATTTTTTTTGTTCAGGAATGAGAAAAGAAAGTACTTGAAATGGAAATAGAGTATGTGGCTGAAGGAAGTGAGAAATTATGGCTAATTGATGAAAAGTTATGTTAAATGTGAAAAGGTGGAAGACAAAGAGCCATAGGAAAATCAACAGTCATAACCTTTTCAAATTACCTTTTAATTTCCTTATATAAGTTTAAATTACTAAAAATAATTATAATTTTAGTTCAAATTCGAAAATGCAACAAAAATATAAAATATAAATAAGTAATTATTAATTATATAAGATAAAAATAAGAAAATAGCACAAACATGAAAACTAGTCTAGAAAACTTGAAAATAAACAGAATAAACTTTAGAAAATTTATATGGGCTTGGAAAATATTTGAAAATAAAGATAATAACATAAAATAAAAACAGGAAAATAGGCACAGGGAAAAAGTTTCAAAAAAAAATAGTCTCAAGGACAGCAAATTTGTTTTTTAGTCTGAACGACACTTTATAGTGTAAACAGAAAATGATAGTTGCAACTATTATTCTGTAATTTACACTATAAAGCGTCCTTCAGACCAAAAAACAAACTTGCTGTCCCTGAGACTAAATTTTTTTGCAACTTCTTCCTTGTGTCTAAAAACCCTAAATAAAAATTCATTCACAAAAATAAATAAATAAATTTTAACTAAATATAATTTAAATGAAGAAAATAACAGAAAAATAGAAACTAGCCTTTAAAATTAGGAAATAAATGCAACAAACTTTGGAAAATTTTTATCATCACTTTAAAAATATTTAAAATAAAATATACACCTAACATGTCATATAACACATATTAGAACATGATTTAACAAATAAAAATATTATTTATATAATTTAAAATAGACAATTTTATTAAATAAATCAATTTACATACAATATTGTAAAAAGCATAACTTTCACAATTTCAACGAAGTGAAAAGTAGTATTCTTAAAATTTAATCTATTTCCATAATAAAAGATAAAATTGAAAAATTCAAAATTTTAAATTTTTAAATTTAAAAGTCCAAGTTTGACCAGTATGACCAAAAATCCACTTTTCTAGAAATATCCTATTTATTCAGATTTGAAATAATAATTCACACACAATAGGAATTTATTTTTAAAATAACAAAATTTATCCATTTAAATAAATAAAAAAAAGTTTTCAAATAAAATAATCAAAATAAACAATTAAAATAAATCACAAAATTCAGGGTTGTTACACTCTCCCTGTTATCCCGCTTTTTGGCAAAGCCGTGATACCAAAAGATTGGCCGAAAACGAAACACAGTTCGTCTCAGAGATTGGTCATACTTCACTTTACTATGGATATCGATGAATTTTGTCCGAGTCCGGAACGGGCCACAATTGATAGGACATGACAAGAGAGGTCGTAGGAGTCATCATTTCAAATTTCAAGACAATCCGAGTTCGTATGCTCGAGATATGATGGATTCAAATTGAGGAAGGTGGTCACTGTCTGTTTCGAACCCATCGCACTGGAGTACTTCGAACCCATCACCTTCGAAACCATCTGTGCCCTTGCCTTCGAACCCATGGTGTTTGAACCCATCAGCTAGTACCCAGCCTCGAAACCCTCCGCTTCGAACCCATCTGGTTCGAAACCGTCCTAAAGCCTTCCTTCGAACCCAGGCGATGTTCGAACCCATCTACTTCGAACCCGTGGCTTTGAAACCATCCATTTCGAACCCACCCATTGCTTCGAACACATCACCCCCTGCTATGTTCGAACCCATCGGCCACAGTTAACTTCGAATTGATTGCGTTCGAATCCATCAGTCCATTATTAGGTTGCATCTTCGTATCGATGAGCGTCGAAACATCCACGCCGGTGCTTAGTTCGAACCGATGAACCTTCGAATCCATCGCGGAGCTTCATTTCGTATCCAGTATCGATACGAAGGAAGCTCCCTCCCCTCGGTTCGAACTAGACACACGAAAGCCATGTAGTTGGTTGATTCAAGCACACAACGGTCATCGATACGAAGTCAGCGAAATCCATGGATTCGAAGCGGTCAACTCGGAGATAAATCTGGATCGACGCGTGGAGTGCGCGCCACGTCACTGCAGAAACACGTGCGTACATGGGTTCGGGCCCCTGGTTTCGAAATGATCGGTTCGCAACACACAGCTAACCAAGAAATCTCCATTTCGAACCGATCATATCTCCTAAACCACAAATCCAAATGCAACCAAATTTTCACAGTAGCTTCCATATGAGGTAAAGATTGTTCCTGCCAAGTTTCAGCTCGATTGGACCATTTGTTGATGGGTTCGAAATCACTTCGAACCGATGTCAGATCGAGACGAAACTTGGTGGGGTCGGTCGCGTGGGCCCACTCACGTGCCAGAAGGAGTCTCACGAAGTTTCAGCAAGATTTGGGCCTCCAACGCCTATAAATAGCACCCTGAAGCCTTCAGAAAAGGGGATCTTTCCGCCATTGAACGCCAAGACTCTGCCGGATTCAAGTTTAACTATCAGAATCGCTGTTGTATTCAGATTTCAAAGTAATTGTCAGCTGTAATCCATTGTAATCGATTTAATCAAGCAAAGCAATAAAGAGAAAACCTTCAAAGTGGACGTAGGCGCGAACGCCGAACCACTATAAATCTTGTGTTTGTGATTGTTGTTCGTGAATTACTGTGATTTGTTGATTAGAGCTGAATTATATATTGATTGTTGCTGAGTTCTGTGTTAATCATTATTGATTTGAGTACGTAAACGGGTGCTTTCACGACTTTGGGTGTTTGTGACCAATTTTGGCACAAACATTTTGGTGCTTTCACTGAGAATTGATTCAGGAAGAAGTTGAATTTGGAAATCCAGGAGTTCAGATTAAGGAATTATGGCAAGACAATCAAGTAGGAGGCCAAGGCCTGAGAGAAGCGAACCACAAGGAAGCCAAGAGGCTTCCTCAGGAGCGAATCAACCATCGATATACATCACTAGGGATGAGATGGAAACTATGATGAAGAGGCAAGAGGACATGATTCAGAGTTTACTCCAACAGATAGGACAGCTCGGAGCACAGAATAGGGAAGCCAATGGAGTCCAGAACGGAGCAGGACCATCCGGAGTAGCACGTGGATTAGGGGGCACACCCTTGGAGAACGTTGATCCAGTTTCGGAGAGAGAAAGGGGAGCATCTGCGCAACCCGGTAGTAGTAGAGATGCAAACGCTCAGTCAAGGGGGCAGATCCCGGAGTTACCTCGTGAACTCGGGGGGCAGGTTGGAAGTAGTGAACAAGGATTACATCTCGGAGACAATGACCGATTAGCAGAGATAGTTAGGAGAGCTTTGAGAGGCGGTATGGTGAACAAAGATTTGGAAGATGTTAATAGAAGCCCTTTTACTTCAATCAGGCAAGCTAGGAACCCACCTGATTTCAAACTACCATCGTTGGATATGTATGACGGGAGAACGGACCCCACGGTCCACCTGACAAAATATATGAGGCATATGGAAGTACTGGGGGCATCGGAGGAGGTTATGGCCCGGTGTTTTCCATTATACTTGACAGATATCGCTGCACTATGGTTTAGACAGTTGGAGAACGGATCCATCGGAACTTGGAATGGTTTAGTAGAGAGATTTATGAGGCAATTCAGGGTTCATATTACAAGACCCAAGAACGTGATGACTCTGGCAACCCTAAAGCAGAAGGCCGGAGAGACCTTGAGAAGTTATCTAGCACGATTTAATGCAGCAGCAGCTTCAGTGGATAGAGCGGATCCATCCATGGTGGTAATGGCAGCTGTGTCCGGAATAGCTGACGGCACAGAGTTCAAGAATTCATTGACTAAAGATCCACCCACAGATCTGGAGGAATTCTATCATGAAGCAGAAAAGTTTTTACGATTAGAAGATGCGAATGCCCAGAGAGAAGAAAGAGATGGGATAGAAATTTTTGCATTTAGAGACGAAAAGCCTCTTAAAAAGGATTCGGACAAGGATAGAGGTAAAAGAAAGATTGAGAATGACAGAGATAGATCGAAGCGGCAACGAAGGGAGCCGCGATTCACCACCTACACTGAGTTGAACGAGAGCCTGGAACGAATTTATCAGGATACCAAAGAACAGATTCCGTACCGTAGGCCGATGCGAAGGGACCCTACCTCTGACGAAAGGAAATCAGATAAGTTCTGTGTATTCCATGAATTAAATGGTCATAATACTAACGATTGTAGGCACCTGAAGGATGAGGTGGAAGGGCATATCAGGAACGGTATGCTCCTTCAGTATGTAAGGAGGCGAGCTCCTGCGGCGGAACCCGAGCGACCACCGTCCACATCAGCTAGAGGCGACCCCGAACCAAGGCACCGTTTGGTTATCAACTGAATGAAATAACGATGAACAAGTCGTAAGCTTCCACTACCGCAATTAAATCATTTACACATGCGCGAGATCGCGAACGATCTCCAGGCATGCTCTGAGTGATCATCGACCGTTTCGTAGTGGGAACTTACACTTTGACATCCATGCTTTACTTTCGTTTCATTTTGATTTGAACGTTTGGACTTTGTTTATTTGGACATTGTTTTTGGAACTCATCTGTTTAATAATTATTTGATTTTGATAACTCTGGAATGACTAAGCTACGTACACATGTACGGGGTCGCGAACGATCCCTAGGTATGCACTGAGACGGCGATGGACCGCCCATATACACGATCCAGGAACTCACCCGAACGTGACCCTGGCATCGATAACACCAAGCCCTCCCGGGCACACAAATCGCCTCGAACGGCATCCGACTTCGAACAGTCACAACTCACTTCACCTCAAATGGCTTGATCGCGAACGGTCGTCACTTGAGGTCTGAAACCCGACCGCGAACGGTCACAGATTCGCCTCGAACCGCACACGATCGCGAACGATCACTTCCTGCCTCGAACGCCATCGATCGCGAACGGTCATGGCTCACTGATTATGAAATCCGACCTCGAACGGTCACCATTCGCCTCGAACGGCACTTGGTCGCGAACGATCATCAATTGCCGCGAACGGCATCGACCGCGAACGGTCCCATTCAATCTTTTTGCCATAAATAGCATCGGCCGCGAACGGTCCTATTCTCATCATTTGCCGCGAACGGCATCGATCGCGAACGGTCTTATTTCATCCTATGCCACGAACGGCACGGACCGCGAACGGTCCCGATTCACCTCAAACAGCATATGATCCCGAACGATCGATGCATGGATTTATACGCTCGACCGCGCACGGTCGCACTTCACCTCGAATGACTCGATCACGAACGATCGTCATTTGACGTTGAGCGCTCGACCATGAACGGCCGCGCTTCATCCCAAATGGCTTGATCCCGAACGATCGTCATTTGAGGCCATGTGAAAACTATCAAGTTCTTTGCAGGTTGATGATCGGATACGAACATCCAACTCGAGGCATTACAAAACACACCTTCCTACCGCAAGGCATGTTTTGGGGGGCAAAATGTTATCCCGCTTTTTGGCAAAGCCGTGATACCAAAAGATTGGCCGAAAACGAAACACAGTTCGTCTCAGAGATTGGTCATACTTCACTTTACTATGGATATCGATGAATTTTGTCCGAGTCCGGAACGGGCCACAATTGATAGGACATGACAAGAGAGGTCGTAGGAGTCATCATTTCAAATTTCAAGACAATCCGAGTTCGTATGCTCGAGATATGATGGATTCAAATTGAGGAAGGTGGTCACTGTCTGTTTCGAACCCATCGCACTGGAGTACTTCGAACCCATCACCTTCGAAACCATCCGTGCCCTTGCCTTCGAACCCATGGTGTTCGAACCCATCAGCTAGTACCCAGCCTCGAAACCCTCCGCTTCGAACCCATCTGGTTCGAAACCGTCCTAAAGCCTTCCTTCGAACCCAGGCGATGTTCGAACCCATCTACTTCGAACCCGTGGCTTTGAAACCATCCATTTCGAACCCACCCATTGCTTCGAACACATCACCCCCTGCTATGTTCGAACCCATCGGCCACAGTTAACTTAGAATTGATTGCGTTCGAATCCATCAGTCCATTATTAGGTTGCATCTTCGTATCGATGAGCGTCGAAACATCCACGCCGGTGCTTAGTTCGAACCGATGAACCTTCGAATCCATCGCGGAGCTTCATTTCGTATCCAGTATCGATACGAAGGAAGCTCCCTCCCCTCGGTTCGAACTAGACACACGAAAGCCATGTAGTTGGTTGATTCAAGCACACAACGGTCATCGATACGAAGTCAGCGAAATCCATGGATTCGAAGCGGTCAACTCGGAGATAAATCTGGATCGACGCGTGGAGTGCGCGCCACGTCACTGCAGAAACACGTGCGTACATGGGTTCGGGCCCCTGGTTTCGAAATGATCGGTTCGAAACACACAGCTAACCAAGAAATCTCCATTTCGAACCGATCATATCTCCTAAACCACAAATCCAAATGCAACCAAATTTTCACAGTAGCTTCCATATGAGGTAAAGATTGTTCCTGCCAAGTTTCAGCTCGATTGGACCATTTGTTGATGGGTTCGAAATCACTTCGAACCGATGTCAGATCGAGACGAAACTTGGTGGGGTCGGTCGCGTGGGCCCACTCACGTGCCAGAAGGAGTCTCACGAAGTTTCAGCAAGATCTGGGCCTCCAACGCCTATAAATAGCACCCTGAAGCCTTCAGAAAAGGGGATCTTTCCGTCATTGAACGCCAAGACTCTGCCGGATTCAAGTTTAACTATCAGAATCGCTGTTGTATTCAGATTTCAAAGTAATTGTCAGCTGTAATCCATTGTAATCGATGTAATCAAGCAAAGCAATAAAGAGAAAACCTTCAAAGTGGACGTAGGCGCGAACGCCGAACCACTATAAATCTTGTGTTTGTGATTGTTGTTCGTGAATTACTGTGATTTGTTGATTAGAGCTGAATTATATATTGATTGTTGCTGAGTTCTGTGTTAATCATTATTGATTTGAGTACGTAAACGGGTGCTTTCACGACTTTGGGTGTTTGTGACCAATTTTGGCACAAACACTCCCCCACTCAAATCTTTTCGTCCTCGAAAAGAACGAACAAGGAAAATAAGGAAAAGCAAGATAGAAAAAGCAAATAGTACCTGAAAAAACAATTCCGGATTCGAAGCACAAATGCTCTCCTCCGTCTCCCAGGTACATTCTCGATCATCAGTATTTGCACAGTACTTTGACCAGGGATTTTCTTCTTAGTTGCTTCGTACCTCTATCGACAATACGAAGTGGATTACTCTCGACAGTCAAATTAGGCTCAATATCCCAACCATCAAGAACAGAAGGATGAACAAAAGAGATAGGTCATGAAGATACCAGCAAAGATGTGAGACGCGGAATACATCATGCACTCCAGAAAGCTTCTCGGGAAAATGCAAACGATAAGCCAAAGAACTAACTCTTTCCATAATGCAGAAAGGACATTTGAAGAAGAAGAAGGTAGGAATAGCTAGAAGGGAAAATAGGTTGAAAGATAAGGATGAACCATATTTTAAAGCCATATACATTTCAATTTAAAATTTTATATTTACAACATTTTAAACATTTTATAATATGATAAATAGTCATTTGATTCAAATTTGATAGTTCGAAGCAAACAATATTTGAAACATTTTACATAAATGATCAAAATATCCTTTATACAGCACTTTACCAAAATACTTTTATAACTCGATGTCTTAACAAGTTTACTTTCGTTCCTGCAGACTCTGGCCATGCGTTGATGAGGCGCAAAGCTAGAATTCTCCAGGTACTTGGTAGACTTGTTTCAACACCCAATGAAAATACTGGAAAACACTTTTAAAAACAGATATGGAAAGTACAATCCAAACAAATCAACCAAACCAAAACAGTTGTCTAACCATGGATCGCAGATACACAATGGTTGCGCCTGGATCCCCCATGAAACAATCCGTATCCGTAAGCTTTCTCAGCCATGCAAGTTACGCCATGATGACTAGTAGAGTGCAGGATACATAATGGTTACGCCTGGATCCCCTAGGAAGCAATCCGTACCCCTAGGCCGTCTCAGCTAGGCAGTTTCTCTACTAATACGACCTACATAGAGTGCAGGATACACAATGGTTACGCCTGGATCCCTCAGGAAACAATCCGTACCCCTAGGCCAGCTCAGCCAGGCAGTTGCGCTATGCAGTCGCGCTCATAAGACCATGGAGTTCGCCATGGAATTCGATGGACACTCGAGTATCATATCTGGAAAACCCAAATCAGAGAGAATAATATCGATAGAATAAATCCACAGTGTGGCCACAAAGCGGATATCAAGCAGAAGACACTTTCCATATCTTTACTTCGAAAATATGTATCATATAGTACCTTTCAAAATCACTTTCAAATATCATACTTATATAAAGTCCATTATATATAAGATTCCATTTCAAATCGAATACTTTCCAAAATCAATAGTACGTCAAATCACACTTATATAGACTTCGATTATATAAGATTTCAATTTCAAATTAAGTACCTTTACAGATCAATAGTTTTCAAATCACTTCATACTTATACAAATCACTTTTATATAAGTTCGATAACTCCCAAATCAAAGTATTTAAATAAAAAAGTTTCTCAATTTCAAACCATTTCAATATCAATTCAGTTTCAAAATATATATATATGATTTCACCAAATCATTTCTTCCTAATTATATATATTCAGTTTCAAAGTTTCTTAAAACAGTAGATTTAGAAGATAATCCAAACTTTCGAATCAACACCATTTAGGTCAAACAAATTCATTTCCATTTCAAACATATATTCACTATCAAAAATCATAATACTTACAAAGTTGTAAATCTTTCGAAACCAAAATACTTGAAATCATTACACTTTGAAAATCATAACCTTTCGAAATCATACATTTGAAATCATAAAACATTCCTTTAATTCTTTACATTTCACACATTTGTTCAGTTTAAAACCCAAATCTAAAATTTCCAATTTTAATTCAACTCAAACCATCAGTTTCAATTCAATTTAGTTTTTCAACAACACCTTTTCAAGTATTATCAAATTCAAATAAAGATTTGATCTAGAAAATAAACTATTCAATCATTAATATATTTCAAAGCTTAAATATACCATATTTCAAAACTAAATTTTATAATTTCATATATCTCAAATTTTACTTCATTATTACCTAGTCTTTTGAAATATTCATTTCATAAATCCATCATTTTTAAAATAAACTCAAATTACAAGTAAACCAAATATCCTTTCATACAAATATACACTTTAAATATTCATTTATAAAAATCAATTATCATTTCAAATTCACAGTCTTTATCAAAATAAAGATCAAATCATTTCCAAACCATTTCAATCATCAAAATATCTAAAATGGTTACAAAGTTTAAAACCATCTCTTTTTAAAACCTTCAAACTATTTATTTCCATATGAAAATCCAATTTACCATTGAAAAGATTATTATTCTACATATATACTTTATTCAAAACATTTCAAATCTATATTTCATACCAGTATATATCAAAGTAGCCTTATTTATTTCACTCAACAAACAGTTCAAACTTATATAAATCATCTTACTTTATACATTAATCATACAACACTAAACTTATATTCTTTATCAAATACCTTATATCTTTCAAAATTACTTAGCTTTGAAAAGTTAACCTTGATTTGGAAATGCTCGAACCTTCAAAATAGTCGAAGAAATCATATTTTCAGTCCACGAGTTGGAAATCACCAACAAATCAGTAAACCAATTCCAAAAGATAAGATTATACCAAAACAAATCTGAATCTCGAGGACTGAACACCGGGTTACTTTGAATCATTTCAAATATATATACATATATCTTTGAATATCAAACCATACTTCAAAATCTAAAATCAAAATTTGGTTTCACAAACTCACTCGCATAGGAAAGCTACTAGAGTGGCCTCTCCCACACTCAGAAACTCGAAAATCAATGTCGATGATGCATGCATTCGTCACCGAATTATTTTCCAGTGACTTAAGTGGGTTCTGGACTTTTATTTTCTTGAAACTTCTTTGAAATCTCTTCAAAATCTATGGAATTCATTCGAATACGTTTGAAACATTTTTATTCGGAAAAATATCTTTAAATCATATTATTATTATATATTTTCCAAAATCTTAAAACCGATTTCAAAACACCGGAGTTCGATTCATCGAAATTCAAATTCAAAACCCTTCATTTATAAATCATTTTGTATAAGTCAAATTCTTATAAATTTTCAAATTTTCAAATCCTTTCAAAGCTTCAAATTTTCATTTTTTTAAAAGATATAAAATCCTTATCGAAAACATTTCACTTTTATATACAAAATAGGGTCATCCTTATCAAAATAATAATTTCGATGTATGCACAAATTCCAAAATACAACTAAACACAAATTCCCATAGAATGATTCAAGGATAGATTTCAAACAAACAGAGATTCAAATTTAGAGGACTCTAATCAAATAGAATTCCGGTTTGAGGATAAGCTCGGACGAAGATAAGATAATTTAATTACCAAATAGAAGATGGATAAGCCTTTATAAATCGCGGGCGACCATAGCCGGTCAACCGAGACTCCAGGGATATAATCAATGCGGAAATCTAAGACAAATCGACATTCGATCGCCAGAGATAAAACCCAGGTAGAGCGTGAAATAGATAGCATCGACATCCGAGGATACAGAAATCTCCGAAGAATCAATGCCAAATATAAGGGAGTTTCACCCCTTCGTAAATTGTTCATAGATTTGCGGAATCACCGATCTTTATAGAGGTCATTCCAAAGTGGAATTGTTGAATGCTCAAAATCAAAAGGATAAAATAGGAAAGACAAGACTGGATTTCCAAAACAACTGGGTGCGTTCCAAAGATCAAGGAATGCTAATCGATAAGAATCCTAACCAAGAGATTTCTAACAAGATGGATACTGAAGGGATGAAGTTTAGAAAATCTTGATTCCAAAATAAGGAAAAAAATTATACCAAAATAATCTTTAAAAATACTTTAAAAATCATTTGGAAATCATTTATACTTTGAAAATACGTTCTCTCACAAAGAAAGGATTCTGAGATTGATTTCACTCATTCTAGGGTATTTCTACCCTATCTCTAATGAGTTTTTGCTCTACAGGCTAAGGTTTGCCTAAAACCAAAGCTCTGATACCAACTGTAACAGGCCGATATTTTCAGCCATTCGCATCCACACATGCCATACTTGAATTGCTCAAAATACCGCATTGTAAATAAATTTGGAGCAAATGAAATACAATCACAGAATCACAGACACAGAAATATCAGAATAACTCGCAACGGAAATTAAAATACCATAGTAGTTCATGAAGCTACTATAACAAACTCTCAAAACATAATACATAATATCAGTCTGAAAAACATATACAATAGAAATCTCAAATACATAGCAGTTTATAAATACCAGAGCTGAAATAGAACAACTGAAACTGAAAGGAACAGATAACTAGACAAGCAGAATCTCCAGCGATTCCTAGCTCCAGAAAGAAATCCAAAGCTAAGCTGTAAATACTCAGACTGACCCAAGCGTAAAGTAAAACACAAACACTCGAGTCAGTACATATATACTTATATAATGTAAACCAACTCAAGTGAACTATAGTAGTAATGCACTATAACTTAAAGGATGCTTGGGATCGCTCATACTTTAAGAATCAGTTAGACTATAAATTAAATAAATCCCGTGGTTAAAATTTCAAAATGGTATTTTATACTTCAAAAACAAATATCATTTCAAAATTCAATATCATTCAAAATCCATTTCAAAATATCAAAATATCATATCTTCTAAACCACATTCATTTTTATTTAATTTAAATACCATTACAAAACATATTTCAAAATAGTTTATATTTCGAAACAAATTACTTCATTTTAAATCATAAAATGAAGTTATTATATTTAATAATTAAGTTATTAAATTTTCAAAATTTTAGTCTTTCAAAATTCATTTATTCATTTAATTTATTAAAACAGATGAAAATTCAACTTTCGCAACATTTAGAAATTGATCCAGAAAGTTGCATTCAAAACAGTTCAATTTAACAAAAGATAGCATTAAAAATGCTATAATAGGGTTACATTAGTTTCAAATAAAACTTAGTTAAATTCAACAATAATAACATTTACAAAATGCTATAATAGCCTTTGATTAAACTTAGCCATTTGGTTCATTATTATACAAATGCTGTATTATCATTTACATTAGAATTAATAGCATTTCAGAAATGCAGTTAATTAACTTCAAATATTTAGATATAATTTCAAAAACAATTATATTTTTTTAAATCATTTTTAACTTATAAAATCATATAATTTCACTTTTAAAACAATCATTCAAATACCCTTATATTCTTGATTTTATAGAGTTAAATCTCCATTCAAAAATCAAAATTTAATAATAATTCACTTATTAAATTCCAACATTAAATTTTAAATTCATTAAATTAAATTTAAATTAACACTTAACTTTAAAATTTTCAAATATAACTTAATTTCATTTTTATTTACTTAACTTAAAATTCACTTTTAAGCCAAATTCACAAATTTCCAATTTTAGTTATATTTCAAAATTTCAACTTAAATATTCATTCATTTCACATTTTAACTTTATTCAAAAATCATTAATATATTATAAAATCATTTTAAATTCATTTAATTCAAAATTTCATAAATTTATCGTATTTCATATTTAATGTAAATTCCATTTATCACCAAATTATAATTTCCAAAATAACTTACATTTCAGATTTCCTAACTTTACCATTTATTTATTTCACTTATAAATTTTCAGAAAATCAATAATGATTTACAAAAATCATTTTTAATCAATTTTAAATCAAAATATTATAATATTTACATTTCTAAAATATTTTAAAATTTTTAGAAAAACATATTTTAACAACGGGTCTGTATTTCATTTTCTAGCCCAGGTAAAGTGATACGGGTAATATATCATTTCAACCCGTAATTTACAAAGAAAACCCGAGTTTGATCATTTCAATCCCGCAATCAACAAGTAAATGAAAATAATTGAAAATCATTCAGGCCTATCATTTCAGCCCATAACGATTTTCTCCTATTCTAAAGTCCGTTCGGGTATGTATCATTTCAACCCATAGTGATTCTAATCTGAAGGGAACTTGCAGTGTGATAGACCGATAGAAATAATAGAACAACATAATATAACAGTAACAGATGTTATAACAGTTGTTTAAGCATGGGTGTACATCATATAATCATAATATCGCAGGTGTAACATGATAATGCATTTTTACAGATTCAACAGGGGTCAATTTACTAGTTTTATAAGTACATATTGTCTGGTGAGAATAACTCACATGTTTAAGCTGGAGATGGCAAACAACTACATCCAACAGAGATCCATAAAAGCACGAGAGCACGATAATGATTTGAATGTGAGAGAGACAAGACTAAATGTCTTGAATACATGAGGCAAAACAATTCAAATATACATTAGTAAACACTACACATACTTTTAAACAACTTATAAATTCAAGCACAAAACAAATCCAAACCAATGGCACTTGTCTTCATGCAGCATAGGCTCAGCCATGGCTGGAAAATACACGACTAAATATTGCTCTAAGGTCTGGTTGTGAACATATAGGGGTCGGCCTATCCTAGAGAAAGTGGTGCAAAGGTTTGTGAGGCAAGAGGTTAATGTTCAAAGGCAAAAGCAAGGGTTTCTATGAAACTCTGGGCTCGGCCATGAAGGGCATGGCCACTTCAGGTATGGTTAGGTGAGGGTCTGCAGAGGTGTGTTAGGTCGATATCAGGATAGTGGTGGTGGTGGTTGGTCAGCCTAGGTGGTTGAGAGAGGTGGTGCTAGACCTAAGTGCTAGGCTTGTATAAAAGTGGAGTTTTGTTGGATTTTGGTGATGGATCAATCAACTAGGAGTCATGGCTTGGGGTTTGGCCAGAGAGGAGGTGGTGATGGAGGAGTTCTTAGGTGATGGTGAAGGCGGCAGGTCATGGTGATGGAGGTGGCCGAACCTATGATGAGAAAGCGCAAGTGCAAAACCATTATCAAAGAAGCATAAAAGTAAAACAAAAGAGAAGAAAAGAAATTTACCCAAACTTTTTCTCAAGGCTATGGCCGAATTTTTTTTTTCAGGAATGAGAAAAAAAAGTACATGAAATGGAAATAGAGTATGCGGCTGAAGGAAGTGAGAAATTATGGCTAATTGATGAGAAGTTATGTTAAATGTGAAAAGGTGGAAGATAAAGAGCCATAGGAAAATCAAAAGTCATAACCTTTTCGAATTACCTTTTAATTTCTTTATATAAGTTTAAATTACTGAAAATAATTATAATTTCAGTTCAAATTCGAAAAGGCAACAAAAATATAAAATATAAATAAGTATTATTAGTTATATAAGATAAAAATAAGAAAATAGCACAAACATGAAAACTAGTCTGAAAAATTTGAAAATAAACAGAATAAACTTTGGAAAATTTATATGGGCTTGGAAAATATTTAAAAATAAAGATAATAACATAAAATAAAAATGCATTCACAAAAATAAATAAATAAATTTAAATTAAATATGATTTAAATGAAAAAAATAACAGAAAAATAGAAACTAGCCTTTAAAATTAGGAAATAAATGCAATAAACTTTGGAAAAAATTTATCGTCACTTTAAAAATATTTAAAATAAAATATAAACCTAACATGTCATATAACACATATTAGAACATGATTTAACAAATAAAAATATTATTTATATAATTTAAAATAGACAATTTTATTCAATAAATCAATTTACATACAATATTGTAAAAAACATAACTTTCACAATACAAATCGGATTTCAGCGAAACGAAAAGTAGTATTCTTAAAATTTAATCTATTTTCATAATAAAAGATAAAATTGAAAAGTTCAAAATTTTAAATTTTAAATTTAAAAGTCAAAGTTTGACCAGATTGACCAAAAATCCACTTTTCTAGAAATATCTTATTTATTCAGATTTGAAATAATAATTCACACACAATAGAAATTTATTTTTAAAATATCAAAATTTATCCATTTAAATAAATAAAATAAAGTTTTCAAATAAAATAATCAAAATAAACAATTAAAATAAATCACAAAATTCAGGGTTGTTACATGCCATGTATTTTTGTTATAATAATGTGTTTCTGAAATCATACTTACATATTTAGATGAAAGTTGAGGATTATACCATGATCCTAAATGACCTATGTGTATCATTAGTTACATTTGTGGTGTACCTTTTTAGTCTCAAAAGTAGTTCACCGCTGCTTAAATGTATTTAAGCGTGACGACCACCTATACACCAGCACAAATAATAACTAAATAGTATGTTGCAGCCATGTTCGGTCGACATAGGATGATCATTAGGGTTTAAAGTAAACAAATGTAGTATATAACCTATCGTATATCTCACAGCACATGGACAAAATATAATATCACATATATAACAGAAGAGACAGTAATAACAATGTGAACAAATCATCATCAGAGTAACATATCCACAGAGTTAAAAGTCAAATGTAGTAGAGTTTATACAACAGTAGTAAACTTAAATAAGCTATCTCTACAAATAGAAATAAGCAAGTATTACCACGGGCTCCACAGTGTTGCTCAGTAGAAAAGCATAGAAATCTATATTTGTATATAATATGAGATAGCACCATCTAGCTCGTCCTTCGAACAGCTAATGCGTCACTTAAACCTACTACCTAATCTACTCATTTAAGAGTACCCAAGATAATAAAAAGCAAAGCATAAAAGGTTGGGTTAGACAATAGTCTGGTATGAGTGGTAAATGAATCTCAAAATACTATACAGGAAAATATGGTAAGGAATAAGAGTATACGAACCATACTTAACCTGTCCCTTTAACCAAAGAGTTAGCACATAACACTATAATATGCTACTCTACAATAACATGGATGCACCATACAGTTCACAATAGTGGTTGTCGAGGTATGCCTATCTCCAATATCTACTTCCAATGATGTTCACGAGTGACAGCTCACTAAAGAAAGCGACCAAAACAACCATAGCGCTCATCAAGCAATACCCACTGTCACTCATCCCTATACCAACTCATGTAGCCTCCTTCCTAGCAGGGACTAATGGAAATCCCAGTTTTTTATGTACTCTTGTACCACACAGCCCAAAGCTTGATACGTGTTCTCATAGCCCAAAGTTAGACACTAGACCCAAATCCACTAGTTTAGGGCATACAGGTCCTTCAATTGACCCATGGGCATCCCCACTTACAATGCCCGTACTTGGAGTACATAACAAAACACTTCGAGTTACCAATGATTCCTTAGTACATTAACATCCAAGCCTTCCTTTGCCCCATTTGTATTCTAAGCCTTTCTATTGCTTAATCCAGTTTCATTATCTGAAAACCATCAATGTTCCTCATTCTACAGCTCTCTACTTTATCAAGCTGTTATCTTCGGTATCTACTCCCACCATGAGTCACAAACCATAGATTCTAGCTTTCATCATGATGTTACATTAGCATCCAACTCTGATGCGAACAAGCCAACACCTCTAGCATGATCTATAGAACCTTGACAACAGTCCCTAGAAGTTCCATCATCCAAGTTTTATCCAATTCCAACCAACTTTTCCTCCGATTTGCCAAATTCACCAACCTATCTTCTTATGCATCCAAAACACTAAAAATGAAAGTGTGCTATAGATCGTGTAATATGGATATATGGTAATACAGAGTATAGTGATGATAATAATACTGTAAATAGTGTGGAATATAAAAGCAGTATAGTAAAATGACACCAGAGATTTTTGTACTGATTTGGAGCACCGTCATACGTTCAGTCCCAGACTCCTTCTGGAATTTCACTAAAACAACAACCCTCTCTTAACCTGGAGGAACAGGTCTATACACCCTTGAGCAGCCAAACAGGGACCTGAGTAGCAAAATAGGGTTTCGCCTCAACAGCCAAAGAGGACTTTACTTGCCTGAGCAGCAGAACAAGACTTCAACAAATAAAGAAAATAGTTTTGACTTTTGTGTGTTCTGATAACACGGATTTGTCACTTGTAGTACACCCTTCCTATAATCTTCTCCTCTAGTATAAATATATATATATATATATACATATATACATATTTGAAGTATATGAAGAATAAAAAGGTATGGTATTGCTTTTAATGTAGAATAACTGAAAGTATGATAGCAAATAGGTTCCAGAGAATTAGATCAGAAAGATAAGAAAATTCGACTGGGATTCAGTGATTTGGAATCAAGTTGGAGTTTGTACTTATAAAGGTTAGAAAGCAGAGAGACTGTTGGTGAAGAGTTTCGATTGAAGTGTTGCGTTCAAATCTTTTCGTTAGAGGTTCATAACTCTTCACAAAAAGTCGTGTCTTTTCGAAAAGTAGTTGTTGTAGAAATCCAGTCAACTGTACCTCTGGGTCAGTCGACTGAATATTCAAAATAATTTGTAAATATCAATTCGTATAGCTATGCACCTGTGCATGCTACACAAATTTTCCAGTGTCAGTCGACCGAACCTCTGGGTCATTGACTGACAGGTGAAATCTATGCAATATGCACAGTTTACATAGGTATATTAATTTATATAACTTTAAAACACTTTTATAATCTAATTATATGCTTATATATGTATAAAATATTTGGGAAATAGAATGATTAAATATATAAGCTAATATATACGTAACCGAGGAGAGATTTTAACTATATTGACCTAAGACTTAAAAACAAAATAATATAATTGATGCACCGGTTTTAAAGTCTCATCTCCTTGTAGCATATATTCTCTTTTTATCGTAATAGTCGTCAAAACTATATGTTGTAGTGATTGCTTCATGTCATGAATCAAAACCAAGTCTCAACACAAAAAACATCAAAGCACAAATACAAACATAGAATAACAAGCATTCACATTCAACCACATAGGCAATGCATGGCATTATATCAATTAAACATTTTCTACTCCAAATCTAAGCAATCAGTGAACATATAAGTATGATTAAGGTGAATAACAAAACCAATTCTACAAATCATATTAGAGTTTATCAATTTAGGTCATAAATATATGCTAAGATGTGATTAAAGTTAGAAAAGGATTTTAATGGTTAAAAATTATGTTAAGTCTATACTTCTACTATATAAACATGCATAGAATAGTGAGACGGAATAAACCACTCACCAATTACCAAATTCAGCCAACTTGAATGTAGATCTAATGCGGATAGTGATGAAAACCAATTCAAATCAGCCAAAGTGATGATCTCCATCTTCCAGTCGATGATATATACACTAATCTATGATCTAATTTGATTCAAAGAGCAATTTGGGTGATTTTGGATGAAATTAGAGCTAATGGGGATTTAGACCTGATTTGAGAGAGAAGTAAAAGTTCTAATTTGACTCTCTAACCCTCTATTTATAGTGATTCTCTAATTAGACTAATGAGCTTACTAATGGTCTTAATTAATTATGCACTAATTTTGGCCAACAGCTGTTAAAACTTAAAACTAACATAACTTTCTAACTGTAAGTTCGTTTTTGTATTATAACCACTTTATGTAATGGAAAACCATGATCCTAAAGTAATGGAACTGATTTGAGACCTTAATTCAACTCCTATCAAAAGTTACAGCGCAAGCAATATTTTTAATGTAATAAAAAATCATAAGTGTGTAAAATGTCCCTAAGAGTCGAATCCCAAAATTATAGAATCATATGACTTCGTACAAATAAATTAAAAATATTTTACGAACCTCTGATACATAAAATACGGCTCGCTACATCCCCCATATAGGAATTTCACTCCTGAAATCCCCAAAAACCCAAAAGTACAAGCAACCATAGTTATCTCGATGCCCACCAATCATAAGCAACCACCAGACACCCCAAATAAGCAACGATGCAACTAATAATATAGTGAACTTATCCTAGCATGCGAAATACTAACCTGACAAATATAATACATATAATGGATAAATTAGATATGATAAAAAATTGGTCTTACCACTCAAAGAGGTTCAGAAACTTAGTCCTCATGCTCTCCTCAATCTCCCACATACAATCGTCATCACTTCCGCTCCATTGTACCTTAACCAGCTTCATCGTCTTTCTCGTAAGCTATTTTGTACCGTACCCAATATTACGTAGCAGCCTATGAGGTCTAGAAACTTCTGGTTCTACCTCAACATCTTCTAGCTGATCTGAAGTAATCATCATGTTTTAGTCATGCACAAACATCCATAGATAATAGACATGAAAAAAGTTATGCATGTGCACCATCTTCTGGGGTAAGTCAACCCTATACGCTAACTTCCAATCCTCTCTACTATCGGAAAAGGACCTACGAATCTTGGCCGACTTCCCCTTTCTACCGAATTGAACCGCACTCTTCGAAGGAGAAACCTTCAAGAATACCATATCCAGGTAGAAAACTCTAAATCTCTTCGTCTCGTATCCATGCATCTTTTCTATCAAATCTGAGTAGCTTTCATTCATTGCGAACGATTCAATCTTCTCCAATGTCTCTCTAATCATATCGGGCCCAAGTATCAGTTTCTCGCTCGCTTCCCACTAACATGAAGGAGCATTACATGGTCGGCCATACGATGCTTCATACGGAGCTATACCTGTTATCCTGCCTTTTGGCAAGGTTGTGATGCCAGGAAATTAACTAGAAACCAAAGACAGTTCGTCCTGGAGATCGGTTATACATAGGGTAACTATGGATACCGGTAAATTTCCCAAGTCTGGATCGAGTTACAATTAATATGGCACGACAAACAAAGCTATAAAATCCAACGTTCCAAATGTAAAATCAATTGGAGTTTGTGTGCTCAAGATATTGATCGATCAAAATCAAGAAGACCAATCTCATTCGTATCCATGGGATTTCGTATCCATCAACTCACAAGCATCCATTTCGTATCCATCACATCTGTCCCATTTCATATCCATCATACCAGTTCAACTTTGTATCCATCATGCCTGCTCTGTTTCATATCGCTTCCACCTATGCATAATTTGTATCTATCATTTCACAGTTTGTATCGATCAATCAACGATCGATACGAAATGTGCCACCAATGATAAATACGAAACTAAATACTCGATGATCGATACGAAAGGAGTTAGGTTATATCGACACGAATCGACTCCAAATATCGATACAAAATGAAACTAATAACGTCGATATAAAGTAGAGCATGGAACATCGATACGAAGTGAAGTGCAAAAGAGCGATACGAAAGGAGTTGCACTAGATCGATATGAAGAAAACACATTCAAGTGGAAGACTCGGTCACTCGGCATAAAAAGTGTATCGATCCAAAAAGTTAGCACCACGTCATCAGGCATCACGTGCCCAGAAGCGATGCGAACAGAATGATGCGAACCGAAGTAATGCGAACTCAGCAGCCTTCAAATAATCTAAACTTGCACCGATCATAACTCAAGATCTACTGGTCCAAATGTCACCAAATTTTCACAGTAGCTTGCGTACAACCTCGGTAATGCTCATGATCGATCTTGACTCGATTGGACGAAATCTTGAACGATATGAATTTGATTCGTATGGATCACGGATCGAGTTCAAACGACCGAGGATCGATCAAGTGGGCTCACCCATGTGAGAGAAGAGATCCTCCAAGATCTGAGTGAGATATTTGCTGCTTACATCAATAAATAGCAGCCAAGGACCTACTGAAAAAGGACTTTTGGCTCTTCTACATCCAGATTCTGCCGAAACCACCATTGTACTCAAATTTTAGTGTTGTAACTCGTTGTAACCAGTAAGCAAAAATTAAAAAAAGTCAACCATTTCATAGTGGACGTAGGCCATAAGCCGAACCACTCTAAATTTATGTGTTTTTGTGCATTTTCCTTGTTAATCATTGGTGTGTTTGTCAGATCTTCCTCTTTTTCCATTTATATTCCTCATTTTATCTCTTCAAATGCATCCGAAGAGTGTTGTGCCCAATTTTGGTACAAACACTTTGGTGCTTTCAATGAGAAAACCCAATTTCTCTCCTGCTTGTTGGATCTACTACCGGTATCAGATTGCAAGAATCTAAGGAGAAGATCCAGATTTCAAGTCTAATGTTCTTCCATCCTATTCAGATTTGCACCAAGTTTAGGAAAGAGCTTCGCTATCCATCATGGTTAACACTAGGACTACCTCCACAATTGTAGATTCAAAAGGACAGGACAAACAGAACTTCGCACAACTTCCTCCTACTTATCAGAATGTTGTCGAACCTTTAGACCCGCAAGGCCCTGTCACTAGGGAAGAATTTCAATTGCTAATGCAAAAGCTGACTCAAAGCCGCTAGCAGCTTACTCATCAACTCCGTGCTAACACAAAATTGACCAATCTACTAAATCGTCAAAGATGAACAAGATCCAAAAGGGATCAGGCTTCCTATTCATCCATTAAAAGTTCTGCCTCTTCTGACTTTAACCGTAGACCCACACGCCCTCGACTAGATGTAAGTTATATCCAAGCCATTGGACATCAGCATACACTGAATCTTAGACAACCGAGAGCTGGCCCGTCAACCAACCATCAGACTGGAACTTTCTCCCGAGTAGGCACTGTTCCTTATCATACTACTGACGATCTCGCTGCCACCGCTGCCATTGATTTGGGAGTTGATGCCCGACATCGAATAGATTTGATCCATCGCCAACATGAATATACTCCAGAACCTTATACCCAGAAGACCTATAACCAACGAGGTGAAATATGGACCATCGACCGTGTCCGACCCATCCTTGCATTGTGGAACCAAGCCATACCTTGGCTCAGCAAGCCCAGAATGTCCAGATGCCGGATATCCCGACAATGATCCGACAGATGATCCATGAAAGTCAGGGTCCCACCAACGATGATTGGGGAATCTCCCAGAGTCATATCCCTTTCATTAATGATATACTCTACGCAGAACCACCTCGGCAGTTCAGGCTGCCAACTCTACCCATTTATAAAGGGAGCTATGATCCTAACCAGCATATTTTGAAACACGAATGGGTGATGAACACTGCACGATCCGATGATGCAGTTAAGTGTCGAAGTTTCTCGATCTCCTTAGGATTCATAACAACTATGTGGTTTACTCGTTTACCACCCCGATCTGTCTCGTTCTTTGAGCAGTTGGCAACGAAGTTTGTTAAACAATTTCGTATGCAAGTCACATGGTCGAAAGATTTTAATACCTTGTCTAGTGTCACTCAAGCTCCTTGAGAGACACTTGGACGCTATTTGGAGAGGTTTCACACTACATGCACTGAGATTAGTAATCCCAACGACAACTCCATTTTGATGGCACTAACTAAAGAGATTGATCCCAATTTTGAATTGAGCAACTGGTTGGCCGAAAAACCCCCTATGTCATTAGACGTTTCTATTCCAAGGCAACTAATTCTTGAGAAGAGAGGATGCGAAACAGTATAGAAAAAAGGATGACGTAGGGCCCGGTGTGGAAGGAATCCAAAGCAATGTCACTGTTAAACAAACTGGGGATTTATAGACCTGCAATACTATTCGGTATAAGAAACCTGCTCCGAAACAATCATCAAAAAAACAGGTTCGAACGGGGAAGTTTTGTAGATTCCACGATAGCTATGGCCACAACACGAATAAATGCCGTCATTTACAGGATATTATTGACAATTTGATACGAGAGAGAAAATTGGAGCGGTTTGTTCGGGCACCGCAGTCTGGAGAAGCAGGCCTATCGAATCAAAATCAAATACCAAATCAAGCGAGACCAGAGGAACCCGCTCATACCGGCGAGAGGTTAGTGGTTAATACTGTCAGTGGTGGTCCTCATCCAGCCGATCAAAGCTGGAAGGAAATGGAGTCGTATGCCAGCTCTATTAGGCATACGAGCTTTGAATATTGTAGTAATTTGGAAAACGAGGCTCCGGCCAAACAACAAAAAAATGATGACAGATGACATCGTATTTCGAGATTGAGATGCCGATAGGGTCGAAGCCCAACCACTGATTCACTTGTCATATCAACTTAAGTAGGTCCTACCTGGATGAAGAGGATCTTAATGGACAGTGGAAGGTCAATGAACATATTGTTTAAGCGAGCTTATGATCAGCTAAAGATGGAAACAAAAGACTTGAAGCCTTTTTAGTCTCGTATACATGGCTTCAATGGGAGTGCAATATACCCAGTGGAGTAGTTAAACTACTAGTGGAATTGGGAATTGGATAATTTGGAGAGTCCGGATATTATAATTTGTTGTATTGGACATAGACTCGTCATACAATGCTTTCTTGGGCCGACCGACCCTAGCTATGTTCAGGGCAATCATTCCCCCTTGGTGTCTAACTTCAAAATTCCCTACCGATAATGGAGTTGGAGTCGTTCAGGGAGACCAGGCTGCTGGACGAACCAGTTATGTTGCTGACTGAGAGAGGCATAGTGAAAGGAAAAATTAAAAGGTGTAAGGGAATCTCTCTACGTCCGCTTTGTTAAGAATTGACAGCTAATGCCTGGGCCTAGGCCCGGGCACTCCAACCAATTCCCAAGGGATCTTGATCCAACCGAAAGTAAAGACGAAAGTAGAGACAGTCAAGATTCCCCAGCCAAAACTGACGATCGATGTTCCGATCGACGATAGTGACGATTCCAAAATAATAAAGATTGGATCTCAGCTAAGCCAACAAATGCAGGAGGAATTGTTTGAATTTCTCCAAGCAAACCTCAACGTGTTTTCCTAGACACATTCTAACATGTGTGGAATCTCCCCGGACATCGCAAGCTACACATTGAATATGGACCCACGGCATGTCCTGGTCAAGCAAAAAAGGCATGTTATGGATCAAGAGAGATCTTCCACACTTAAGGAAGAGGTAGAAAAACTCGAATCAAACGGGTTTATCCGAGACGCATTATATCCGGAATGGGTGTCAAATCCTGCACTTGTCCGAAAGCCAAACGGGAAATGGAGAACATGCATTGATTACTCAGACTTGAATAAAGCTTTCCCTAAAGACAGTTTTCCACTCCCCCGATTCGATCAGCTCGTAGACTCAACTGCTGGACACGAACTCTAATCCTTCATGGTTGCATATTCTGGCTACAATCAAATACCTATGCACTTGCCCAATCAGGAGCATACCAGCTTTGTCATTGATCAAGGACTATATTGCCACAAAGTCATGCCGTTCGAACTTAAGAACACCGAGGAACTTGCCAACGGTTAGTTAATCGAACGTTCGCTAACCAAATCAGAAAAACCATGGAGGTATATGTAGACGACATGCTTGTGAAGTCGCGATTCTCCACTGATCATACCAAAGACCTAGAATCGATGTTCAACATCCTCGGAGAATATAGAATGAAACTCAACCCGTTGAATTGTCAGTTTGGAGTCGCATCCAGAAAATTCCTTGGGTTTATCGTCAATGCTCGAGGAATCGAAGCCAATCTCGAAAAGATTTGGATAATCTGAAATCTTTAGACTCCAAGAACTATAAAGCAATTTCAGAGCCTCAACGAGAAAGTAGCAGCATTAAGCAGGTTCATTTCAAAATCTACTGACATATGCATTCCCTTCTTCGATCTGATCGAAAAAGGGAAACAGAACTTTGAATGGACTAACGAATGTGAGGGTGCATTCAGAGCACTGATTCAACACCTCTCCACACCACCCATTCTGTTAAAGCCCATTGATCGTGAGAGATTGTACATCTACTTAGCGGTGTCATAAAACACAACCAGTGCTACCTTAATTCGAGAGGAAGACCGAATACAAGGTCGGTCTATTACATTAACAAACGACTAGCGGGAGCAGAGAGAAACTACCCGAAGCTGGAAAAGTTGGCTATTGTCTTGTTGTTGCCTCGAGAAAGCTCCGATCGTATTTCCAAGCTCATCCTATCACCGTCTACACCGACTGGCCATTACGATAGGTCCTTACGCGGCCTGAGACATCTGGTAGGTTAATCAAGTGGAATATCGAGCAAAGTCAGTTTGACATTACTTACACTCTAAGGCGAGCTATCCAAGGACAAGTCCTAGCAGACTTCATCGTTGAATTCACTATCCCGGAGGATATTCCCTAAACCAATGAATCTCCCAAGTATATTTGGAAGCTACATACTAATGGTGCATCAAATGACCGTTGCCTAGGCGCCGGAGTTGTACTTGAAACTCCCGATGCATGGCTGATCTATATGCCATGCTTTAAAGTTCGATTTTCGTGCGACCAACAACGAAGCCAAATACGAAGCCCTACTTGCTGGATTGAGGGTTACCAGAGATCTAAAAATTATTGCTGTGGAGATTCATTGTGATTCGCAATTGGTTGTGTGTCAAGCCCGGAGGGAGTACTAGGCCAAAGACCGAAGGTTGGCTGCTTAACTTGCTTGGGTTCAGGAGATATTGAATCAGTTCGATTATTATGCCATCTATTGCATACCCCGAGAGCGCAATCAGAAAGCTGATTCGTTAGCAAATTTAGCCAGTACAGATGAGGCGTAGCAAATGGAAATTGTTTCCATGGAAACATTATCCTCCCTGAGCATCGATCAGCTGGAAACAGATTGGGTATTTGAGGTCATTCCCGATAAGGAATCATGGATGACCGTGTTCAAAAACCATCTCGAGCATGGGACCCTGCCGAAGCATAGGATTGAAAAGAGACAAGTTCTTTGAAAAGCTTTGCGGTTCACTATTCAGGATGGAGTCATGTATAGAAGAGGGTATTCCATTTCTTTACTCCGATATATCAGTCACGATGAAATCAAATAAGTATTGTATGATGTACACGAAGGAGAATGCGGCAATCACACCAAGGGACATGCTCTTACTAAGAAAGTGCTCCGGTATGGATACTATTGGACGACAATAAACTGCGATGCATCAGATTATGCTGGAAAATGTGACAGATGTCCAGAACACGCTCGGATTCCTAGAGCCTCGCCTACCGAATTAACTCAAATGGTCAGTCCATGACCTTTTGCAGTATGGGGGCATTGACATTATTGGTTCTCTACCTCTAGCCAAATGTGGTGCGAAATATGCCATCGTCGTAGTTGATCACTTTACCAAGTAGGCGGAAGTTGAACCCCTTGCTACAATCACAATGAAGAAAGTGATCGACTTTGTAGTATGCAACATTATTTGTCGATTTGGTCTCCCACATACCATCGTTACTGATAACGGAGCCCAATTCGACAGTGTTGAATTTAAGAATTTCTGCCAACGGTTCCACATCCAAAAGAAGTTCTCCGTAGTTGCACATCCTCAATCGAATGGAAAGGTTGAAGCTATTAATAAAGTTACAAAATCTATTCTGAAGAAACGACTGGAAAATGTCGGGGGCAAATGGGTCGATGAACTTCCTATGGCTTTATGGGCTTATCGGACAACCCACAAATCCACGACCGACCACACTCCATTCTCTACTTCCTACAGTTCAGAAGCCGTTATTATGATCAAGATGGAAGTATCTTCTCATCGTGTGACATATTATGATTCGAAAACGAATGCTATATTACTTGCCGAATCTCTGGATTTATTGGATAAGAAGCGTGAAGAGGCTGATTTGGGGGCAACCGCATAGCGAAGTCAAGTCGTCTGATTATACAATGCCAAGGTCCGACCCTGAACCTTCGAACTCGGCGATCTCGCCTTAAGAGAATTTACCCGGTTTCTTTACATATGAAGCCAATGTGGGAAGGCCATATGTCATCGAACAAAATCTCGAAGATGGCACATTTAAATTATCGATCGTTGACGGTCTTACTTTGCTGAGAACCTGGAACAACGAGAGTCTTCGTCGCTACTACACATAACAGACTTTGTTTATTTATTCAGTCTACTTTTCATTTGCAATTTATTTATGCATTTTGAGTTTAGAATTTGTAATAAGGCAACTGACTTTGCCGCATTTTCTTATTTCAGCAATGAAATGCAATCTCTTCGAGCCAGAGCTGTAATTTTTTGAAATGCATCATACGACCATCACTATGCACGGAGAGCTAAGTTCCACCATACGTTGGGATTTATTCAAATAGGGAGTGACTATGATACGACCGGTCACTCACTAAGTGAAACCCGAGCTCGAAGACAAGCCATCACACTGAAGCCAAAAAAGGACTGATGCACGACAATCCTCTAACTAACTCCAAATTCCCAGAGTGCAAAATGGAGTATGAACTTATAAATACGGTTTCAAGGAGGGTGGATCCGTCCACCTAACAACTTCTCCCGTATTCAAACCAAGTTCGAGGAGGATGGACCCATCCATCTAACGACCTCGCTTGTTAACTCAGGGTGGATGTGAATCGACCATCTATGATCCCGATAATTCCTTCGTTCTCGCAGTGCGAACGAAGTTCAAAAACCCATAAAAGATGTGACTGACCATCTATCATCTAACTCCAAATTTCTAGAGTGCGAAACGGAGTATAAACATCAACTAACTCCGGATTCACAGAGTGCGAACTGGGGTATAAACATCAACTAACTCCGGATTCCCAGAGTGCGATTTGGAGTATAAAACATCGACTAACTCTAAGTCCCCAAAGTGTGGATTGGAGTGTAAACACAAGCTGGGTGTGAAACGACCACCTATAGGACAAATCCAGGCCCTCGGAGTGAGGGTCAGAGTATGAGCGCAAAGTGGATGTGATTGACCACCCACGAATCAATCTAAGTCCCCAGAGTGTGGACGAAGTTCTGAATATCAAACTGGCATGACTGACTGCCCCTAAAATAACTTAAGTCCTCAGAGTGTGGATGTATCTCCAAACCATAAGCGGGTATGACCGACCGTCGATCTACAAGTGCAATCCCCAGAGTGTGGATGTGATTACCAATAGATGAGAAAATGTGATTTGACCACCTGAACTAGTCTTATTTCAGTCTTGCTTCAGCGAAGTTAAGCTCGATGTATTAAAGACAAACAACGATTGCTAATTAATCTTTCCAACTTGTCCCCAGAACTAGAGGCAGAACTCAAGTGCCAGCCACTGATTGAGACAATGCAATATCGAGATTCAACTTAACGCTTGATCGCAACCCGAAGCCGTAGCTCCAGAACTTAGCGACTAAACCCGGGTTCGATTTAGAGGCTAAAACTTCACAAGTGTATTGAATGGAAGTTCGAGCGCTGAAATACTTTAACAAATGAATACAAACTGAGCTGAAGACAAAATGGAATTTTATTCCAACTATTCTTTGGAAGAAAAGGATAAGTACAAAATTATATCGAAAGTCCTACTAGCAGGGGTCAAACCCGCATCGATACACGGCCCACAAAAAAAGTCCTATCCATCTACCAAAAACGGGTCGAGAAGTCATTTTTATTCTCTAATTTTCTTCTTCTTCCTCGGTGTCGACCCATTGGAACTGCCACTTGGCTGGCTCTTTAAGCCCTTGCCATTTGGCAGCTGATCTCCAATCGAGGGCATTATGTTAACTTCCTCCTCCGAACTCACATGGATTGGAATGCTTCCTGAAGGCGGAATCGGAGGGATAGGATCAATGTTAGAAGGCGGAGGAGGCACACCTGTGTCAACAACCGTGCCACTAGGAGAAATCATCCGTAAAGGAGCTAGGCCAAGACCCCCTATCCCACCTCCAAAGCTACTAGCCCGTGCAACTGCTTCCATCTCGGCGTTAATATAAGCTATTATCTCCTCTTCGTGAATTGTTTGAGCATCATTGGGAACGCTAGCAATTGGGATCGAGGAACTGGTCATAGGTACGCCTCCACCCATGAAAAATGGCAGATCGGCAAAAGGGTCACTATAACGACCAAGAAGTTCCTCCATCATCTGTTCATAAAAACTAAGTGTGCTCCCCTGTGCTCCTTCGGTTGGCGTAGTAGCCTTTGTAGTGGTCGCTTCTGTTATGATGGGCTCCTGCTCGTGATACGGCTCTTGAGTTGCAGGAGGCATGGTAGATGTAGCTTCTATCACTGAATAGAGACAAATATGTAGAATTAGTGATTACTTCAATCAATGTTTTCGGCTTTGGATGACCACAATAAACGTTCAGAATACCTTCCTCGGAATGACTTGTAGGCGGAACTGGAGCAGCTTCAATGACGTGTTCGTGAACTGGAGATAACCGTGGTTGATCGAGATCGTATGCAGGAATAGACTGAGGATCAACCGCAGATGTAGATTCAAGCAGGGTAGGTGTAAGAGTTTCAGAACCTGCATCGCGGTGCTCAACACCTAAACCCTCTCCAGATTTCAAATGCTTAGTACCAAGTTTCTCCTTTTCATATATGATCGTGATGTCATGGAGAACTTTTCTTTCATCTTCACTTAGCACTTGGTTCTCTAGTTCAAATTCATCGACTGATTCGGCTTGACGCTCAGCCTTCTCGACTTCCACCAAGCGGCCCTAGGCACTATATAAGTGTGATGGATAGTTATCGAGCCGGGTTAGGTTTCGATGCTTCGAAACGTTGGCGTTGTATGTGACAAGTAGATCTTCTATATCGTCCTCCAACCTGATCTTCGCCAATCTCACTTCATTCTGGACCCTGGCCTCGACTTTCTGAATTATAAATGCTGCCGCATCCCTCTCATTCCTAAACACCATGGCGTATTCACATGCTTCCTGAGCTGGTTTGTTTGCATCGTCTTTCTCCTTGACGAATTTGGTGAATTTGGCCTTAAGCTCCTCAAGCTCCTTCAGCGCAGCATCTCTTTCGGCCATAATAGTGGTATTTCGGTGACCCATCTCCTCAACCAAGGCAAAATGTGTATGTCGCATCCTTTCCATAGACTGATTTGCCTCGTCGGCTTTCTGATTAGCCTCTATTTTGATTTACTGGAAGATTCAATCTCATTGTTAAGCACCTGTATTATGCTGTCCTTTTGAGCGAGATTAACTTCTAATTTTTCAATTATTTTTGCCCGCTCAAAGGCCATTGCTGACATTTTATCCGCAGACTTCATCCACTCCCTTTATCGGCTGTAAACATCATGGATGCATAGTTTGTTCCGCCTCAACTGGAATTCTCCTTAAATGCGGAGGGAAGATGAAGCCGTTGAAACAAATGTCTGGAAAGTATTTTTTCAACTGGGCAATTCTGATCGCTCCTTCCCCAATAGGCTCGGTAACAGCTTGCTCAGTGATAATGGGAGTTTCAGCCTCGGTCCTATGGCACTATGAATCGAACTTTGGAAGTTGAGAAGACGGTTTTTGGTATGGAGGCTCTAAGGGTTGTTTCCCATGACTGGAGGGTAGTGTTGGAGTTCGAGGAGGTGGAGAGCATGATTGGGATCGATGTCTATATTCTCTATCTCTATCCATCTCCCTTTCATAATGCTCCTGGCTAGAATAACTGTGATCACGTTCTCTATCGACTTCCCTTCTGCAGGACTCGTAATATGAATTGGATGGCTGGCATGCCGAGCAAAGGCTTCCTAGCATAGATTCTTGCCTAGTCATTGTAGTTGTAAAATAGTAAAAGCGAAACAGAATCAGTAATCTTCGAAAATGAATATCTTATGATTGGAAATCGTTTAATGCTATGAAGTGTCAGTATGCATGTGCTATACCCCTCGACCAAACGGTTTTGTCGGCTACACTCGTAGGAAGTGAGTCGCTTAAATCTAAAGCGCTTTGAAGCCCTTGCAATCCGGTGTCGTGTTGGAGTGACACATAGTCTGAAATTGGAATGTCAGTGAGTCCTTCGAAAGGATTCTCCATTGGTAAGGGAGGAGCCTTCGAAATTCTAACACCGGAAGCTGGCAAGGACACGACTATGGATTTCCATCTCGAAGACTTATAACGCTTATATGCAACTGCCTTGCCTTTCCTCCTTCCCTCTAAATCCCGAGAACTGTCTAGGGGCCCGGCTATGGGTTCGTTTTCAGTTGGCGTATCTTCTTCGTCGCTCTCCTCAGCAATTACAACCTCAGGCGCTCTACGCTTAGCTCGTCTCGCCAGGGCTGCCCTAAGCGATCCTTCAAATCTTATGCTCTTGTTTTGATTGACTAGCCCAACAATCCTCAAATTTTTATCTGTCAGCACCGAGTCAATTTCTCTCATCTCACCCGGCACCTCCTGAAGAACCCGTACTATTTCTTTAAAGATAGCACCTTCGGGTCATGGAATTGTGGCTACTAAAGAAAGAAAATGTTAGGCTCGGTGTCGGTTACAACTATCTCGTTAGGTGCTAGAGAAAGTGTGGCACTTACGTCTGACTAACCATTGACCGGCAAATCCTGGAGGGCATCGAACATATAATCACTCGTCTTGAAGTAGCTAAGCCTGGTCCAGGATCTGGTCGCCACTTGGCAATTCCTAATTGCCTCTAGGAATGTGAATGAAGGACTGTCTCCCCGACTCTTGACGTTGAACAAGAATCTGACTTCTTCCGGAGTCGGGGGCCGAAAGAGATGTTCCATGAAAATAATGAATAGACTGTTCAGCAATGCATATCCGTTTGGATGTAACTGTGATGGAGCGATTCTAAATAAAACTAACACTTCTCGAATATACTGGTTGAATAGAGGAAGCGTTCCAGCTGTGCACGAGTGTCTGTTTAAAGCGGTGAATCCTTTTGGAGGAGCGTGTGGCATGTCATTCGGTCTAGGTAGTAGAACGTCGTCTAATGGTAGACCATGTCTTAAGCATATTCGCCCCAACGTATCTTCGGAGATATTGGATGGCACAAAATCTTGTGGATTCGTAATAAAAATTGCTCCTAGCAACTCGTCGGAGCTGGACATATGACTTCGGTTGCAATGGCCGGCATCTTTATTGTTAGGGGAAGTGGACTTTGAGCCCTCTACAGTTGTGAACGTCCAGGTTCCATAACTAATCAACTCAGTAAAAACCATCATTAAATGATAATAAGCCCGTGTGTTCCCCAATGTGAAATGCATGAATGCATTATGCAGTGCAGTGTTATATAATACTTAAAAAATTCTACAGAATCTGGAAAAATATTTAAACGATGAGATCTCAAGATTTGGTCGGAGCGACCGTCATCGCTGACCGTCACAACTATGCCATTCAGACTCCGAATATCGATCCATGCTAAAGTTCGTTAGGTTTTTTCAAATTACAGTTCTGTCAATGAGCTTCAAAAGGCAGCCAAATATATAGTGAAACGGTTAAGTCCAGTTATGTAAGGCAGAAGCTCGTTGGAGTTAAATGTTCGGTTATACAAAGAGTTCGTATCCATCAAAATGCAAGTTCAGATCGATCACCCGAAGTCTCGTTCGTATCGATTGCCAGAGGAAAAGATTTCGAATCGATTACCTTAAGGCCAGTTCATATCAATTGAAATTTAACATCCCTGAAATTTTAGTTAAAAATAATTCGACAATTAATTTAATTTTTGGAATTAAATTATGAAATTATTGGTAAAATAATATGAAATTTCCAGAACAAATAAAAATATGTACTTTAAATGGAATTTTGGATTGGAATTCAAAATTAAGTATTTATTTATTTGAATTTGATTTGAATACTCTAAGTTTTGAGATGAATAAAATTGTTTTCTAATTTTAATATATAATATATTGGAAAGTTATATTTTTAAATTAATATAGTAAGAGTTGTTTAAAACTAAATTTCATATTATTCAATATCTATATCTCCTGAAAATCAATAAGAATTAAATTAAGAGTTTACATACCTTCTTTTAAAATTTGTTTGAACTAAATTTATATTTATATGAGTGTAAGAAAATAAAATAGTTAGTTTTATATGTAAATAAATACTCAAGCTTTGATATGAAGATATCTTTTTAAAAAGAATAAGATTTAAAACTACAAATTAAATATGTGTATAAACATTTGTAAACTTAAATTAATAAGAAATTAAATTGCACAATTTATAATTGTCTAAAAGTTTAAAACATGTTTCATAAATCTAAGTTAAGGGTTAAAACATGATTTGCATATATAGAATATATATATATATATATAAATGTATGAATGGAAAATAAATATGAATATATTTATGTACTAAACTAAATTAAGTTTAAATGTAAAAATCTATGTGAGATAGAATTTTATTTTATGCAAATGAAAATATATGAGAACATATAAACAAGAATAAAACATTAATTATAAATATATTAACATGAAGGTTTAAAAACAAAATGTATAAATTAATTGAAATAAGGGTTTAAACGCAAAATTTATTATTTTAACAAGTGGGGTTATTTTAAAAGCATCCATTAACAAGTGTAAAAAAAAATTAAGCTAAGTGTTTACAAGTGTTAATACAAAACAACAAGTGGCATTTAAATTTATTTTCTTTTAAATTAAAATGTAAATAACATACAGAAGAATAAATTTTTCTTTTAATTAAATTTTAGAAACATACATAAGAAAGAGTTAAAATCAGATTCTCAAGCTTTTTCAAAATTGCAAACACAAATTTGAGAAACCAAAACCTGAAGCATGTGCAAATTCATCTCAGCAAGTTCAAATCTTCAACCTGAAGCCTGTGGATTACATCAAAATCAAAGTTTGATTCAACCAGGATGTAGCAGATTCAAGAAAAGAAATCAGAATAAAAATCAATTGACCTGGAAGTCAAGGCAAAGTAAATATTTAAGCTAGTTCAACTCAATCTGGATTCAGATCACTTCAATTCTCAGGATGTAAATCAAAGAAAAAAATCAAGTCCTGACCAAAAATTTAAATTTCCTGGCTCTGCTTTTAGTTACAGGTGAGCAAACATCATTTAAACCCCTTACCAATCTGAAGCTATATGTGTTGTTTTGTGATGATGTTTGAAATAAATTGTGAAATATTTACATGCACGTGAATCTACATATGTTTATATGTTGAGGAAGATGTGCATGTTCAATCTACAGGCATATTTACGTCTGCTCAGTCCCAGTTTGTTAAAAACTGTTAAAGTTCCAATTTCTCCTCATTGGAACCTTATTTGATTTTATAATCTGAACAATCTTTGTTTGTTTAGCCTTGTTTTAAAGTTTTAAATCTTATTTGAGTGAATTTGAAGTGGGTTTTTATGGAAATATTGAAAACAACAGGCAAACCCAAATTACATTGAAAATTTGATTTATAATTCTTGTTTTTAATTATATGAATGAAAACATTTATAAAATCCATGATTTTTAAAAGAAAAATTGGAATTTTTAATAATGTATTCTTGGTGAAATTCAAAGATGAATGGCGTGGCCATTTTTATGAAATTCAGGTGATCGGGGAAGTGTTAATTCTCGTGATTGAAGTTGGAGCTTCCTGGTAGATCATGAAGCTTGAGAAAAATGCTTGATTAAATTTTAAATCAATGTGGATGTTGATTTTGATCGTAGTAGGGTTTAGTGGCATAGTTGTATTAGCATCATTCTTGAATTGATTTTGAGGTCATGCGTGGATCGGGGTGGACCGGACTTCGAGGAAAGACGAGGGGAACGGTGGAGCAGCTATGGGGGTGGTCGCACGATCGCCGGTGGCCAGAGGTGGCCACGCGGAGTTAATTTGTGAAACTGGGTTGGGTTTTTGGTGGAGCAGATGGTTCAAATTTTTATTCCAATGAGTTTGATTTTTCCTGAGCATTCGAGTTGATCGTCAAGGTGGATGGTGTTAGCTGGAGGGACCGGTGATGACCGGAAGTCACCAGAGTTCGTGTGCATATGCACATGTATTAACGCGTATCAGTGAATTCGTATTGGGGAAGGAGATGGTGGGCTCGAAGCACTGCTCGGGTTAGGGAGGAGGAGACTCGAAGTCAGGCTCGCGTCGTTTGGGGGTGGTATCAGGTCGATTTTAAGACTTAACAAAATTTTGAAAAAAAAATTCGCTTGGGTAAATTTTTTTGAAAACCGAAGCAGTACTCGAGAAGGTTAGTGAGAAACTCGAAGCAATACCCGGGTAAATTGTTGGGGAAGAAACAGTTCAATTTTTAAAGAAAATTCAAGTTCACTTTGAAAACAAATTTAGTTAAAATAGTTTTTAGTTTTTGGTAAAGATTAAATGTTAAAACAGTTTTGAAAGAAAGTTTTTTTTAAGGCAAATTTGTTTTAAAATTACCAAGTTTTTAAATGATTTAAAATAAATACAACCTTTATTTTGAAAAGTTATTTTAACTTAATAATATTAGAATGTTTTAAATGATTAATAAACTTTATTTGTTTGGGTTAAATAATTAATGTTTTAATGGTTAATAGATTTTATTTGTTAAAAGATTAATTATTTGAAGTAAATTACTTAGTGTAAGTAATTAAAGTAAATCAATTAGTAATTCAAGTTAATTGATCAAGTAATTAATTAATGATTAAATAAAAAATAATAGTTACTTAGTGAAAGTAATTAGGAGAAGATAATTAAAGGTTAAAGATTTATTAATCAAATATTAAGGGTAATTACTTTAAAGAATAATTAATTAATATGGATAATTAATTAAGGTAATTAAATTAAGAATAATTAATTAAAGGTTAATTAACTTAAAGTGATTAAGAGATCATTATTAATTAAGGAGTAATTAGTTATTATAATTAACTAAATAATGATAAATCTATTAATTAATCAATTAAGGATAATTAATTATAATTAAGACTTAATTAATAATTAAGTGTTTATTAATTAAAGTAATTAATTAAGGAATAATTAATAAAAGTAATTAAGATTTAATTAATTACAATTAAGGTTAATTAATTAAGATAATTAATTAAAGAAAAGATTAATTAACGAAGGTGGTTAAGACTTAATCAATTGTAGTTAATGGTAAATAAATCATTGATTAAAAATTACTAACGAAAGTAATTATGTGTGAAATAAATTTAAAACCACATGATTTATTCACCTTAAATCAAAGATGTTGATTGTCATTGAATGTTGTGCGATTGATTGATATATATTGATATGTGATGTGATGCTATGTGATGCTTTGTGATGAGCTGCTATATTTGTGATCAATATATTGTTGTATGAATATGAAAACCCTTGACCCATAGAACGACATTTAAATTTCGATGCGACAGGGAGTCGGATTCCAGTTGGCTATCCGAAACCACATCGAATTGTAATGGTAAATCTTTGTGATTGGAAAGTTTACTTTATTTGTGAACCTGTGAATAAAGATGAGAGTTATGGGTTATACCGCTTATCGATATGATTGAATCTGTGATGATGATGTTGTGCATTATTGTGTTGAACCATGGACCACACTTATACACACACAAATATGGATTGCACATGGAAATGGGTTAAGTCACAGATTTTTGAAATTGTTTTAAAATTCAATCTTTGAATCCAAAATAGTTTTGGAATAGAATTAAAGCTTTTGAAAATGAATTTCAAAAATAAAGTTATTTTAAATAACTTGATTGAGTTTTGAAATTTAAATAATTTAATTTGAATTTGAATTCAATATTTGAAATTGAATTCTATGATTTGGGAACTAGGGTTTAAAAAGGGTATTCAACTTATAAATGGGTTTATATGGGTTTTCAAACCATTTTAAAAGTGTTGTTTGGGAATTTAAATTTTAAACCCAAAGATTTTAACTTGTATAAATATAATTGGATTTTTCTGAAACGGAAACTATATGTTTTCAAATAACAATAGCTTTCATATAAGGAAAGGGTTTTCAATTTGTGTCGAAAAATTTGAAATGAAATTGTTTTGAAAATTAACCTTTGTGAAAGATTGTTAAGCTTTGTTTTGGAATCGAAGAGGATTCTAAATGGTGTATCTTTTATTTTTGAAATGGGAATTGCTTTAAAAGTTATGAATGAATCTTTGAAAATGGTTTTGAAAGCTATAAAATAAGTCTTCAATTTAAAGAATGAATGGGTTAATCCAACTTGAAATGGAATTGTTGTTGAAAGGCTGTAAATGATCTTTGTTAAAGATTGGTGATCCTTGTTTTAAATTGAAAGGGGGTTTTAAAGATAAATCTTCTGTTTAAAAGATTTAAGTATGGAAATTGTTTAAACCATTGAAGGTTTTTGAAATGAATCTTTTTGTTTAAAAGATTGGAAAGGGTGATTTGTTTTAAACCATTTGAATGAAAAGTTTTGGATTTCAAAGTTGTGAGTTAACTAAAATCCCATTATCCATATGTTTTTAAATATTGCGCTCATTATTCGGTTTAGCCGAGAGAGGACCTTGCGTCATATAGCCCATTCCGAATAATGATACGACGATATGGATAGCATTTGAAGACCGGTGGTGAAGACCGGATACTCTCGAAAGCGAAAGGATGACCTGTCAAATGTCTCTGCACCGAATGTCCCCGGTATAGAGATTTGAGAACCCATTGTGATGGGGAGTCCAGACGTGATTAGAAATTACCCGGATTGCAAGGGCTTCTTCGGAAGTGCCTTCAGTTCTGTTCGAACCTGGAACAGACTTGTATGGATGTGTGGCTAACGTTACACTTTGAGATGTAAAACCGGTTTCTATCAAATACATTTCTATTTGGTGGTGGAGATTTATTCTCTTAGCTTAACACCCTTCTCTGAGACGCACGAGCTCAGATGTCATGTAGTCGATGGTTACTAGTGATACATTCCCAATTTGGTAATGTGGCATATGAAGTGCTGTTGATCATTTCTTGATCGAAGCATGGCATTTGTGAAAAGCGTAGCTTTGTGGACGAGACTTCGTCGAGCCTCACACCCCGGAATGGTCAAAACAGGAAGAATGCAACAAGGTTATATGGAGTAGCGCCCTTTAGGGTATGTGTATTTCCTTCTGGATAGAAGTGGTATCATGGTATGGAGCCCAGATACTTAACTTATGTGGATATCGCAAATATATATTGCTTTGTGATGATTGGTATTGAGGATCCTCGGATAAAGGTTGTTTACAACTGGGGGATGGCATACTCGTGTAGTAGTTACCTATTTTTGCAGAGGTAACCCGGCCCTGTGTTGGCAGAGATCCGGTTAGGTTCTTAGGGCGTCCCTCTAGAGGCGTACCCATGTGGCAATGGGAAGTTCCTTTGCCTGACCATTTGTTGGAAATCCAATCACCAATACGCGCCTTGTACGGTTTTATTTGTGGAACCTTCCATCTAACATGGTAGCTATAGTAGGCATACTATAATGGAATGTATGCTGGCTAAGATTAATATTATACTTTCGAAATGTTTTCCACTATGCACTAATAATAATATCAAATGGTTTCCGCGTATCAAGCATATTTTACTATCATAAGGGGAAATCTCTCCTAAGTGTGCGATTGCATGGTGTGTGTGCCGGGAGGCCTTATGGTAGTTTCATTTTCTAAAGGCATTGCGGATTTCAAAATCTAAATTCTTTAGTTTGTTTTTAAAAATAAAAATGTTTTTGTTTGCTCATACCAGTCCCATGACTGACCCGGAGTTTATTGTTCCCTTCCTAAACTCTGGGTGCCCACAATTTTCCACACGGGCAGTCTAGAGTTGGGTTTTTTCAGATAGTAGATATAGATATCGATTTCGTAACTTTCGACTTTATCTTTGGTATTCTTTGGAGATCTTGGATATTAGAGTCTTTGGATTCACAGACGAGACTTGCTTAGCTTGGTGCAACGTGATGGTGGTTCGAGCTAGTGGTTTGAAGTTTTGGCTTTGGAGCATTGGATTGGAGTTGCAGTTTGATTATTGGAGTTATCTCTTTTGGCTATTCGTTTCCCGCTGTTGTTTATTGTCTCTGATATTTCTTGTATCATTTTGATATCATTGTTGTATATCATTCTGGATATTATATCATTGGTTGTATATGATATTCATTTCTTTTCTTCCGCTGTGTTGTACTTGATGTGTTATAAGCTCCGGCAAACCAGATTCAACGTTTGGATCAGCGGTATTGGAATACGAGTGTCGTATTCGGTGCCGAATTTCGAAGGTTGAGTCAGGGTCGTCACATGAAACCCCTCATCTTGTATCGATCATGGGCTACGTTTTCGTATTGATCGGTAGAACCAATACTTCGTATCGACCGCGCAACTAAAACTTCATATCGATCATCGTAAATCGATACGAACTCCAACTATGTTCGGTCGATATGAAGCTACTCCCTTTCTTGATACCAAATGCTATCTATGGCCATCCACATGACCTTTGGTTGCTCTCAAAGCGATGCAAAGCACAATTCTTTGATCGATACAAGTGATCTCTCCGATCCATCCACCTTCCTTCTTCTCCAAGCAACATAAAAACCATTCCAACCTTCCTCGACCTTGCCCCGACCCATCTCCAGCCTCCTCTTTAATAGAATAGGCCTCGAATGAGGGAAGAATGGCACATGGACCCGAAACTCATCATTTTTTCTGTGGATTTATTCATTAATTACCTAAATCGAAGTGTAGATTCAAGAGTTTAAAATGTTGTGTTGATTTGGGGATGAAGGCAATTTCCAATTCATGGTTCTTCTATCGATACAAATACTACAGATAAAAAGGCAAGTGCAAGTAAGAAATTTGGCTAAGTACAAGTCCTTTTGTATAGTTTCATAAGCAGGCAAAGTACGCTTCATCTCCCAGTGCTAAATGACCGGTGGAAACAGTTTCTCGTGTTATCGATGCGAAGAGATGTCTTCGTATCCATTCACTATCGGTCCAAGACGAAACTGTTCGTATCCATCGACAACCCACCAATATGAAGTACCAATTTCGTATCCCTTTGTTCAAAGACCTTGAAAGTCATACCCATCGATACGAATGGCATTGAGGCTTCCAGCAAATTCGTGTCAATTGATGCGAGATATCCTAAAGGGCCAACTGATTCGTATCGATCGCCATCGATACAAAAACAAAGTTTCAATTCTTCGAATCAATCCAGGAGTGAATCGATACGAAGAGATATGCTAAAATAACCATCCAGCGCTGTTACGACTTGAATTTCACATCAATTCAGGAGAGGATTGATACAGAATTCGATACGAGAAAACTGAAACGACCCTTGAACGTGCAATGTTAAGGAGAGTCAAGTTAACATATGTATATGTATGTCGGACTAATATTCAATTTTTAAAATTCACAGGAAGTTAATGCTCACCTAATGAAAATTACGACAATGAACAACAGTTTGCTATCATTCAATACTCAGTTACCATAGTGCACAGTACAACAATTGATAGTCGACAATTCATTATTTGTGTTACTGAAGATCAATCAAAGGTCATATCTTTCGATAAAAAGGCAACAACTACTCAACAAATCAGCTAGAACTTTTAAAAATGAAGATTGAAGCTTTTCAAAGCATGTCATGTTCACACAAGACGTGGTTTGGGGGGAAAATGTTATCCTGCCTTTTGGCATGACGCCAGGAAATTAACTAGAAACCAAAGTCAGTTCATCCCGGAGATCGGTTATACGTAAGGTCACTATGGATACCGGTAACTTTTCCCAAGTTCGGATCGAGCTACAATTGATGTGGTATGATAAGCAAAGCTATGAAAGTCAACGTTCAAAATTTCAAGTCAATCGGAGTTCGTATGCTCAAGATATTGATCGATCAAAATCAAGAAGACCAATCTCATTCGTATCCATGGGATTTCGTATCCATCAACTCACAAGAATCCATTTCATATCCATCATGTCTGTCCCATTTGGTATCCATCATACCAGTTCAATTTTGTATCCATCACGCCTGCTCTATTTCGTATTGCTTCCACCTATGCACAATTTGCATCGATCATTTACACAGTTCGTATCGATCAGTCAATGATCGATATGAAATGTGCCACTAACGATAGATACGAAACCAAATACTCGACGATCGATACGAAAGGAGTCAGGTTACATCGATATGAAACGACTCTAAATATTGGTATGAAATGAAACTAATAACATCGATACGAAGTAGAGCACGGAACATCGATACGAATTGAAGTGCAAAAGAGTCATACGAAAGAAGTTTCACTAGATCAATATGAAGAAAACACATTCAAGTGGAAGACTCAATCACTCGACGTAAAAAGTGGATTGATCCAAAAAGTTAGCGCCACGTCATCAGGCATCACGTGCCCAGAAGCGATGCGAACGGATTGATGCGAACCGAAGTGATGCGAACTCAGCAGCCTTCAACAAATCCAAACTTGCATCGATCATAACTCAAGATCTACAAGTCCAAATGCCACCAAATTTTCACAGGAGCTTGCGTACAACCTCGGGAATGTTCATGATCGATCTGGACTCGATTGGAAGAAATCTTGATCGATACAAATTTCATTCATATTGATCACGGATCAAGTTCAAACGACCGGGGATTGATTTCGTGGGCCCAGCCATGTTAGAGAAAAAGTCTTCCAAGATCTGAGAGAGACATTTGCTGCCGACGCCTATAAATAGCAGCCCAGGACTTACTAAAAAGGGACTTTTGACTCTACTACGTCCAGACTCTACAGAAATCATCATTGTAATCAAATTTTACTGTTGTAACTCATTGTAACCAGTAAGCAAAAATTAATAAAAGTCAGCCATTTCATAGTGGACGTAGGCCATATGCTGAAACGCTCTAAATCCGTGTGTTTCTGTGCGTTTTTCTTGTTTATCATTGGTGCGTTTATTAGATCTTCCTCCTTTTCAATTTATATTCTTCATTTTGTCTATTCAAACACTTCCGAAGAGTATTGTGCCTAATTTTTGTACAAACAATACCAATACTCGGCTGATAACTATTGTTGTATGCAAACTCCACCAACTGCAAATGATCATCCCATGATCCTCCAAAGTCTACGATGCATGCCCGCAAAAGATCTTCCAATATGCGATTTACTTTCTTAGTCTGCCTATCTATATGCGGGTGATAAGTTGTACTAAGGGGTAATTGGGTCCTTAATCCCTCTTGTAAACTCTTCCAAAACCCACTGGTGAACAACTGGTCTCGGTTGCTTACAATGCTTTTCAACACACCAGGAAATCGTACTATCCACTTTACATATAGCTCTGCCAGTTTAGATGTTATTCCATTTGACTTGATGGATATAAATCTGGCACTCTTAGCCAATGGATCAACTATGACCCAAATGCTATCATACCCTGCTCGAGTCCTTAGTAGTCCACCAATAAAATCCATTGATACATACTTTCATTTCCACTTAGGAATTTCTAACGGTTGCAACACTCCAATAGATTTCTTTTGCTCTGCCGTTACCAACTGACAGTTTATAAACTTAGAGATAAACGCCCCAACATCCCTCTCTGTACCTTCCTAGTAGTAAGTTTGCTTTATATCTTGATACATCTTGTTTCCATTGGGATGAATAGTCAATCTAAAATAATGACACTCTCTTAACACTTCATCTTGCAATCTACCAACGTCGGGAATAAATAACTTCCCATCTTTACAATGCCAACCTTCTCGATCGAGTTTGTATTGCTTCATATCTTCAAATTCTACTCCTTCCACTATCTTTGTTATGATCTCGACTAGCCTAGCATCTCGCTTCTGACTAGTACCGATCCTTTCAATCAGAGAAGGTCTAATAGATAAGCTTGCCAACAATTTAGGTTCTAAATCACAGTTAAGCCAAAAATAAAATACAGGAGTATACTCTATCTGCTTCCATTCCAAGAACATTACTCCCAACCCAGCATGTCTTCTATTCAATGAATCGGTGACTACATTCCCTTTACCCAGTGTATAGAAATACCAAAATCATAGGAGGCTAAGAAGTCCAACCATTGTTGTTGACGAAGGTTGAGATCCTTCTGAGAGAAAAGGTACTTCAAGAATTTATATTCTGTGAACAACTCAAATCTCTCTCCTAACAAATAGTGCCTCTACATCTTTAAAGTAAAAATAATCTCCACCAACTCCAAATCATGAGTTGGATAATTCCTTTCGTGTGGCTTTAGCTGTCAACTAGTATAGGCAACAACTTTTCCTTTTTACATTAACACCACACCTAACCAGTACCACAGGCATCTGTGTATCTATCAACTCTTCATTTCCACTTGGAATGGTTAACGCTGGTGCACTCGTCAACCTCTCCTTTAGACTCACAAATGCATGCTCACACTTTGCGTCCCAAACAAAGTTTGATTCTTCTTCATTAAATTGGTCAACATCGTTGCTATCTTTGATAATTCCTTGATGAAGTGTCTATAGTATCCCACCAATCCAAGGAAACTCCACATATCGGTAGCATTCTTGAGCTAGTTCCAATCTTGAACCGCTACCAGCTTCATAGAATCCACTGCCATACCTTATCCCGAAATGACGTGACCCAAGAATCTCACTACTTATCTCCAAAAGTGACGCTTAGAGAACTTCACTCTCAACTTATGCTTCCTCACTATTCTAGCACAACCCACAAGTGCATTTTGTGCACTCTTCGGTTTTAGAATAAATCAGAATGTCATCCATGAACATAAGCATGAACGTATTCAGCTAGTCTCTAAAAACTTGATTCATGAGATCCGTAAAGTATGCCGAAGCATTGGTCAATCCAAATGGCAATACCAACTACTCATAGAGACCTGATGGCATGTGAAACTGCACATTCTCCTTCGCTACTCTCAACTGATGAAATCCCGTTACCAAATCCATTTGGGAGAACACCTTCGCATCATGGAGCTGATCAAACAAGTCATCAATGCATGGGAGTGATACATGTTCTTCTTCGTCATCGTTTTCAACTCACAATAGTCCACACACAACCCCAAAGAGCCATCCACCTTAGTTGTGAAAATTACAAGTGCACCCCACTTAGATATGCTTTTTTGAATGAACCCCCTCCTTAATAGTTATTTACTTTCACTTCTAATTTCTTTTGCAATCTAGGTGACATATGTCTCAAAGGAATAACTATAAGTCTGGCTTCTTTCACTAAGTCTATCCAAAACTCGATCTCTCTATGCGACGGTAATCCATCACTTCCTCAAAGACATCTGGAGACTCTCTAGCGATAGGCACAGATGACAACCTCTTCCATGGAACCTTTAGCAAATATAGAAAGCTGACCATCGCCCTATCCTTTGGTAGGCAATTAATCACTACCGTTCGCCCATTGATATCTCCAATTGTCACCAACAGATTCTCGCAATCCACTTTAGCTACATACCTCTTTAGGCAGTCCATTCCCAAGATAATCCTAAACCCAACAAAATTCAAAACAAAGCAATCACAAACAAAAGTCATTCATGACTCAAAAATACTAAACCACTACAAACCATGCACAGGCTAGTTGAGCCTCCAACTGAATTTGTCACGATCAAGGGTCAGTCTACTATCTCGGTCTCAATCCCAATCTATCTTCTAAGCCTCTACATATAAATGAATGTGAAGCTCTAGTATCAAATAAAACTTGAACATGAACATCATCAATAGAAAGCATACCTTGAATGATGACTACCTTCCCATTCTCCTTCGCCAAAGGAGCACTTGACGATGTCGGGACTACGTCCAAAGCATACACTTTCACAACCTGCTTATCCTTAATCGATTTTAGACAATCTTTCTTCAAATGCCTAGGCATACTATGCAATTAAATCATTTAGTAGTTCTATAGTGATGGAGGTGCAAAAAGTTATAGCGGGGATAAAGTGATGACATAGCGGAATATAGTGGAGCTGCAAAAAGCTTCATTAGATATAAAACAAAATATTTAAAGTTAATTTATCCTCGTTCTCTCATCATTTATGTAGGAAAAAGGAATATTGCTTAATCTTGTAAAACAAAACCCAAGAATATTATGATTTATGCATATGAATTCGATGACTTCCAAATATTTCTACTTATATTGAGCACTAACGCCATAAAATTAGGTCTTTACTCTAACTTTGTTGATTTGGTTTAAAAGAGAACTAATCAAATCAACTTTTGTATATTAATGTTGCTAAAGTGGATGCTAAAAAGCCATAATTTAGTGGGTGTGGAGGAAAATAGCTGAGCTTAAAGCAGATCTAGTGTTTAATAGCGCTAAATTGAAATAGTGCAATAATCAAAGAGCACCATGCACCATAGCGAAGATTTTACGGGGCTTTAGCGAGGCTTTAACTGCACAGTAGGCTTATCACAATTGTAGCACTTCTTTTCATTGCTCATTTTGCAGCCTTTGATCAAGTGACCTTTTTCCTTGCACCTATAGCAAATAGGTTCTTACTTTCCCTTTTTATGACCATTCTTCCCCCGAGACTTCTATTTCCATTCCACTTCTTTTTGCCTCGACCATCTTGCTGTAGTTTTAGTTCCTCAAATGGTTTATCAATGTGGTCTACTAGCTTTTCCCTAAGATAATCATCTAAGCCAATGATGAACTTCTCATTCTTTCTCAATGGATTGTTTATAAATGACATCCCATACTTTGATAAAGCAACAACTCTGTCACATACTCAGAAACTAACATCTCTCCTTGCCTGAGATCAGAAAATTTCCTGAAAAGCACCGATTTCTGGACAGCCGCAATGAACTTCTCCTTGAACCTTTTCTTAAATGGTTCCCAACTGAATTGATCTTCAGGTAGCAATAGTCACGACGTTCCATCAATTTCATAATCCACCCTTGTAGTTATCTAGAATCTAACTTTCTCTTTATCGCGTCATCCACTTCTATATCACTAAAGATGTGCTCATAAGTATAAATCCAATCTTGCACTTCTATGGTTGATTCAGTTCGGTAAAATGGCATCCATCCTAAAGTGGAGTAATCTTTGCTTAACTTAGCGAAATCAGCCTTAGGCGCTTGCATGGGAGCACCTCCACCAGCTGCCATAATAGGAGCATTCCTCATCATCGTTGTCATCATAGCTTTGAACATAGTTTGAATATCAGGCGTAACAGCTCCTAATCTTGCTCCTTCAATCCTAAAGCAGATCTCACGGCGTTCCTTCTATGCCCGCTCTTTTATTTGTAACAAGAATAATCAATCTCTTGTAAAAAGATCTGTGTCCATGGTGCTCATGTGCAGGCGACTTATCCTATATAATAATATTATATAGTTTTGAAAACCAAAGTACATAAAAAGTATGCACTCTTGCATATATATATATATATATATATATATATATATATATATATACTGTCGATCTAGTCTAAGGCTGTAACTCCTTCTCTATCTCTACTAGATTACAGTATCAACTTCGGTTAATCATGTAACCAAAAGCTCTGATACCAAATGTGATGTCCGCCCTATACCACTAGCACAAATAATAACTAAATAGTGCACTGCAGCTGTGCCCAGCCAACATAGGACAATCATTAGGTTTAAAGTGAACAAGTGCAGTATATAACATGTCGTATATCTCACAGCGCATGGAAAAAATATCGTATCACATATATAATAGAAGAGATAGTAATAACAATGTTAACAAATCATCATTACAGTAATAGATCCACAGAGTTATACATCAAAAGTAGTAGAGTTTGTATAGCAGAAGTAAAATCAAATAAACCATCTCAACAAATAGAAATAATCAAGCACTTCCATGGGCAACCTTCCTTACTATACCGCTGCTTTGAGTACACAAGAAAACACTCTTAGTTACCGATGATTTTGTAGTACATTCATATCTGAGCCCACTTTTGCTCTTTTCAGATTCCAAGCCCTTCTATTGCTCAATCATGTTTCCATTATCCAGGAACCCACCACATTACTCATTATTCATATCTCTCCTTTAACGAGCTGCTATCTTCAATACCTACTCCTACCACGAGTCATAAACCGAAGATTCTAGCTTTCGTCGTGCTATTACATTGCCATCTAACCCTGATGCGAATGAGCCAACACTTCCAACATGATCTACAAAACCTCAACAGTAGTCCCCAGAAGTTCCACCATCATCCTATGTAGTGTGATAACTCGGTAATGATTTATAGGCATAACTCAGTGCCAAGTTATACCCTTAGCCAATCAATGGCCACAACTTCTTCCATGCTTATAGTACTCTATTTCAAGCACTTTGGAACCCGACCCATCCATCTTAGATAACTCATCATCAATCCAAAGCTCTACCTTTAAGTTCTAGAGATAACTCGGTATTGCCTTCAATACTTAGCCAAATCACTTGCTTCAAACTATGAACCATCTCCTTTAGCCAAGCTCTATTCATCTATGCCAACCACCAACCTATAGGAGCCCACCTATAACTCGCCACTGACTTATCTATATAAGTCGATACTAACTTTAGACCTTAGATCCCCCTAAGTTGTGACTTATAATGTAGGCTCCTGGTATGCTCTAGAACCTCTCCTCCAAGTTTTGTCCAATTCCGATCAAATTTGCCTCTGATTTGCCCAATTCACCAACCTATCTTCCTATGCATCCAAAATACTAGAAAAACATCAAATCACAACATAAAAACATAGAATAACATGCAATCATATCCAATCACATAGGGAATACTTGGAATTATAACAATTAAACAATTTCTAATCAAAATCTAAGAAACCAATGAACATATTGGTATAATTAAGGTGAATTACAAAACCAATTCTACAAATCATGTTAGAATTCATCAATTTAGGTCATAAACAAATATTAGTATGTGATTAACGTTATAAAAGGATTTTAATAGTCAATTATCATGTTAAAGCCTATACTCCTATCACATAAACATGCATAAGATAATGAGACGGCATAAATCACTCACCAATTAACAAATTGAATTTAAATGTAAATCTAATGCGGACAGTGATGAAAAGCGATTCAAATCAACCGCAATGATGATCTCTATCTTCCAATCGATGATTTATACACTAATCTACGATCTAATTTTATTTGGAGAGAAATTTGGGTGATTTTGGATGAAATTAGGACTAATAGGGATTTTGACCTAATTTGGGCGAGACGGAAAAGTTTTAATTTGACTCTCTAGCCCTCTATTTATAGTGATTCCCTAATAAGGCCAACAGGTTTACTAATGGGCTTAATTAATTACACATTAATTCTAGCCAACAACCGTCAAAATTTAAAATGGTCATAACCGTAAGTCAGTTTTTCTATTATGACCATTTTACGGAATGATAAACCATCATCCTAAAGTAATAGAACTAGTTTGAGACTCTAATTCAACTCCTACCAAAAGTTATAGCTCGGAAAAAAAAATCGGGGTTAGTCGCATAAAAATTTAGGAAAAATCATAGGTATGTAAAATATTCCTAAGTGTCATATCCTAAAATTATTGATCATGTTACCTCTCACGAATAAAATAAAAATATTTTACGATCCTCCAATACGTAAAATATGGATCGTTACATTAAGTTTAATTTTTCTCCTATTAAATGCAACATTTATAGCCATTAATTAATGCATTTTTTTACTTAAGAGAGGGGGAGGTATTCATCTTCAAAGATATATACATGTGATAGCATTACGTTTGTATTCATATATTATTAAACATGTATAATACTATTCACAAACAACATGAAGTATAGTCTAACTCATCTTTCAAATATGGTATACATCTTGAGCGACAATGACACAATATGCTAGCTATCATGGTACCTTATTAAAATAAGTTTATTATAAAACTATACTAATGAATACAACATGACAAGAAGAAGCAATGTCATGATTTGTTGGATGATGAAATCATGAATGATATGCAAATTTAATTGTTATCAAAGCATATTGTGCAAGCAATATGACAATACTCAAATTCATAAACGATATCTGTTATTTTTTCACGGATGTGTAATTTCAAAGTTATTTTACAGAATTACACAACAAATTAAAGCAGATATATTCTACATTCTTAACTTTTTGTGCTTAAGATAGTAGTTGAATGGAATTGTATTATTAGTTTATTATTTTCCTTGACTAGGTCTATCGTAGATCGTTCTTTAATTAAGTAAATAGAATCAATATAAATGAAATAAACAACTTAACTTTTGATTAGGAGATTCACTTGTTGTTGAGAATCATTCCATATTAAAAACTTTTTAACATCAATTATAGGTATTGCAACTGTCATGTAGCACTAAAAATATCTTTCCTGGCAAGTCACTTGTAGAAATCGACCTCTTATGAACAACATCATTATTACAACTATTTTTTTATTTATTCACTTTATAATCAATAAATTATAGTATAGATGCTTTTATCCTATGAGGATCGAGAAACTGTTGTTTCACTCTTGTTGTATTACCTTACTCTTTGTGATATATTATACCTATTGTAATATGCCTACATAAACGTACGTCCACTTTCATGTGGTACATTTCTGCAATTATATTGTTGTATAAGTCAACTTAATGTTCAACCATGAGGCTAATTATCAGAAATGAGGAAGGAAGTTGAATCAAAAAAACTTCAAACGATTTCTTGTGCATGGTTTATTTTAGTGAGCATTTTCAAAATCATGTCGTATGTCATTTTCTGTATTTTTTTTGGATTTTTTACTTTAGTTATCACACAGGTTTTCTCCAAATTTCTTTGACTTATACTTGATGTATGTTTAAAGTAGATTGATAACTTTGCAATGCGTTGATGTTTGTTTCAAATTCTAGAAGTTCTGTCTAACCACTAATTATGATATGCTTTCATCCTTGAAATAAGGTTTGCAGTCATGGTTAACATAAAACATATGTCTAAATTCTGATCCAACTCTATTGGTTATAATATAGATGTTGAGAGAAGTGTATCATCTCATCTTTACAGTGAGAACTCTTAAAATAAAATTTCACTCTTTCACCGTATTTACATTATAATTGTTAACTGCATACACACATATACATACACATAGATATATACATACGTATACATACATACATACATACATATGTGTGTGTATTTGTTATGAAGAAGGTTCAATTGCTCACCTCTTCTCTACAACCATATTTTGAGCTACACTATTCCAAAAGCTATAAAAAAATATATGATTTTTAACCTGCATTTGGAAATATTCTATACAGAAAATGAGATCAGAAAATGAGTTCATTTTTAATTCTCTAACCTACAAAATTATATATTAATATTCACTATTAAAATATTTATTTTAGTCATTACTTTTGGCAAATAAATTTATCATGTTAGATGCATTCAAATGACTCCAAATTTTGTGTATAACATGAATACATCTTCAAAATTATGCAGCATTTGAAATAGTTTGTTGAATTATGACCGAGATACTAAAAAGGTGTTGTTAAAGAGGGATATAGTTGAAGCTTTTTCACTATATACTATTTACAAATTATGTCTCATATAATGTAAGCATCTATTACTCTCATAGTTTTTTTTCTTCTGTAAAGTAAGCATTTGTTACTTCATTAGTTCTGGATTTTCATATTCCTAAACTTGGTAGTTGATTACGAAGATTACATTCAGTTTAGATTGATATATGATACGTCAATTCAATTTAAATAGTAATTTAGTAGCATCTATAAATATTGTGCAGTGATGAATACATTGACCTGTTAGACTAAGTGTTTCAAGTTAAATATTGTTTGTAATTTGATTGTTAAATCACGTTTGTTCCTTTAATCTTAATTTGGAGTATTCCTTATGTAATTACATATTAATTTGCATCACCAAAATGATTATAAATTTTGAATGCTTAAGAATATTTAGTTGAAAAAATGCTAAATAAAATGTTCAGATCCAAATGTTATTGAACATTATCCACTACAACATAATATACTTTTAATAGCGTTGAAAAAATGCTATAATATGCTTATACAGCGTTTTAGAGAATGCTACGTAACGACATGTTATAATAGGTCTGGAATATTTTATAGTGGAAAAACAAACGCTATGAAAAATGGACTTTCCATAGAAGGAAAACACTATATAAATGGTAAAAAGTTACCACTTCTAATAACGTTTAAAGCTGCTATGGAAAACAAACGCTATGTGAAGTTCATTCCTTTATAGGGTTGTGTAAATGCTATATAAAGTTCATGCCTTTTGTAGGGTTTGGTAAACGCCATGTAAAGTGTTTGCTAACTACTATCATTATTTCAATATAGCGATTACAAAACAGTGTAAATACCATTTAATATATTTTATTAAATTTCTATAGTTTATTTCTTCATTGCATTTCACCCACTCATTCACGCATAATATATATATATATATATATATATATATATATATATATAATTCAAGTTCAAACAACAATAGAATAAATTTTTGAACTACAAAAACGAATACAATATTTATCAATTGTGTACATAATAATATTTAACACACAATACTTTAAAGAATACATATAGGTAAAAGTATAAATTGTCTAAATCAACACCGGCTAAATATATATTTTAAAAAAGATCATGTAGTAGACTTAACTTGATTCAAATATGCCTAGTGCATATTTCTATAGACGGCTCAATTTTTAAAGTCCAGTTACTATTCGAATGCTTCTATCTATTCTTCAAAATCACAATTGAAACTATTGCTTGAAATTGCCTCAAGACCAACTGAATTTTCAATATGGCTCTAAGCATTGTATATGCTTATGAAATAGAGCAGTATGTTGTATAATTATGGTAACTTGAAGAAAACATATGCAGTTGAGAAGAAGAATTATAGTTTCTCCATTTGCACAGTTAACTCAGTAAACAACACTGGGTGCAGTTGTTATCAAGATTAAATTGTACTCCCACTCAAGCCTTTCCTTCAAAATGGATATTCTATACTATAAGATCTTAGTAAAAAGAGAACCGGTAGATACTAAAGCTAGGGTTTAACAAGTTGCTTATCATATAACCTTTTAAAACAACAAAAGTCAATGAGTAAAATATCTAAACAATTTCCTTATGGAGAAGACCTAAAATCCACATCGAAACCGAAAACCCTAGCACTTGAAGTTTCTGGTTTAGACTACAACACAAACAAACAATCAGTAAGAGATAAGATTTTCCTCCTATTGAGTTTATGTTTGATATAGCTCTCCCTAAAAGATTTTCCTCAAAGGCTCAAACTGATTTGATGTTAACGAAAAATAGTAGAATATAAAAGAGAGGTTTCCAAAAAGCCAAAAAGCTTGTGTTCCTAAATTATGCTACACAAGATATGTGACGACCCGAATTTTCACGCTTAAAAATCTACATCCATACTTCACCTGTATTCGAATGCCATAGATTCAAACGTCGAAATCCAAATTGCCGGAGCTTATAACTCATTTAAGTATAACAATACAACGGAAGAAAATGAATGTATCATTGATATACAACATATATTACAACAATGATACCACAATCTGATACAAATGAACATCAATATCAGAGATACAAGGTAAACAACAACAGAAGAACAATTACAACAGCAACGGAAATATAACGACCCTGACTCGACCTTCGAAAATCGGCACCAAATACGACACTCGTATTCAAATGCCGCAGATCCAAACGTCGAACCTGGTTCGCCGGAGCTTATAACACATTAAGTAAATAACACAGCGGAAGAAACAGAATAGCATAAATCAATATACAACATTGATACAATCTCAGATACAACATGAATGATACAATGAATATCAATATACATCAGAGGTATGATACAAGATAATAGCAGCGGAAAGAAAAGATAACACAGCAGCGGAACAACAACTCCAATAGTCTTCAAAGAAAGAACTCCATCCTCAAAAATCTCCATCTCCAAAGCACCAATCCAGAAATAGCTCGAATTCCCAATGACGATGCACAAAGATAAGAAAGTGCAGTTCAGATCCAAAGACTGAACTAGCTCCAGATAATCTACTAAACCTGACTATCTGAAAAACCTAACTCTAGACTGCCCGTGCGGGAAAATAGTGGGCACCCAGAGTTTAGGAAAGGAACAATAAACTCCAGGTCAGTCATGGGACTGGTATGAGCAAACAAAAGCAATTGGTCTTTAAAACAAACAACAGAATTTAAATTTGAAATCCGCAATGCTTTTTGGAAAATGAAACTACCATAAGGCCTCCCGCCACAAACACAATGCAAACGCAGAATTGGAGGAGATTTCTCCTTATGATAGTCAAAAATGCTTACTACGCAAAAAATCAAATCTTTTTTTGATATTATTATTAGTGCAATAGTGTAGAAAACAATTTCGAAAGTAGAATATAAATCCTAGCCAGCATAGACATTCCGAACTATGCCTACTATAGCTACCATCCAAACAATGGTGACCACCATAAGTGAATGGCAGGTAATACAACTAAAACCGTACAAGGCACGTATTGGATGAATGGATTTCCAACAAATGGTCAGGCTAAGGAACTTCCTACTGCCACATGGGATCGCCTCTGGCGGGACGTCCCGAGAACTAACGTTACGGTTAGATCTCTGCCAACACAAGGCCGGGTTACCTCTGTAACTAGGTAACTACTACACGAACATGCCATCCCCCGGTCCTTTGGGACCTTTATCCGAGCGCTCGACACCAACAACCATAAAGTATCACAAAGTAATAGATCTGCAGTATCCACATGAGTAAGTATCTGGACTCCATACCATGATACCACCCTTTACCAGAAGGGAATGACACACCCTAAAGGGCGCGACCCTCATAACCTTGCCGCATCTTTCCTGTTTCGACCATTTCCGGGGAGTGAGGTCCTGATGCAGTCTCGTCCACAAAGCTACGCTTTATACAAAAGCCATGCTTCGATCACAAATGATCAACAAATGATCATCATCACACAGCAGCACTCAGCATGCCACATTACCAAATTGGGAATATATCACTAATAAATATCAACTACATAACCTCTGAGCTCGTGCGTCTCAGAGAAGGGTGTTAAGCTAAGAGAATAAATTCTCCGCCACCAAGCAGAAATGTATTTGATAGAGATCAGTTAACATCTCAAAGTGTAATGTCGGACATACAACCATACAAGTCTGTTCCGGGTTCGAACAGAACCGAAGGCACTTCCGAAGAAGCCCTTACAAATCCGGGTATCCACAATCCTGATCGGACTTCCCATCACTTAGGGTGACTCTATACCGGAACAACTCGGTGCAGAGTCAATCGATAGGTTATCCTATCGTTCTCACGAATACCCGGTCTTCACCACCGGTCTTCAAATGCTATCCATAACGTCATATCACTATTCGGAATGGGTTATATGACACAAGGTCCTCTCCCGGCTAAACCAAATAGTAATCGCCATATTTAAAAGTATATGGATATGGGATTTCAGTTAAGTCACAACTTATAGAAGCCAAAACTTTTCTTTCACATGGTTAACAAATTACCATTTTAAACCTTTAAACAAAAGGATTTATTTCACAAAGTTTCACCCAGTTTCACAAAGATCTATCCATAGATTTCAAAACAATCCCCATTCAATTTGGATTAACCCAATTAAATCTTTAAATTAAAGATTCATAGCTTTCAAAACACGTTTCCAAAAATTTATCTAAAACTTGGAATACTATTTTCATTTTTAGACTTGAAGCCCTTTAACACAAATTGAAAGTTCATTTCTTATGTGAAAGCTTTATTATTTGAAAACAAATAGTTTTCGTTTTAGAAAAATCCAATTTATACAAGTTGAAATCTTGGCTTGAATTTAAATTCCAAAACATCACCTTTAAAATGGTTTAAAAACCCATATAAACCCATTTATAAGTTGAATACCCCTTTTAAACCTTAGTTTCCAAATTTTAGAATTCAATTTCAAATATTGAATTCAAATTTAAATCCAATTATCTAAATTTTCAAAACTTAATCAAGTTATTTAAAAATAACCATTTTCAAAAGCTTCAATTCTAATTCAAAAAAACTATTTTGGATTTAAAAATTCAATTTTAAACTAATTTCAAAATCTGTGACTTAACTAATTTCCACGTGCAATCCATATTTGTGTGTGTATAAGTGTGGTCCAGGGGTTTTACACAATAAGAGTGCCACATCATCAATTTGCACAGATTCAATCATTATAATTCGATGTGGGTTTCGGATAACCAAATAGAATCCGACTCCCTGTCGCATCGAAATTCGAGTGTCGTTTTACGGGTCAAAGGTTTGCATAACAATATATACATCACAGATATAACAGCTTAGCACAAAACATTACATAGCATCACATCGAATATATCAATCCATCACATAGCATTCCATAACAATCAAACATTTTTAATTTAGGTAAATAAATTGTGTGGTTTTTATCTCATTACTCACATAATTACTTTCATTAATAATCTTTAATCAATGATTAATTATCATAAACTTCAATTGGTTAAATTTCAATCACCTTCATTAATTAGTCATTTCTTTAATTAATTGTCTTAATTAATTAACCCTTAATTGTAATTAATTGAATCTTAATTACTTTTATTAATGGACCTTTAATTAATTACTTTAATTAATGAATCCTTAACTATTAATTAAATCTTAATTATAATTATGTATCCTTAATTGATTATTCTTAATTTAATTAACCTAATTAATTAACCACATTAATTAATTATGCTTGAAGTAATTAACCCTTAATATTTGATAAATCAATCCTTAACCTTTAATCATCTACTCTTCATTAATTAATTAACCATAAGTTATTCTACTTAAGTCACATCAATTCAATAGCCCTATATAAACCAAACTTTAATAACTTATTCTTAATTAATAATTGATTATCTCTAATCGTTTACATTAATAACCACACAAAGTAATCATCCCTAAGTTTATCAAGTAAATAATTACCCTTAATAATTTTACTCAAAATAATTATTCCTCACTTAATCACAAAAATTAATTAATCCTCGATTAATCACCTTTAAATAATTATCTTTTAATCATAGATAAAATTGCCCTTAATTAATCATCACCTTTAAATAATTAATTAGTTAATTACTCCCTAAATCACTTTTGAAAATACTCAAAGGTTTTAATTTAGACAACCAACCCAATAAATGATTAACTAGAAAACAAAACGTTTCAAAATATTTACTTAAACATTTAAAACTTTGAACTTGTTTTAAAATTTGAAACTTCATTAATTTTCCTTTAGAAACTGGTTTAGTTTTAAATATGTTTTGAAATTTTGTTAAGTTAAAAGAAAATTTTATTTTTGTAACTAAAGAGCTGTTGCATTTTTTTTAAAAAAAAAAACCTTGTAAACGTCGTTTTCCTTTAGGCTTTAAAATTCGATAACAGTTTTACCAAACCCAATATATAATTTATGTTAACCCAAGCTTGTTTAAATTACTCCTGAACCATTTCGAATTTCTTACCCGAGCAATTTCACTTGCTGCCCGAGCCACACTAGTATTCGCTTCGAACAGAAACTGATCAACATCGAGTTGTAAAACCGAGCAACGCCCCCCTTCTTCTTCTTCTCTTTTTTTTTCCTGTCAACACGCACGAGTACACGAGCCCAGAACTTCGAGTCCGATCCTTCAACGATTCGAGACAAACCCCGAGCTTCCACCTCATCCCCTCCAAAACAAACAGCGCTATCCCAATTATGCACGTGCACGTGCACAGATGGTCGGAGTTGCTCCGACCATCGCCGACCTCCTCAGCAAGTCGCTGATGCCCTGCCCAAGCCCTCCGATCCACCCATCTTGACCAAAACGAACAGAATCAAAATTGAGTTATTCAACTCACCTGGAAAACAAACTCGAGCCACAAATCTGCCTTGCCAACAACAATTCCGACTGCCTGGAACCACACCGCCCTGGCCATAGCAACGTTAGTCTCCCCTCCCTCCTTTCCCCCTCATGCGATAGGCTACAATCCACTAACGATGACGAAATTTCCCCATTAAACCCTGTTAACAAAACTGGGACTAAAACCCTAGAATCATGCCGTATAACCCACTTGATCATTGATAAATGTCACTGTTATTTTTCTAGCGATCTACAGCACTCAAGCTTCCCTCAACAGCAATCTCGTTGACCAACTCTGCGCCAATCACTGGAATTTGACAAGAATGTCATTTCCGTTCATCTTGGAAATTCTCAACCATTACTTGATTAAAAATTTTGAAACCTTCACCAAAAATCATTGCTTCATGATACAAATCTAATTATGTAATCAGATTGCAAAATTTAAAGGGTTGATTTTTTTTTCTTTGATATATGATAATTTTACTGTAAATTATTACTTTCAAATTATTTACTTAATATTTTTACATAACATTGTTTGTAGAAATAGCTTCACATTGTTATAAACAATTTCCTTTCTGCAATCGTAGTTTGAAACGATCTATACATGAAGATATGAATTTTCTTGATCAATTGGTAACCTGTAAAGGTTAAACAGAGAGTTTTCATGCTTAACACAGGCATGCATCCACTTCTTCTTCATATACATGCAAGCAATTTAACACAATCATACAACAATATCTAGCTCATCATTTAAAATAAAATTTCAATCTTCAAGAAATCAAGCAGATCAGGTTTTTTTTTTAAAATATGGTTTGCTCACATTGATGGAACAGAGGCCTGTATATAGATATATACATACATGCAACTTCAACACACACTTATTTATAAACATATACACACCAATTTGCATCCATTCAAACATTCACCACAACATCACAACTGATCAACTAAATTAGGCTTAAAGAAACAGTTTGCTCACCTGGATGATTTTGATGAAGAAAGACAGAGAACAGTTTGAGTTTACAGGCTTTTGTTTTTTTTTTTCCTTGTTTTGATTTTTGATTGGTCTTGCCTGAGGCTTGAATCTGGAACTTGTAAATCAAATCTTTGCTTAATCACTATTTATTTGTTTATTCATTTCATCAATAACAAAAATTTTAATTTACTTACCTACAGTTTAAATTCTTGGGTGCAGGGATATATGGTCTGCAGTTGCAAACCAGAAATCACTTTAACCCTTAAACTTGATTTGTTTTCTTGCAACTGATTTACAAGGTTGTTTAAATCCTTGTTTTATTTACTAATTTATAACTCGAATTCAAATTTTAAAAGAACAGATTCACTTGCCTTAAAATTGTTTCTAGAAATACTTGGCACTGGCATTTGCTTTTGTTTACTTTGATCTTGAATTTGCTTTAGGAATCCACTGCATGCTTTCCAGGTTGAGGATGCTTCAAGCTCCAAAATTTTACAGGCTTTAGCTTTTGTTAATTACTGTTTTGAAGATTGAACTGAAGAGAAGAAGAGTTGACAGTTTTTCTTTCTTTTAGTTTTAAAACTGAATTGTTTTGTTTCCTTTTTTTTTTGAACAGCTTTATGTATTGAAAAATGTGAGGCCAAATCCTTTTTCTACTATTTTGTTCAGATTTTCTAAGATACTATATGATGGCATATGGGAAGATGTGAAGTTTTCTTGTAATTTTAAATTTCAAAAAAAATTAATGATGCCATTTGTATATATGCATAGATATGTAAGATTTTTAAGGTATGTTATGTTGGTTTGTATGTTCACTTCTTCACTTCCTTAGGTAAATGTTTACATTTACAATTTTCAAAGACAATCATTTTATATCATATTTTTTTTATAAATGTACACACCTCTTAATTCATTTGTATGTGTGTATATACATATACAATGTTAAAAGAATTTTTCTTAGCCAATATTTGCATTATATACATTTCACCTCTATGATTTTAAAAGCCAAATGTTTACCTAAAAAAAACATTTAATTCAAATGTAGATTCAAATTCCCAATTCATTTGAATTAAAATTCTATTTATACCAATTTACATATATTCAAACATTATTTCTATTATTTATTCTTGTAAACTTTATAAAAAGAAAAGAATGATAAAAAAAATTGATTTCATATTAACAATAGCCACTTTTATACATATATGAAAATTTAACTTAAAAATAACATTTTTAAAAATGAGTACACAAATTTTTTTCTTTATATTGTAACTTCCAAATAAAAATTTAGAAAACACTATTATTAGCTTTTTAAAGCTTTTAATTTCTACTTTATTTTTAATGCATTTTATTTTGAAATTCAATATTGTTTTCCAATTCACTTATTCTTAAACTTCAAGTTTAAATCTCTATTTAAAATCAAAATTATTTATCTGTCCTAAGAATTTTCTAGTTAATTCACAATTTATTTTCAAAAATAAATTTAATTGCCAAATTAACTTGGCTAAAATTTCAAGAATGTTACAGATTTCCCCCCTTAAAAGAATTTCGTCCTCGAAATTGCAAGGAAGACGAGAAAGAAAAGATAATAGATAAAGAAATGATTGATCAGATCAGAATCGAGATATTTATTCTGCATTCGGTTTATCAAATCAGAATATCAATAATATGAGAACGAACTCATACAATTATTACACAGGATATTTGGGTCCACCGGTCTACGAATATGCAAGGGCATTGATTAGTTCGAAGGGATAACTAATCGTTCGTAGAATATATCGGACCCCAGAGAATAGATAGATGGACTTAATCTCCTACGATCTCTCAAACACCATGGATTCCAAATTCAAGCCAGAATACTCCAAAGTATATACCGACTTATTCCTCTTCGGGCTTTGATATACGGAAGAAATTACAATAGAATTCCAAATTTGGTTTTAATCGATATCGTTTTATTAATATAATTCAAATTTATTCTTACATTCTATTAACCAATTTAACTCAATTTAGAAATTCCCATTTATTTAATTTAAATTTTCAAATTCAAATTCATTAGAGCTTAGATCGAAAAGCTGATAAGAAACCGATGAAGATACGAAGTAAGAATTTTCTTCAACAATACGTATGGCCATCATCACACCGAAACTTCTTTCTGGAGCAGCTACGAAGCAATCAAAAGAATTCGAAATCGAATCAAGGGAGATTGATAGAGAAAATTGTTTCCACTGTTGCAGGGTATTGACCATTTGTAGTGGTACTCCCCTGTCCCCTATCTCGTTCTCTTCTCGCATTCATACTTACTATCGGTGAATAGTAAGAGAATTCACTGAGGCATTCGAACGGATATCTTAGGGATATACTCATTCTAGGGTATACTTCACCCTATCTCTAATGAGTTACCTAATGCGTTATACTCCTGAGCTAAAGTTTTAACCTTCAGCTCTGATACCAATTATAACGACCCTGACTCGACCTTCGAAAATCGGCACCGAATACGACACTCGTATTCAAATGCCGCAGATCCAAACGTCGAACCTGGTTCGCCGGAGCTTATAACACACTAAGTAAATAACACAGCGGAAGAAACAGAATAGCATAAATCAATATACAACATTGATACAATCTCAGATACAACATGAATGATACAATGAATATCAATATACATCAGAGGTATGATACAAGATAATAGCAGCGGAAAGAAAAGATAACACAGCAGCGGAACAACAACTCCAATAGTCTTCAAAGAAAGAACTCCATCCTCAGAAATCTCCATCTCCAAAGCACCAATCCAGAAATAGCTCGAATTCCCAATAACGATGCACAAAGATAAGCAAGTGCAGTTCAGATCCAAAGACTGAACTAGCTCCAGATAATCTACTAAACCTGACTATCTGAAAAACCTAACTCTAGACTGCCCGTGTGGGAAAATAGTGGGCACCCAGAGTTTAGGAAAGAAACAATAAACTCCAGGTCAGTCATGGGACTGGTATGAGCAAACAAAAGTAATTGGTCTTTAAAACAAGCAACAGAATTTAAATTTGAAATCCGCAATGCTTTTTGGAAAATGAAACTACCATAAGGCCTCCCGCCACACACACAATGCAAACGCAGAATTGGAGGAGATTTCTCCTTATGATAGTCAAAAATGCTTACTACGCAAAAAATCAAATCTTTTTTTGATATTATTATTAGTGCATAGTGTAGAAAACAATTTCGAAAGTAGAATATAAATCCTAGCCAGCATAGACATTCCGAACTATGCCTACTATAGCTACCATCCAAACAGTGGTGACCACCATAAGTGAATGGCAGGTAATACAACTAAAACCGTACAAGGCACGTATTGGATGAATGGATTTCCAACAAATGGTCAAGCTAAGGAACTTCCTACTGCCACATGGGATCGCCTCTGGCGGGACGTCCCGAGAACTAACGTTACGGTTAGATCTCTGCCAACACAAGGCCGGGTTACCTCTGTAACTAGGTAACTACTACACGAATATGCCATCCCCCGGTCCTTTGGGACCTTTATCCGAGCGCTCGACACCAACAACCACAAAGTATCACAAAGTAATAGATCTGCAGTATCCACATGAGTAAGTATCTGGACTCCATACCATGATACCACCCTTTACCAGAAGGGAATGACACACCCTAAAAGGCGCGACCCTCATAACCTTGCCGCATCTTTCCTGTTTCGACCATTTCCGGGGAGTGAGGTCCTGATGCAGTCTTGTCCACAAAGCTACGCTTTATACAAAAGCCATGCTTCGATCACAAATGATCAACAAATGATCATCATCACACAGCAGCACTCAGCATGCCACATTACCAAATTGGGAATATATCACTAATAAATATCAACTACATAACCTCTGAGCTCGTGCGTCTCAGAGAAGGGTGTTAAGCTAAGAGAATAAATTCTTTGCCACCAAGCAGAAATGTATTTGATAGAGATCAGTTAACATCTCAAAGTGTAATGTCGGACATACAACCATACAAGTCTGTTCCGGGTTCGAACAGAACCGAAGGCACTTCAGAAGAAGCCCTTGCAAATCCGGGTATCCACAATCCCGATCGGACTTCCCATCACTTAGGGAGACTCTATACCGAAGCAACTCGGTGCAGAGTCAATCGATAGGTTATCCTATCATTCTCACGAATACCCGGTCTTCGCCACCGGTCTTCAAATGCTATCCATAACGTCATATCACTATTCGGAATGGGTTATATGACACAAGGTCCTCTCCCGGCTAAATCGAATAGTAAGCGCCATATTTAAAAGTATATGGATATGGGATTTCAGTTAAGTCACAACTTATAGAATCCAAAACTTTTCTTTCAAATGGTTAACAAATTACCATTTTAAACCTTTAAACAAAAGGATTTATTTCACAAAGTTTCATCCAGTTTCACAAAGATCTATCCGTAGATTTCAAAACAATCCCCATTCAATTTGGATTAACCCAATTAAATCTTTAAATTAAAGATTCATAGCTTTCAAAACACGTTTCCAAAAATTTATCTAAAACTTGGAATACTATTTTCATTTTTAGACTTGAAGACCTTTAACACAAATTGAAAGTCCATTTCTTATGTGAAAGCTTTATTATTTGAAAACAAATAGTTTTCGTTTTAGAAAAATCCAATTTATACAAGTTGAAATCTTGGCTTGAATTTAAATTCCAAAACATCACCTTTAAAATGGTTTAAAAACCCATATAAACCCATTTATAAGTTGAATACCCTTTTTAAACCTTAGTTTCCAAATTTTAGAATTCAATTTCAAATATTGAATTCAAATTTAAATCCAATTATCTAAATTTTCAAAACTTAATCAAGTTATTTAAAAATAACCATTTTCAAAAGCTTCAATTCTAATTCAAAAAAACTATTTTGGATTTAAAAATTCAATTTTAAACCAATTTCAAAATCTGTGACTTAACTAATTTCCACGTGCAATCCATATTTGTGTGTGTATAAGTGTGGTCCAGGGGTTTTACACAATAAGAGTGCCACATCATCAATTTGCACAGATTCAATCATTATAATTCGATGTGGGTTTCGGATAACCAAATAGAATTCGACTCCCTGTCGCATCGAAATTCGAGTGTCGTTTTACGGGTCAAAGGTTTGCATAACAATATATACATCACAGATATAACAGCTTAGCACAAAACATTACATAGCATCACATCGAATATATCAATCCATCACATAGCATTCCATAACAATCAAACATTTTTAATTTAGGTAAATAAATTATGTGGTTTTTATCTCATTACTCACATAATTACTTTCATTAATAATCTTTAATCAATGATTAATTATCATAAACTTCAATTGGTTAAATTTCAATCACCTTCATTAATTAATCATTTCTTTAATTAATTGTCTTAATTAATTAACCCTTAATTGTAATTAATTGAATCTTAATTACTTTTATTAATGGACCTTTAATTAATTACTTTAATTAATGAATCCTTAACTATTAATTAAATCTTAATTATAATTACGTATCCTTAATTGATTATTCTTAATTTAATTAACCTAATTAATTAACCACATTAATTAATTATGCTTGAAGTAATTAACCCTTAATATTTGATAAATCAATCCTTAACCTTTAATCATCCACTCTTCATTAATTAATTAACCATAAGTTATTCTACTTAAGTCACATCAATTCAATAGCCCTATATAAACCAAACTTTAATAACTTATTCTTAATTAATAATTGATTATCTCTAATCGTTTACATTAATAACCACACAAAGTAATCATCCCTAAGTTTATCAAGTAAATAATTACCCTTAATAATTTTACTCAAAATAATTATTCCTCACTTAATCACAAAAATTAATTAATCCTCGATTAATCACCTTTAAATAATTATCTTTTAATCATAGATAAAATTGCCCTTAATTAATCATCACCTTTAAATAATTAATTAGTTAATTACTCCCTAAATCACTTTTGAAAATACTCAAAGGTTTTAATTTAGACAACCAACCCAATAAATGATTAACTAGAAAACAAAACGTTTCAAAATATTTACTTAAACATTTAAAACTTTGAACTTGTTTTAAAATTAGAAACTTCATTAATTTTCCTTTAGAAACTGGTTTAGTTTTAAATATGTTTTGAAATTTTGTTAAGTTAAAAGAAAATTTTATTTTTGTAACTAAAGAACTGTTGCATTTTTTTTTTTCAAAAAAAAAAAACCTTGTAAATGTCGTTTTCCTTTAGGCTTTAAAATTCGATAACAGTTTTACCAAACCCAATATATAATTTATGTTAACCCAAGCTTGTTTAAATTACTCCTGAACCATTTCGAATTTCTTACCCGAGCAATTTCACTTGCTGCCCGAGCCACACTAGTATTCGCTTCGAACAGAAACTGATCAACATCGAGTTGTAAAACCGAGCAACGCCCCCCTTCTTCTTCTTCTCTTTTTTTTTCCTGTCAACACGCACGAGTACACGAGCCCAGAACTTCGAGTCCGATCCTTCAACGATTCGAGACAAACCCCGAGCTTCCACCTCATCCCCTCCAAAACAAACAGCGCTATCCCAATTATGCACGTGCACGTGCACAGATGGTCGGAGTTGCTCCGACCATCGCCGACCTCCTCAGCAAGTCGCTGATGCCCTGCCCAAGCCCTCCGATCCACCCATCTTGACCAAAACGAACAGAATCAAAATTGAGTTATTCAACTCACCTGGAAAACAAACTCGAGTCACAAATCCGCCTTGCCAACAATAATTCCGACTGCCTGGAACCACACCGCCCTGGCCATAGCAACGTTAGTCTCCCCTCTTTCCTTTCCCCCTCATGCGATAGACTACAATCCACTAACGATAACGAAATTTCCTTATTAAACCCTGTTAACAAAACTGGGACTAAAACCCTAGAATCATGCCGTATAACCCACTTGATCATTGATAAATGTCACTGTTATTTTTCTAGCGATCTACAGCACTCAAGCTTCCCTCAACAGCAATCTCGTTGATCAACTCTGCGCCAATCACTGGAATTTGACAAGAATGTCATTTCCGTTCATCTTGGAAATTCTCAACCATTACTTGATTAAAAATTTTGAAACCTTCACCAAAAATCATTGCTTCATGATACAAATCTAATTATGTAATCAGATTGCAAAATTTAAAGGGTTGATTTTTTTTTTCTTTGATATATGATAATTTTACTGTAAATTATTACTTTCAAATTATTTACTTAATATTTTTACATAACATTGTTTGTAGAAATAGCTTCACATTGTTATAAACAATTTCCTTTCTGCAATCGTAGTTTGAAACGATCTATACATGTAGATATGAATTTTCTTGATCAATTGGTAACCTGTAAAGGTTAAACATAGAGTTTTCATGCTTAACACAGGCATGCATCCACTTCTTCTTCATATACATGCAAGCAATTTAACACAATCATACAACAATATCTAGCTCATCATTTAAAATAAAATTTCAATCTTCAAGAAATCAAGCAGATCAGGTTTTTTTTTTAAATATGGTTTGCTCACATTGATGGAACAGAGGCCTGTATATAGATATATACAGACATGCAACTTCAACACACACTTATTTATAAACATATACACACCAATTTGCATCCATTCAAACATTCACCACAACATCACAACTGATCAACTAAATTAGGCTTAAAGAAACAGTTTGCTCACCTGGATGATTTTGATGAAGAAAGACAGAGAACAGTTTGAGTTTACAGGCTTTTGCTTTTTTTTTTCCTTGTTTTGATTTTTGATTGGTCTTGCCTGAGGCTTGAATCTGGAACTTGTAAATCAAATCTTTGCTTAATCACTATTTATTTGTTTATTCATTTCATCAATAACAAAAATTTTAATTTACTTACCTACAGTTTAAATTCTTGGGTGCAGGGATATATGGTCTGCAGTTGCAAACCAGAAATCACTTTAGCCCTTAAACTTGATTTGTTTTCCTGCAACTGATTTACAAGGTTGTTTAAATCCTTGTTTTATTTACTGATTTATAACTCGAATTCAAATTTTAAAAGAACAGATTCACTTGCCTTAAAATTGTTTCTAGAAATACTTGGCACTGGCATTTTCTTTTGTTTACTTTGATCTTGAATTTGCTTTAGGAATCCACTGCATGCTTTCCAGATTAAGGATGCTTCAAGCTCCAAAATTTTACAGGCTTTAGCTTTTGTTAATTACTGTTTTGAAGATTGAACTGAAGAGAAGAAGAGTTGACAGATTTTCTTTCTTTTAGTTTTAAAACTGAATTGTTTTGTTTCCTTTTTTTTTTGAACAGCTTTATGTATTGAAAAATGTGAGGCCAAATCCTTTTTCTACTATTTTGTTCAGATTTTCTAAGATACTATATGATGGCATATGGGAAGATGTGAAGTTTTCTTGTAATTTTAAATTTCAAAAGAAATTAATGATGCCATTTGTATATATGCATAGATATGTAAGATTTTTAAGGTATGTTATGTTGGTTTGTATGTTTACTTCTTCACTTCCTTAGGTAAATGTTTACATTTACAATTTTCAAAGACAATCATTTTATATCATATTTATTTTATAAATGCACACACCTCTTAATTCATTTGTATGTGTGTATATACATATACAATGTTAAAAGAATTTTTCTTAGCCAATATTTGCATTATATACATTTCACCTCTATGATTTTAAAAGCCAAATGTTTACCTAAAAAAAACATTTACTTCAAATGTAGATTCAAATTCCCAATTCATTTGAATTAAAATTCTATTTATACCAATTTACATATATTCAAACATTATTTCTATTATTTATTCTTGTAAACTTTATAAAAAGAAAAGAATGATAATAAAAAAATTGATTTCATATTAACAATAGCCACTTTTATACATATATGAAAATTTAACTTAAAAATAACATTTTTAAAAATGAGTACACAAATTTTTTTCTTTATATTGTAACTTCCAAATAAAAATTTAGAAAACACTATTATTAGCTTTTTAAAGCTTTTAATTTCTACTTTATTTTTAATGCATTTTATTTTGAAATTCAATATTGTTTTCCAATTCACTTATTCTTAAATTTCAAGTTTAAATCTCTATTTAAAATCAAAATTATTTATCTGTCCTAAGAATTTTCTAGTTAATTCACAATTTATTTTCAAAAATAAATTTAATTGCCAAATTAACTTGGCTAAAATTTCAAGAATGTTACAGGAAAGATATCTCCAATATGATCTTCAAGAGAGAAAGAGAGCTAGAATCCAATATCTGAAACATCATAGCCGAAGCTCCAATGCTTTAAACCAAATAGCTCATCCCAAAAACTTCAAAGACTCGAATCCAAGAAGCGAGAACCACCATCAATGCTAAAGTGAAGAAACTCGATCCAGATGCGTTTGCCAATATCCAAAGACTGAATGCTCTATACCTACTATTTGATTATCTGAAAATCCTAACTTCAGGCTGTCCGTGTGGAAAATTGTGGGCACCCAGAGTTTAGGAAGGTAACAATAAACTTTAGGCCAGTCATGGGACTGGTACGAGCAAATGAAAATATTTATCTTTATCAAAAGCAAAACAAAAGAATATAAAAGAAATTCACAATGCTTTTTGAAAAATGAAACTACCATAAGGCCTCCCGGCACATACACCATGCAATCGCACACTTAGGAGAGATTTCTCCTTATGATAATCAAACATGCTTGATACGCAAATCCTTCTGATAATATTATCATTAGTGCGTAGTGCAGAAAACAATTTCGAAAGTATAATATAAATCTTAGCTAGCATAGGTACCATTATATTATGCATGCTATGTCTACCACCTGAGGTGCAGGTTATACAATTGCAATCGTAAAGGGCTTGTATTATTTCTTTGGATTTCCAACGAATGGTCAGGCAAACGAACTTCCTGGGCCACATGGATATGCCTCTGGAGGGACGCCCCAAGAACCTAACCGAAACTCTGCCAACACAAGGCCGGGTTACCTCTATAACTAGGTAACTACTACACGAGTATGCCATCTCCGGTAGTAACCAACCTTTATCCGAGCGCTCGACACCGATAACCACAAAGTTTAGGAAAAATGTTTACACTTGTTTTAAAGCATGTGTTATTATTCTACAAATGTCATTTGTTATTTAAATTGTGTTTAAGTCCTTGTTTTAAATTAATTTTTAACTTTGTTTTAAACCCTTACTTAATTTTTATTTATTTATGTAGATTATCTATTTACATGTGTTTATACAATTTTATAGTTATACTTTCAAATGATATATACATATAAAAGCTTTTTATTTATTTCCAATATGTTTAATTTTTCAAGATATTTATTATTTAATTCCAAATTCAAAATTCTATTTAAAAATCTACTTCCATATATATAAATAAACATATATTTTTATTTATTCTGGAAATTTCTAAATTAATTCATCATTAAATCCACAATTTAATTCAAAAATTAAATAAATCACTGTATTATATTTGGCTAAAATTCAGGAATGTTACAGGTTCCCCCTTAAGAAAATTTTGTCCTCGAAATTTGCTAGACAGGGAGATAACAAAGAACAGATGAACACATCTGAGATAGAAATTGATTTACTAGATCAAACTGAATATCTATTCTGCATTTGGCTTACCAAATCAGAATATCACCAATAGATATGAGAAAAAACTCATTCAACCTTCACGAAATACTCGGGTCACCAGATCTACGAAATATGCAAGGGAATTGGTTAGTCCGAAGAGATAATTAACCGTTGGTAGAACATATCTGGACCCCCAAAGAATAGATAGATAGACTCTGTAACAACCTCGGTTTGGAAATTACCATAAATATTAAATTATAATGATGATCATAATTTAATATTGGGATTAATTAAATTAATAGGAAGAAAATGTTGTTTATTTTAATAAACAATGAATTTGGATTAATTTGAGCTATTGAAAATAAATAAATATGGAGAATAAGAAGAAATAAGTATTCCTTGTTGAATAATTGATGAACTTGAGCAGAATAAAGTTTTTGCTTTATTTCGGGAATTTTTGAGTATAGTTGTTTGACTATATTGGATTTAATATATTGATCATGACAATATTGAGTTTATTGTCAATGTTGTTGTTGTATTATTAAAACATAAGAAATAATAATAATTCTCGAGATTTAAATGATAAGCATGTGTGAAATAGAGTTTTTACTTTATTTCATGAATCTTTGAATGTATTGATTTGGATACATTCAATTAAGGGGACATTCACTTCAAGGGCTTATTTATGCAAGGTAATAAGTTTTAAGGACACTACTTCTGAAAAATTAGTTTTAAGGACATTTTACAGGAAAAAGATAAAAGAATTTATCGTTTTCAGTTATATAGAAATAATGATAAAAGGATTTATCATTTTCCTGTATAACTTAAAAGACAAATGAATTTATCATTATGCTGAAAAATTGTCCTTAAAACTAATTATGCAGACGTGTTGTCCTTAAAACTTATTACCCTGCAAATAGAAGCCCTTTAACCCAATTTCCACTTCAATTAAATTTAATAATTTGTCTAATATTGTGTTATTTGCCAATATTGCCATTTTATTAATTAAAACTCAAGAGAATTGATTAATAAAATAATTAATCATAGTAAATATGATTAAAATTGATAAAAAAAATATTTATTTGGTGTTAAATCATAATTACATTTATTGGAGTGTAAAATATATTTATGTTTAACCAATTGTGACAAGTTGCAATTTATTTTGCAAAAAATATGAAAATTGGTTAAATTGGAATAACATTAATAAAAAAAATTGTTAAAATTGTGTTTTTATCTTTTTATTTGGAATCTAGAAGTTGTAACGGTTCTAACTCACCTAAATTTTTAAAAATCGGATTTAATATGTATAAGATATGGATATTTAAAGAAATTACATAATTAAAATTACATAAACAAAAAATCAAAGATTTGCCTAAGACCTAATGGATTTTATTGTGGAAATTGGATCCTTACCCTAAGCCTAACAACACAATCTGGAAATTTGTACGTACCTTTCTCCTCTTCTCCGTTCATTTCCTTCTCCAGAAAAAAAACCCCAGTAATCATAACCATGGCCTCCTCTTTGTAAATCTTGCCCAAATTAAACCAAATCCTAGCTGGAATCAAGAGAATTTAAGTCTAAAATCAATAGAAAGGTAATCTTCTAACCAATTCTCATCTCAAATCTATGGAAATTGTAGATTTCAGATATTGTACGTGTTGTTTTGAGGAATTTTTTCCATGCATGTCTTTTTTTCAGCTCCTACAGGTAGTTTAGAGGCCGCTACCAGTTGAAATACTCGATCTTGAAGCTCCAATCGACCTCCTCCTTCGCTGTAAAGGTAAGTAAAATACTTACAGCAACTGTAAGCAAAGGCATTGCACCGCTTGAAAACATTTTGATGCTTAGTTGATGTTTTAGGCACAAAAACTTTGATTTGAAAAGCTATATTTTGCTGAAACTTTCCATTGTTCTTTTGATCATATCTAGCTCATCCGGTGTCGGATTGATGCCACTCTTATTTCAGATTGTACTGCACTTGATCTAGTTTGTTCCTGTCAAATTTCATCGAGTTTCGAGCCCGTTTGTACCTCTGAATTTGCTGTGAAAATTGCAAACCCGAAAGGGTTTTGCACAGAAAATATATTTTTCGTTGAATAGTATTTTTGGCATAACTTTTGTGTTTCAAATCGGAATTAGATAATTTTGGATGTTTCTGAAAGCTTATTTCATTGGTTACAACTTTTGTATGTTGAGTTTTGTGCAATTTTTAGGTTAGCTATGTAAAAATTGAACTTTTCTACTGCTAACTCGAGAGCAAAATCAAATCTGCTCTGTTGTTGAGGTAGAAACGAAATCTTCCATAACTTTTTCGTTTCTAAGCGGAATTTGATAATTTTGGATGTTTCGAAAATCTATTTTAGTGGGTACAACTTTCATTTCTTGTGTTTTCTGTTATTTTGATGTTTGCCATGCTAAAATTGCAAATATTCCTCGCTATCCTGTGTTTTGTTACATGGACTAGTGTTGATTTTAAACTATTGAAAATGGTTTGCATCTATGAACATATATATGCAATTTGTATCTCAGTAATATGATGTTAAACATTTTATTTTAAACATTTTAAAAGTATTATACTACAATTATTTTATATTTAACCTATATTTTATATATTTTAATCCCGTTTTCTCTTCTAAAATCTTTTATGTGTAATTTTAGTTATTATAATCATTTTTCATGAATGTTCGGACGTATGAGAAAGTATATTAAACGATTTAGTAAGAACCGCGAGGTATGGGACTCGTCCGAAATTGCTTTATCGATTAAATACAAACTTGTACGATCGAAATGAATTCGAGGAATCTTTTGAGATCCTCCAAGATTGTTAACCACTATGTGGTACCTTGAGATTTATTTAGAGCATTTGTCCCGTATTAGCAAGATTAGCTAATATGTGGAAGTAGTCCGAGAACTCCTGATTGGAGTATATTGATTATGGACTATCAAGATTGTAGTGCTCCCGCCGATGAAATGAGGCAAAACTAATTATGGTTGATTATGATTTTATAATTTTGATTGGGTTTTCACTTTTCGATGAAATGAGACAAGTTTGAATTTATTTTTGGTTTATCGTAGCGGAATTGCTACGACTTGATTATTTACATTCGCCGATGAAATAAGGCATTGTGATTGTATTGATTTATGATTTTTCCTAATGTGGAACCAACGAGTGATTAGTAAACCATTAGGTGATGATTCATGGTATGGGACATGGGTTATACCCTTATGGGTTCCTAGTCTCGATGTTGATACACATTCAAGATTAGACTAGTACTATCAGACCACGAGTTTATTGGGGAATCAAGATTTGAAATTATACCCCAAATCATGAATTTACTATTACTCGGGTCTTTGACGTCACCGATTGGGATTGATTAAATTATAGGCTATGTAGTCGTCAAGATTGTCAAGATTTATCTAGATGGCATGATCCCGATCATCACGATTGTTGAAACCAAAGTATAGTACTAGTGGAGATTTAAAAGCATGTGCAAAATTATCTTTTGATGCTTTATGATTTATCGGGATTTGATGATTTCTATAGCCTTATATATAAATATGGCGATATTATTTTGTGGTCCATGATTATTTAGATCGTTTCATGACTTGTTGGAGATTTATGAGATTTCATGATTTCATGAATGTTTATTAATAATTTACTTAACTTAATCACATTTCCCCTTACGCGTGACATTAGAATATCAGCTTGACACCTCCCTTGATTATCATTGAACCTTTCATTTATTCTGTTGGGTACAACAGAATGAATGCTTCCCTTTACTTATTATCCTTGAGTTCATTATCTACTGATGAGTTTAGTTGCCTGACCCGTGTGTTTTTTCTTCACTCGGGTCAGACCGAGTTGCAGGTAGTTCAGATTTCCTTTGCTTCCAGTTCAGCTTGATGCTTTTTATGGGACATGTATATGTATATTTTGGCTAGCTAGTCTTTGTCTTTTGGGAATACTCCTTTATGATCACTTGTATATTTTTGGGATGTATATTTTGACACTTAGCTACCTAGTAGTTACTCTTGTATGGTGTATTATATGGATATGTATGGTGACGATTATGTATGTATATGACTGATCTGTGTTTGCTTTTCTATGACTTTGATTATTCCACATATTATATTACATTATTTCTGAAATGTTATATAGCCACCGTAGTGTGCAATAGTTATGCACTAGACGTGTCAACCACACATGAGGTAATGAAAAAAAAATTGACACATACTTGACATGTTTAGTTCATAGCTATTGTATGATATGTTGGTCGCTCCTATCCGGCCTTATTCTCTGTATTAGTAGACAGAATTACTCGTTAATTCCCTTTGCTAATGTGGGTCTTGGGGTGGGGCGTCACAGCTTGGTATCAGAGCGTCGTTTCAGAAAATAATGTAATACACACAGAATAGCACACGAGATACCATACATTTAGTATTATACATCTACATATATCATCCCATAAATCACAACCCGTTTCACCTTGTCTTATTTATGTCTTTACCCATGATTCAAGTGTGTCCCTTTTCGATTCCTTTGGGGTAAATAGAAAGGAATACATCTAGGTATGTATATTTTATTCTGTAGTATTCCTTAATTTTTGCATTCGAATTTCTTATGAATATATATATTTACCCTGTGAATAATCCTAGCTTATCTTTTCTTAAAGTTATGTCTGGATGTGGTAGAGGACGTTCTTCAGCGGAGGGACCGTCCAGTGGTTCTCGTCCTGAAGGCGTATACATGTCTACCGACCAGATTCTAGAGCTTGTGTGGAGCATTCAGCCTCCCACTTCTGGTTCTTATTTTACCCTGTAGAAGTCTGCCTTCGCACGTATGTGCAGTGACTTTACTCATCTCGGTGGCAAGCCCTTTAAAGGCACCGAGTCTGTTATTGAGGTCGAGGCTTGGCTTAGTTCTTGTGAGCGTATCTTTACCCGTATGGAGATTTCTAGCCGCCATCGGGTTCTTGTAGCATCTAGTATGTTGCAAGAACGAGCCCTTCATTGGTATGATCTTCTGATTTCTGAGGTTGATGAGTCCTCACTTGAGTGGGATCGGTTCCATGAGCGGTTCGAGCTCAAGTTTATCCCTGATTCTGAGAGAGCTACTCTAGCTCTACATTTCCTTGAGCTTAAGCAAGGAAAGCTATCTGTTTTCGAGTATTTGCTTCTTTCGAAAGCCTTTCAAAGTATGGTCTTGAGCACATTTCCACTCCTTACAAGAAGAATCTTATGTTCGTTTCTGGGCTCAAGAAGTATTTGAAGAAGGCCCTTATGCTTCGTCTTGAGCTTTCTTTCGAGAAGCTTGTTGATACGGCCCTTCGTCTTGAAGTGGTCGAGAAGGAAAAAGATAGTGATGATGATACTAGTGTTCGGGCCAACCAGAACAAGAAGAAGTTCTTTGGCAAGCCTAAGTCTTTTCCTTCTAAGAAGAAGAAGAAGTATAGTGGTTCCTCTTCTCAGTCTCAGCCAGCTCTTTCGGCTAAATCATTTGCTTGTTTCAATTGTGGCTCCCCTGATCATCATGTCAGAGAATGTCCCAAACCCAGAAGGTGCCTCTATTGCAAGAAAGAGGGACATTTAGTTGCTTCTTGCCCCAAGAAGGGGAAAGGACCTCGTCAGGGATAGCTTAATGTTGCATATGCTTCTGGTGATTCTTCTCAGCCTAAAGGTACATCCTCATCTGTTTTGGAAGGTTCTATTTTATTTCATGATCATTATATTAGAGTACTCTTCGATACGGGTGCGTCCCACTCATTCGTATCGAAGGAACTCGTTGATGCTTTACAATTGGATGTGTCTTGCTTGCTTACTTCATTGCGGATTGCTAATTCTATTGGAGGATCCGCTACTTTTAGCTTATATTGTGAAGATGTTGAGATTTTGATATGTGGTTATTCCTTCCATGTGAATCTGCACGTGATTCCTTTCCTTGGTTTCGATATGATTCTCGGTATGGACTGGCTAGTTCGATACAATGCCGGGATTTTTACATGGAGCGAATTCTTTATATTCGACATCCTGATTGTCCCGATCAGCTATCTCTCTCGCTTCGTGATTCTGATTGTGACTCTGTGGATTCCTTATTTGCTCTCGGTTCTCATGACATTGATGGCGATATATTTCTTATTCCAGTTGTTTGCGACTTTGCTGATTTATTTGAGCATGTTTCTGGTTTGCCTCCTAAGCGGTCTATCAAGTTTCGTATTGATCTTATTCCAGGTGCACAGCCTGTTAGTTGTCCTCCTACGAGGATGTCCGCACGGGAAAATGAGGAACTCAAAAAGCAACTCCTTGAGCTTGAAGCTAAGCATTTCATTTGATCTAGTTCTTCAGCCTGGGGTGCTGTAGTTGTATTCGTAAGGAAGTCCGATGGGACTCTTAGGCTTTGCGTTGACTATCGCAAGCTTAACGAATTAACCATCAAGAATCGTTATCCCTTACCTCGAATTGATGACATGTTCGATCAGTTAAGTGGTGCAAAGGTCTTTTCTCAGTTGGACCATGCCACGGGTTTTCATCAACTTCGAGTTGTGGATGATTGCATTCCACTAACCGCTTTCCGCACTCGTTATTGATCCTATGAGTGGCTCATCATGCCATTCGGCTTGACGAACGCTCCTGCTTATTTCGTCGATCTCATGAATCGGGTATTTCGGGAATATCTTGATAAGTTCGTGCTTGTTTTCATCGATGACATACTTGTTTATTCCAAGTCTATAGAGGACCATGCTCGACATCTTAGAATTGTCTTGAGTACTCTCCGCAAACATCAACTCAAGGCAAAGCTTTCGAAATGTCACTTTTGGGAGAAGCAAGTGAAGTTCTTAGGTCATGTTGTATCTTCAGAGGGTATATCAGTTGATCCCTCTAAGACAGAGGCTATTCAGAATTGGAAAAGGCCTGAGAATGTTCACGAGATTCGTTCTTTTCTAGGTTTAGCGGGTTATTATCGTCGGTTCATCAAAGACTTTTCTCGCATCATGCTTCCATTGACTAGCCTTACAAGAAAAGGTGTTCGATTTATTTGGTCCGATAAGTGTAAGGCTTCTTTTCAGCGATTGAAAGAGCTTCTCACTAATGCTCATGTTCTTGTGGTTCCTCATGGGATCCAAGATCTTATCGTTTATACCAATGCCAGCCTTAGTGGTCTTGGCGCAATTCTGATGCAGAAAAATCGGGTAGTTGCTTATGCTTCGAGACAGTTACGTCCGAACGAGATTCGGTATGCTACCCACGACCTTGAGCTTGCTGCCATTGTCTTCGCTTTGAAGATTTGGCGTCATTATCTTTTGGGAGAGCACTTCGTCCTTTACACCGATCACAAATCTCTTAAGTATCTGTTTTCACAGAAGGATTTGAATATGAGGCAACAGCGATGGTTAGAGTTTCTCGCCTCATATGATTTTGATATTTAGTATACCCCTGGTAAGGGTAATCGAGTTGCAGATGCGCTTAGTCGCAAGCATTCGGCTGTGTTTTCTATGATGTTAGCCGAATGGGATGTTCTTTTGACCCTATCTTCTTTTGATATTCATGATCGAGCTCCATCGTCTGATTCTCTTGCTTTATTGTTTAGTCTAGACGCTCGTCCATCTCTTTTAGAATGTATTTCAGAGGCTCGGAGGCGTGATGATAGTTGTATGCGTCTCATTCAGTCTTGCTCATCTGAGTCCCGTGATGAGGAGTTGTGGGATTATTCGATTGATTCTTATGGTTTCCTTCGGTTGAGGAACCGTATTGTTGTGCCTTCTGATTCAGCACTTAGGTGTGACATACTTGATGATTGTCATCGCTCTAAGTATACCATTCGTTCGGGTAGTAGTAAGATGTATATGGATATGCGTTGTCTTTAAAATTGGGAGGGCATGAAGTGTGATATTGCGAGTTATGTGAGCAAGTGTCCAACCTGTCAGCTTGTTAAGGCCGAGCATCAGCGGCCATCTGGTCTTCTTCAACCTCTTGATGTTCCACTGTAGAAGTGGGACCAAGTTTCGATGGATTTTGTCGACGGCCTACCTCGTTCGAGGTCGGGTCATTCTAGTATCTGGGTCGTTGTTGATCGTCTTACGATGTCTGCTCATTTTATTCCTATTAAATCTAATAGGAATGCCCCTCTCTTGGCAAAGCTTTACATAAAGGAAATTGTACGGTTACATGGTGTTCCTTCTTCGATTGTTTGTGACCGAGATCCATTATTCACTAGTCATTTCTGGACGAGTTTTCAGTAAGCTTTGGGTACAAAGCTTAATTTTTCGACTGCTTATCATCCTCAGTCTGATGGTCAGACGGAGAGGGTGAATCGTATTCTTGAGGATCTCTTTCGAGCTTGTATTCTTGATTTTGGCGGTTCATGGGAGGACCACATTCCATTGGTTGAATTCTCTTATAATAACAGCTTTCAATCTAGTATTGGCATGGCGCCCTTTGAGGCTCTTTATGGCAGACTGTGCCGTTCTCCATCTTGTTGGTTAGAATCTGGCAAGAAGCTTATTCTTGGACCGGATTCGATTCGTGATTCTTCGGAGAAGATTTTTCTTATTAGATAGAGAATGAAAGAGGCTCAGAACCGTCAGAAATACTACGCGGACAACCGTAGGAGGCCTCTTGAGTTCATTGTTGGTGATCATGCCTTTATCCGTGTTTCTCCGACGAAGGGAGTGATGCGCTTTAGCTCTACGGGGAAATTGGCTCCTCGCTTTATAGGACCATTTCCGATTATAGAGCGCATCGGTCTGGTTGCTTATCGTTTGTCACTTCCGTCTCACTTATCCGGTATTCATGACGTCTTCCAAGTTTCTCAGTTGAGGAAGTGTCTTTGAGATTCTGACTCTATCATTGATCCATCCGAGCAGCTTGAGCTTGAGATCTCACGGAGCTTATCTACCTTTCAGCAGCCTATTCGAGTACTTGGTACGGAGGTGAAACGCCTTTGAAATAAGAATGTGCCCCTTGTCAAGATTCAATGGTCGGAAAATCCCAATGATTGCACTTGGGAAACCGGAGAATCTATCGAGCGTTCTTTTCCGGGTTTTCTTTCTTCTTTTGGTGATGGTGAGAATTTATTATCTCGAGCTATTTCTTGTTTCTTTCGTTTGAATCATTGAATTGTTATAGATTTTTCCTTAGAAATTGCGGGGACGCAATTTTATTAAGGGGGGAGTCTGTAACAACCCCGGTATAGAGATTACCATAAATATTAAATTATAATGATGATTATAATTTATATTGGGATTAATTAAATTAATAGGAAGAAAATGTTGTTTATTTTAATAAACAATGAATTTGGATTAATTTGAGCTATTGAAAATAAATAAATATGGAGAATAAGAAGAAATAAGTATTCCTTGTTGAATAATTGATGAACTAGAGCAAAATAAAGTTTTTGCTTTATTTTGGGAATTTTTGAGTATAGTTGTTTGACTATATTGGATTTAATATATTGATCATGACAATATTGAGTTTATTGTCAATATTGTTGTTGTATTATTAAAACATAAGAAATAATAGTAATTCTTGATATTTAAATGATAAACATGTGTGAAATAGAGTTTTTACTTTATTTCATGAATTTTTGAATGTATTGATTTGGATACATTCAATTAAATTTAATAATTTGTCCAATATTGTGTTATTTGCCAATATTGCCATTTTATTAATTAAAACTCAAGAGAATTGATTAATAAAATAATTAATCATAGTAAATATGATTAAAAATGATAATAAAATATTTATTTGGTGTTAAATCATGTAATTACACTTATTGGAGTGTAAAATATATTTATGTTTAACCAATGTGACAAATTGCAATTTATTTTGCAAAAAATATGAAAATTGGTTAAATTGGAATAATATTAATAAAAATAATAATAAAATTGTTAAAATGTGTTTTTATCTTTTTATTTGGAATCTAGAAGTTGTAACGGTTCTAACGCACCTAAGTTTGTAAAAATCGGATTTACTATGTACAAGATATGGAGATTTAAAGAAATTACATAAACAAAATTACATAAACTAAAAATCAAAGATTTGCCCAAGTCCTAATGGGTTTTATTGTGGAAATTAGATCCTTACCCTAAGCCCAACAGACACTTTTGGAATTTTGTACGTACCTTTCTCATCTTCTCCGTTCATTTCCTTCTCCAGAAAACAAAAACCCCAGTAATCATAACCGTGGCCTCCTCTTTGTAAATCTTGCCCAAATTAAACCAAATCCTAGCTGGAATCAAGAGAATTTAAGTCTAAAATCAATCGAAAATTAATCTTCTAACCAATTCTCATCTCAAATCCACGGAAATTGTAGATTTCAGATATTGTACGTGTTGTTTTGATGATTTTCTTCCATGTATGTCTTTTTTTCAGCTCCTACAGGTAGTTTAGAGACCACTACCAGGTGAAATACTCCATCTTGAAGCTCTAATCGACCTCCTCCTTCACTGTAAAGGTAAGTAAAATACTTACAGCAACTGTAAGCAAAGGAATTGCGCTGCTTGAAAACATTTTGATGCTTAGTTGAAGTTTTAGGCACAAAAACTTTGATTTGAAAAGCTATATTTTGCTGAAACTGTCCATTGTTCTTTTGATCATATCTGGCTCATCCAGTGTCGGATTGATGTCATTCTTTTTTCAGATTGTAGTGCACTTGATCTATTTTGTCAAATTTCATCGAGTTTCAAGTCCGTTTGGACCTCTGAATTTGCTGTGAAAGTGGAAAACCAGAGAGGGTTTTGCACAGAAAATATATATTTCGCTGAATAGTATTTTTGGCATAACTTTTGTGTTTCAAATCGGAATTAGATAATTTTGGATGTTTCTGAAAGATTATTTCATTGGCTACAACTTTTTTTGTTTAGTTTTCTGCAATTTGAGGTTAGCTATGTCAAAATTGAACTTTTCTACTGCTAACCCGAGAGCAAAATCAAATCTGCTCTATTGTTGAGGCGGAAACGAAATCTTCCATAACTTTTTCGTTTCTAAGCGGAATTTGATAATTTTGAATGTTTCGGAAAGCTAATTTCAGTGGCTACAACTTTCATATCTTGTGTTTTCTGTGATTTTGATGTTTGCTATGATAAAATTGCAAATGTTCCTCGCTGTCCTGTGTTTTGTTGCATGGACTAGTGTTGATTTTAAACTATTGAAAATGGTTTGCATCTATGAACATGTATATGCAATTTGTATCTCGGTAATATGATGTTAAACATTTTATTTTAAACATTTAAAAATTATTATACTACAATCATTTTATATTTAACCTATATTTTATATAATTTAATCCCGTTTTCTCTTCTAAAATCTTTTATGTATAATTTTGGTTATTATAATCATTTTTCATAAATGTTCGGACGTATGAGAAAGTATATTAAACGATTTAGTAAAAACCGCGAGGTATGGGACTCGTGCGTAATTGCTTTATCGATTAAATAAAAACTTGTACGATCGAAATGAATTCGAGGAATCTTTTGAGATCCTCCAAGGTTGTTAACCACTATGTGGTACCTTGAGATTTATTTAGAGCATTTGTCCCGTATTAGCAAGATTAGCTAATATGTGGAAGTAGTCCGAGAACTCCCGATTGGAGTATATTGATTATGGACTATCAAGAATGTAGTGCTCCCGCCGATGAAATGAGGCAAAACAAATTATGGTTGATTATGATTTTATAATTTTGATTGGGTTTTCACTTGTCGATGAAATGAGACAAGTTTGAATTTATTTTTGGTTTATCGTAGCGGAATTGCTACGACTTGGTTATTTACATTCGCCAATGAAATGAGGCACTGTAATTGTATTGATTTATGATTTTTTCTAATATGGAACTAACAAGTGATTAGTAAACTATTAGGTGATGACTCATGGTATGGGACATTTCTTATACCCTTATGGGTTCCTAGTCTCGATGTTGATACACATTAAGATTGGACTAGTACTATGAGACCACGAGTTTATTGGGGAGTCAAGATTTGAATTATACCCCAAATCAAGAATTTACTATTACTCGGGTCTTTGACGTCACCGATTGGGATTGATTAAATTATAGGCTACGTAGTCGTCAAGATTGTCAAGATTTATCTAGATGACATGATCCCGATCATCGCGATTGTTGAAACCAAAGTATAGTACTAGTGGAGATTCAAAAGCACGTGCAAAACTATCTTTTGATGCTTTATGATTTATCGGGATTTGATGATTTCTATAACCTTATATATGAATAAGGCGACATTATTTTGTGGTCCATGATTATTTAGATCGTTTCATGACTTGTTGGAGATTTATGAGATTTCATGATTTCATGGATGTTTATTAATAATTTGCTTAACTTAATCACATTTCCCCTTACGCATGACATTAGAATATTAGCTTGAGACCTCCCTTGATTATCATTGAACCTTTCATTTATTCTATTGGGTACAACAGAATGAATGCTTCCCTTTACTTATTATCCTAGAGTTCCTTATCTACTGATGAGTTTAGTTGCCTGACCCGTGTGTTTTTTCTTCACTTGGGTCAGACCGAGTTGCAGATTAGCTCAGATTTCCTTTGCCTCCAGTTCAGCTTGATATTTTTTGTGGGACGCATATATGTATATTTTGGCTAGCTAGTCTTCGTCTTTTGGGACTACTCCTTTATGATCACTTGTATATTTTTGGGATGTATATTTTGACACTTAGCTGCCTAGTAGTTACTCTTGTATGATGTATTATATGGATATGTATGGTGACGATTATGTATGTATATGACTGATCTGGGTTTGCTTTTCTGTGACTTTGATTATTCTACATATTATATTACATTATTTCTGAAATGTTATATAGCCACCGTAGTGTGCAATAGTTATGCACTAGACGTGTCAACCATGCATGAGGTAATGAAAACAAATATTTGACACAAACTTGACATGTTTAGTTCATAGCTATTGTATGCTATGTTGGTCGCTCCTATCCACCCTTATTCTCTGCGTTAGTAGACAGAATTACTCGTTAATTCCCTTTACTAACGTGGGTCTCGGGGTGGGGCGTCACAGATTCAATCTTCCATAATTCTCAAACACTAGGTATGGATTCCAAATTCAGGTCGGAATACCCTAAAATATATACTAACTTGTCCCTCTTCGGACTTTGATTCATGCAAGAAATCACAACAAAAGTTTCCAACGTTTGGTTTTAACCAAATTCGTTTTATTAATACAAATCTTCATATTTTATTCATCAATTTATTTTAAATAAATTTTCAAATTTATTAAAGTTCAAAATGAAAATCTGATAAGGAGACTGATAATTAGAATATGAAATAGGAACTTATCTACACGATTCGTAGGGCCACCATCGCACCAAAGCTCCTTCTTGTAGCTGCCACGAAGCAATCAAAGAATTGAAACTAGATTAAAGGAGATTGAGAAGAGTTGTTTCCTTGTTGTTGCAGGGTATCGACCATTTGTAGTGGTACTCCCCTGTCCCCTACCTCGTCCTCTTCTTGCACTCATACTCACTATCAGTGAATAGTAAGAGAATTTACTGAGGCATTCGGATGGATATCTTAGGGATATACTCATTCTAGGGTATACTTCACCCTATCTCTAATGAGTTTCCTAATGTGTTATACTCCAAAAGCTAAAGTTCTTACTCAACCTTTAGCTCTGATACCAAATGTGACGGTCTAGGATTTTCAACCATTGACAGTGGCCACTCTCGACTGGTAGGCTTTTCAACCATCCCAGTCCCGCCGTGGCATACAATGGTACCCTGCCCTTGCTTTTACGGCCAGCCTTTTGACTTCTTCACCTACCTGGTTAACCAACCCCTCCCCGGGGACATGTAGGGGTAAGAGTCTCCCGTTCGCCACCAAACGCGAAGCGAGAATCCCCTATCACGTTGTATTAAGCAAGGTTAGTCATGAGACTGGTTTGAGCAAACGAAAACAGTTTATCTTTATCAAAAGCAAAACAAAAGAATTTAAAAGAAATCCGTAATGCTTTTTGAAAAATGAAACTACCATACGGCCTCCCGGCGCACACACCATGCAATCGCACACTTGGGGGGAGATTTCTCCTTATGATAGTCAAACATGCTTGATACGCAAATCCTTTTTGATAATATTATTATTATTGCATAGTGCAGAAAACAATTTCGAAAGTATAATATAAATCTTAGCCAATATAGGTACCATTATATTATGCCTGCTATAGCTACCACCTGAGGTGGCAGGTTGTATAATTGCAATCGTAAAGGGCTCATACTGTATCTTTGGATTTCCAACAAATGGTCAGGTAAAGGAACTTCTTGGGCTACATGGGTACGCCTCTAGAGGGATGTCCCGAGAACCTAACAGGATCTCTGCCAACACAAGGCAGGGTTACCTCTGTAAGCAGGTAACTACTACAAGAGTATGACATCCCCCCGTCGTAACCAACCTTTATCCGAGCGCTCGACACCAACAACCACAAAGTAATAAATTTGCAGTAACCACATAGGTTAAATATCTGGGCTCCATACCATGATATCACATCTATCCAAAAAGAAATGGACACACCCTCAGGGGGCGCTACCCCTAAATAACCTTGCCGCATCTTTCCTATTTCGACCATTCCGGTTTGTGAGGTCTTGATGAGGTCTCTCCACAAAGCTACGCTTTTCATACATGCTTCGATCAACACATGATCAGCAGCACTTCGTATGCCACATTACCAAATTGGGAATGTATCACTAGTAACCATCAACTACATAACCTCTAAGCTTGTACGTCTCAGAGAAGGGTATTAAGCTAAGAGGATAAATTCTCCGCCACTAAACAGAAATGTATTAGATAGAAACCAGCTTTACATCTCAAAGTGTAACGTCGGACATACATCCATACAAGTCAGTTCCGGGTTCGAACAGAACTGAAGGCACTTCCAAAGAAGCCCATGTAATCCGAATAATCACTAATCACGTCCGGAATTCCCATCACAAAGGGTGATCAAATCTCTATACCGGGGACCAGTTGGTGTAGAGACATTCGACGGGTTATCCTTTCGCTTTCGAAAATATCCGATCTTCACGACTGATCTTCAAATGCTATCCATAACATCGTATCATTATTCGGAATGGGTTATATGACATAAAGTCCTCTCCCGGCTAAACCGAATAATGAGCGCTTAATTTTAAAAACATATGGATATTAGGATCTTGGTTAAGTCACGACTTATTACCCAAAACCTTTCTTTCAAATGGTTTAAACAAACCACCATTTTAATCTTTTAAATAAAAGATTCACTTTTTTTAAGGTCACTTTCAATTTGAAACAAAGTTCACCATCTTCCACAAAGATTTATTCATAGTTTTCAAAGCAATTCCATTTCAAATCTTTTATACAAAAGATACGCCTTTAAGATCCTTTCAATTTCAAAACAAAGTTCACCAATCTTTAACAAAGATTCATTCATAGCTTTTAAAACTATTTTCATTTTAAATTGGATTAACTCATTTATTCTTTAAATCAAAGACTCAATTCATAGCTTTCAAAACTATTTTAATTTCAAACTTGAAATCCTTTCAAAACAAATTGGAAATCCTTTCTTTATATGAAAGCTATTATTATTTGAAAACCAATAGTTTTTGTCCCCCGGAAAATCCGATTATATTTGCTCAAGTTAAAGCCTTTCAAGTGTGAACTTGGGTCAAATTTAAATTCTCAAAATAATACTTCTAAAATACTTTAAAGATGGTTTAAAAATCAATATATATATATATATATATATATATATATATATATTATATAACTTGTATAAAACTTTCAAACCAAATTTCCAAATAATTTCGAAACTTAAATAGTATATATTATATTCCAACTACATTTTCAATTTCAAACCTCCTTTTCAAAAGCTTTTCATATTCAACCCAATTCCATTTCCAAAATCATTTTGGATTCAAAATTCAATCATTAAAACCCTTTCATTAAATTCAAATATCTATGACTTAATCAATTTCCTCGTGCAATCCATATTTGTGTGTGTATGATATAGTCCAAGGATTTTACACAATAGTGCAACATCGTCAATCATCACAGATTCAAGCACATCAATATCGATAAGCGGTAAAATCTTATAACGCTTATCTTCATTCATTGATTCACAGATAAATAATATAAATTCATCATAGATAAATAAATTATATTCATTACAACTCAAATCAAAACAGAGCATCACACATTAGGGATATCAAAAAATCCAACATTCAGTAGAATCCAAACATCCATAGTAAGATCAATTAATTATCTAATTAATTTAAATCATGTTAATTTCTTATGAATAAACTACTAATCCTGGTTAATTAATATTATTTAATTACAAATCATTAATTAATAAATCATCCTGAATTAAATAAATAAATTAATTAACCCTTAATTAATAAATCATCCCTTAATCACTTTCATTAATTAATTAGCCTTTAATTAATTAATTATCCTCAAATTAATTACCGTAATTAATTAATCTCATTAATTATCCCTTAATTAATTATTCTTTAAATCATTTGATTAATCAACCTTTAATCATCAATTAATTAACCTTAATTCCTTTCATTAATTAATCTTAATTAATTATCCTTTAATAATAATTATATAAAGTAATTATCCCTTAATTAATTTAGTAATAATCCATTATTAATTACATTAATTAATTTAAGAAATTAATCCCTTAATTAATTACCTTAATTAATTACCCCTTAATTATTAAATAATCAACCTTTTAATCATTTTCATTAAAGTAATTAATTACATCAATTAATTGATTGACAAAAATTAATTTTCCTTAATTATTAACCATTAATTGTCAGTTAATAAATTAATCTTTAATTACTCAAGGTCTTAATTAACTTAAGACAAACCATTTATTTTTATCACTTATTTTAATCACATCATCCAATTCCATTTGAAACACCTAAGAATATTTTAAATAATCATTTCAATATAATTATTCAAACCCAAAACAATTCTAACATATTTTTAACTTTAAAACCAAGTCTTTGCAAACTTATTTTAAAACTTTAAAACTTTAAAACTTTTTTATCCCAAAACCAAAACCAACTCGAGTAAAACTCGAGCCATATTTTAAATTTCCCGAGCTTGTCTTCAAGTTCCCCTTTCTTTTCACTTTCCCCGAGTAAATTCGCGAGTTTCTTCGAGTCGAACCCGAGCTTTATCTTTCTTCCCAAATCCACAGATATACGTTAATATGCACGCACGTGAACACTCAATTTGGCCACCTTCGATCAACTACGACGCCATTAGCAAGTCATCGCCGACCAGCCCAACACCCCTGACCACCCAGCTTCGACAATTTTGCCGACAATCAAAATCGAGCGATTTATTTATTCCTGGAAGCCATCATCGACGAAAGAAACCCCTTGCTACGCCACTCAAGATCACCAGAAGCCAGAGAACCTGATCAAAGCTTTGCCACGACCCACAAACCCTTTTTCCCCGGTCCGATCACCTGAATCGCCTCGACGATGTCACAGTTCTTCTGAGAACAAGTTCGACAAAAATGAGTTTTAAACCTTAAAATGATCTCGCCCAATCACCATGATCTTTTGGAAAAATTACAGGTATTTTTACGACAATCTACTACACCTAAGCTACCTTCCACCTTGATCACGTCGAGTATAGGCCTATCGATCAAAGGCAATTGACAAAAAGGTATTTTCCGATCAACTTTGAATTTCTCGACCATATAAACTTAAAATTTCTGAAATGATTATTAAAAATCACGATTTAGAAATAATTTATTTGTATAATCAAAACATGAAATCACAACCATTAATTTTTGACTTGAATTTAATTATCATTGTAATTTCTTAATTTCTATAACCATGCCTGTTAATCATTCTCAATAATGCTTTCTAAATCGAATTTAGTTATCACTACCAGATTTCATTTAAGAATTACAACATAATTCTGTGTGTATATATATATATATATATATATATATATATTGAGATATGAATTTTCTTTTTAAATTCATTACATCTGGAACTTAGAAAAAGTGTATATATACACATATACACAGGCATTGCTCAGGCATATTATATTTACATACATGCATTCACATCAATATATTTCTGTAAACATTATAAACTATGATACATGCATCATATATCAAGATAGATTTAGATTAAGGTCAGTAGTTTATTCACCTGTTTGGAAGAATAGAGGACCTAGCTATGCTTTCAAATCTGAAAATTTATGAATTAATTTTTTTGAATTGAAGCTTTGATTCTTATTTTTTATCTGAATCTTGATATTTTTTTATTTGTTGATGTTGATCAGATTGAAGATTCTTCAGGTTGAACTTGGACTTGAATTTAGATCCATGAATTTCTGAGATGAATTTGGTTTTTACAGATTTTCTTTTGATCCGTACTTGCTTTTCTTAAAACTTTAAATTGCTCATGGTTAAATGCTTCAGGCTTGTAGTTGTTTGTTTTGATTCTAATTTTATTTTGATTTTCAGGTTGAAAGCTTGAAATCATAGGTTTTTGACTTTCTTTTGAGAAGATGAAGAGTAAAAGGATTTTGAGAATTTTGAACTGAAAATAAATTAGCCAGTTTTCTTTTTCTTTTTCTTTCTTTGCATATATTCCTATATATTTTAATTTAAAGAATTTAAGCCGCTTGTATTCATTAGCTACACTTGTAAAAAAAATTATGAAAAATGTTTACACTTGTTTTAAAGCATGTGTTATTATTCTACAAATGTCATTTGTTATTAAATTGTGTTTAAGTCCTTGTTTTAAATTAATTTATAACTTTGTTTTAAACCCTTGCTTAATTTTTATGTATTTATGTAGATTATCTATTTACATATGTTTATACAATTTTATACTTATACTTTCAAATGATATGTACATATCAAAGCTTTTTATTTATTTCCAATATATTTATTTTTCCAAGATATTTATTATTGAATTCCAAATTCAAAATTCTATTTAAAAATCTACTTTCGTATATATGTGATAACCCTGATTTTGGGCATCAGATAATTGGATAATCATCTGAATTAACTATTAAAATACTAGTTTATAGGTTGAACAAATAAATTTGATAATAAATATTTATCTCTGAATAAATGTTTATTTGGTAATCTCGTAGTATAATTATTTAGAATTGGAAAAATTATTATTTTTAAACAAATTAAAAATGTGTTGTTTAGTTATATATTTATATGAGTTGATTTTACATTGAATTTAAACTTAAGATTGAAATTCAATAGACTAATATCTTAAATAAATTGGATTTAAAAAAAACATATATTTGATTTTTATTAGTATATAATTAGTTCTATATTATTTTCTTTAAAAGATTTTATAAAAATAAAATAAAAAAGATGTATTTCTCAAATAATGGAAGATGAATTAATGTATATATATAAAATTTAGATAAATTTTTTTACATAATCCATATCAAAAACATTTATACATATAAGATAACAAATGTAAGCCATGTATCATGAAAAATACTAGTGTAAAATTTTAAAATACCATTCAACAAATGTAAGTATTTTATGCCATGTATAAAACAAGTGTCACTTGTTCCCTTTGTTTTTCAAAATTAATAAATAAAAAGAAAATTCTAGTGTATAAACATATCTACTTCGTTTTCTCTTCTTATTTTCCTTCATGTTCAAATTATAGACTTGAGTAAATTTCAAATCAACTCAAAAAAAATCGGATTCAAAAAAAATCAAAACCAGAAAAGTATCACGACAAACCTGAAGATAAAATCTGAGAAGATTATAACTAAAAAGAAAAAAATAAAAACAAACCTGAGATCAAGCAAAGAACTGAATCAAACTCAAGTTTTGCAATCTGGAAAAGATGAACTCAACTTAGCATCAACAAACAAGTGTAGATCATCTCAGAATCAAGTTCCAAATAAAGCCCAATTCTTTCATTGGCTCTGTCCTTTGCTTCCAAATTTCAGTGAGTAAAACTGCTATTTTTTTAATGCATTAACCTGTTTAAAACTGATGTTTGTGATTAAATATTGAAATAACCTTGTGAAAATTGTTTGCATGTTGAAAATATGTTTGTATATAGATAATATGCAGATGTTTGAACCTGTATGCCTGCACATATGTGTATGAATCCTCTGTTCTTAGTTACAGGTTTATAATCCAGTTTTAAAATTTAATTTCTCTTTAAACAGCCAATATTAGGTTAAGATCTTAAAAAGGAAATTCATCAAGGCAATGTAATTACATTTTCAAAAAGAGTTTCAGGTAGAAATACTAAATAAATGTTGTGAATTAAGAAATAACAGTAAAATTAAACTTCATCAGAAAATTTGAATGTCTTAACTTCTCGTTTTGATTATGTAACCAGATTTGTATTGAAAATTTATGAATTTTGATAACCGTATCAAATTTTTTAAGCTTGTGGTTAATGAGGATTTGAGGGACGATCGAATTGGGGTTTTTGTCAATTCGTGACGAACGGCAGCAGGTCGAGTTTTGTGATTGGCATAGAAGAAAGCCCGAGGGATGGTAATCTCAGGAAAATTGGTATTTGATTTTCCTAATTAATGGATCGTCGGTACGAGATGATTTAAGGGTTTTTGGTTGCGTTTGGGTCAGGGTTGTTTCATGGGTGATAGCTACGTCGTGCCAGCATCAAGGTGGACAAAAGGTGGGGGAAAAGGATGATGGAGGTCAAGCGAAGGTACGAGCATGAGGAAGGCATCTCCGGTGATCGGAAATGGCAATGCAGGGTGAACTTTGGCGATGGGTCCTGGAGCTTTTTTTGTTTGCTCGTTCCATTTTGTATTTAGGAGATGATTCGATGATCTATGTAGCGGGTCGACTCAGGGGATAGTAGTCGACGTATCGATGGTCGAAGCAAAGTTTGATGCCGGCTAGATATTGTGTGCTCGTGCACGTGGTTGTCGTGCATCAATGATGTTTCATAAGGGTGAAGAAAGGAGAGCCTCGAGGAAATCTCAGGAAACGAATAGGTGGTCTCGGGTACTCGTTCGTGTTGTTCGCGTGTATAATATCTTACAATAGTTTGAAATTTAGACAGGTTTTTAAAAAAAGAACGAAGTAAGGTTGGAACTCAGGTTTAATTCGAGTAATCATGGGATTTGTCTAGGGTAAAATAAATAGTGACATAATGTTTTAAGTTAACATAATACAGTTTTAACAATACACTTAATTATTCTTTGATGTTAAAGTATTGTTTAAGTGTTTGATTGATTAAGTTGAATTATTTATTTAACTTAGTAAGTTAATTCTTGAAGTTACTCAACTAATAGTGTAATTAAACAAGAGTAATTAAGGGTTGATTATTGTTGATTTATTTAATTCAAGAATTAATTATTGAGTGATTAACTAATTATTAAAGATTAATTAATTATTAAAGATTAATTAATTAACAATTAATTAATGTGGTTTATTGAGGACTAATTAATCAATGAATTTAATTAATGTAATTAATCAAGGTAATTAATTAATAAGAGATCTGTTAATAAGATTAATTAAAAGATTATTTATGAAGGTAATTGTGACGACCCGACTTTCTACCACCAGAAAATCGCATCATCTTTAAGAAAGAAAGGGATAGAAAGAGAATAGAAAGAAGAGAAGAAAGAAACAACATCAGAATCTACACAGCGGAATGAATAAATTATATTAATATCATAAATATTACATAGTTTACAACCATTATCAGAGTACACAGATATACAACACATACTAGACAGTTATAAACAACTGTCTAGTTATACAACTCAATACAACAACTCAGAGAACACACAGCGGAATACTAGATATATATCTACACGCAGAAGCCTCCTGCTCCATTTGCTCCTCCACAATTCGTCAAAGCTAACCTGAATCCTAACCTGAATTCCCTTGACTACTCATAAAAATTTGAGTACCCAAGAGTTTATGAAAACAAAAATAAACTCCGGGTCAGACATGGGTCTAGTGTGAGTAACAGGTTAAAGTTGCTTAACTTTTAAAAATCTTTTGAAAAGAAAGGTATCACGTAAGACTTCCCACACATAAACATGGGAAAGTTTTTACCTTACGCTAACCAAAACATTTGATAGGAAATTAAGTGATATTATAATAGGGTCTAGGGTTTTCAAATAAATATGAAATAGCCGAAATTGTTACATCTATTAAATTCCAGCTACAAGCCACAAAAGTGGGTAATACAATCAAAACCGTTGGCACTTATTGGATGTTGGATTCCATACAATGGCAGGGCTACTGGGGTACCGCCCGTCACAGTACGTGGCCTAGATCACCGTACCGAGGAGTACTCCCACTCCCCTGCAACACAAGGTCGGACCCATTCCTTACTGAATAGTTCCGAACAAGATAACCCCGACGGTTGGAGCTCAAAACCGTCCACACAGCCGAAATATAAAGGGACCTCTAGACAGGGGTAAATCTCACTCTCAAGTGGGGGCTACCCACGAAGCCTTGCTGCACCTCCCCTGTTTTAGCCATTCCCGGTTGATGAGGCTTGAGGCTACGATTACCTTTATAGGACATATCACTTAGAATGCTCATCGTCCACCTGACGATGTTCTGAAAGCATTCGATCCATACAAGTTCGTTCCGGGTTCGAACGAAACCGAAGGCACTATCTCGTTACTCTCATTTTGGAATCACCCTCAGAGTTAACGACAATAACCCTTGCACTCTAAACCACCATCTCGAATCTATAAGAACTAATTCTGTCAACTCATTACGGAATCACCCACAGAGTTATATTGACTCATAGTGCTTGCACCTCGAGTCTTCACTCGCTCCACTTGGATTCACGACCTAACGTTATTTGAAATCGATGTGGTTTTTGGATATCCAAATATGGAAACCCGATCCCGGTCTCATCGAAATCCAAAGCGTGTCTTTTAGGTCCAAGTTGTTTTAAAGTTTAAAACAATTTCATTACAGTATCTATATATACACAGATAGATAACACACAGAACAATAATTGATAATCAGCATTATCAAATAAGGGGTAATCCACATTGTCAATATCAAAATAGATAATCCAAATACTACCATCACAATAGATAACCTATGTTATCATCACAAAACAATCAAGTCATTCATACCACACAATATCATTTATCTCATTACAGAGATCACAAAGCATCAAAGACAATTAATGACATCCATTCATACATAAGCAAAGATTTACTTATCTCAATATAATTAATTTAAAATGAATTAAATTAACTATCTCTATTTCTAATTAATTTAAAATGAATTAAATTAATTACTTTATCTATAATTAATTTAAAATAAATTAAATTAATTGCTTCATCAAAATATATCTTGCTTACTCAATCATTTAATTGATTACAATCAGTTAATGATTCATTATTAATTACCTTAATTAATCACCTTTGATTAATTACCCTTAATTACATTCATGTAATTATCCTTAATTAATTTCACAAATTAATTATTCTCAAATAAACAGTAATTAACCTTTAATTACTTCAATTAATTAATTAATCATAATTACTTACATTTATCCTTAATTAATTACATTAATTAATTTCCTTTAATTACTTATTATTGATTAATTAATCTAAATTAATCAACTTTAATTACATCATTAATTAAAATAATTAATGATTCCCTTTTATTAATTACCTTAAGTAATTAACTTATAATTATTAATCATCTCAAATTAATTACATTTAGTAATTAACTAACTTAATTACTTTATTTAAACCAAATCAATGATCTCTTAATTAATTTCTTAATTAATCCCTTGATTAATTAATAAGTAATTTAATCCAAATTACTTCATTCTTAACACTTTCAAATAAATTACAACCTGTAATTATCAATCAATTACTTAACTAAGTAATTTTCCAAATCATTAATTACATTAAGTAATTATTATTATTTTCAAAACCCAAGTGTTTAAAATTAATTAAACTTAATTAATTAAATTAAACAATCTCATTAAACTAAATTAATTACATTAAGTAATTAATTTCTTAATTACTTTATCAAGTAATTATTCTCAAACCATTTACAATTGATTATTACTAAATTAATTAATCTAATTAATTATAAAAGTTAACCATATTAATTAATTGTTGAATAATCCTGGTTAATGACCTTCGTTAACCATCCTCTAATTATTTTATAAAGTAATTAACCTAAATTAATTACCATTTAAATTATCTTTAATCATTTATTAATTAAAGTCTAATTATTTAATTAATTAACCTTGATTAAAGCTTAATTACTTAATTAAGAATTCTTAAATCAATAATCTAATTAATGATCTTAATTACAAATTGATTAACCATTAATCAATATTTATTTATCCCTAATCAATTAATTAATTAAATTAATTAATTATTCCTTAATTACCTTATTACTTAAATTAATTTCAAAACATTAATTCTTAACTTAATTTTAAGTTTAAGCATTCCTTAATTATGTTTTAAAAACAAATTTATTTTAAACAAGGTACTTTTGAACTTGCTTCCAAATTTCATTTTAAATACAAGTTTTGAAATGAAAATAATTTAAACTTATCAAAGTTTAAACAATTTATAACTTTAGCATCTCAATAACTTAATTTATATTTAGTTTAAATCTTGCAACTTCAAACTTTCTTTTAATTTTCAAAAACTGAAATACATATTCCACTTTGATTCCAGATTTAAACTTAAGATTTAAACTTCTCTTACATTTTAAAAATTCAACCACTTAAACATTTTATTTCAAACTAAGATTCAAATTAGCTTTGAATCCAGATTTAAATTTAAATTTTAAACTCTGTTTAAACCTTAAACTTCAGATTTTAAAACATTTATAAAACACTTTAACAATTTCAAAGTTGTTAAAAACCTTCTATTTTTATAAAACTTATATATTTTTAAATCTTATAATTCAAACTCATTTTGAATTAAGATTTTAAACTTATTTTAAAACTTTTTTAAAACATGCTCTACACTTTTTAAATTCATTTTGAATTTTAAAAACTTAAATACTGTCAGGTTTGTAAACAATATTTGATAAAACAAGTTCAGGATTATTTAACACCTGTAAAAAATTCTTTTATCCGAGTCAACCCCAAATTTACTCGAGTAAAACCCATCCTTTCTTCGAGTCAGTAACTCGAGTTAAATTCCGAGTTCAAAAAAAAAAACAACCCACAAACAACTTCCCTTGAACTCAACTGCACGGTGCACATGCACCGTGGCTCCGGCCATCTCCGGCCTCCACCAATACGTCGAACAAGTCGACGTTCAACCCAGAAACCCCCTCCCCCCCCCACGACCTTCAGAAACTCACCTTCCATACGAAATCCCAATCGAGTTCCTCAAGCCAAAACCTGGCAACAGCAATTCCAGGTTTTCTCTAAACCTGTCAACGGCGTGATCACAGGCCACCGTCCATCAGCGGGCAACAACTTCGTCCACGGCTTCAACTAAAATCAAACTAACTATATCCAAAATATCAAAGCACTCGGTCGCTTGAACAGATCGAAAAGTTCGATTGATCAAACATCCTAAAAACTAGGGTTCCATCTGAACTTTCCCTACCGCAACTATTCTGATGAATTTAATCACTATTAATGATTTTTCCCTTACTCCCCACTCAATCTACTTCCCTCAGAAAGAACCCCGAGATCTTCCCATACAAAGATCATCAGAATTTACTAAAATTCCATTTTTAGTTCAAAACCCAATAGCAACTTCATCTACTACCTAAAAATTCTAATCTTTGATTTAAAAATCATGTTGCAGATAGTATTTTTGATTTATGATACTGAATTAAAAAATTAACATGTTTGGGATTTAATAAAATCAACATGCATTGATGTTGTTCTGTGTTTCAGAGACAACTCCTGGTATTTCAATTTTCTTAAAGTTTTAAATATTTACCTAATAAAATCAAACAATCTTTACTTAATAAATTTCATTTTATCAGAAACATAATTAAAAGTAAAGATTTTAATAATGTTTCTGCCTGGGAAAAACAAAACAGAGCAGGCCATACTAAAAACAGCATGCATACACACAATACCTACATCAGATATTTACTTATAACAACATTCAATGCTTATTTCTCTTAAACATAAAATTATGCAACCAAAATTAGATTGTAAATTTTAAAAGGTTACTCACCTTAAATCAATGCAGAGCTCAGTTGATCCTTTATGAATTTTGCAGGAAAAAAATTGCAGGCTTGACCCTATACTTTGTGACTGAAATGATATGTAGTTTGCCTAAGCTCCCTGACTTAGATTACTAGCATGCAGATGTACAGTTGCTAACTCCCCCAAGTACATGCAGATGCTTTCACTCCCAGGCTTTAAACAGAATGCAGAGAAAAGAAAAATAGTGTAGGCTTCATTCATTTTTACAGACTTCCTTGATTTTGAGATAAATGTGGGTTTGATTTTTAATAGGAGTGGAATATGCAGGTGTTTGAAGAGGTGAATCAATGCAAATTTGAACAGGGTTTAAGTATGCAGGTTTCTAACATTTAGGAAATGCAGATTTTTGGATTTTAATGAATTTGTGAATGCAGATTTGTGGAGGGTGTTACTGATTTTAGACATGAAGAATTTTTAAAAGGTGGTTTGAAGTTTTTCTTTTGATTAAGGAAGAATGAAAATGCAATATGAAAGATGCAAACTGTTTGCACAAAAAATGGACAAACACCTCAAAGTCTTATGATTTAGTTGATTTTATGTTGTTCTTAGCGGTTTGGGTGATTTATGCAAATATGTAAAAAGCAGAGACTAAACTGTAAAGGACACACAGATTTATAGTGGTTCGGCCAGAACGTGCCTACATCCACTTTATATGTTATTATCCTTTTTCTTTCAGATTACAAGTACAAAGCTTTGCATACAAGTATATGAAAAGTTGTTTGAAAGTTCCTTCCATGCTTGAGCTCTCAAACTTGTATGCCATTGTTGTAACCCTGCCCCTCTATTTATAGAGTGAGGTTGGGGGCAGGGGTCTTGGATGTATATAGCTGCTGATGGGCCTGGACTGAAGCAATCTGGCCTGGCGCATCTGGTTCGGCGGAGCTTGGTTCGGTCGTGCTTGGTGTGGTTGGTCCGGAGGTTCATTCGGTAGTGGGTGGAAAGATTGTGGTTCGGCATTAGTAGGGAGAAATGTTGATTCGGCATGGCTTCTGGACCGATGTCTTGGTGATTCGGCAGGGGGATGGAGTGACGTTGGGTCGGCAAGTGGTGGTTCGGTAGGCTTTGGTTATGTGGTGGTGGGTTTTGGTCTGGTGGTTGCTTGGACCGGTGATGGTGGATGGAGCACGGTTCGGCGTGGGTATGGGTACCGAATGGGCACGGATACCGGATGGAAATGGCGAAGCTGATGCCTCTTGGTCTCGTGATTCCGTGGGTGAGAATTCACCCAACATTTGCCCTCCAAAGTGGGGCACGTGCTTGCAGGTGTCGCGCTTTGTTTTTCTTCCAGTTGGTGTAGCTACATTCGGTTTTGAGTGCCGAACCATTTGGTTCGGTTGTCCTGCGTACGTCTATAAATAGGGGCTACAGCCCTTCGTTATTCCTTACCGAATCAGAGAGAGCCGAACCAACTTGAGTGCCGAATCAACCTTGTACCGAATCAACCTCGTGCCGAATCAAACTCGTGCCGAATAGGTATGTTTCTCTTTTCGCCGAATGGGCTTGAAAATTTTACTACCGAGTGAAAATTATCCAGGTGATGCCGAATGGACAATTGCCGAATGAGTTCGATTATTGGGAATGTCGAATGAAGCTTTAACCTTTAATGCCGAATGAAACTCGAAAACTTGACCACCGAATGGAACTTGATAACTGTTCGTTTATATTCCCATACTCCTTGTTCAAATACCATGTTTTTCTTGTGCCGCAGATAAATGTCTCGCAAAGCGAAAACTCGATCAGATAGAAAGAAGTCCAAGGATAGAGAAGAGTCTTCTTCCGTGCCCCCAGCCCAACCAGGACCGGCGCAACATGGACCTGCCCCGAGGTCGTTAGTGGATGGGTATGGTCCCAAGGAACTTCTGGTCTCCCCTCCCGATTGCTTTCCTAGCTCCCTAAAGGAGGAGCAACTTGATGTTATATCTCGTTCCTTCGGGATAGATAGAGCCCTTATGCGGTTGCCGGGGGACGGAGTGATGCCGTACAATCCCCCTGAAGGATATTTTGCGTATAGTAGGTACCACTGCATGTGTGGGGCCATTCCTCCCATTAATACCTGGATAGTCAGCTTCATTACTTATCTGAAGGTGGCTCCTTTCCAGCTTCAGCCCAATTCCTATGCCATCTTGGTGTGCTTATACATTATTTTCCAGAGAAGGTACGGGCGCCACCCTTCCAACCGGGAGATCCGGTATCTATATAACTTGAGGGGTTACAAGAAGGGATCTCCGTACGTTAGCTTGGAAGCGGCTGTTCCTTTCAAACCAGTCCTGGACCTATATTCGAAGCTTAGTATGTTTAAGAAAGAATGGTTTTTCATCAGGGATGACTCCGTTTCCTTCCGCCTTTTCACCTCTGGCTGTGAGTTGAACTTCATTTATAGTTTCCTTGTTTCGGCTGCAACGCTTCTTCTTATATGCTTTCATTTCTTGCTAGCGACAGGTGGCTTTGCGGTCGTGGAGAATGATTCCTTGGTTTAGATGGCTGCGGAAATAAGAGCCATTCCGGGACGGGATCGGTCGGCTTCTTACTTGATCAGGAACGCTACTCTCCTGGAGCACAACTTGATCCGTAGTTAAGCAGAGAGATACAGCTGATGAGAAGGCTGCCAAAGCCAAGGAAGGGGCCACGGTGAAGAGTGGCAAGAGGGAACCTTTTACAAAGCCTCCCGTTGTCGGAGGTAAGAAGCTTAAAAAGTCTGACGGTCCCTCTCCTAGCACTTGCCCAATTGCCCCGGGAGAGGAAGATGTGGAGGAAGATAGAGGTGAGGGTGAAGGAGGAGATGGACAGAGTGGTGGTGGCGTCGACGCCTTAACCTCTGGGCAAGCGGGAGAGATTCATGAGTGGACGGATGATGCTTTCCGTCAGGATTTTGGAGAGTCAGAGGAAGGATCGGCTTTGGTTGAGAAGGCAAAGGAGGTTGACAAGGCTGGGGCTGGCGCCGATTCATTCTCTAAGAGTTCTTCAGCCACGGCGACTCCAGTGATTCAAGGTGAACTTTTGACTTCTGCAGACTCCATTTACGATAGGGACTTAGGAATATTTTATGGTTCGCTTTCGTCCTGGAATGAGATTCAGGACTTATTGCAGTATCCTACTCCTCCGCAGGGTTTGTATAATAGATGTGTCTTCTCACTCTTTCTAACTTAACATATTTCTCGAATCATGGACCATTGTATGTTCGTAACACTTGGCTTTTATTCCAGGAGCAGATAAGGCGACCAAGTCATCAGATTTTGGCACCGCCTCGAACAGTATAAGCTACTCAAAGCTTCTGCCAAACCAAAGCCGCCAACTAGCCATTCTGGGGATGTAGTTAGATATCGCCCTCTTCTTGGAGTCATTGAGGAAGATATGCAAAAGAGGAAGAGGGGCCGATCTTCGTTTGAACCTTCTCCTGGCCCCCAGCCTCCAGTCCAGCCCATCCATGATATTACTGAAGAGGATACCGAGTTTATGCCTTCACCCCATCCGTCCGAAAATCCAACCGTCACTCTGATAGACCATCCTGGTTTGGATCGCAACCCCTTTGCCGGCCACCCGGATCTGGACCCGAGTTTTCAGGATATCTCTTTTGACGAGGTCACGGGTGAGCATCTTCTTCCCCATAATCCCATGGTACGGGTGCTTGATGAGGCTAAATCGTTAGACCTCGATTTGCTTACTACTCGGATTGTGACCATGGGGAATAAGACCAAGGCAAGTATCGATCAGGTGGCTGAGGAAACCAAGAGGTTAATGGAGCATCATGCTCGACTGGCCAGGGCTGGGGAGGAAATCAGAAGTGCTAACATCCGATTGCGGGTACAGGTTTCTGATCAGGCCAAGCAGCTTGCCGATCAGGCTATCCAGATATCCCAGCATGAGGCGGCCACCCGACGACTAAAGAAAATCATGGAGGAGGCTAGCAAGGCTGAGTTGCGAAAGGTGGAGGCCGCCTGCAAGGAGCGGATTGACATAGCCATTGCTACGGTGGACGAGGTTCGGAGGGCGGATCTCGAGCAAGCTGAGGAGTTATCTGGGAGGCTTGAGGCCGCAGAGCTTGCTCAGGCCAGGCTAAAGGAAGAGATGGAGGAAATGAGGAGGTCTCTCCAGGCTGACCGCTTGAGATATCGATCGGAGAGGGATGTTGTCGTCGCCAAGTTGTTGTCCTCCGAGGCCCGGGTGAGGGAGTTTGAGGAGAATGAGGGGATGATGGATGAGATGTTGCAGGATATGTACTTCCGTACCTGGAAGCAGGGTAATCTATCCTGGATGGATGACTATCCCCGGATCATGGCTAGGATATATCTCCGGGCTTTGGAGGAGGCCAAGGCCGATGCGGATAAGGAAGGTGGAGCGGCATTCAGGATGGACATGGTAACCGCCCAGTTCTCAAAGGAGGAGAAGGTAGCGGTGAAGGAGGGGATGCGGCTACTTGCTGCGGAGGAAGCCGGTGTGCAGTTGGGGGATGAGGACCAAGAAGCGGGTGCTGGTGAGTTCTCCCTATTTTAGTTTTTCATGACTTGATCGTCCGTTGTTGGTTTAATGGATTCCTCTTCTGAATTGGATAGGGGGGACTTCTGATAAGCATGCTGGGAGCTCCGACCCTGCGGCTAAGTAGGCTTGGAGAGCTGGTAGGAAGAGGGTGAGGTGTGGACACAGCTGGTTCCTTGTCCGGATTCGGTCACCTTTTGATTTCCTTTTATCGCTGTTTATGTTAGTCCAAAACATTGATGTGACTGTAATAATATTGTTTATGATGAATGACTTTATGTAATTTCATAACATAAGCTGATTCCTTTATGTTGGAATGTTATCGCTATTTTGTTGTGCTGTGTAAGTGATGTAACTATGCATGTTACTAGTGGCTTGACTGTGCCTGATGCCATGTTTTTTGCTTAAAGTTTAATTTTCTCATTTTGCAACGTAAATGTGATGTGTGAATATGAACTGCAGCTATGCATTAATGTATAAAAGTAGAAGGTACCGCCCTTCATGTTTCGGCTGTGGACGGCAATTTTGTGCGCCCTGTAAGACTAAGCACGGAATGTTGTTGAGTGTCTCGTCATCCGATTGTAAGTTTTTGTTCCCATTAGCGAGCGTTCCCTATTTCATGTCCTGTACTTTCAAGCACCGTTACGGAGAATAGGAGAAAAGTTTTAAATGAAATGGAAATATAGGAAAAGTAAAACTTCCAGTCACGGAAGGCCGTCGATGTGCTTAAGTTCGTGGCAAACGGGTTTTGTAGTCACTTTCCCTAGCTGTGGGTCTTGGAGACATTTGTCACCCATCTTACGCCTCTGCGGGGAGTTTTCTTTTTTACCACAGCCGCACTTAAGACACATCGGAGCCGATCGCGCACAGTAACTACCTGGGCCATTATGGCCCGTAATCGCGGGTATTATTCGATTTACTGTGGCCGGCTAGCATGGCGGCCGATCGTCAACTATGAACTGCCCCTGGCTGGCCACACCTTATGTTGGGGCTTATGGTCGGTTCACAGTTGCCGGCGAGCCGAATCGCTGTAATGAGCTGCCATGGCATAATCGGCCTTCTCGGTGGCTTATACTCGGCTTATTACAGTCGGCTTCAAGGGCCGAGGCAAACAATGAGTTAACTCGCGGTAGAGGGATACCGGAGCAAAGTGTCTCATTGGCGAGGGTATAGGATCATAGCGTACCTGTTAGATTTTGTCCAGGTGGAGTTTTGCTGTGAAGCTCTAAATGGAAATGTCATTTGCAAAGGATTTTGTTCAACAGAAAAGGATAAAGCTTAACAAGTAGCCAAGATACGAAGGAACAAGTTAACAAGAGCCAAGTTTTTAAAAGTGGTTTGGCACGAAAATGCCTACGTCCACTGATTCTCTTTGTTAATTCACTTCATATGGGCAGTACAAGTTAAGAAAAGTATCGACGGAGGTGTCGGATGTTCCATGCCCTCTGGAACACCTCTCCGTCCACAGTTGACAAAATATAAGCTCCGTTGTGGAGATCTTTATGAATTACATATGGTCCGTCCCAGATGGGGTCCATTGCCCCGGGGCGCGGAAAGATTCGCTTGAGGACAAGATCTCCTTCTTGTAAGCTGCGATGCTTGACTTTGGAGTTGTATAGTGCTGCCACTTTTTGTTTGTGAGCTTCTACTTTGAGTGCTGCATCATTTCTTCTCTCCTCAATCAGATCCAAAGACATGAGGAGGAGTTCTTCGTTTTCTTCTGGGTTGTAGTGGATCCTACGGTGGGAAGGCACAATAGTCTCAACTGGGAGCATTGCCTCTGATCCGTATGCCAAAGAGAAAGGAGTATGCCCTGTTGATGTTCTGAAAGATGTGCGGTAGGCCCAAAGTGCCGTAGGAAGTTGATCCACCCAAGCGCCCTTTGACTTTTCAAGTTTCTTCTTGATCAGTGTTTTGAGAATTTTGTTAACAGCTTCGACTTGGCCGTTTGCCTGGGGATAAGCCGCGGATGAGAAGCTTTTGTGAATCCCGTGCTCTTGATACCAGTTGGTGAATTCCTTGCTGTCAAACTGAAGTCCATTGTCTGATATGATTTTGAGTGGTACTCCGTACCTGCACAGAACATTTTTGATCAAGAAGTTAATGATTTTTGTCGAAGATATTTTATTCAGAGGTTCTGCTTCCACCCATTTGGTGAAATAGTCGACTGCTACTATAGCATATTTAGCTCCACCTCGGCCCATTGGTAGTTCACCAATCAAATCAATTCCCCATACTGCAAAGGGCCAAGGGCTAGTCATTTGGGTAATCTCATTTGTGGGTAGTCGAGGAATCTTGGCAAATTTCTGACATCTGTCGCATTTCTTGACGAAGTCCAAGGCATCTTTGTTTAAAGTGGGCCAATAATATCCATATCGGAGTATCTTCTTTGCCAGAGTCTGCCCTCCAGTGTGATCTCCGCAGCTTCCTTGATGGATGTTGGATAAGACTTCCCTGGCTTCCCTTCCAGCGATACACCTTAATAAGGGATTAAAGAAGCCACGCCGATAGAGGATGCCTCCTTGTAATGTATAGCGGGAAGGTTTCCTTAGAATTTTCTTAATTTCATTTCGCCCGTCGGGTAGGGTGCCGTTTTGTAAGTATTCTCGGATAGGGGTCATCCATGTTTCTTCTTCGGTTGCACCTATCAGATTTACTTGCTCGAAACTCGGGGTTAGTAGCCTTGAGACAGTTATCGCTCCAGAAGTGGTATCATCTCCCATGCTAGCTTGCTTTGCCAGCTCGTCGGCCTCTTGATTTTCTTCTCGAGGAATGTGTTTGATCGAGTAGTGATCCAATTGATTGAACAGCCGCTTGGTCTTTTCGGATATGCCGTGAGCCTCTCTCCTCGAGTCTGGAACTCCCCTAATATTTGATTTACGATGAGTTGCGAATCACTGTTAAGACATAAGGAACTGACTCCGATTTCCAGGGCGAGCTCTAATCCGTCTATTACTGCTTCATATTCGTCATCATTGTTGGTGGCAGCGAATCCCAGCCTTAGTGCATAACGCGGCTTTCTTCCCCTGGGAGTGATGATCACAACGCCTGCCCCCGAGCCTTGTTCGTTCGATGCTCCATCCACAAAGAGACTCCACTTGATGTCCTCTATTATTTCAGACTGCTCCCTGCCTTCGTTGATAGTGAATTCGGCGATGAAATCGGCTATGGCTTGTCCCTTGATGGCAGTGCGAAGATGGTAGGTGATATCATATTGGCTTAGCTCGATGCACCACTTGAGTAGTCCCCCAGAGGTGTCGGGACGATGGAGCACTTGCCTCAATGGTTGGTCAGTTAGGACTCTGATGGGATGAGATTGGAAATAGTGTCGTAGCTTCCTTGATGTGATTAGTAAACAGTACGGCAGTTTCTCGAGTTTGGGATACCGGGCTTCTGCTCCCGTGAACCTTCTGCTTATGAAGTACACTGGCCGTTGTGTGCGGTTTTCTTCTCTTACCAAAGCGGCGCTTAGAGCATGGGATGACACAGCAAGATATAGGTATAGTTCTTCGCCTTCATTCGGAGTCGAGAGTACTGGTGGCCGTTGGAGGTGCTCGATTAGGTTAAGGAAAGCTGCTGAACATTCGTCGGTCCACTCGAATTTTCCTTTGTCTCTCTTCAGGGCTTCAAAGAAGGGAATGCATTTGTCGGTTGCTTTAGAGATGAATCGGCTTAGGGCGGCCGCCTTCCCGTTTAGGCTTTGCATTTCTTTCCGAGTGGATGGTATCTTGATATCTTGCAAGGCTCGGACTTGTTCGGGGTTTGCTTCGATTCCTCTGGCATGGACGATGAATCCTAAGAACTTTCCTGATGACACTCCGAAGGAGCACTTTAGAGGATTCGGCTTCATTCCATATTGGCGGAGTACTTGGAACATCTCGTCCAGGTGGCTTACATGATCGTTGGCTTTTCTTGATTTAACCAGCATGTCATCCACATAGACCTCCATAGTTCGTCCCATCAATTCCGCAAACATCTTGTTGATGAGGCGCTGGTAAGTAGCTACGGCGTTCTTAAGTCCGAAAGGCATTACTCTGTAGCAGTACAACCCCCGGTCCGTGATGAAACTGGTGTGGTCCTGATCGGGGGCGTGCATAGGGATTTGGTTATATCCGGAGTAGGCATCCATGAAAGATAAGAGCTCGTGCCCGGCGGTACTGTCCACAAGTTGATCGATTCGGGGAAGTGGGAAGCAATCCTTTGGGCAAGCATCATTTAGGTTGGAGAAGTCAATGCATGTTCGCCACTTCCCATTAGCTTTCTTTACCAGTACCGGGTTAGCGATCCATTCTGGGTAGATGGCTTCTCGTATGAAGTTATTGGCGAGCAGGTTCTTTACTTCTTCTTCGAGGGCTGCCGATCATTCTGCTCCCATACTTCTCTTCTTTTGCTTTACCGGTACCTTGGTAGGATCGATGTTTAGTGCGTGCATACTATGTCCGGGGAGATTCCAGTCATATCAGCGTGCGTCCATGCAAACACATCCAAGTTGTGGCGAAGGAAATCAATGAGTTGGTCTTTCAATTCTGTTTTTAACTGAGACCCGATTCTCAGTAGTCTACTCGAGTCACATTTGTCTACAGATACAAACTCCATAGCCTCTGCGAGCTCGGCGTTGGCCTCCTCCTCTCTGTCCCTAGGGTCTAATTCATTAAAGGGATCACTGGTATATCGAAGAGGAGGGGCCTTCTTTAGTTGCTATGCTTCCAAGTTTTTCTTGCAGAGGGCAGTCTCTGCATTCTTCCCTTTATCTCTCCTGCGATTATTGCATAGTTCAGTTACATAGCAGTCCCGAGAGGCGTCTTGATCCCCTTCTACTTCTCCCACTCCATTATCCGTTGGGAACTTCATCTTCAGGCACCATAGGGCAAGGACAATTTGGAAATTGGACAAGGATGGTCTTCCTAAAAAGGCATTGTAGGCCGAGTGGTTGTCTATTAGTACGAATGTTTATTTCCGAACGGCGGAGCGGGGATGACTTCCCAATTCAACAAAGAGATCCAATTGTCCGAGGGGCATCTTTGCTTCTCCAGTGAAACCGTGTAGCGGTTTGTTGCAGGGAGACACATCCTTCATTGACAGCTTCATTTTGTCGAAAACATGCTTGAACAGAATATTCACTGAGCTTCCAGTGTCTACTAGGATTCGAAAAACTTCAGCCGGGCCGAACCAGGCAGAGATGACCATTGGATCCATGTCGGGGTATTGCCTTCCTTCTAGGTCGCGCCCACTGAATGTGATGTCATTATTTTCCTTTCGCTTCGGGTGGCGTTCTTCCATAACAGAATTGACACAGTCTCCATCATTTCTGAGTGAGTTTCCATATCTTTCCATTTCTGCCCAGCTCTTGTCGGCGATGTGTGGCCCTTCTGATATTGTATGGACCACTATCTTCTCTTGGCTGGAACCGCTGGTGTTGTGGTTTCCTCCGCCTGTTTCTAGGTGGAGCTGCCCTGGGTTTTCCTTGGCGGGAGCTGGAGTCCTGTCCTGGCCCTTTACATAGCGTTCCAGCCTCTTTCTCCTGATGTGTTCTTCAATTAGGTCTCGGAGATGGCGGCATTCATTGGTATCGTGCCCATGAGACTCGTGGAAACGGCAGAATTTTCCGGACTGGATTGCGCGATCTGACTCTTACTTGTACGGGGGGCGCTTGTATGTAAGTTCATCCTGGGTGGCCAGGAAGATGTTCTCGACTGTTTCATTCAAGGGAGTGTAAGCGTCAAATCTCGGTCCTGGTCGGTACAAGCGCTTTTCTCCCTTCTTGCCCCATGCATTGTCTCTCGGGTCGTTTCTCCGAATGTCCTTCGCTGCGGCGGGGGCGTTTCCATGAGCCGTCTTAGCCTGTGGTCCTGTCTGCCTTTCAGTGGCAGCCTCTTCGAGTCTCATGTACTTCCCAGCTTCATGGAAGAAATCGGGCAAGGTAGCTGGTTTTTCTTTAGTTAGTCTTCTAGCAAACTTGGTATCTGGGTGCACACCACTACAGAGGGACATTAGGGTGAGTTTCTCATCGGCATCTTGGACTGCGGCCGCTGCGGCGTTGAACCGGGTTAGATATTGTTGCAGTGTCTCTCCGGATTTCTGTTTGACAGTAGATAGAGAATAAGCATCCTTGGGTTGTTCCACATGAATGCGGAACTGGCTAATGAACTTTTCTTTCAACATTTCCCATGAGCTGATAGATCCTTGGGGTAGATGGCAGAACCAGGAGGTAGTTAGGTCTGCTAGGAATAGCGGAAAGCATTTACACAACACTCCTTCCGTTGCTCCGCTCATGAGCATATGCTGTGTGTATCTCTGCAAGTGTACAACGGGGTTGGAAGTTCCCTTGTACGGTTCCATCGTCGGCATTTTCCATTCTCGAGGGGTGATGGCGGTTTCGATGTCGCGGGTGAAAGGGCTGGTTACCCTAGCGCCTATCCCTCGATCCCTTTGCTCCCGTCGGACGCATTCCCTGAATAATCGTGCCATTCTTTCATCAGAATTTGGAGCGGACAAAAATGAGCTTGGTTCTTTCCTACGGGATCGATCTCGTCCAGATGACCCGTAGGGATGGTATAGTCTATCACTTCTGACGTTATCCAGTGGCTGTCTTTGGCTGCTCGGATGCATGCTAGGACCAGCTACAGTTGGCCCCTGCCTTGATCTTCCCCTGTGGGGTTCTGTTTCGAGCATTTCCATGGGGTCAACTTCGGGCTGGGTTCTAGCTCGGCTCCGTTCAGCGGGGTTTCTATGATTAGGCGGCATGACTGGCTCGGCTACATCCGACCCTCGCCTGGTGCCTCCCCCATTGGGTTCAGTTCCAAGCGCTTCCTCGAGTCGGAGTTCGGACTGAGTCCGGGCGCGGCCCCTATCATTGTTGTTCCTGTTGATAGCTTCTTCGAAGAGGGAAGACCTTTGTTGTTTCCGAGATCCTCCAGATTGAGACTCACCCCATGATTCAGTGTCGCGGTTGGATTCTTCAGCATCCCTTAAGCGTGACATGAGTTGGTCCACCAAAGCTTCTTGTTGGGATGTGAAGCGGTTAGTTACTTCAGCCACAACTCTGTCTAGATCTGCCCTAGTAATTGCTGCCGGTTGTTCTGTGGCAGGGGCTGTCGGGTTTGGCTGATCCTCGTTCGGTACTGCTGTTGGAATGGGATGATGCTCTTGATCTGTGATTACTGGATCCGAAATGCTGCTAGTTGCGATGTTCTTTCCCTTTCTCTGCCTGGAAATCATGTTGTCCAGGCACCAAGCGATGCTGTTAGGAAGAAGGCTGAGTGGGGGAAGCTTGAAGCTTCGGGTTCGAAGTTCTCAGTGAAAGCACCAAAAATGTTTGCACAAAAAATGGACAAACACCTCAAAGTCGTATGATTTAGTTGATTTTATGTTGTTCTTAGCGGTTTGGGTGATTTATGCAAATATGTAAAAAGCAGAGACTAAACTGTAAAGGACACACAGATTTATAGTGGTTCGGCCAGAACGTGCCTACATCCACTTTATATGTTATTATCCTTTTTCTTTCAGATTACAAGTACAAAGCTTTGCATACAAGTATATGAAAAGTTGTTTGAAAGTTCCTTCCATGCTTGAGCTCTCAAACTTGTATGCCATTGTTGTAACCCTGCCCCTCTATTTATAGAGTGAGGTTGGGGGCAGGGGTCTTGGATGTATATAGCTGCTGATGGGCCTGGACTGAAGCAATCTGGCCTGGCGCATCTGGTTCGGCGGAGCTTGGTTCGGTCGTGCTTGGTGTGGTTGGTCCGGAGGTTCATTCGGTAGTGGGTGGAAAGATTGTGGTTCGGCATTAGTAGGAAGAGATGTTGATTCGGCATGGCTTCTGGACCGGTGTCTTGGTGATTCGGCAGGGGGATGGAGTGACGTTGGTTCGGCAGGTGGTGGTTCGGTAGGTTTTGGTTATGTGGTGGTGGGTTTTGGTACGATGGTTGCTTGGACCGGTGATGGTGGATGGAGCACGGTTCGGCGTGGGTATGGGTACCGAATGGGCACGGATACCGGATGGAAATGGCGAAGCTGATACCTCTTGGTCTCGTGATTCCATGGGTGAGAATTCGCCCAACACAAACTTAAACAAATGAATTTTCAGTTTTAATGAAAGAAAAGAAAAATAAAAACCAAAATTAACACTTGTCCATTTTTAATGTAAAATTTGAACACTTGTCAAATTGTTAAATTAGTCTTTAAACACATGTCTCTTTTAAAATAATTAGTACTTAAATTTACAAATGTATGTTATATTAGCTTAGTTTTAAATTGTTAGTTTATATTTTAAATATGGATATAAATTTACAAAAGAAATAAGAACAAACTATGTTTATAAATAAACTTATACATATTAAAAATTAATAAATTAAACAATTAATATTTTATAGTTTGAATTTAAATTCAAACTAAATCCAAAATCAAATGTTTCAAATTAAGTTATAAATATAAATTCAATTTTGAAATAAAAATTACAAATCTTATTCAAAGCTTATTTAAAAAGTCATTACAATATCAATATTATTTTTATAACTCTCTTATTATTAAATTAAAATTATTTTGCAAGAAATTATATTTTTATCAATAAAATATCCATTTTATTAAACCATAAAACCTTTTGTTAAATTTATTCTAAATTTAAAACTAAATCCAATTTAATTCAAAACATTTAATATTTTCCTATCAATTTTAAAATCATATATTTATTTATGAAATAGTCTTTGAAAACTCAATACTAATTTGTATTAAAATTTCCAAATTAAAATGTATATATTAGAATTTTAAAACATGATTCAATTGTTAAATTTGAACCAAAATCATTTATTTAACTTTGAAAAGCTTAAATATTAAATAAAACAAATTTTCCAAGTTACTATAAATAATAAAACTTAGAAAATATGCGTTACTTTAAAATTAAAACAAATGCTAATTTGTTTAAAATATAAACCATATATTTGTATTGTAAATAGAAATCAATTTATATCATTTTAAAAGATAAAATAACCAATTTAAATATTTATTGAAGAAGATTATTAAATTTATTTGAATATTAACAGAATATCAATATCAATTTAATTTTAACTACAGATTATTAAATTGATATTGTTAAAAATTCCGGGATATTACAGTAATTAGGGAATAATTGATGAAAATAATTAAATAATAATTACTTAATGTCATTGATTAAGGAGGGTGATTAATGGGTAATTACTAAAAGTGATTTATTAAATGATAATTATTTAAGGGAAGCAATTAAGGATTAATTACTTAGTGTAATTAATTAAAGGATTGATTAATTAAGGATATTAATTAAGGGTTAGTTAATTATTAAGTGTGATTAATTAAAGGATAATTAATCAAGGTAAGTGATTATAGGATAATTAATTTGAGTAATTAATTAAGGATAAATGTAATTAATGTGAATGGGTGAAGGTTAATTAATTTGTGTTATTAATTAAAGTTTAATTACTTAATTAATTAAAGTGGATAATTAAGGGATGATTAATTAATGGTTTGTAATTAATTAATTAATAAGCAGGATTTAAAAATGATTAGAGAAATTAATTTAATTTATTTAAATTAACTGGAATTGTGTGATTAATTAATTCTGCTTATAAATAATTGAATGATATTGAATGCCTTGGATTATTTGATATGAATGTTTTGTGATAAGATTGGGTTATCTAACGAGATAAATTGCTGTGTAAAGTGATATCCTTTATTTAAAGTTTGAATTGTATTTCATTTGAATAACTTGGGTTAAGATGGTATTGAATTCAAAGAGACCGGGGTCGGGTATCAGTATACCCGAACCCACTTCGATTTGTAACCTACAATGATTCTTTATTGATTGGTATGTGAAATCAATAGGCTGAAATGAAATAATTTAAATGACTGGACCATTTAAAACTAAGTAAAGGTACTTAGGGATTGATTATGAATATAAGTGTTGACTATAGCAAGTTGTGAACTTGTAGTGATGAACGAGTTACCCAGGTTTTAAGTATGTTTTAATGCATTAGTATTTCTTGTTAGATGGGTTTACTCACATTGGTTTCCAGCCTGGCCCGTATGTTACTTTGATGTAATGCTCGGATCAGACCGAGTATTACGAATTTTCAGGTGAGGACGTTCTGGAGCTCAGGAGGCGAGCTGAATGGCAGGAACGTATGGAGTATTCCATTGAGTATTATTGTTTGTATCCTAGGACAAGTTAATGTTGACTGTCCAGTTTATATGTGATTGGTTGTAACTTCGATGTAATGAATGTAATTTAACTGATATAGTTTTCCTATGTACAACTGATATTATTTGATATTATATTTTGATCTGTTGCGAATGTGAGAATATGTGTTTTGTTTTTGTTCCTTCTTCTACCTCTTTTCTTCTTTCTCTAACAATCTGGAATTTTCTGAGTCGAAAATTTCAGGTCGTTACAATATATAAATAAACACATATTTTTATTTATTCTGGAAATTTCTAAAGTAATTTATCATTAAATCCACAATTTAATTCAAAAATTAAATAAATCGCTATATTATATTTGGCTAAAATCCGAGAATGTTACAAGATATGTGTCGATAAATGGAACAAGTGAAATAGAAGAAGACAACTTTTCATGTTTATATTATAACATTGACAAAACCAAGAAATGAATAAAAAAAACATCGCATTATCATAGCTTCTAATGCATAATAGTCGTCCATACACCTTAAGAGCGGCATCATTCAGTTGTAGCTTTTCCAATGCATCACGCAACTCAGGAAACCTATTTAAAAGATTATTTAAGAGGGAAAAGCTATTAGTTGCAATGTAGATTGACTGAAAGTGATATGAATAAAGAAACCAAGTAAGGGTAGATCTTTTACTGATCAGCATTAATAGGAAATGGAGCATAAAAAACCATAGGATTATCTTCAACATATCCTGGCAAGGAGTTTTTTGCTTTTCTTCCATAGAGAGTGATTGTGTCCCCAATGCTGGCATCACCAATTGATCTTATTAAAGCCAAAATATAACCCACCTAAATAAAAACATTAAAATTACAAAAAAAATGTACTATATAGCAAAATACAAGACTTGCATTTTGATAAGAAGGGTGGGCCATAAAATATTAAAGCATTTTCATTAAATATCACGCATGAAACGTGAAATTCTAATAAACATGAAATTACCTCATCAGCATAAAGTTCATCAACTTGCATTTGACCGGGCGATAAGATATCGATATCATCGGCAAAATAATCCTGAATTAATTTTTGCAAGCAAGGCAAAAGTTCAAAAATGATATAAATAATAGGGAAAAAATAAATAATTGCCTCTAAAGCCCTTAAAATATTGCAACATGAACGATTAAATTGTTTAAATATTGTTAACATCATATCAACATGTTTTGTTAGCGTTCCAATGGTAGTATAATTGTTAAATAATTTTAATCACTATACTCATGAGTGTGTTTTATGGAGCAAGTTTGGTGTCACAACTCATAGTAAAGACAATCAATGTGCTGGTTCAAGTTCATGCGACCCATCTTGAAATGTTATCTATTTCTAGGAAGGCCCAACAATAACATCTTTTAGATTCTTACAACAGATACCTTTATGCACTGAACTTTTCCCTTTTTATACGCTTGAGGATGTAGATGTACGTGTTTGAATATTATATATGCTACGGATTGTTTCTATGGCCCCAAAAAAAATCACTGTATATGTCGTACATCGTTATTTTTCTCAATCTACAAACTCAAAGCATTTCCAAGTTGTCTTCTTTACTATAATTTAGATTTTAAACTTTGTTGAATATAGTCATGTCCCTATTTTTATACCAGATTGAAATGCAACAAATAAATCTTCCAATTCACACTACACTTATATTTGCTTTTCATATTCATTAAAACCTTCATTAATCTTCCTACATGAATAAATTTCTTACATGAGTATCTCTATATGAATTGTACCTACTATTTTATCAATTATTATATATAAGAAATTGAATTTATATATAAGAAACTGAATATAAGACAAATAGCTCATCTCTCATCACATTCATTTTCATTCCAAATACTAAATTATTGTAATTTTTGGATGAACTTTTATATTTTACTCCATCTATATTTTCTCATGTTAGATGATATATCTCACTGATGTATTTTTGTATGCTCTTATTTTTCACTACTTCTTACAATACGGTCATAAGCATTTGAACCTTTAAATTGACATTGTCACATTAATTGCCTTAGAAACCAACCATTTACGAACACTTAATTTATATCTTTAGTTTTCCTCCAATTTACACTTATTCGCTTTCATAAATTAAGTAAAACCTACATTAATCTCATCACTCAAATCGTATTCTCACTTGAGAAAAATATATTGTATATTTATAAGAAACTAAATATGGATTCAATATTTATTTCTCACCATATAAGTCTCATCTCAAATTGTGATTTATAAGCATTTCTAGCATATATTTTACGCTAGAGTCCCTAAGCATTTGTACCTTTGAATTAACATTCACATTAATTGCCATAGAAACCAATGGTCTTCCACTTATGACACTTTCATTATTTTTTCATTATTTCTCCTCCAATTGACATTACACTTATATATCCTTCTCACGTGCATTAAACCCTACATTACTCTTCTAACTCAAATAATTTTCACTCTCGTTCAAAATCTATTATGCAACTTTTACATTTTACCCCCTCAATAATTTATCATTTCAGATGATATATCTAAGTCTTTTTGTATACTCGTATCTTTCACTACCTTTTACAATACGGTCCTAAACATTTGAACCTTTAAATTGACATTGTCACATTAATTGCTGCAGAAACCAACTTATTGGGACACTTCTCATGTCAATAATTTCTCATTTCTAGCATAATTTTTACACTAGAGTCACAAAGTATTTATACCTTTAAAATAACATTGTCATATTAATTGTCATAAAACCAACTGTCTTCCATTTATGGCACTTTCATAATTTTCTCATTATTTTCCTTCAATTGAAAATACACTTATATCCACTTCTCATGACCATTAAAACCTACAGTAATCTTCTTACTCGAATAATTTTCATTCTCGATCCAAATCTATTATGTATATCTATCTATGTATTATATTTACTATTCTAATATATAAGAAAGTGAATTATTACAATTTCTAAATAAACTTTTACATTTTACTCCCTCGATATTTTCTCATTTTAGATGATATATCTCACTAATGTATTTCTGTTTACTTTTATCTTTCACTACTTTTACAGTATGGTCCTAAGAATTTGCACCCTTAAATTGACATGTTAAATCTCAATAATTTCTTTTATGTTTATTTTATATTACACCGTTTTGAATATTTTTACAGCTTGGAAATGTCATAGAATATTAAATTGAAATCAACTATGTTATTATTAATAAATTTATTAATGAATTTTTTAGATATTATTACCACTTATTTGTTAAAAAAAAAATTCATTTAGTTCTAATCAAGTTGAATTCATCTTTTTTAATTTTAATTCAAATTGATAAAACTAACTGCGTATTAATTCTCTTCATTTGTAATCGGTTATAGAATTAGTATGTAAATTTCTTTTAGTTGTTTCCTTTTATCGTCAACTTTTCAGATGTTCTAATTTGCAAGATAATATGTCACTTGAAATATTACGAGAAATCAATAACTATTTTCTAACTGTAAGAAATATATGTATTACAACATAGTAGTAAGCATGAACTCATTATCTATTCTTAGTAACACTTTTACAAAAAATTGTAAAAAATTAAAATATTTAAGATTACATATATATATATATATATGTATGTATGTATGTATGTATATGTGTGTGTGTGTGTGTGTATATGTATATATACACACACACACACACATACATTTGTTGATAATTCCTTCAATGAAATTTCACAAAATAATATTAGGTGATATTTGCTTAATGACAACATGATATTGTGACATATTTACTTATGCTTGAAAGAGAATATTATATATATTATATGCATAAATTGTATTGGGTTGTAACTGTATACTGCACAATGTTGGGTTATAAATGGTAACATAAATATATCTATAATCGTATTGGGTTATAATTACATTTTATATTGATTGTTCACTTCATTGACTGTGATTATTACAGTATTAGATATTACAATTATCATCGATGTACTGTCATTCGAGTACTTAGATTTAGCTTAATTTTTATATTGGTGCAATCGTTATTTCCACATGTATATGAAGTAAAGACAAAATTTTATTTGATTGTTCCAAAAGTTAAATAACCTAAAATTTATGTTTTATTAACATTTCTCATGTCTTGTTTTGTTTTAGTTGTTAGAAAATATGACATATGCTACAACAAAAATTTTCTAATTTAAATAGATATTGTTAAAAAGCATCAAATGTTGGATTGTTGATAATTTAAAATAAAGTTGAAACAATAATTCACTTTAAGCATGATTTTTCTATACTAGATTTAGAATACTATTATCATATAAAATGTGTATATATTTGATTTATATGTTATATACAAGGTGATACAATGTTATGTTTATGCATATCATATGTTTGAAAGTTACTTGACATGCTCATTAATGTCATGCTTTTCAAGTAAGAATTAATTGGTGATTGATGGTTGATGTATAAATTCATCCAATTTATAAAGATTTGTTACACATCATGTGCTTTGAGATTACTTAAGTAATAATTGTTTGTCAACAATGTTTAGGGATGAGGGTAAACTACAATCATTAACTTATATATAACTAAAATATTGAAAGTTGGGCTATTAAATAAATTATATGGTGAACCCCGTGTGAGTAGCACGGGTTCACACTTGTTATAGCTAAAATGTAATTCTGGAAAAAACATGCACCAAACTATTACCAAATGCAGGAAGAGATGGCACCAAGATTTATCATTATTCAAAGTAATAGTGTTATATGTATAAACAAACTGTATTTAAGTGAATGAACTAAATCACCTTTCCACTAGCTATGAAGTATACCCTATCACCTTTCTTTATAGATCCATCAATGGCATGAAAATAAACAATGACTCCTCAATAAGGATCATAATAGCTGCAAAATCAAGTCTATGAGAAATTAGATCTGGTGTAATAGTAATGGAAATAAATTGATGTTGTGTCTTTAACACGTAGAAAGAATAGCATCATTACAAGTTTAGTCTAAACAAATCTTGTAAAAAAAGGGATCAATTGAAAGTGAAATAAAAATATGCAAATGTGAAAAATTCCATTATCTCTGCTTTCTTTCACCCCTCAACTGATTTCTTATCAACTATACCTATCTTAGTTTTGTAAAATTTACTAATACTCATGCTCCCTTTTTATATATAATGCTTCACATATTCTACTTCAATATATAATATTTAAAGTTATCTTTTTGGTTGAGCTATAAATAATAAGTCATAAAAACGATTTTAACTAAATATATATTTATAAATTGGCAATTTAGATGTCACATATCAAATATAAGAGCTCTCAATGGATTTCCGACTATGTCCTTCAGAGGTGGGATCTCCTTGATAATAGAAGTTAATATTTCACTAATACATATTCACTCCTGCATGATTGATTGAAATTTCAGAAAGAAATTGGAAAAATTGAAAAATATGTAACATATATTTTATGTTAAATAAAGTAAAACATGTGTAAATATTTGTCACTTATTCAAAATGAAATTGACCACTTCTGTGACATATTTTTAATTCTTATCTAGAAACAAAATTACATTACTAACCTTAGCAGAACAGCGAATGGAATTGTTATAATCCAATCCAATAATCTGCAGAAAATATGCTAATTAATGCAGAATGGAATGATACAAATATTAATATTGGTATATGGTGGCATGTTTGCCTAACCATGTATTTTTGTGTGTTTTATATGATAGATTGTTAACAAAATCAAATTTTTTATACTTTCTACAAAATTTATACAACAAAAATGTTACTGTCACAATAAACCTCTTCTATCTCTCTAGTAACACTATCTGGTTCTAGGTGGATTTAGGGTTCTAGGCGGTTAAATTGGTAGAAAATAACCATGTTAAATTGCCAAAGGCTTGTAATGTCAGCTCTGGCTTGGGTGATTATTCTAGGTCCTCGACTTAAAATCCATTTACAATTAATATGAAGATGAACCTGGAACTATTATAAAAGCGCATTTTATAAGCCAAATATTTAGGCACTATAATCTTACTGTTATGCCTTAAGTCTCAATTTCTAATGTATGTGTTCTATGTGTGCAGTGCAAATCAACTATTGTCGCTATCAGATGGGTAGATTATTGCAAAATTGATGTCAAATCTTTCTCGATGCATTAAAGGTTTTGAAGAAGTAATTATTTTGAAGCATACTATTGCCAGATTACCAAAATCTGCCACTCATTTCTTTCCAAGTTATATCCTGTTGACAAAGAATAATTTATCTATATTTTTCAGTAAGGTTCGTATAAATATATGATGCGTGGAGCAACCACGATCCTAAACTTATTTATGGTGGAGACTGGATAGTCAGTTGACATGGGTCTTGATCACAAGTTAGTAAAGATTGAAATCAAATTTATTCATGTACACTTTTCATTCCTTGGACTAAGTAGAAAATATATAGGAAACAACATGTGTGACAAGCCTTGAAGTTGCTGACAGGGTGATCGACTATGCTGGTGAAGGGAAATTTGCCAAAATATTACCAGTGGATGATGATGAACCTTACATTGAAACACTACGAGAGGTTAACAGAACAATAAGTGAGTTCAACTCTCAGCTTCCCTTCGATAACTTTTTCCTAAATTAAGATGGTACATTCTTGAGAATGCCCATGTAATCACTATAATAATCTATTGTAATGACCTATCTTTTTGGACGATTTAAATTGACGATAAACCACACACATCAGACTCAAACAATTCAAAAGGGCAGATTGTTATGGGGTAAATAAGAAAAATAAAAGAAAGAAAGAAAACAAATACATAATCTTGCAGCGGAATGACAAAATATAATAATCAAATAGACGGTTCATGAAGCTGTTTACAAATAACATCGATTAAACTTTATAATACAGATCAGAATTACATACAACAAGAATGAATAATAAATAAATGCAATAGAATAACATGATGCAGTGAAATAAATATAATAAATAATAATAATATAAATCTTCATCTTCATCCTCCAGAAAGAAGTCTTTGATAACTAAAAAGCTTAGACCGACCTAAGTGAATTAAAAAGACAAAACACTCGAGTCGAAACTAAAAGATCTTATGCAAGTTAAATCGACAGTAAATAAATATGAGTGTAACGGCGTCAGAGATGTTTATGGGGTTTAACATAATCAATGTCTAACGTGAGTGCGGTAACTTAAGAGATGTTTGGGATTTCCATCTCCTAAGAATCCATTAAACTATCCACATACATAGTACAATACGCAATTATAATAGTGTTTATAGTAAAGTAAAGTATTAAAGTAGCATTAAGGCATTACCCATATCCCCCTTAATACATTTTTATGTATTCTCGTAGTCTATACAGTACTGTAATTCCTCCATAAACTAGAGAGCTATCAGAGAGCACTCCACATGTATGGTACAAACCAAATTCGTAGAAGGCGCGATAAGGCATATGAACACGACACTCGAGCCAATGCTAGGTCAGATATACCAATTGCACTCTCAGACTGGCGGTAATGCATTGCAACTACTACTGCCTACCTTGGGACACACTCCCATAATCAAAATCGAGGGGTGGCCACCAAATCAATCACAAAGTCAAAATATAATATCGAAGAAATGTGCCCGATAGGAGGAATGATCTCACTTAGCCGGGTATAGCTCCTGTTTTAGTCACATCTAAGCTGACTCACGAGAGTCAAGGTCACGTAAGTACCTCATGCAGAATTGTTCGCCAAACCATCCTACTTCATTTCTGGAATCTCCATCACGTACGCAGTTGTTAAAGTGGTTATCGGTATTGGCAGAAAGTATGAAAGTATCTGATCCCGGTCTCTTTAACAACCAAACGCTTATTACACAACAAATGGTTCTTTTACATTTTCCAACACCAATTCATAATTGATATCAAAATATCATATTCTCAAAACCATATCACTTTCGAATTATATTCACTTTCAAAAATCACAATCACTTCCAAAATCATATTCACTTTAAAAAGCATATTTACTCAAATATGTAATTTCACAAAAAGGTATAAATTCCAAATTCCAACTTAGGTTGCCCAATCATCAAGGATTTAAATATAAATACTTCAACTTTACACAGTCTGAAATTTCAGAAAATAGTATAGATAGTCATAAATAGTTTTAATAGTTTAAAAATAGTTTAAAATAGATTAAATTAGTTTAAATAGTAGAAATAGTTTCAAATAGATTTAAATTTGATTTAATTAGATTTTAAAATGATTTATATATATTTAAATAGATTTAATAGATTTAAATTATCTTAAATAGACTTAAATAATTAAATAAATTTAATTAGTTTAAAATAGGTAAAATAGATTAAATTGATTTAATAGATTATAATAGATTAAAATAAATTAAAATAGTTTAAATTGATTAAGATAGTTAATTTAATTAAAATATTTAAATTAGCCTAAAATAGATTTCAATGTTATGTCCTAACATTTTCAATAACTCAATTTTGATAAATTCATTTATATTTGACACTTCAACTTTGAAATTCCAATTTAAATCCTTTGAACAATTCATTAAATCAATTCCAATTTCAGCATTAACGCTTGGATTATCGAAATAATTCAGTTTGTTAAATCAATTTCTATTTCAAAATGACAGTTAACTGAATTCAAAATTTAAAGAATTAAAAATCATTTAATTTAACCAATCCGGTGTCTGTATACAATTTTCTACCCTATGGTCAAGTGATATGGATATTTACCATTTCAATCCACAATCAAAATTTTATGGTTATATATCATTTCAAACCGCAATCCCAAATTAAATAAAAATCTATAAAATCGCTCGATTCTATCATTTCAACCCATAACGATTTTTCCTGATCTATAGATCGTCCTGGTATGTATCATTTCAACCCATAGGGAACTTGTAGTGTTATAACAATATAAACTATAACATCCAGTCATCCAATATCAACAATCAAATATCCATCACAATCATCATCCAAATCAACTAATAAACATCAATAGATAATTGATTATCATTAACATGTATTTTATTGACAGTTCAATTCAATATTGAATTAAATGATGATTATATGCAATAAAAGTCAAATTTAACTAGAATGACAATTTAACATACTAAACATCGATCAATTAGTTTCTAATCACATCATAAATTTAATTTCACTAACATAAGACAATCTAGTAGTTGGGAGTGGGTCAAAATACTCACCTTTGATTTCAAATCAATTTGAAATCCAAAATAAGCCCCAAATTTGGACAATCTCAGAATTTCTCCAAACCAGTGTCATAATGTCCAAAATTTCTATACGATCCCAATGAAACAAACCTCGTCCAAATCCGAGTTCATATATAAAAGTTATGTAAATTAGAACATTCGACAATTTTAAATAAATAAAAAAGTAAAAAAAAAGAAACCTCACGAAATCGGCCACATCAACACTCCGGGCACAAACCCTACTTGCGTACGATGATGCCTAAGCTGCCACTATTCACCATTTTTGACCTCAGATCGCCGCTTCCACGATCATCCTGTTAGTCCGTGAGATGATGGTTTTGATGACAACAATCTTAGAATAGATTATAAAATATAAATACTAATAGTATAAGTTTAGATACATATGTATATGCAGGATTTAACCATGCAGGTATCAAGAATGAAGACTGTATAGTATAGAGATTCAAGTTATCAAAGATTGAAGACTCATGAGTATCAAGATTATCAAGAGTTCAAGTAATTTATCTTTTAATTAGAAATTTTGTTAAAACTCCTAGAAAAGAACTGGCATCTCAAAATCCAATTTATTCATGGAATGGAATCCACTTCGAGCCTGTTAAAGGGATGGAACCTTAAGTAGGATGGAACCTATGAAAAATCTAGTGGAACATTGTTTTGTATCCGCTAACCTTTTATTTAAAATGATTTTTCAAAATTGTATCTTGTTTTCAAAATGATTTCAAAACCTTCCTTTTAAAAGCATCAAAAACATCTATCCTGATTTCAAATACTTTTAGCCTCAAAATAATCTTTAATTTCAAAATCAAAATATCCTTATTTTTAAACTAACTTTTAAATATAACATATTTAACTTTTAAATATTTATACTTAGATTTTAAATATAAAATTATATTAAAATTTTGTATATATTATTCTTTATATTTACTTATGTATTTTAATTATAGTCAAGTATATTTATAAAGTTTAAAATAGTTTTAATAGAAAATAAAGGTTATTTTCAAAGAAAATGAAAACACCAAAAATCCCTTTGGGATGTCGACATACTCAAGTACCTCATGTCGACATGGTGTCAGTTGAGTTCAAAATTTAAATTTCAAAAGAAGTGTCTATTCGTCATAACTCTTCACGAATGGACATGGCTGTTGTTCTTCTATAAATAAGGATTAATTTCAACGAATTTTAATTCAATTTTTCTGGTTTTTCACTCCTCTTCTTCTTCTTCCATATTTCTATATACATATTCTTACCATCACTCTGCCGAAATCAACATTGAATCTAGCTGGATTATCTCTGCTTTGATTCTCTATCTCTATCTCAACAAGATCCTCAGTGCTATTCAGAGTTATAGGCTTTTTATAATCAATTTAGCGAGAAAAGGTGTGATTGTAGCCTTGGAAATCAATCAAGCGAGATAAGGTGTGATTGTAGCCTTAGGAAATCAATTGGGTGAACCTGCTGCCTAGAAAATCAAGTATCTCTACCCAGAGGATTATGATTTTGGAGGGTGTACCTCGTTGCCTTGAAATCGAGGGTGTAATTGTAAAGATTGTTTCTGAAAAGAAATATGTACTTGTGCGCAGGACTGGATGTAGGGTAACTCCGAACCAGTATAAAATCCGATGTGTTCTTTCCTTTACTGCTTTTACTTTATATCTGCATTTGTGTTTGATTCTATGATCATATCTGTATCTGAATATTGCATTCATTTGTGTTTAAATTAACAAAAACTCAAAAAGATTTAACAATTCTCTAAAACACTATTCACCGTCCCTCCGTCTAGTGTTTATTCTAGCCTTAAGATCCTTAATCCTCATTTCTTACATTTGGTATCAGAGCAAGGTTTCCAAAGTTTCATAATCTGATTTTTGAAAAAGTTTTTAAAATGGCTACCAACACTGGTAATGTTACTAACATTAGTATCCCTGTCACTAGTTCATTTGTAGAAGGTCAGTCTACTATCAGACCACAACTTTTTAATGGCAGTAACTATGTATATTGGGCATGTAGGATGAAAATATATTTACAGTCTGTAGGACTATATACTTGGAATATCACACAAACTGAATATTCTAAACCCACAACTGATTTTGCACAGTGGACCACTGAGAAAAAGACTGTTGCACAAAATAATTCTAAAGCAATGAATATGCTGTTTTGTTCACTAGATAGAAATGAGTTTAATTGAGTGTCAGTTTGTAAGTCTGCATATGAAATCTGGAAAACTTTGCAAGCAACTCACGAAAGAACAAGCAAAGTTAAACAGACCAAAATTTCCATGCTCACAAATCAGTTTCAATTATTAAAATGAATCCTAATGAGTCTATTTCTGATATGTATAGCAGGTTTCAGGATATTATGCATTCTTTAATATCCTTGGGAAAGGAATCTTCCGAAGAAGATCAAGTCAGAATTTTTTTAAATTCTCTTACTCCAGAATGGGATCAAAAGACACTTACGATCGAAGAGGCAAATGACATCAGTACCTTAAAGATAGAAGAATTAAATGGAAATCTAATGTCGTTTGAAGTCCAAATGATCGGGAGAAGAGAAAGCAAAGCATCTAAAAAGTAATCAATGGCATTCAATGCATTGACCGATGGATCAGACTCAAACAATGATAATGATGAAGAGATAGCCTTTATGACCAGAAATTTTAGGAAATTCCTGAAATACAGAAAGACGAATAATCTCAAGATAAACAACTATAAGAACTCTAGAAATCAGAATGTAATGCCAAACAATGTCAAATGTTTCAATTGTGATGAACCAGGGCATATCAAAAGAGACTGTCCATATCCAGATAGGCAAAATCCTCTTATAAACAATGATTCAGTAAAGAAACGGAAGCGTGCATTTACTGCTACTCTAGATGACTCAGACTCGTTCTCAAGCGATGATGATCAGAAGACGGATAATTCAAATTTGTGTTTCACGGCGGTTCACGATTCCGATGAAATCAGAGAAACGGACTTAGAAAAAGGTATGAATTTACAATATAATTGGTTGAAATTGCATGCTTAGAGTTAGATGTTTGATTGCTTGATTGATTGATTTTGAATTAGTGTGTTATTTGAATTTTAAAAATTTTACTATTATTTTATTGTTTTTATTATTTTGTTATTATTTTTATTATTATTTTCATGTATAATAATATATTGAAAATACGATAATTCTAATAATATTCCAGATATATATACATTAAATATAATAAGTATATATATATATATATATAGATCAGGGTACTTAGGAAAAATAAATCACAAAAATTCATAGGCACATGCCGACATGGTCCCCACCATGATATCGACATGGGTACCAGAACATGAAATTCAAAGTTTAAATTCAAATTGTTGAATTTCCCTCCACCTTTTCACTTCATTCAATTCTCTGAAAAGGCATCTTTTGACCAGAGAACATGTCCTTTGAGAATCTATTTATTCACTATCTTTTATCATATCTTTTCACTCTCATATTCAAACTCTCTCTTCAAAACTTCAAGCTCTCTACTCTCTACTTTAATGGCTTCTTCAAGCGAATCCTCCACCATGAGAATTTCCAAAAAAATAAAAGAGCAACTCTTCAATGATCCGGAGGCAATAAAAGCATACATCAATTATGCTAATTATGCCAAAGTCCATCCCGGAAAGTTTGCTATTTTTCAAGATTTTTCTTCTTATGAAATTGATTCTCTTTTTGCAAACAATCAAATTCTTAGTCTTGTTGATGCTTCTCAAAATGAATTTGTTCAGTATCCAAACCTTGTCAAAATTTTCTATGCAAATTTAAACCATGGATTTTATAATGGAAATGAGGATGAAATTTGGAGTAGTGTCAAACGCACTAGAATTGCTTTGAATTGTGATTTTTTGGGTACCATTCTCAATTGCAAGAGTACGGGAATGTATCTTTCTAATTTTAAAATCGATGAAAATGATCGTGAGACATTTCATCACATTTTCGAAGGGAATGATAATTTTGAATTCTTCCGACCAAAAGCAAGAATTGTCAATCTTCTTTTGCGAGATACTTTGACCCCAAGATCGGGGAATTTGAACAATCCTATTTCAAAAGTTTGCAAAGCACTTTTTGATATTTTTGGAAATTATGACATTAATTGAGCGCAAGTTATTTTGGATGAACTTCGTCCTAAAAATCTTGAAATGGGTGAGAACACTTTGTATCATGGGATTTATCTCACTCGGATTTTTAACTATTTTGGAGTGGATTTCAAAGGCGAAGAATTTGTTACTAGAAAAGTTTTCAATCATTCCAACATTTTCTTACGAAAATTCCATTTGTTTTTCAACCTTATGAGACTCTTGCCAAAAAGGAAGAGCGTTTGGCTCATGAGGAAATGGAAGAAGAGGAAGAAGAAGAAGAAGAAGGGGATGAAATGGAAATTGAAGAAGAAGAAGAAGAAGGTGAAACCTCTTTGGAAAGCATCGACTATCCTCCTAATCCATCCAACAAAACCCTTCTCAAAAACCAAAAGATGATTGTTGAGAATCAATGGATTCTTAAACGATCCGTTAGTAAGAAGTTTGACAAAATTTCATCCAAGATGAACAAGTTCATTTCCAAAGTCAGCAAGAAACTTGGACTTTCTTCATCATCATCATCCTCTAACTAATTCTACCTTATCGTATCTCGTTGTATTTGTTTTAGTTTATTTTGATTTGAATGTTCGTGTAGTTCTTTATGATTAATCGTTGTACCATCTTAGTATGAAATGAAATGGAATTTCTTTCTGTTATCTAGCTTATCTTATCTTAAGAATAAATGTTAGTATATTATATAAATATATATACACAATTATTCACAAAATCAAAATATATCATCAAATTTCACTACACCATGTTGACATACCCCCTATGACCATGTCGACATGTACTGGTCAGAAATGACAATTCATTTTGAATTTGAAATTTGAATATCTACCATTCTATTCATTTCAAACGAATTTCTACACCTATAAATACCTATTTCTTCCAGAATTCATCACTGAAAACTATCTCTTATCTACTCTATCTCTCATTCCTCTCACAAACCCAAACATGGCTAATGCAATTCATAACTTATCCAAAAATCTTGAAGAAACTCTTAATTCGTTCAAGAATATTCTCTCGTTCATTCTTCGTAACCAGCGACACTTAGAATTGAGCCAAATGCAGATGATCAAGGAGCAAGAAAGACATTTCGATGCAATACGATGGATGATTTCCTCCCCACACAAGGATGATAACGAAGCACATCCTCTAGTCTCTCTCACCAATGACAATGAAAATTGGGATGCTATTAAGGCAGACCCTATCTTTGGAGAAGAAGGATGGGTGGAAGTTCCTCGTAACGTTTAATTTTATTTGGTTGCTTTGTTTGAATTGTTTGTTTTGATTGATTTGATTTCATTTGCTTTGGCTTGGTTTGAATTTGATTGATATTTAGTATGGATTGATGTTTGTTGTACAAAACATGTAAAATTGTACATTGATATGTATATAATCTTTGATTCATTATTGTGACTATCAATATAATTATTTCTTAATTCTATATTCCATCGTATAAGTTTACTAATGCAGGTATTTTAGTCCAAGAATGAGGGGGAGTTATATAGTTTGGTGTTATATAGTTTAGAGTTAGTTTTTGTTGAGGACAAAGGGGGAGAAGTATAAAATATGGTAGTTAGGCATAGATTAAGGGGAGTTATCAGGATAGAAGAAATATTTTATAAACAAAGATTGTCATCATCAAAAAGGGGGAGACTGTTGGTCCGTGAGATGATGGTTTTGATGACAACAACCTTAGAATAGATTAAAAATATAAATACTAATAGTCTAAGTTTAGATATATATGTATGCAGGATTTAACCATGCAGGTACCAAGAATGAAGACTGTACAGTATAGAGATTCAAGTTATCAAAGATTGAAGACTCATTAGTATCAAGATTATCAGGAGTTCACGAGTTCAAGAGTTCAAATAATTTATCTTTTAATTAGAAATTTTGTTAAAAATCTTTAAAAAGCATTGGCATCTTAAAATCCAATTTATTCGTGGAATGGAATCCACTTCGAGCCTGTTAAAGGGATGGAACCCTAAGTAGGATGGAATCTATGAAAAATCTAGTGGAACATTGTTTTGTATCCGCTAATCTTTTATTCAAAATGATTTCTCAAAATTATATCTTGTTTTTAAAATGATTTCAAAACCTTCCTTTTAAAAGCATCAAAAACATCTATTCTGATTTCAAATACTTTTATCCTCAAAATAATCTTTAATTTCAAAATCAAAATATCCTTATTTTTAACTATCTTTTAAATATAATATATTTAACTTTTAAATATTTATACTTAGATTTTAAATATAAAATTATAGTAAAATTTCGTGTACATTATTCTTTATATTTACTTATGTATTTTAATTATAGTCAAGTATATTTATAAAGTTTAAAATAGTTTTAATAGAAAAATAAAGGTTATTTTCAAAGAAAATCAAAACACCAAAAATCCCTTTGGGACGACATACTCAAGTACCCCATGTCGACATGGTGTCAGTTGAGTTCAAAATTTAAATTTCAAAAGAAGTGTCTATTCGTCATAACTCTTCACGAATGGACATAGCTGTTGTTCTTCTATAAATAGGGGTTAGTTTCAACGAATTTTAATTCAGTTTTTTTGGTTTTTCACTCCTCTTCTTCTTCCATATTTCTATATACATATTCTTACCATTACTCTGTCGAAATCAACATTGAATCTAATTAAATTCCTCTGGTTTGATTCTCTATCACTATCTCAACAAGATCCTCGGTGCTATTTAGAGTTATAGGCTTTTTGTAATCAATTTAGCGAGAAAAGATGTGATTGTAACCTTGGAAATCAATCAAGCGAGATAAGGTGTGATTGTAGCATTGGGAAATCAATTAGGTGAACTTGTTGCTCGGGAAATCAAGTATTCTACCCAGAGGATTGTGATTTTGAAGGGTGTACCTCGTTGCCTTGAAATCGAGAGTGTAATTGTAAAGATTGTTTTTGAAAAGAAATCCGTATTAGTGTGCAGGATTGGATGTAGGGTAACTCCGAACCATTATAAAATTCAGTGTGTTCTTTCCTTTACTGCTTTTACTTTAAATTTTCATTTGTGTTCGATTCTATGATCATATCTGTGTCTGAATATTACATTCATTTGTGTTTAAATTATCAAAAACTCAAAAAGATTTAACAATTCTCTAAAACACTATTCACTCCCCTAGTGTTTATTCTAGCCTTAAGATCCTTAATCCGCATTTCTCATACATCCATCACCGGATCAGACCACCGCGTCACCCTCTTCACCTCCGTCCGCCCATCCTATGACTTCGCGAGCCACCCAACGCCACTAGCAGCCAATCCACCGCTCCCCTTTGAAGCCCAAAACTGGCGATCTTAGGCGACTCTAGCACGAACGGACCTTGCCAATGTACACTACTCGACGACCTCTTCCCAACACCACCTCCTGATCATCGATCGGGCGACGATCCACCGTTGGATCATCAAAACCCTAATATGAACGGTTGAGGTTCAACCTTAATTTCTGGACAAACGGTGATTCGATTGCAAAAATGAAATACACCAATAAATTATGCTTCTCGAGGGCTTCAAATGGGTATATAATATGATAGGATTTGGAGGAGTTTAAATTTTTGAAATTGGATTTTAGGGTTTGAGTTTGAATTGGTTTTTGTCGTTGACAGGAGAGAAGCAGATAGAATTGTGCATACTGAAATGAGAATATGACTGCTAGGGTTTGAGAGAAAAACTATTCATATTAAAGCCGATAAGAAAGTATGCACACATCGAATTTGTACGTACAACGAATCGCGACCCAAAAAGCCTGTTTCACTTCTGAAACAAAAGTGGGTCATCCCATATATCAAAATAGAGGTTTTCGATAGTTTAAACTCAATGGAATAGGTTTTAAGTCCTAATTCCATCGTATGAAGAAGTTAGTTTAAAATCAGCTTATTTCAAATCGATTTCAATAGACTTTAATTAAATCGATTTCTACGCGTTTCGAGCTTGTACGATCAAACGACAAGTCTGATCGCTACGAAACTTGAAATTTTACAATAATTCACTGTTACGGATACAATGAAACTGGTTTCTCGAAATCCAAGTCGGTGGCCAAAATGGCTATTTTCACGTTAATTAAATAAATTATTATTAAATTGATTAAATCACTTTTTAATTTCAAATCTTATAATTAACCGATTTTATCATTTTTGATTACCTAGACATTTACAAAAATTTAAAACAAATTCCCATGTCAATTCAATGTCAATTATTCTACTAGTTACAGTGTTTAATTTCAATTGAAATAAATACAGTGATTATTACTTTAAATTCCAATAAATCCATTTATTTGCCTTTCCATCTTATTATTCAATCAATTGGCATCTCATGGCTATAATTAACATTTTTTTAATCTTATTACACTAATATTTACCACTATCATCTTCGTTTTCATTAGCGTAGTATTTAATTACATTTAATTGCAATAAATCCATTTGTTATAGCTTAAATTCCAATAAATTGATCAAATTTGATTTCAATTCTTTTTATTCAATCAATTGTCATATTATGAATAAAATTTACATTGGATTACATCTCATTGAATCAATATTCTACGATTATCAATTTAATCTACATTAACTGCACCAATTAAGTGAATTAATTGCAATTGATTTTCAATTTAATTTAACAGACTAAATAAATATGTAATATACAATAATTATCACCATTAACTTTTAATCATACCTTATAAGTTTATTATCCACAACAAGTGTTATGATTACTACCACAACACTAATTTCATTCAATTTACAATTTATTACATACTATTTAATTAATACAACATTTAAATTATCAATTACTCTTTCAATCCAACATCAATTAATACATATATTACTAAAATTTATTCAAAATCTATACCAATTATAACCCTTTAATCATTTTAATTAATTGGAATTACATTTAAAGCAGTTATAAATTATCTTAAATTAATACTATTACATTGCATTCCCATTATATTCTTACGATTAAATCATAAATTTTTATTTCTTCCAACATTAAATCACAAAACTTTATTAAATTAACTATTTTAATTATCGAAAATTATGGGTTGTTACTTTAATGATCCTGACTCGACATTCGAAAATCGACACTGAATACGACACTCGTATTCCAATGCCGCAGATCCAAATGTCGACTCTGGTTCGCCGGAGCTTATATAACCATTAAGTAAACGACACAGCGGAAGAAAAAGAAATGAGTATAAAATACAACATTTGATACAATATCAGATACAATGCTGATACAATAGAATGATACAATGGATATCAGTACTATCAAAGATACAAATGGAATGCTACAGCAGAAACACTAATGAACTAGTAGCGGGAAATAATTAGAACTTGAAACTGTGGAAGAAACACCAATATCAGCAATCTCCATAGATAGCTCGAACCACCCTCAAGTTGCACCAAGCTAAGCAAGTGCGGTCATGAACTCCAAAGACTAGACTAGCTCCAGATAATCTACTAAACCTGACTATTCGGAAAACCCAACTCTAGACTGCCCGTGTGGAAAATAGTGGGCACCCAGAGTTTAGGCAAGGAACAAAAAACTCCAGGTTTATCTTGGGACTGGTATGAGCAACAAAAACAGTTTGTCTTTAAAACAAACAAAAGATTTTAAAATTGAAATCTACAATGCTTTTTGGAAAATGAAACTACCATAAGGCCTCCCACCGCACACACCATGCAAACGCAGAATTGGAGGAGATTTCTCCTTATGATAGTCAAAAATGCTTAATACGCGAAAACCATTTGGATATTATTATTAGTGCATAATGCAGAAAACATTTCGAAAGTATAATATTAATCTTAGCCAGCATACAACCATTATTGTATGCCTACTATAGCTACCATGTTCAATAGCAGGTTACCGCCACATTCCATGGCAGGTTATACAACTAAAACCGTACAGGGCGCGTATTGTTTCTTTGGATTTTCCAACAAATGGTCAAGGCAAAGGAACTTCTCAAATAAAATGGAACGCCTCTGGTGGGACGCCCCCGAGAACTTACCCAGCTCTCTGCTGCACAAGGACGGCTACCCCCTTCCCGGGAAGTAAGAAACCTGAGATATGCCACCTCCGGTCCTTTGGGACCTTTATCCAAGGCGCCTCTAAACCACAAAGCAACAACCACACAGTAAATGAGATTGAAGCCCACCACATAGGTAAATATCTGGGCTCCATACCATGATACCACCCTTTTCCAGAAGGAATTGTCATAGCCTAGGAGAGCTACCCCTGAAACCTTGCTGCCACGATTCCTGTTTCGACCATTACCGGGTTGTGAGGCTCGACGAAGTCTCGTCCACAAAGCTACGATTTTTACAAAAGCCATGCTTTGATCACAAATGATCATCAACACACAGCAGCACTTAGCATGCCACACTACCAAATTGGGAGTATATCGCTGATAACCTTCAACTACATAACCTCTGAGCTCGTATGTCTCAGAGAAGGGTGTTAAGCTAAGAGAATGAATTCTCCTCCACCAACGGATATGTATTTGAAAGAAATCTGCTTTATATCTCAAAGTGTAGTGTCAGACACACATCCATACAAGTCTGTTCCGAGTTCGAACAGAACCGAAGGCACTTTCGAAGAAACCCTTGCAAATCCGAGGATTCACAATCCCGATCGGACTTCCCATCACTTAGGAAATCTCTATACCGTATCTACTTAGTGCAGAGACAATCGATAGGTCATCCTATCGCTCTCACAAATATCGAGTCTTCACCACCGGTCTTCAAATGTTATCCATTACGACGTATCATTATTCGGAATGGGTTATATGACACAAAGTCCTCTCCCTGCTAAACCGAATAATGAGCGTAATATTTAAAAATATATGGATATGGGATTTCAATTAAGTCACAACTTAATGATTCCAAACTTCCTTTCAAATGGTTTAAACCAATTACGATTTCAAATATTTTAAACAAAAGATTCAATTCACAATGTTCACACTACACCATTATAAGCTATTAACAACGGGTAAAAACCGTTGTTAAGTCCAAAAGCAACGGGTAAAAACCGTCTTCAACACAGGAGTGGTTGAATTTAGCAACGGGAGAAAATCGTTGCTTTATGTCCAAAAGGCAACGGGTATAAACCGTTGCAAATTGGGACAAAGGCAACGGGTATAAACCGTTGCAAACTGGGCCAAAGGCAACGGGTATTAACCGTTGCAAATTGGGCCAAAGGCAACGGGTATAAACCGTTGCAAATTGGGCCAAAGGCAACGGGTATAAACCGTTGCTTTATGGACAATAGGCAATGGGTATAAACCGTTGCTTAATGTACAAAAGGCAACGGTTACAAACCGTTGCTTAATGGGCAAAAAATCAACGGATATAAACCGTTGCTTTCTGTCCAAAAAGCAATGGGTGCAAGCGTTGCTTTATGGCCAAAAAACGTTGCTTTATGTCCAGTAAAAAACGGTTAAAAACCGTTGCTTTATGCCCAAAGTCACACATAAAACAACGGTTAACACCCGTTGCACATAGTGTTTACTCCTGCTCCTACAAAATCACATCTGTAACTCACTACTTCTTACACGCATATCTCAGTATATATACCAGAATATCAATATATATCAAAATATGCCAGAATATCAAAATATTGGTACACAAGCACTATAAACATATCGCACATATACCATACATATAAAATTATCAAACTTATAATTACACTCATTGTTTTGCAAACAGAATGCTACCGTGCCGGAATATCATACTTATTACACTGCATTGTTTATTACACTACACTACAAAGATTTCATTAAGTACACTACATTGTTTTGCAAGCAGTGAAGTCTACATATAATAAACACATTAAAAGGATGTTGAGCAGGTTAGCCGAAGCTGATATTTCTTTGGCTCATGCTGTGGTGCATACAGTATTCTATCCAATTCCTGCGCAAAAGTAAAACAGGTTTTAAACTCAAACCATACAGTGAATTTTAGCTTGGTCAAGTTCAGTTAATAGAGCAACGAAATTCCTGTGTAAACAATAATAATGCACAAGTAAAAGTGGCAGCAAACATTTAAACAACTATAACAACACTAACAAAAAAACTGCCTTTCAACTTCATCCCATCCCCTCTGCTATACACTTCCACTCACAACCACACTCCTACACACTACAGCACTTCCTCATTTTCTCTGTTTTCATCTCATCCACACTTAAGTAATACATCACACCCCCTACTGCCTATTGCCTGTCAACAACATACACCATTAGCTTGGTCAAGTACTACACTTAAGTACTACACTATTTTTGGGTTTTTGTCCAATGTTGCACCGTTTTTACTGAGCCAGAAATCAAGTAATATGAACAAGTTGCTCGGACATATCTAACCTTAAATGTCCACCTCCTCCGAATGCATTTGATTCTACTATTTTTCTTAATTATCTCATTCGGGTATTGTTAAATCCATAATCTTTAAAGTTTGTACGTGCACACACCTATCAAGTTAAATCCAAACATTTTATAATGGTTTTTTCAATAAATATTGCTTGATGTTAATAGTATGTACCAATTTTGCACCAGTAATATCCAACAAAAGCTATATTGCAGTATACCTTTAAGTTATTACCTCATCGGTAGGTGTACATTATGTATGCTTAATCTATGATTGATTTCACCTAGAATATATGAAAACAAAAGGATATTGCACATAGCCTCGTTATCATAAATAAGCCAAGCACAGGTTTGGTTCTACTCAGTACTCAGGCAAAAGAGATGTCTGCGAATGCGGCGAGTGTTTCTGTTGGTAATCCAACATTGATTAAACGAGTTAATTATATGCATTCTAACTGTTATAACTTTTAAATCAATTATATGCATTCTAACAACTGTAATTCCTTTTATTGTCTGCTTCAAAACCAATCCCCTGTCAACTGCACATTCACATCACATCACAAAAACTGTAACAGTCTTCTTCTGACTGCTCCACAGCCTTCAACTTCCCTTTCATCCACCATTTACACTTCCAACCTGGTTCCCTTGGTACCAGTAAGCCATCAAACACAAACTACAAACCTGCCTGCACTCCAACAACATTTCCATATTTCCTATTCAAACCAATCACTACACATTTCATTTCCTCTTCAAACCAAATCACAACCATAACACCGTCAGCATAATTCAACTATCCCGACCAACCTCTCTAACTCCATATTCTGCAATGAACTCCAGCATTACAAACTGCCTCCCACTTCCTATTCACCAACTCTACCACAAACCACCAGTATCAACCACTCCAACCACCAGTAAACACTCCAGTAACCACTCCAGTTCCCTACCAAACATTCCAGTCCCCTCCCTACATCATAACCAAATTATTTTACCACCCATTAAACCCAATTAGTACGATACACACATATATTTTTTTACCTAATCAATTTTTAGTTTATTGGACCTCCATTCATCGTTCAGGCACATTGATCATGTTTTTTGTTTTTTGATTTTGTCCTTGAATTTTGACTTTACTTCCTAGTATTTGATAAATTGTCGATTATCTTGTAAACAAGACAGACCAGGACAAAATACACATGCATTTGCATATGCAAATTTCATATACAGCAAACAAAAGAAAATCAGCAGTATATGCAAAATGAGTACCCAACCTGGAGTAGGTATTCGAAAAATTCACGTTGTAATACTTCTCCGAACAAAGATCTGAGAGGGCCACTGATTGGCGTTGAATGAAGGAAGAACTGGTGCGGTTGGAAGGAAGATGAGTTCGCAGCTGGACACGATTAGGTGGAAAGATGGGTTCACGGTTGGATGGAAGATGATTTCACGATTAGATGGAAAGATAAGCGGGTTGACGCAAATCGAATTGGTGGAATTGGGGTTTTTTTATTTAGGTTTTCTTTTCGTTGAAAGAGGACGAAACGAATATCAAAGGAAAGGAGGGAAGGAAAAGTGACGGGCCAATTCTTTTTGGCTCCCAGCGAATATTTGGCACAAAATTAGCGCCATTATTTGCCACAACATTTACGACGGTTACAAACCATTGCTAATTAGCCACGGTTGAAAACCGTTGCTAGTTGGAACAAAGAGCGCCAAAAATTATGGCGCGAAAGGATGAAATTCACCGCCATCATTTGTCTCCAAAGAAGCTACGGTTAATAACCGTTCCCAATTAGCAACGATAAAAAACCGTTGCTAACTGAACCAAGACGGTGATTAACTGTTTCTAAATGGCAACGGTTAATAACTGTTGCCAAATGCGCGGATGGTTAGTTGCAAATCTTAGTATTTGGTGTAGTGTCACCCAGTTTCACAAAGATTCATTCACGGATTTCAAAACAATTTCCGTTTCAATTGGATTAACTCGTTAAATCTTTAAATCAAGATTTAACATATAGCTTTCAAAACTCGTTTCCAACGATTCATCCATAACTTGGAAACCCATTTCAATTCAAACTTGAAATCCCCTTTAATACAAATTAGAAATTCGTTTCTTATACGAAAGCTTTTATCATTTGAAAACAAACTGTTTTCATTTCGGAAAATCCGATTTCATTTATACAAGCTAAAATCTTCAAATTCCCGAAACAAAATTTTAAAATGGTTTAAACGGATATAAGCTTGTATACCCTTTTTAAATCATAAATACCGAATACAAAATTCAATTACAAATATTGAATTCCAATTTAAATCGAATTATTTAAATTCCAAATCTATGTTAGTTATTCAAAATAACTTTCATTCTTAAAACACCTTTTCAATTCATATTAAACTTAATTTATTTCCAAAACTATTCGAATTTAAAAATTCAAAGTTATTTAAAAATCTGTGACTTAACCGATTTCCATGTGAAATCCATATTTGTGTGTGTATAAGTGTGGTCCAGGGGTTTTACACAATAGTGCACAACATCAATCATCACAGAGATATCAATATCGATAAGCGATATAATCCATAACGCTTATCTTCATTCACAAATTCATAGATAAAGAAAATTTATCAATCACAAAGATTCATCATTACAATTCGATGTGGGTTTCGGATAACCAACTGAATCCGACTCCCTGTCGCATCGAAGTTTAAATGTCGTTACGGAAAAAAGGGGTTTTCACATACATATAGAAACAAATCACCAATCACAGTACAGCATAGAGCAATTCACATCACATAGTATTACGATCACAAACAAAAATATCAATCCAGTACATAACATTTGATGATAGTCAATCATCTTCAATTTAAGGTGAAGGTGATTTAAAAGAATTAACCACATAATTATTTTTATTGATTTACTTAAATCAATGATTAACTATTCTTAATAATAAATTAATTAAATTTTTAATTAATTATTTCTTAATCAATTGACTTAATTAACTACTAATTATAATTTAATCAACTTAAATTATCTAATTAACAATTTTTAATTATATAAAAAAAATTAGACACTTAATTGTTTATTAATCAATTTTAATTACAAATTATAAATCCTTAATTACTTAGTTTATTACAATTATTAATTTAATCAGTCTTGATTCTTTTTTTTTAAACAACTAATTAGTAATAATTATTCATCTAAATTAGCTTTTAAAAAATCTTCTCTAAGATTTTCGAAATCAATTTATTACTATTACAAAAACTATATTGTTAATTAAATTTTAATACTTATCTTAAATTAATTATTTAGTTAAAGCATTAATTAGATTTTTTTTTAAACATTGTTAACTACTTGCTGGTTTTATTTAAAACTTGCAACAAGTTCTTAACTCAACATAATCAAACATTAGTTGCTTCATAAACACTAAAATTTGCTTAACATTATAGCTTGAAATTTTATTTGGGCTTAACCTATTCTAAAAAAAACAACTCGAGCAAACCCAGGTTCTTACTCGAGTTAAACTCGAGTTTCGCTCTTCCCTATCCGACTCCTCCCTTCTCTTCTCATCCTCTTCTTCTTTTCTCTTCACTTTTTTTTTAAAAGTTCAAGATTAAATTGTTAAACTGATAAAAGATAAACTGCTGCTCCACGACCTCGAGATACTCCTCGAAGAAAACCCTCATCTTCATGAGTTTCTACTCGAGTTACTCTCGCCCAAAACACAGACACAATATCATCGTCGTGCACATGACGACGCATCACCGTCGCTCCGGCGGCTCACACCTACTTCGGCAAGTCAAACGACCCCATTACTCACGATAACGCTCATGAATTTAACGCCAATGACCCTAGATCGAAATCGAACCTTTCGTTCGAAAACTGGAAGACGTCACTGCAAAAGATCGCCTCGCCCCCACACCTCCGACCACCAGAGGTGCTCCAACTCTGGCTACGTCCTCGTCAACCTCCGCACTATCATCTTCCAAAGCCACGTGCCACTCGATCGACCAGAGAAGGATCGCAGACCCATGAATCCAGCTCAACAAAATTAGGTTTAAAATCCTAAATCGCTCCATCGCCGTCTCCACAATGAACTGGAGTGTCTCCGCCTAGTTTTCACAGACTCGCCGTACTCCTTTCCACCTCCGTCCGAAACCCCGACCACAGAAGACTCTCCGACCACCTGAATTTGCCTAAATCCATTTCTAGTTCATTTCGAAAACTGCCCTAAATACACATAATTAAAAATCATCATTTAAATTGTAAAAATCCTATCTTCGAATAAGAATTCAAGTTATATAATTGAAGTAGCAATTTAAAACATTCGAATTCAACATATATTTGCATTTTGCTCTGTAAAACTAAGATTCTAGCTGTGATATTACACCAGCATGTTTAAAACAAATTTTTAGTTCTTGATTTATATTTCAACAACTTGTTTTGTTTAAAATTGTAAGCCTAATACTGAATGGATGAGGATGTATTGAATTTCCTAGTTTGTTTTCATTCTGAAACCAGAAACAAAGAAGAACAGATTTACAATCATATGGATGTACACAGAGCTAAAACTGGAAACCAAATACTCTAGCAAAACAAAATGTTAATCATGAATCATACACACATATTCCAATCCACTTAGATCTTGAAATAATTTGTTTACTCACAAGCCTTAACACAAAAAGAAATTTCTGGGTAGAAATATTTGCTCACCTTGTTTCAGAGCTTGTATGTTGAAAACTGCAGTTATCTGTTTTTTTCTTTCTTCCTTTAATCTTTTTCCTGTTTTGTCAAATTAAATGGATTGTTTAAGTTTATGAGATGATATTATTTCAGATTTACTTAGTTTGGAATGGTCGAACTGAAATGAAGATGATATTGATATATAGGAAAAAGTTTTACAGGGTTATAATTTTGTTTGGTACAACATTAGCCATAGATTTTTTTCTTTACTTTAAAATGGTGGCTGATAGGTGATATTTTGTGTGCCAAGATATTTTTTTCTTTGTTTGATTAAACAAGATTTTGGCTGATGAGTATTATATTGTGTGCTAAGCATTAATTAGCATTGTCTTGTTGATAAATATTTAAATATTTTTGTTTGTTCATGCTTGAATATATAACATTGTCTTCTTTTGCAAGCTACATACTTGAATGTATTTTTGTTTTGTAATACTTCATATATATGTTTACTTTATTTGTTTGTACACATTTAATTTGTCTTGCATACACATTCTATTTTGTTTGAATGTAGTTGAATGTGTAAAAAAAATCTTGCCTTTAGTCTTGTTGCTTTGAAATATAATAAAATCCTATAGTTATTATGTTATTTGAATCTTAACTATGTGTATTTATTTTATTTATTTATTTAACTTAATATTTATTGTCTTGTATTTCTCTATATACATATACATATATATTTATATTTTATTTCTTTTACATTTTGCATTCCTATGTATATAGATATCTTTTCTTTTGCCTTGTCTTATTTCTCTATAATATAAATAAATTCTATTTTAATATGTTGTTTAAATTTTAGCTAACGCATTGCTTTACATTTCATAATTTATCTTATATAAATTTGTTTCTATTTCTAATTTAAATATTTATTTTTAGCTTTAATACTCATTCCCTTATTTTAAATTTACGTTCCAATTTCAAATTCTATTTTCAGTCTATTTTATATAGATATTTATTTTCAAATATCCAAATTAATTCTCAATTAATTCATAATTTAACTAGAATCTTATATTAATTACCAATAAATTTCATAATTTTTATTCAAAAATTGAAAGTCAAAATCTGGGATCGTTACAGATTCCCCCCTTCAAGAAATTTTGTCCCCGAAATTTGCAGGCACGAAAACAACAAAGATAGATACACCAAGATAGAGACATAGTTTTCCAGGTCAAACTGGATATCTATTCTGTATTTGGCTTACCAAATCAGAATATCAACAATAGATATGAGAACAAACTCATATAATTTTTCACAAGATACTCGGGTCATCAAATCTATGAAATATGCAGGGGCTTGGTTAGTTCGATGGATAACTAACCGTTCGTAGAACATATCCGAACCCAAAAATAGAAAAATATATGGATACGATTTCAAAACTTTTTTTTAGTTTAAACAAAGTATACATATCAACCATAGCAACCAAAGCAACCAATTCATCCAAACAAACAATTCTGACCGATTTGGAGTTTATGTCCCATGTAAATATATCGAATCTTCTTCCTGGATCTACCAGGAACCATCGAAGAATTGAAAAGAGATGCTGAAAAAAAGAGATTGATAGAGAAAAGATTGTTTCTGGTATTACAGGGTATTGACCATTTATAGTCATATTCCCCTGTCCCCTATCTCATCCTCTTCTCGCTCTCATACTTACTATCAGTGAATAGTAAGAGAATTTACTGAGGTATTCGAACAGATATCTTAGGGATATACTCATTCTAGGGGTACTTCACCCTATCTCTAATGAGCTACTTAATGTGTTATACTCCTGAGCTAAAGTTTTAACCCTCATCTCTGATACCACATATAACGATCCTGACTCGACCTTCGAAAATCGGCATCGAATACGACACTCGTATTCTAATGCCATAGATCCAAACGTCGACTCTGGTTCGCCGGAGCTTATAACACCATTAAGTAAACAACACAGCGGAAGAAAAAGAAATGAGTATCAAAGACAACATTTGATACAATATCAGATACAATGTTGATACAATAGAATAATACAATGGATATCAGTACTATCAGAGATACAAATGGAATGCTACAGCGGAAACACCAATGAACTAGCAGCGGGAAACAACTAGAACTTGAAACTCTGGAAGAAACACCAATATCAGCAATTTCCATAGATAGCTTGAACCACCCTCAAGTTGCACCAAGCTAAGCAAGTGCGGTCGTGAACTCCAAAGACTGGACTAGCTCCAGATAATCTACTAAACCTAACTATCGAGAAAACCAACTCTAGACTGCCCGTGTAAAAAGTAGTGGGCACCCAGAGTTTATGCAAGGAACAATAAACTCCAGGTCAGTCAGGGGACTGATATGAGCAAGCAAAAATAGTTTGTCTTTAAAACAAACAAAAGATTTTAAAATTAAAATCCGCAATGCTTTTTGGAAAATGAAACTACCATAAGGCCTCCTACCGCACACACCATGCAAACGCAGAATTGGAGGAGATTTCTCCTTATGATAGTCAAAAATGCTTAATACGCAAAAACCATTTGAATATTATTATTAGTGCATAATGCAGAAAACATTTCGAAAGTATAATATTAATCTTAGCCAGCATTCCGTCACATTCCATGGCAGGTTCAATAGCAGTTTACCGCCACATTCCATGGCAGGTTATACAACTAAAACCGTACAGGGCGCGTATTGTTTCTTTGGATTTTCCAACAAATGGTCGGGCAAAAGAACTTTCCAAATGAAATGGAACGCCTATGGAGGGACGCCCCCGAGAACTTACCCAGCTCTCTGCTACACAAGGTCGGCTACCCCTTCCCGGGAAGTAAGAAACCTGAGATATGCCACCCCCGGTCCCTTGGGACCTTTATCCGAGGTGCCTCTAAACCACAAAGCAACAACCACACAGTAAATGAGATTGAAGCCACCACATAGGTAAATATCTGGGCTCCATACCATGATACCACCCTTTTCCAGAAGGAATTGTCATACCCTAGGGGAGCTACCCCTGAAACCTTGCTGCCACGATTCATGTTTCGACCATTACCGGGTTGTGAGGCTCGACGAAGTCTCATCCACAAAGCTACGCTTTTTACAAAATCCATGCTTTGATCACAAATGATCAACAAATGATCATCAACACACAGCAGCACTTAGCATGCCACACTACCAAATTGGGAGTATATCGCTGATAACCTTCAACTACATAACCTCTGAGCTCGTATGTCTCAGAGAAGGGTGTTAAGCTAAGAGAATGAATTATCCACCACCAATAGATATGTATTTGAAAGAAATATGCTTTATATCTCAATGTGTAGTGTTAGACACACATCCATACAAGTCTGTTCCGGGTTCGAACAGAACCGAATGCACTTTCGAAGAAGCCCTTGCAAATCCGGGTATTCACAATCCCGATCGGACTTTCCATCACTTAGGAAATCTTTATACCGTAGCTACTCAGTGTAGAGACAATCGATAGGTCATCCTATCGCTCTCGTAAATACCCGGTCTTCACCACCGGTCTTCAAATGCTAACGGCGTATCATTATTCGGAATGGGTTATATGACACAAAGTCCTCTCCCGGCTAAATCGAATAATGAGCGTAATATTTAAAAACATACGGATATGGGATTTCAATTAATTCACAGCTTAATGATTCCAAACTTCCTTTTAAATGGTTTAAACCAATTACCATTTCAAATCTTTTAAACAAAAGATTCAATTCACAAAGTTTACCCAGTTTCACAAAGATTCATTCACGGATTTCAAAACAATTTCCGTTTCAATTGGATTAACTCGTTAAATCTTTAAATCAAGATTTAACTTATAGCTTTAAAAACTCGTTTCCAACGATTCATCCATAACTTGGAAACCCATTTCAATTCAAACTTGAAATCCCATTTAATACAAATTGGAAATTCATTTCTTATACGAAAGCTTTTATCATTTAAAAACAAACTGTTTTCATTTCGTAAAAGTCGATTTCATTTATGCATGCTAAAATCTTCAAATTCCCAAAAGAACATTTTAAAATGGGTTAAACCGATATAAGATCGTATACCCTTTTTAAATCATAAATACCGAATACAAAATTCAATTTCAGATATTGAATTCCAATTTAAATCGAATTATTCAAATTCCAAATCTCGTTTAGTTATTCAAAATAACTTCCATTCTTAAAACACCTTTTCAAAAGCTTTTCATATTAAACTTAATTTATTTCCCAAACTATTTGAATTTAAAAATTCAAATTCAAACTTATTTAAAAATCTATGACTTAACCGATTTCCCCATGAAATCCATATTTTTGTGTGTATAAGTGTGATCCAGGGGTTTTACACAATAGTGCACAACATCAATCATCACAGAGATATCAATATCGATAAGCGATATAATCCATAACGCTTATCTTCATTCACAGATTCACAGATAAAGTAAATTTATCAATCACAAGGATTCATCATTACAATTCGATATGGGTTTCGGATAACCAACTGGAATCCGACTCCATGTTGCATCGAAGTTTAAATGCCGTTTTACGAGAAAAAGGGGTTTTCACATACATACAGAAACAAATCACTAATCATAGTACAACATAGAGCAATTCACATCATACAGTATTACGATCACAAACAGAAATATCAATCCAGTACACAACGTTTGATGATAGTCAATCATCTTCAATTTAAGGTGAAGGTGATTTAAAAGAATTAACCACATAATTATTTTTATTGATTTATTTACGTCAATGATTAACTATTCTTAATAATAAATTAATTAAATTTTTAATTAATTATTTCTTAATCAATTAACTTAATTAACTACTAATTATAATTTAATCAACTTAATTTATCTAATTAACAATTTTTAATTATATATAAATAATTAGACACTTAATTGTTTATTAATCAATTTTAATTACAAATTATAAATCCTTAATTACTTAGTTTATTACAATTATTAATTTAATCAGTCTTGATTTCTTTTTTATTAAACAATTAATTAATAATAATTATTCATCTAAATTAACTTTTAAAAAATCTTCTTTAAGCATTTCGAAATCAATTTATTACTATTACAAAAACTTTAATGTTAATTAAATTTTAATACTTATCTTAAATTAATTATTTAGTTAAATCATTAATCATATTTTTTTAAAAACATTGTCAAGTACTTGCTGGGTTTATTTAAAACTTGCAATAAGTTCTTAACTCAACATAATCAAACATTAGTTGCTTCATAAACACTAAATTTTGCTTAACATTAAAGCTTGAAATTTTATTTGGGCTTAACCCATTCTAAAAAAACAACTCGAGCAAACCCAGGTTCTTACTCGAGTTAAACTCGAGTTTCTCTCTTCCCTTTCCTGAGTCCTCCCCTCTCTTCTCATACTCTTCTTCTTTTCTCTTCACTTTTTTTTTAATTTCAAGATTAAATTGTTAAACTGATAAAAGATAAACTGCTGCTCGACGACCTCGAGATCCTCCCCGAAGAAAACCCTCATCTTCACGAGTTTCTACTCGAGTTACTCTCGCCCAAAACACAGACACAATATCATCGTCGTGCACATGACGACGCATCACCGTCGCTCCGGCGGCTCACACCTACTTCGGCAAGTCAAACGACCCCATTACTCACGATAACGCTCATGAATTTAACGCCAATGACCCTAGATCGAAATCGAACCTTTCGTTCGAAAACTGGAAGACGTCACTGCAAAAGATCACCTCGCCCCCACACCTCCGACCACCAGAGGTGCTCCAACTCAGGCTATGTCCTCGTCAACCTCCGCACTATCATCTACCAAAGCCACGTGCCACTCGAACGACCAGAGAAGGATCGCAGACCCATGAATCCAGCTCGACAAAATTAGGTTTAAAATCCTAATTCGCTCCGTCGTCGTCTCCACGATGAACTGGAGCATCTCCGCCTATTTTTCCCAGACTCGCCATACTCCTTTCCACCTCCGCCCGAAACCCCGACCACAGAAGACTCTCCGACCACCTGAATTTGCCTAAACCCATTTCCAGTTCATCTCGAAAACTGCTCTAAATAAACATAATTAAAAATCATCATTTAAATCGTAAAAATCATATCTTCGAATAAGAATTCAAGTTATATAATTGAAGTAGCAATTTAAAACATTCGAATTCAACATATATTTGAATTTTGCTCAGTAAAACTAAGATTCTAGCTGTGATATTACACCAGCATGTTTAAAACAAATTTTTAGTTCTTGATTTATATTTCAACAACTTGTTTTGTTTAAAATTGTAAGCCTAATACTGATTGGATGAGGATGTATTGAATTTCCTAGTTTGTTTTCACTCTGAAACCAGAAACAAAGAAGAACAGATTTACAATCATATGGAAGTACACAGAGCTAAAACTGGAAAGCAAATACTCTAGCAAAACAAAATGTTAATCATGAATCATACACACAGATTCCATTCCACTTAGATCTTGAAATAATTTGTTTACTCACAAGCCTTAACACAAAAAGAAATTTCTGGGTAGAATTATTTGCTCACCTTGTTTCGGAGCTTGTATGTTGAAAACTGCAGTTATCTGTTTTTTTTTTCTTTCTTCCTTTAATCTTTTTCCTGTTTTGTTAAATTAAATGGATTGTTTAAGTTTATGAGATGATATTATTTCAGGTTTACTTAGTTTGGAATGGTCGAACTGAAATGAAAATGATATTGATGTATAGGAAAGAAGTTTTATAGGGTTATAATATTGTTTGGTACAACATTAGCCAGAGATTTTTTTCTTTACTCTAAAATGGTGGCTGATAGGTGATATTTTGTGTGCCAAGATATTTTTTCTTTGTTTGATTAAACAAGATTTCGGCTGATTAGTATTATATTGTGCGCTAAGCATTAATTAGCATTGTCTTGTTTATAGATATTTAAATATTTTTGTTTGTTCATGCTTGAATATATAACATTGTCTTCTTTTGCAAGCTACATACTTGAATGTATTTTTGTTTTGTAATACTTCATATATATGTTTACTTTATTTGTTTGTACATATTTAATTTGTCTTGCATACACATTCTATTTTGTTTGAATGTAGTTGAGTGTGTAAAAAAATTCTTGCCTTTAGTCTTGTTGCTTTGAAATATAATAAAATCCTATAGTTATTATGTTATTTGAATCTTAACTATGTGTATTTATTTTATTTATTTGTTTAACTTAATATTTATTGTCTTGTATTTCTCTATATACATATATATTTATATTTTATTTCTTTCACATTTTGCATTCCTATATATATATAGATATCTTTTCTTTTGTCTTGTCTTATTTCTCTATAATATAAATGAATTCTATTTTAATATGTTATTTAAATTTTAGCTAACGCGTTGCTTTATATTTCATAATTTATCTTATATAAATCTGTTTCTATTTCTAATTTAAATATTTATTTTTAACTTTAATACTCATTGCCTTATTTTAAATTTACGTTCCAATTTCAAATTCTATTTTCAATCTATTTTATATAGATATTTATTTTCAAATATCCAAATTAATTCTCAATTAATTCATAATTTAACTAGAATCTTATATTAACTACCAATAAATTTCACAATTTTTATTCAAAAATTAAATTAATTATTAATTTAAACACAGTCAAAATCTGGGATCGTTACAGTTACACTCTTCCCCACTTAAAACTTTTCATCCTCAAAAAGGGAAAGAAGCAATTGAGGAATTAATATATCTTTTTCAATATATTTAAATTTATAAAAAATTAATTTACATAATTAAATAACTTAACCAAAATATATCAATTTATAAACAATTAAATCCTTTTATATTAAAGTTCAATAAAAGTTGGAAAACATTTCTATTTTTCACAAAAAAAATTCTAAGTCCGAAATTTACGGAAAATTTCGACAGAGTCTCCTTTGTACGAAGAGATCTGGAAGAAATAATTATATTAATGATATCAAAATATATCACATATTTCAAAATGATATATCCCAAACCACGGGAAAATAATGTAATATGGCTAGAAACCGTAATCCAAAAATGTACCTATTTGTCGGGCAAACAAACGCTTATTTATGAAACAAAAGTAGTAGCTATTGCTTCCATAACCTGTATTTCACTGATATAATCTAAAAGACTCAATAATTATATAAAAGAGAATTTTTATGTTACCACCATTAGTCACAACCAAATCAACTCAACTTACAATAGTCACAAGCAACCAAACCATACAATCATCACATGAAATCAAAACAATCCACCATCCCTCTATAGCAATCAAAACTAAGGGTTTATTCGGGTTTGGAAACTCCCAATCGTATAAAATGATAAATAAACTACTAAGTAAACCATACACTCAATAGTCGTAGATAAAACTTTATAGATTATTTATACGTCTCTATATAAGATAGAAGTATCATTCCCCAACCAATCCATAAGCCAAACCACAATAATTTCCAGTAATATTTATATTTTATTCTCACACAATTTACTATCCATTTTGATTTGTTCATACAATGCTTATTTAATTACTTGACATTTATCACTTACAAAATTCATTTTCCATTCATTTATACAATACCATTTTCTTTTCATTACCTTACATTCATTGCTTACATAAGTTACTTTCATTTCAATTATTAAATTATTCGTTATTATGTAAGTCTCTTTACAATTAAATTCACCATTTATAGATTATTTCCTTTTCACATTTATTCTTCCATATATAGTATTATTGAATATTAAATCCATTTCTAAATCATTTCAATGTTTTTTGAAGTTATAATCATTCAATTAATATGGTACTTATTTTAATTATAAATGGCTTCAATATTAATTTAAGTTTGTAATTATTCACTTACATTATTCACCTTTTCGATTAGATCTGATTATAGATAGCTTAAATGTTAACTTAAGCTTATAATCATTTTTATTACACTATTCACTTTTATTACATTTAATTAGTAGCATTTCAAACCATTAATTTTAGTTTATAACAATTTATAACATTAGAATTCTTATTTAGAAGTAATTCCATTGGACACTTTCATTTTTCCAAGTTTACTTGTATAGTCTTCTTTACATATTCCTATTTAAGATTACCACTTTTACATTTTGTTAAGTTTTTTGTGTGTGTGTGTGTGTGTGTGTGTGTATTTAGAATGCAATAGAAAGTTACATAAGTTATCATATTTATTTTAATTAACAAAATGTTCAATGGTTACATTTTCTTATTTCCATTTCTTAATTTATAAATGACAACCTTCAGTTTCTTTATATTTCATTAATCTCTTAACCTAATTTCTTATTTCACATCTTAGCAGCTTCCAAACATTCAAATAGTTAAGATTTCATGTTATTACATTAACTGAAAAACTACTAATTATTAGAAGGTTTAAGAACTAACTTCGAGTTATATTTCCAAATCACTTTAAAATAATGTGTGTGTGTGTGTGTATTCATCATTTATAGATCAAATCGTATTTAGGTATTCAAAATTATGATTCGTCTATCAAAACAAGGTGTAGTAAAACTATTACAACCGTCTACCCACTTTGAAACTCTAAAATGAACACGGTGATATGTGCACTCATCGTCGAAATTATTTTTTAGCGACAGAGAGGGGAGTACAGAACTTATTTCCTTCCAAATAATACTTGTATTATATTTCAAAATCTTTTGAAAGAAATTTCAAAAATCCCAGAACATCGGTTCTAAACTTCTAATTTATATTTACTTTATTTGTAAATCCTATTTTTCAATCAATATTTATAAAATTTCTTTATCTAACAAACTACATATACATCTAACTATATCATTTATAAAATTTATTATTTTATATACAAAATATATATTAGGCAAAATTATTTCATTTACCTATATTCTAAAACAATATTGTATCGGTCTGTCCTATTAAGTGTTTAGAAATCCCTAACGGTGCCACAGTGTCCCTTGTACCGACCGGAATTTATAAATACAAAACAGAACAAATTAACACAATACAAAAATCTTTTATAAAACTATCGAATACGCTCTCTGATATATATACACTCAGCGACTCATTCTAGGATATTACTACCCTATTTCTAAAAAGTCAGACCCCACAAAGCTAAGGTTGTCACTAAACCAAAGCTTTGATACCAACTGTAACGACCTATTTTTGGACGATTTAAATCGAGGATAAACCACACATGTCAGACTCAACCCATTCAAAAGGGCAGATTGTTACGGGATAAATAAGAAAAAGCAGAGAAAGATAGAAAACAAATACAGAATCTTGCAGTGGAATGAAGAAAATATAATAATCAAGTAGATAGTTCATAAAGCTGTTTACAAATAACGTTGATTAAACTTTATAATACAGATCAGAGTTACATACAACAAGAATAAAGAATAAATAATAAATAAATGCAGCGGAACGTGATGCAGTGAAATAAATAATAAATACTAATAATACAAATTTTCCTCTTCATCCTCCAAAAAGCAATCTTTGATAACTGAAAAGCTCAGACTGACTCGAGCGAACTGAAAAGACAAAACATTCGAGTCAGAACTAAAAGATCTTATGTAAGTTAAATCAATAATAAATAAATATGAGTGTAACGGTGTCAAAGATGTTTACGGGGTTTGACATCTCCTATCTAGTGTCTAACGTGAGTGTAGTAACTCAAGAGATATTTAGAATTTCCATCTCCTAAGGATCTGTTAAACTATCTATATATATAGTACAATACACTGTTATAATAATGTCTACAGTAAAGTAAAGTATTGAAATAGCGTTAAGGCGTTACACATATCTCCCTTAACACATTTTTATATATTCTCATAGTCTATACGGTACCGTAATTTCTCCGTAAACCGGAGGCCTGTCAAATGGCACTCCATAGGTATGGTATAAACCAAACTCGTAGAAGGCACGATAGGGCATCTGAACACGGCACTCGAGGCATTGCCAAGGTAGATATACCAATTGCACTCCCGGACAGGTGGTAACGCATAGCAGCTACTACCGCCCACCTCGGGACACACTCCCATAATTAAAATCAAGGGGTGGCCACCAAATCAATCACAAAGTCATAATATAGCATCGAAGAAATGTGTCCGATAGGAGGAATGACCTCATTTGGCCCGGTATAGCTCTTGTTTTATTCACATCTAAGCTAGCTCACGGGAGTCAGGGTCATGTAAATACCTCATACAAAATTATTTGCCAAATCATCATACTTCATTTCTGGAATCGCCACTATGTACACAGTTGTTAAAGTGGTTTTCAGTATTGGCAAAGAGTGACAATATCCGATCCCATTCTCTTTAACAACCAAACTCTTATTACACATTGGATGGATCTTTTACATTTTCCAAAAGCAATTCATAATTGATATCAAAATATCATATTCTCAAAACCATGTCACTTTCGAATCATATTCACTTTCAAAAATCACATTCACTTCCAAAATCATACTCACTTTAAAAACCATATTTACTCAAATACGTTATTTCACAAAAAGGTACAATTCCAAATTCCAACTTTGGTTGTCTTATCATCAAGGATTTAAATATAAATACTTCAACTTTACACAGTCTAAAATTTTAGAAAATAGTTTAGATAGTTATAAAGAGTTAATAGTTTAAAAATAGTTTAAAATTGATTAAAATAGTTTAAGTAGTAGAAATAGTTTAAAATAGATTTAAATTTGGTTTAATTAGATTTTAATATGATTTATATATATTTAAAATAGATTAAATAGATTTAAATTATCTTAAATAGATTTAAATAGATTAAATAGATTAAATAAATTTAATTAGTTTAAAATAGGTAAAATAGATAAAATTTGATTAAATAGGTTATATTAGATTAAAATAAATTAAATTAGTTTAAATTGGTTAAAATAATTCATTTAATTAAAATAGTTTAAATTAGTTCAAAATAGATTTCAATGTTATGTCCTAACATTTTCAATAACTCAATTCTGATAAATTCATTTATATTTGACACTTCAACTATGAAATTCCAATTTAAATCCTCTGAACAATTTATTAAATCAACTCCAATTTCAGCATTAACACTTGGATTATCGAAAATAATTCAGTTCATACAAATCAAATTCTATTTCAAAATGTCAGTTAACTGAATTCAAATTTTAAAGAACTAAAAATCATTTAATTTAACCGATCCGGTGTCCGTATATAATTTTCTACCCTATGCTCAAGTGATACGGATATTTATCATTTCAATCCGCAATTTAAAATTTTATGCTTATATATCATTTCAAACCGCAATCCCGAATTAAAAAAAAATCTATAAAATCGCTCGAGTCTATCATTTCAACCCATAATGATTTTTCATAATCTATAGATACATACAGGTATGTATCATTTCAACCCATATGGAACTTGTAGTGTTATAACAATATAAAATATAACATCCAATCATCCAATATCAACAATCAAAAATCCATCACAATCATCATCCAAATCAACCAATAAACATCAATAGATAACTAATTATCATTAATAGGTATTAAATTGACAATTAAATTCAATATTGAATTAAACGATGATTATATGCAATAAAAGTCAAATTTAACTAGAATGACAATTTAACATACCAAACGTCGATCAATTAATTTCTAATCACACCATAAATTTAATTTCACTAACATAAGAAAATCTAGTAGTTGTGAGTAGGTCAAAACACTAATCTTTGATTTCAAATCAATTTGAAATCCAAAATAATTCCTAAATTTGAACAGACTCAGTTTTCATCCAAACTAGTGTCGAAATGTCCAAAATTTCAATATGATCTCAACGAAACAAACCACGCCTAATTCCGAGTTCATATGCAAAAGTTATGTAAATTAGAACATTCGATAATTTTAAATAAAAATAATAAAGTAAAAAAAAGAGTACCCTTACGAAATCGGCCACGTCCGCACTCCGGGCGCAAACTCTACTCATGTTTGATGATGCCTGAGCCACCACTATTCACCATCTTTGACCTCAAATCGCTGCTTCCGCGATCATCCATCACCAGATCAGGGCACCGCGTCACCATCTCCGCCTCTGACCGCTCATCCTATGCCTTCACAAGCCACCCAACGCCACCAGAAGCCGATCTACCGTCGTCCCCTTTGAAGCCCAAAACTGGGGAACTTAGGTGCCACTAGCACGAACCAACCTTATCGATGCACACTACTTGACGACCTCTTCCCAACGCCGCCTCATGATCGTTGATCGGGGGACGATCCACCGTTGGATCGTCAAAACCCTAATATGAACGATTGAGGTTCAACCTTTATTTCTAGACAAATGATGCTTCGATTGCAAAAATGAATTACACCAGTAAATTACGCTTTTCGAGAGCTTCAAATCGGTATATAATATGATATGGTTTGGAGGAGTTTAAATTTTTGAAACTGAGTTGAAATTGGATTTTAGGGTTTGAGTTTGAATTGGCTTCTGCCATTGACACGAGAGAAGCAGATGGAATTATACGTACTGAAATGAGAATATGACTGCTAGGGTTTGAGAGAAAAACTATTTATATTAACAAAGCCCGATAAGAAAGTATACACATATCGAATTTGTACGTACGACGAATTGCGACCCAAAAAGCCCGTTTCGCTTCCGAAACAAAAGTGGGTCATCTCATATATCAAAATAGATGTTTTCGATAGTTTTAAACTCAATGGAACAGGTTTCAAGTTCTAGTTCCATTGTATGAAGAAGTTAGCTTAAAATCAGCTTATTTCAAATTGATTTCAATAGATTTTAATTAAATCGATTTCTATGCATTTCGAGCCCGTACGATCATACGACAAGTCTGATCGCTACGAAACTTAAAATCTTACAATACTTCACTGTTACGGATATGATGAAACTTATTTCGTCGAAATTCGAGTCGGCAGCCAAAATGGCTATTTTCACGTTAATTAAAAAAATTATTATTAAATTGATTAAATCACTTTTTAATTTCAAATCTTATAATTAACAGATTTTATCATTTTTGATTACTTATAAATTTACAATAATTTTTAAAAAAATTATCATGTCAATTCAATGTGAATTATTCTACTAATTACCGTGTTTAATTCCAATTGAAATAAATACAGTGATTATTGCTTTAAATTCCATTAAGTCCATTTATTCAACTTTCAATCTTATTATTCAATCATTTGGCATCTTATGGTTGTAATTAACATTTATTTATCTTATTACACTAATATTTTACCATTATCATCTTACTTTTCATTAGCGTAGTATTTAATTACATTTAATTGCAATAAATCCATTTATTATAGCTTAAATTCCAATAAATTGATCAAACTTGATTTCAATTCTTTTTATTCAATCAATTGTCATATTATGAACAAAATTTACATTGGGTTACATCTTATTGAATCAATATTCTATAATTATCAATTTAATCTACATTAGCTGCACTAATTAAGTAAATTAATTGCAGTTGATTTCCAATTTAATTTAACAGACTAAATAAATAGGTAATATATAATTATTGTCATCATTAACTTTAAATCACATCTTTTAAGTTTATTATCCACAACAAGTGTTATAATTAGTATCACAACACTAATTTCATTCAGTTTACAATTTATTACATACTATTTAATTAATACAACATTTAAATTATTAATTACTCTTTCAATCCAACATCAATTAATACATATATTACTAAAATTTATTTACAATCTATACTGACTATAACCCTTTAATCATTTTAATTAATTGGAATTACATTTAAATTATTGTTAGATCATAAACTTTTATTTCTTCCAACACTAAATCACAAAACTTTGTTAAATTAACTATTTTTAATTATCGAAAATTACGAGTTGTTACATCTACACATAAACTTAAAAGAAATTTGTTTTGTATGGTACACCGAAACCGGATGCTTTACTTAAAAAAAGGTTATATTTGTAGCTTACTAAACCATATTTGGAGCATGTAGCACATCTTCTCCAAAAGATAATCACAGCAAAAATACATTTATCAATTGAATTTGAATTATAGCAGTTCAAGTTAAAAAATATATCCAGTAGATTCGAGTGTAATCAAAGATAATCAGTTAATATTTGATGAGGTTAATTAATGAAGCCTTCGGTACGAAAATATACAAGCTAAAGAAAACAACACATTTCTAATACAAGAGAAGCCTAGATGACTTCTGCGATAAAAGGAAGAAAATAAAATAATTTGTGATCTTTTTACCTATAGCATTTTAATAGACAGCGAATGTTTTTACTTATAGATGCAGCATCCAAGCTTGCCCATGAATTAGTCAATGAACCTACAATTGGAAAACCAGAAAAGCACTTATAATAAGATTGTTCTCTCTTACTTTGAAACAAAATTTGTAGATCATTTCTATAGAATATCATAGATGATGAGAAAAGGATTGTAATTTTTTTTCCCAACACTAAGATACTTGATTTCATTAAATGTTACATCCATATTCATTATTCCTATAGTATAGTTTTCATGCAGGATTCACAATCATGAATACCATATCTACGCGTTTCTCCATGAAACTAATGCTCTAATTGAATAATTAACTTATACACCAGCATTGCTCTATACTAATTTCGATCAGACAAAGCAAGAGATGCCACGGCCGATCAAGCACAAGTTAAATTATAATGTTCTATTAAAGTTCTCATACTCCATGTTAAAAATAAAAGGGGGTAGTTTGCGGGTACAACGCAGTGGAAAGAAGACTTGAGTTCTGGTAAAAAGATCTAGGTTCGATTCCTACCATACGCTTTCCTATCCTATATAAATTTACTAGTTGGTATAGAGGCTTGGATCAGTAGACAGATTTACTATACCATATTCAAGAGTTTACCTACCGGCCCCCCGGGTTCTCCTGGGTTTTCAAAAAAAATAAAATATAAAAATAAAGGGGTGCAATTGCGATACATTCAAGAAGCATATCTTGGCTCTAATTTCTTGACTATTTACACTCATGTAAAGAGAACTTTTTTATTTTCTTATGCATGTCTACGAAAATCAAACTCAGATCTTTGGCTATTGAGACCACCATAGAGAAATATGTTATCCTATTGTGTATTAGTATTAAACAAAATTGTTTTCTCTATGTCGTGCATCCATTGACTTGGTGACTTCAGTTTACTCCATAGTGGAATTATTTCATCAATATCATCGGCGATCTAAAAAATAAAAATTAAATCAAGTTATACCCGTGTTTAGTATTAGAGTTGAAAACAATGAACTACCATCAGCAAGAGTTGACGCAAAAGAAGAAGTTCGAGGAGTTCCAAACATAGATGTAGAAGACTGAATATTAAAAGCCAATGTGGCAAACAAATTAGCCAATGGATTATACGTGGCTGGAGTAGTAAACAAGGATGAAGTTGGTGCAGAAGTTGCAGACATGCTGAACAAAGAAGATGACACTAGCTGGAGTTGAGTACTCGATGGTAATAAAGGTTGTGTTGGGCTGGCAAACAATCCAACTCCATGACGGGACTGTGGTCCAGGTGTTGAATTTGAATTAGTTTGTGCGGGTAAATGGAGAGTCGGATGGATTCGTCTTGCAGCTGCTTCCTGTTTTGCTATCTCTCACCTGTCTGCTTCCAGGAATGGATTGTTTTCTTCTCCGCAACGTCTTTGATCTGCTAAGTAAGCTGCTTTCATTGATTCTAGGTGGTTGAAATGGGGGTTGCATGCTAATGGATTAGATCGACTATAGGAGAGCGATTACACACCAATAACTGGCGATTAGGATCGACTATTGATAGTGGAGGTTAGGATTTTGTGATTTACTTTGTGAATGTTGGAAACGGTGGTTTAGGGATTTTAAGATTTAGGGATTTGGTTGGCTTGTTTTCTTAAGGTGACGAAGTGAAAGGAGGAAATTGGTAAGGCAGCAATAGACGTGATATTTTGTTCTCGCACAAAGTAATTGTTTCCCTCCTTTTGTTTGGATAAAGCTGAAAATACTTCATAATTATTTACTGCACAACGTTGAATACTCTCCATTACATTGCGTTGAAAGGAGGAAAGACAAGAAAGTTATATATTAGTGCTACCAAAAGTCTAAATTTTTATAGTGATTGTTGACATACCAATTGACATCGTTTTATTTACCATGTAGTATGAATTCTTTTTACCACTGATCCATCATATAGAAATTATATCAAATATTTACATTGTCCTATTGTAGGTTATACAATTATTTTTGTTTTATTACATTTTCTAAGCTATAATGCCAAATATAATCTTCATGTATAGAAAATATGCTACATCAACTCACATTAGGCATATAAATATGAGTTTACTCACTTAAAATATCATTGAATTTTTAATTCTTTCATTGCTTGTATACCCCTGGAATGCATGACTTTTGTGTCTTGAACATCCAAGTTTAGAGATCTATTTGGAAACAAGTCAGGTTAATTATTTTTAAACAAGTCCTCTCTGCTTATCTTCATGTAGTCCGTCCATTTTGGGATTGTAATTGTTTTTTAGAAGTCTTTAAAGGAGACATCAAGACTTTTACCTATTATGCCAATGGTTTCATATAGGTGGACAAAAAAATAATTTTGGACTTGTATCTTTGTCGAATGCCCTCCATTCACATAGCAATTATACTTGCACACACCAAGTTCAGTTCAGTGAACTTTGCTCAACTATGTATGTGAATGCAAAATGAATGCATAATTTTGAAGCTACTATTATTTGAATTTAATTTTTGTGTTCATGTAGTCATTAATGGATGAGTGTTTGTCATGCGTTGCATACCTATGCCCTGACTTAACTACATTTTTTGTTACAACATATATATATATATATATATATATATATACACATATATATATATTATTGGTATGCATAAATTTGATATTATTATGTGATTTTTTATGAAAAAATAAATTCTTTTTATATTATACACTTAATCGGAAGAATTAGATTTGCATCTATGCAACATATAACATAATAATCTGTACAAAAAATAAAGTTTGGACACACGTGCCATTGGCACGGGCTTCATACTAGTATATATATAATATATAAATATATCAATACACAATTTGCAAAAATTCACACACACACACACACGCACATATATATTAATTTTATATGCGAAGATATTTGTTAATAATATTTTAGTTTTATTAAGAAATATACATGCATGCATGCATGCATACATATATATTTATATTTATATATTGTTAGGTAGTTAATTAAATTAATTTTTTCATATATACATATGTTTTAAATGCCAACTATTATAATATATGAAATTCATATTTAACATATTCAGTATATCAATGATTTAAACATTGATTTTCGGTTAAAATTTAAATTAAAGATGAGATCCTAAATTTTATGATCTAATTTGACCATGTATAATTGCCTTTGTAATATGCATTTATATTGTATACCAAATATATATGCATATAGTGCATGCTTACTATTAACGTGCACACAGAGTTTTGGATTACAAGCTATTATATCATCTATCCCTTTATCTCTAATATTATATTGTGTCGTATTGTCACTTTATTTAATAAGATACTTTAATAACATGACACTTGAGATAGGAAGTATTTATACGAAACTAATTCGGTGAATTTTGTTCCTCTTTAGTTTCTATTTTTTTCTTGATACTTGCATGTCAATGGCCCTGCCTTTTCTGAGGATGGGAGTGATGCCTCCTCTTCTGAAGGGGACTAGCATGGTCTATATAGTAGTGTAGGTATTTTACCTATCTACTGGACTCGTATTTGTTAAGTTGTTTCGGCACATGTGCCGAACGCCTGTTCCTAAATTTAATTATAAAAATAGACGGTCCACTTTAAAGACGGTCAGCTTTGCAAAAAAATTCATTTATATTAGATATGATTTAATATATTTTTCATAATAACATAAGTTAATTTAATATTAGGATATTTATTTTGAAATTAACACTTTTCCTCCGTTGCGTAACCTTCTAGGTCCAACGAAGTATTAAAGTAATAAATTTTTAATTTAAATTTATTTAAAAATAAAATCATGAGTACGTTTCTATGTATACATGTTTAGTATTTGTATAACTGCTGAGGGTTTTCAATATGAAATTACATAGAAAACTTGCATGAGAGTTTTAAATTGTAATTGACATATATGTAGAAATAATATAAGATAAGTAAAGTGAATAGTTTTCGGTTTATCAAAATTATGAGGGGTTTAATGACTAAATAATAGAGGAAATAAAAATAATGTGAGAGAAAAAAATTAAAAAATGAGTATCTGCTTCTACTTTATACAATATTTAACAGACTAACAAAACATGGATAGAAATAAAGATATTCACTGATTCAATTTATAACTAGATTATAGATATTATAAATATTATTTTTCCCAAGTTATAAATATTCAAATTAATATATTTTTATTTAAAATAATTTTGAATAATAGTTTTGAAATCTGGATAGGAAAGCATTAAATATAATATTTCATTAATTTATTTATATTAAATAAATATAGATGAATCTAGAAAAAAAATCATTATTATTTAAAGTTTAAAATGGGTTGAAATAATATTATATTGATATAAATAATTTAAAATATTACGTTTAAAATTAAACAAATTATATATTAAATATCAAAAACAACTAAGTTATATGCCTTAAGTAATTATAAATAATTATATAGATTATTATTACAGGATTCTAACTATTTACAATGATGTGTTTTGTTTCAAATTAGTTTTACAGTAATAGTGTTAAAATTACAAAAAAAAGTTAAGTATAATATTGAAATAATTTTTTCATTTCAAATAAATTAAAATATATTATTGTCATTTCTAATTTTTGTTTTTGTTTTATGATAACCTTTTGACGTTAAAATAATTTAAAATAATATTTTCTAATTTAATAAATTGTATATCAAATAGATATTTAAATAATTATATATATATCTATATATATATTAAATATTTTTAAATAATTATATATAAATTATATCTTGAAGTTTAATTATTGAAATAATATGTTTTTATATAATTTGAAAGAAGTCATACACACGTGTGTATGTTTGTGTTAGACTAACTAATGGTGGATTTGGATGTGAAATTACAAAGTCGATTTATTGAAAATCATAAATTGTAAGCCTTTGTAGATGACGGATAAGGCTAAGGAACATGAAAAGATGAGTGTATGTCAAAGCTTTGATTGAGATCACTCCTAATAAGCCTTTGCCTTCAAAGCTTAAGGTAAGAACTGCTGAGAAGCATGATGCCGAGGTAGAGGTTCGCTATAGTTGGAAACCGGATATCCGCACAACTTGTCAGTCTTTTGGTCACTCATTTGAGGTTTGCAGGGTTGGGGCTTCCATTTATATTCCTGCTAAAATTCCATAACCGCGACCTCTTCCCAAGAAGTGGGTTCAAAAGTCTAGGCCCTCTACTCCGTCTGGTGACGTTCCGATTATTAGAGACCTTGACTCGGATCCCTCTGCTTTAGATCCGCCTCCTTTTGTCCTAGCTATGCCTAGTGCTGCAAAGGTCGCGGTTCTTCCCCTTCTGCTAACCGTATTATTGTCTGTAATCGTAGTGAGAGTGCTTGGATTCATGCTTCTTCTAAAATGAGATTCGACTCGAAGATTAGCAGCTACCATATGTACGTAGGAGGTGAAGGTGAAGAGCGTTTCTTGATATATCATGTTGAGGGAGATGGGTTACCCTTATCTATGAATGGTGATGATGGGGAATGTAACAAGTCTACCTTGAAGGATGGAACATGAGATAGAAAAAAGTTATGCCCTCCTGATTTTGGGAACTTTGTGCATGATCCGACTTTGATCTTTTTAGGGTATTCTCATTTATAGGCCATGTTGATGATAGCGGTAGCGATGATGATGACTAGTGTTCCTAATCTTTTAGTAGCATTGGTGCTCCTGTATTTTTTCTTTTCTTAGCTGTTCTAGTGTGTGTACCGAATATCTGTTATTAATGTTTATTAATATAGTAGACGACCCACTTAAAAATCGGCTAGCATTGCTAAAAATTAAATAAATAAATAAATTGTAACAAAAGTTGATTAAGAGAAAATTGATAACTTTTTTCTTATACTAAAACTGTAAGGTGCTTAATAATAAAATAACGGCAAGAATAATGGAGAAATAAATAATAATTGAGGGTTACAAAGACGGTAGTGTTTTTTCTACTTTATTTTCAAAATTAACGAATTTAATGAACTGACAAGTAAACGGAGAATCTTTTAATATCAACTCAAAATGGTTATATTTTATGTTATAAATAATGTTTAATATTCAATAAGAAGTTAGTACGGAAGTGGCGAATTATCAATTCAACGGTGCAATTCAGGGAAGATAAAACCACTGTGTGGCATGGATGATTTCCAGTATAATTTTGATCTACATATTCTGGTCATTTAGAATTGTCCAGCGTAATAACCACGCTAACCAAAATAGTAGCCTCATAATGAAATATTTACGACCGACGTCGTTGTATATATTTTTTTCCTATAGCAAAATAACCGGGTACCCTTGAAATCGCAACAAATTCAGATATATGATCTGAACCATTAGATATACTTTCTACGGTTCAGATCTTCCACACTTAACCAGTCTATACTTTTCTATTCACTATAAATGCAGGCTACCAGCAGTCGAATTTATCACTGAAAAAAAAATCATAGGAAAAAAAAAAAAGTGAAATAAAAATGAAATTCTCCAGCATTATAACCTTCTTCCTTTTCATCAACTTCTTCAATTTCATCCATGCATCTCCTTCAAACATTTCCGCTGTTCTTGCCTTCGGTGACTCAACTTTAGATTCTGGAAACAATAACTTTTTACTCACTTTTGTGCGCGCTGATCATCCTCCATATGGCCGTGATTTTCCAAATCATGTTCCCACTGGTCGCTTCTCCAATGGCAGACTGATCACTGACTTTTTAGTTTCCAATCTAAATTTAAAGAATTTCCTTCCTCCTTCGTCCGATCCTAATCTATCGACTGAGGATTTGTTGACAGGTACATTAAACTTTACATATTACAGAAAAAAAGAAGCATTTTTTCCAGACTTCGTTACGCAGATATTTAAAAAAAAACTGAGTTTTTGAGGAAGTATGTGTTACTTTGATGGACAGGTGTCAGTTTTGCATCAGCTGGATCAGGACTGGATGACATGACTGCGACATCATACATGGTGGCCACAATGGGGATGCAAGTGAACATGTTTGAACAATATTTACAAAAGTTGAGGGTTAGTGTAGGAATTGAGAGAGTGGAGGAGATGGTGAGGGATGCTTTGTTTGTTATTGGTGCAGGAAGTAACGATATGATGATGAATTACTATCAAATGCCCGCTAGGAAAATGATTTATAGCCTGGAAAGTTATCATGACTTTTTGTTGCAGAGGATGCAGAATTTTGTT